>JAJAGP010000188.1:0-636042 GCA_025084515.1 Ancistrus triradiatus | reverse complement strand
GAATCCACGTTTCTTTTGGATATCTAAAACAACAGACTTAATGGTGGCCTAAGACTTTTGCACAGTAGTGTGTTTTACTCAGATAGAACTATATTTGGAGGCACTCCGATGTTCACCTACCATTCTATGAACTAATGATCAATGAATGTCTTTAATAAATACTGGATAAAGTCCAGGTTATTTTTCTGTGAAACTATGACTTTAGCGTAAAACATGACTAGAGAACAACCTGCTAGTACACGGCAGACGCATGGCATGTCGGGGTAGAAGAAATATCTTGTACTGGTGTCACTGTTTGGGTTTGAGAGCAGATATTTATGACCCCGCTTGATTTCCATATTGTGGTTCGGCTGTTCTTGGGTAAGGATTTATTTCCGGCGCTTTATTCGAGCTTATATATTATTCACGACGTAATAAACAAATAAATATTTAGCGTGACTTGTACCTAGGGCTGAGCAGCATAGCTATCGGTCAGCATATTCAAATGCATGTCTCGCTCTTTATTCATGTAGGGCTATAGCCGAGGCATTCCGCCGAACGGGAGCCATCTGCTTGTTGTAAATCTTAAAAACGGTTCATAATGAATTTTGGTCAGTCTCAGGCAACTTTATTTTTCACCAGGTTTCTCCTGTTACTGTTCTCCTGTTCCTCTTTATATGAGCACAGAATTAGCAAATGCATAAAGTGCGTCCATACTAATGGCATTAGGACACTGAGCACATTCTAATGATTTAAAAAAAACAAATAACATCTAAAAATTATTTCGGTAATTGGATAGTAAGTCGAGCTGGACCTGATCAGTCGTAGTTACAGTATCATCAAATATACAGGAACAAATAAGAGAGCATCGGAGTCTATAGCTCCCCCCAAAATGTTCTCTAGCCCCCCTCCAAATAAACATGCGTTATTAGTTTAAATCTTCCATAGTTTCTTAGTATGGTCTTATGGTTTTTTTTTTTGGTAGTATGGTTTTATTATTCTTGATGTCCATGGGGCCCCTGGCGGGTCAATGAGCGTAACTCACTCAGTTTTCGACCTACGGCCACGAAATTCGACAGGCTTGGTCCCGGGTGCAATCTGAGGTGACATGTGATGTCCATGGGCCCCCATAATTATTTTCTTTTAGTCAACTAAAAGCTATCCCATAATCTAATTAACTTTGGTGGATTAGGACTTGGGGGAGGCCCCAAAAGGTCCCTGAAATGGTTCGTCTCAAATCCAGCCAATACATCTAAGATCTCATCATGTGATTGTTGGAATATTATGACTATTCTGCCTGTTTCTGTTTTTAGTTATAAAACTTGAACTAAAATGGATCTAAAAATAGTTTTCTCATAATGAAAGTACAGCGACGACAAGCGACGGAGGCACCACCTGAAGGTTGTCCTCCTGATCGTGAGTTCGTCCCCTCGGGACTGCGTAAACGGTTGATAGAGACTATACACTGTAATCCCAGTTCAGGGCACCCAGGTATACGCAGAACCGAGGAGTTGGTGCGCAACAGATTCTGGTGGGAGGGATTAAAGAAGGACGTAGCGGAGGTTGTTGGGGCCTGTACCGACTGCGCCTGCTCGAAAACGCCTCGCCAGTTACCGGCACGCTTGTTAGTTCCGCTATCGGTTCCAAACCGTCCCTGGTCCCACATAGGGATAGATTTCATTACTGACCTGCCTCGATCCTTGGGGAAAACCACTATACTGGTGGTGATAGACCGATTTTCTAAAGCCTGTCGTTTGGTGCCTCTGGAGAAGTTGTCTACGGCACTGGAGACCGCGGAATGTCTCTTTGAGTGTGTGTTTAGGTATTATGGTCTGCCTGAGGATATCGTCAGCGATCGAGGGCCGCAATTCACCTCACGGGTATGGAGGGAATTCTGCCGGGTGCTCAAGATTAGTATGAGCCTGACCTCGGGGTACCATCCGCAATCCAACGGCCAGGCAGAGCGTCTGAATCAGGAGATCGGTAGATTCATGCGCACTTACTGCTCTCGGCACCAACACGATTGGGCTCTGTACCTACCTTGGGTGGAATATGCCCAAAACTCCTTGCACAGCTCCTCTACAGGCTTGACTCCTTTTCAATGTGTGTTGAGGTATCAACCTCCATTGTTTCCCTGGTCAGATTCACCGTCGCACGTTCTCGCAGTGGACGAGTGGATCAAGCGCATTGAGCAGACTTGGGAAGAAGCACATGTTTGGTTGCAGCGGGCCATACGGGCACAACAAATCAAGGCGAACCGGCATCGGCGCCCAGGCGTAGAGTGTCGTCCGGGACAGTTTGTATGGTTGTCCACCCGTGACCTTAAGTTACACCTTCCGAGTAAGAAGCTGAGCCCTAAGTATATTGGCCCGTTTAAGGTCATTAAGCAAGTCAATCCAGTGTCGTATAGATTGTTGTTGCCCTCATCTTACCGTATTGCTCCTACCTTTCATGTGTCCTTACTAAAGCCTGTCTCCTCCTCTCCTCAGGCCCCGCCGGAGATGACAGAACCTCCTCTGCCTCTAGACGTGGATGGCCTCCCGGCCTACAGTGTCCACGAACTTCTTGACTCTAGACGCAGGGCGGGAGGGCTTGAATATTTGGTGGATTGGGAGGGCTATGGTCCAGAGGAAAGGTCGTGGGTTCCCGCACGGGACATTTTGGATCGTTCTCTTATCGACGACTTCCACTTACAGCACCCGACTTGTCCCGCTCCTCGGCGATTCAGACACGGTTTGTTAGAGTTTTTGCCTTACTGCGTTTTTTGACCCTGTTTCTGTCTTTTGACTACGTTTTTGCCTTTCCCTTTTGCTACGACGCTCACGGTTATTGATATCCTGGCTTTTGACCTTGGACTGTGTTTTTTGACTTCGATTCTTGCCTTACGTTTTTGAATAAACCTGCATTTGATTCCCATAACCTGGAGTGTCTGAGTCTTTACATTATGGCTGGTATTGCCACTTGTGTTTTATCATTTTCTTTTTTTTTTGCCTCTAGACCCCCTTAGTCAGAACGTAGCCCCCCTATTCGTAAATTTCTAGTGACGCCCCTGTAAGAGAGTCTACTTTTGGTCTTCCCAAGATATTCGGAAGATCGCGATGATACAACTTAATATTGAACATGTGACTTGTTGTATGTTTTATCATTTTCAGAAGTGGGAATATGTTAGGTTAACAGGACTGAGTGAAAACCTGGGGTCATGGCATGACGTGACAATGTGTATTTTAAAGTAAAACATTATGGATTTGGAGTGACAGGAAGGATTTCTGAAGGATGTTAATCATCATTTTTCTTTAAGGTTTTAAATTATATACCTTACATTTGCAGTTGCATCACTGTACAGGACACTTTGCTTAATCCTGAAATGTCTTTTACAGTGTAATTACAGAGGTACCTCGGTTCTCGTTGGTCATTCGTTCCAGAAGGCTTGTCGAGAACCGAAACGAGTACCGAGCAAATGTTTCCCATAAGGAATAGTGTGAATTGAATGAATCCATGTCAGATCCTCAGAAAATCCACATTGTATAAGGCATTATAGGCATTAATGGAGTAGATTTGTACAGGTGATCCCTGATTTATGATTTCCAATAAATCCATCATAAGATAAATGTATCATGAACTGATGAGTTTAATATAGTCTATACTGTATCATAACAGAGCCGAACTCATTGTTTAAAACACTTACATTAACCTACAGATGGCCAAAAACATTAGCACATGAAGTGTTCAAAAATCATGTAGTTTAAATTGAATGTAATGTAAAAAGTGAAAAGTAAAAGCAAAACACTTACTCTACTGGTGAACTCAGGGAACTAGCTCAGCCTGAAAGTGCTCCTTGATTTCCTTTCGGTTGGCACTTATAAGATCCCTGGAGATTTATTTGCACTAGGTAATGTAGATGTAAACATAAAGAAAAATGCTATAAACACAGCATGGATCTTCACTGAGTGAGAGCTATTGTGAATCGGAATCACTGAATCACTGTGTACTGAATCATGAATCGTGAATCAGCAATTACCGACAATCACCGAGAGACATTTTTAGAGGAAAAATACGTCGAGAATCGAATTCAACGAGTTCCAGAGATGGTCGAGAACCGAGGTACCACTGTATGTTAATCATCTGTACACATGCTGTTGGACCCATTCGGTGGAATGGCTCATCTGCTGATTGTCACAGATACACAGTACATCACATCAGGCAGATGAACAGAACAGAGTTTCTAGTGGCCTCACAGAACAGAACAACCTTTGCACGGGCTTGCTCCTGTGCAGGCCATTAAGTGTCGGCGAGTGCCTTATGAGCAGGATCAGCAGTTCTTACGGGGCTCAGACTCTCCAGCTGCTCGACTTACACAAATATCAGCAAGCCATCGATCCGCTCTGCTGGCTTCAGACCTGCTAAAGCGGTGACAGCCGGTGATCTATGTCCTCCAGCCTTTCAATTAGGTTGTACCCTCTACGTACAGCACAGTGAAGGCTGGCAGAGTGATGTGGCTATGAAATTCCCCAATGTGTGCCAGACCTGTTTAAAAACGTATTACAAACTGAGTCTGGAACGAACTTTTCTCAAACAGTTCCCCTGTCTACATGGAATATATCCTATTATGGTGCGCAGCCAAAAGTTTGTAGACACTCAGAAATCCCTTCCAAAGAGTAGTAGTATCAGAACAGCCTTCACTCTTTTGAGAAGGCTTTCCACTAGAGCATGGAATGTGACTGTCTTCATGTGTCAAGGTCAACTGATTTAGGTCAACCTTTCTGGTCTTCAGGTACAGTGGTACTTGAATGTTTGTGAACCCTTTGGAATTTTCTATATTTCTGCATAAATATGACCTAAAACATCATCAGATTTTCACACAAGTCCTAAAAGTAGATAAAGAGAACACAGTTAAACAAATGACACACAAATATTATACTTGGTCATTTATTTATTGAGGAAAATGATCCAGTATTACATAATAGTGAGTGGCAAAAGTATGTGAACCTTTGCTTTCAGTATCTGGTGTGACCCCCCTGTGCAGCAATAACTGCAGCTAAACGTTTCCTGTAACTGTTGATCAGTCCTGCACACCGGCTTGGAGGCATTTTAGTCCATTCCTCCGTACAGAACAGCTTCAGCTCTGGGATGTTGGTGGGTTTCCTCACATCAACTGCTTGCTTCAGGTCCTTCCACAACATTTCCATTGGATTAAGCTCAGGACTTTGACTTGGCCATTCCAAAATATTAACTTTACTCTTTTACCATTCTTTGGTAGAACGACTTGTGTGCTTAGGGTCGTTGTCTTGCTGCATGACCCACCTTCTCTTGAGATTCAGTTCATAGACAGATGTCCTGACATTTTCCTTTAGAATTCTCTAATATAATTCAGAATTCATTGTTCCATCAATGATGGCAAGCCGTCCTGACCCAGATGCAGCAAAACAGGCCCAAACCATGACACTACCACCACCATGTTTCACAGATACAATAAGGTTCTTATGCTGGAATACAGTGTTTTCCTTTCTCCAAACATAACGCTTTTGTTTTAAACCAAAATGCTATGTTTTGGTCTCATTTTTCCACAAAACATTCTTCCAGTAGCCTTCTGGCTCGTCCACATGATCTTTAGCAAACTGCAGACCAGCAGCAATGTTCTTTTTGGAGAGCTGTGGCTTTCTCCTTGCAACCCTGCCATGCACACCATTGTTGCTCAGTGTTCTTCTGATGGTGGACTCATGAACATTAACATTAGCCAATGTGAGAGAGACCTTCAGTTGCTTAGAAGTTACCCTGGAGTCCTTTGTGACCTTGCCAACTATGACACGCCTTGCTCTTGGAGTGATCTTTGTTGGTTGACCACTCCTAGGAAGGGTAACAATGGTCTTGAATGGAGTCCAAACTCTTTAGAGATGGTTTTGTAACCTTTTCCTTCCTGATGAGCATCAACAACTCTTTTTCTCAGGCCATCAGTAATCAGTCCATGACACTTCCACAAATGTGTTATGAAGAGCAGACTTTGATAGATCCCTGTTCTTTAAATAAAACAGGGTGCCCACTCACACCTGATTGTCATCCCATTGATTGACACCTGACTCTAACTTCACCTTCAAATGAACTGCTAATCCTAGGGGTTCACATACATTTGCCACTCACTAATATGTAATATTGGATCATTTTCCTCAATAAATAAATGACCAGTATAATATTTCTGTCTCATTTGTTTAACTGGGTTCAGGCAGTTGTCGCCTGACAACGCCTGTTGTCAGGCAGAACAGCTCATCAAGAGCTTATAGGACAAGCAACATGCTGACTATAAAACACGGATAAAGAAAAGAACACAAAAAACACAAACTAGAGCTTCCTGAACTAATCTTTGCTCTTGTCTTTGTTTATTTAAGTTGACGATGTGAAAAAGACACAGCGAAATCTCGGACACATTAAGAGAAGAGTAATTTACATTTACAGCATTTAGCAGACGCCCTTATCCAGAGCGACTTACAATTGATAGTCTTACAATCCAAGCAATTGTGGGTTAAGGGCCTTGCTCAAGGATCCAACAGTGGCAGCTTGGCAGAGGTGGGATTTGAACCCTGGATTTTCTGGTCCATAGTCCAGTACCTTACCCCCTAGGCTACCACAGTCCCATGAAATGCCTACATGGAGGTAATGGAGTATTTAGACAAAAAATGTAGCACACTTTATGTGAAGGTCCTACTACGTAAAAAAATCGGACTTGTGTGAAACAGCCTTTAGACATATGGAGACGTTTCCTTAACTGGCCGCCTTGTTGTGAATGGGGGAAAAAAAGCCACTCTTGACCACTCTGAGCCCTGCTTTGTGTTCATGACTTAGCCCTATTTAAATTGAAATCCATTTCTGTTCAGATGTTAAAACAAATTTCGTAGGACAATCTCAATAAATGTCAATGAAACAAAACGAATCGCCCAATAATCCTGTGCTGCTGCGATTGTGCTGCTGCTTCTGCGTATGACTCGTTCAAGGCTGTAAAATGAACAAAAGGACGTTCACCGGAAGACAAGTCACCTAATTATCTCATAATGGACCCTGGATGGTCCTTGAGGTGACAGTGGAGCCATTCACACGCTGGATGGATCTCCCAGCCTTATCGCCGGCCATCCATTTATGCATAAGCACAGATTCGTTCCTTATAATCATGGAATAGGAATTCATTTTAACGGCCGGTTGATAATAATGCGCCTTCACACCGGTCGTCTAAATGAGCACCTCGGTGACCCCAAAGCCGAGAGCTGTTTGGTCTGGTTTCTCATTTAATCTTATTTGTAAGTGTAGGTCACACAGGTCACATAATACACCGCCAAAAGCATTTGTGCTAATGAGAGCATAGAAATAAGCAGAAACCCAAGCAGGATCCATCAGAGGCCACTGGGAGAACAATCCAGCCATCCTTCTGTCCTTACCTCCATCAATCATACATTTGTGTCTTCTTGTTTAAATTAAAATTCCAACCAATCCATCCATTCCAACAGTGCAAGCTTCCCTTTGATTTATTCTTTGAGATATACACCATATAGGAAAGTTTGTGGACACCCCTTCTGACTGAGCTACTGTTTCTCAATCACTCATAACACGTTCGAAATATAGAAGGCACATTTCCGGATTCTCCGTAGACAAGCACTGGAAGTTGAATGGGTTGTACTGATACCCCAGTGACTCTCAATATGACACATATGACACATTTATGGTCGCACAGAACCATAAGCTCAACTCCGTCAGACACCTTGAAGATGCATCTAAAGAGAGCCTAATATCTAACATCAGAACCCGACCTCACAGTCATGTTCCAAAATCTAATGGAACACCCTTTTATAATAAAAAAGGTGTTGTAGCAGCAAACGTGGGGGCAGACTCCATACTAATACCCATGTTTTTGGATGTGATTTTTGGTGTCCACAAAGTTTTGGCCATATCATCTATATATTCAATATCCATTCACCCTAATCCATCCACCTGTCCATCTGTTGATCCAAACATCTACCTACCTGTCTCAGCCGTCTGTCTCTAATTCACCAATCCATCCATCCATTCATCCATTCATCCATTTGTCCATACATTTTCTACTCCATTCGAATCTATTGTAATTTCATCTGTCCTGAAACTTTTCTGTTAACTTTCCCCCTGATCCATCCATGCAGCCTTCTAACCTTGCAAATATCCATTCACTAAGAACATCCACCCTTGTATTTACTCTCCATTGATCCATTCACCAAATAAATAATCCAATTAACCAATCTTTTCCATTCACTGACTGATTAAACAATGTTAATTTAATCTTAACACAATCTGTGCAACCAATCCAACCAAGCGTCTTTCCATCCATCCATAAACCAGTTTATCAATTTATCTGCCAATCATAAAAGTCCTATAAATTACTGCCAAAACATAAAATCCGTTCTTAACGTCAGAGATCTCCTTTGCTGTCACACTGTGTATGATCTCCACTAAGTCCTGACTCCTTTACTTTTCCTGTCCTTGACTCACTTGTGTGTGTGTGTGTGTGTGTGTGTGTGTGTGTGTGTGTGCGCGCACACTTGCTTAAAGCTGATGGTTGGAGGATATTTACAGTCTCATCCGGAATGATGAAGTGCAATCCAATCCTGCATGAGGTCGAGCGCTGGCCACATGACATGCCTGATGATCGGTATGAGCGAAACCCAGCGCTTTATCAGCCCTCCTGTCGTTCAAAGTCATGTGGAATTGCTCAGACTTGGCTCAGGTCTCTGTGTTCATTGGATTGTTGTTATTTATCTCAGTGCCCATATAATTACAGTCTAAGCTCGTTATCTTGGCCAGTTATCTCGCCAGCCTCATGTCTCGCCAAGCTTATAATGTGACAAATGTCCTGCCAGTAATGAAGTCCTACCCCTTAAGCCGCCACGTTTCAGGCTGTCAGTAGGTGGCGCTTTAATCCGACTTTAAACTTTTGTACAGCCGCTGTCGGTTATATTTGCATTTACAGCATTTAGCAGACGCCCTTATCCAATTGGTACAGTCTTACAATCCAAGCAATTGTGGGTTAAGGGTCTTGCTCAAGGACCCAACAGTGGCAGCTTGGCATAGGTGGGATTTGAACCCTCGGACTTCGGGTCCAGAGTCCAGTACCTTAACCACTAGGCTACCACAAGGAGGAGAGGCCACTGGTTGAAATATGAATGGGACTGTAGCACAGAAGCCCCTCTCCATCATTAGAAAGAACCAATTGGCATATTAGTAAATGTGTGTTGGGTGGCCCCTTTGTAGTGGCGGGAGGCGCATGCGCAGTAGCCAGAAAGACCTCATAAAATCGTATTTTTCTGTGTTATTTGAACCCAACTACTAATGAGTCCTCCCAGTCTAAATGGGTGGGTGAGTTTTTGGCAATGGAAGCATGCGACAACGTACCACAAAATGTAAAAAATAATTCATATAATTGGTTAGGTAATAATTCTAAATAAGCTTTTTTTTAGCATTGACTGCTACTTGTGCTTGACTTTGTACATTGTGCTTTGTATGTAAAAAAAAAGCCCAAAACAAAACCCAAAACAGCAGTGAAACAATTGGCACAAGTCACACTCGAAGTATTTTTTATTGTTCTAATGAAAATCTGCATTTCTTAAAAACCTTTTGGGGCTGTATTTAGAATTGTCTTCCCTCTTGGATTTTTTTTCCCCACTCATAATTAGACTCATTTAATTCCTTCGATTTACTCTTGCTTCTAACGAGCTCCTTTGTGCGAACCATATAGAGACGAATGGAAACGAAAGCCCTCCGTCTCATTACTTTTTTAAAAAGCCGATCTGCAGCTGCGCTGCTGTGGGTCGGGACTCGGATGTTGTGCCGCGTGTTCCCTATGCTTACACAGTGAGATCATTCTGCACTCAGCTGCCCCTGACCTGCCTTCAATAAGTTATGTCCCTCAGCAAAGTGTGGATATGAAAGCCTGAAAGGGCTCCAGGAAAAAAATAAACACATCTGAGCTCCAGCAGCAGCGAGACACTACGGGAAAAGGGAATGTGGATGAACGATGACTGTCCGTTGAACTTGAAGACCATGCATTATAGAACGTTTAAGTCTATACACTGTCAAAACATCCGAGTTAGTACCACATGGATGGCAAGCTTTGTAAAATGGCTGCATCTGAAATAGTCTACTAATACCATATAGAGTTCTGTTAACTTATTATCAATTTGGGACAGTCCCTTATATGCTTTGCTTATGCAGATTCTGTCATATAAAGTCCTGTGTGTGTGGTTTGACAACATGCCTGGCACACCAGCTAATAGCTTGCACTTTCTGTTCCTAATAAAACCTCATGAATACCTCGCTTTAATAGGGCACTGCTCTTGTACTCCCTGGTGTGATTTTTGTGTTTATTATATTGTTATAAAGTAATGAATGAGACACATGGCACATGACTGACACTCTGAAGCCTCTGCTGAGGCAGAAACACTGGGAAACGCATACATACGACGCACAACTGAACCTTCTATGGTGCTAGTGAACGATCTGGACTCCCTATACTCTGTACGTTGTGATTTTAAAATAACTGAGTCATCTATTTATGGCTCTTTGTTGAATATTTAAATAAATGAAAACCCTCTGTGATTTAGTACAGTAGTATGTGGCATTGGTTATATCGTTTTCATATTGTGTAGCGTTTGTAAACACACAGTAGGGAGATGTGTTAAGAGAAATCAAAACAGGAGTATTACAAAATTAAAGACAAAGAAAACTGGAATAATGTGTGCATAAGGCTTGGCGTTACTTGGCAACGCGTTAGCGGAGTGATACTATTTTCGTGCAAAAAAGTCGTGCTGTGATCATACATACCAGCTCCAGCAATCAGATTGTAAGGACGGAACTACCTGTTGTATTTGTAATAAAATCCTATTACACTTTCAGCACATTTCCCAGAAGCATCAAAACATGAGGATTACTGTTAAATGGTAGAGCGAGCATCACACGGAGCTCTCTCTCTCTCTCTTTCATAATGTTTCATATAATCTTTCACCTGCTTTTGAAGAACTGAGATCGTTTGCTGAAAATCCTCTCAGGATTCAGAGTTTTAGCCGCTACAATCCCTGGCTGTGGAGAGTTTTATTAAAATCAATAAAAGAAGCCAGGAAGGTTTTCCAGCTTGTTGTTGTTGTTTCAAGCCTGCTTTATTTTTGTTGTTCGCGCCGCTTTCGCCTTTCCTTTCACGTCTCGCGGAAACATCAATCTGGCTCTGCGTTTGTAGTGTCAGCGAAATGGCAGCTCTTTGTGAAAGCAGGCACTTCTTCATGTTGAGTGATGAGAACCGGTCCTGAAGCTTTGGGCGCTCCGTCAGCCAAGTCCTGTTTGGACAGTGCCAGGCCTGTGGTGGTGGTGGTGGTGGTGATTCCCACTGATGGACAAATATTAGAAAGAGTTGGTGTTGCCATACTGTCAAAACAAACAAGTCCGGCCAGTCTCCTCTGACTTCATTACTGAGCTCGCTTTGTGCTTTTCTTTTTGTATAAACCTTCAAGGATTTGTGCGTCTCCGGAGATGAGCCAGAACATTAACCGAGGCTCTTATACCCATATCTGTGGGCACTGCACTGCTGACACGTGATTGGATAATGCCGTGTATTTCTGTATATTTGGTGCGTGTCAAGTACGACGCGGGCCAGCTGCTCCGTGTAACCGGCCGAGACGCAACTGTGAGCACTCGAGTGCAACAGGAAGCTCGTTTCATCATCGAGCTTCATCAGAGCAAATTAGTCTCAGTGTACGGAGCAGGAAGGAAATTTGAATAAAACCTTGAACCAGATTGAGGGCCGTTAAAAACGTGTGACAGGCCCGGTTAATAACGAAAGCGCTCCCGAGAGGAAATCAACCCCCTCGGCCCCGGATCGCTCGCGTCTTATTTCCCGGCGCGTCAAGGTCGCAATAAAGCGTGTGGTTAATTGGCGATACACTTGATTATCCTCAAAATCTGGAATAAGCAAACAGATCCGCTCTGCATGTTAAGAGGCTGGTCCTGATCGTCATGCGGAGATTTGAAGCAAACTGCCACATGATAAGGTGCTCGTCACGCTGCGGACTTACAAACGTCCGGGCAACCCTGCTCAAACGATGTGTGAACAGAACGTGACACACCCTAAGCAAGGACTTAAAGCCTGCATTTCCAGACCAAGTCAGACTGGGACACTTTCACGACACCAGTTGACCCAACAACTGTCTTTGGGATCTGGGTGGAAATTAGAGCACTCGGAAAGTCAAGGCTGGGACTCAGAGCCAGGTCTCAGGAGCTGTGAGGGACAGCGCAAACCACTCAAATATAATTATAACAGGTTCTTTTTGTACGTTTTTGAACCCACGTTTCCCTGGTCAGGGTCATGTGGGCTCCGGCAGATGCCCAAGAAAGAAATGGTGGGGCAGCAGTCCAAGTCCCAGTTGTGATTTCCCAGGTCTGATACAGAATCCGGATGATCCTTTGGCGCTGTGACAGCGACCCCTGGTGTACCAGACAGGGTACGCTTACGCCTGCGCCCTTTGTTGCACAAAAATAGGTGCTAGAGCTCCTGGGACCCTGACCAGAAAGAAGCAGATAAAATGTGAAAAAATACCACTGAAGTTCAATTGAGGTCTGAACAATTATCATAGAATAAAAATCTGTCTTTAAATCTGGACGTTGTGGTTGTAAACAGCCAGTCAACACTGCAGATCCACGAGCAGAGGTGGGAGTTTAAGAGTGGAGGTCTGTCCGTTGTGTCCTCGCTTGCTTGTTAGCTCACGTTTGTTCTAACCCGGTTGATGTGTTTAGAGACTTTTTTTGTGTACGTTCCTCGTGTTTGTGTGGATGACTTTCCAAGGAAGTTTGGTCCATTTTGGAGTCTTGGTCCCCCCAAGGTTTCTTCCTTATAACGTTTAGGGAGTATTTCCTTGCCACTGTCGCCCTAGGCCTGCTCAATTTGGGACCGGCCTTATAATTTCGAAGATAATCTAACATTTTAAAGCTGCTTTATCTGTGCAAAAAGGGCTGTAGGAGTAAAGCTGACTTGACTTTCCTCTACTTATTTGTACCAAGCTGTAAATGGCGTTCGTAAGTCCATGTGCCTGTCCTATTGTAAGTAGTACTCCTGTCCCCCCACTACCTGTATGTTCTCTCTAAGCTGGTTCACATTCTCTTGCTGAGTCTCTGTTTCATCTGGCTGATTTTCTGTGTTGTTTTGTAATACTGACTATCGATACGTTGTGGCTTTAAAAAAAGTATCAGTCGTTTCAATCAGTGGTATCTCTGACGTAGTTATGTATCGTTTGCACGCAGTGTTCTTGAGAAAATACCCTTTATATTTAGATACAAGTAGCGTAAAAAGACTATGTCACTATGGTAATGGCTGGTCTTCGTCCATTTTGGTCAAAGACCTCTTTCACAGAACGTGATGCGGTCCTTAAATGGTGCATACCTGTAGTTTTGTAGCTTTTGCACACTCCCAATTTTTCTCTGAGGACCCTCCACCATGCTTTACAGTTGGGTTTAATGTAGATGTGTATATTACATTTGAGCGTCACTGATGAACTTTCCTCTCAGTGCCATACGTCTCTCCGTTCTTCCAGCAACAGCCACTGTGGGCTGGAAGGGAAAGCCATATTTCCAGTGTGCACCGAAGCGTACGACGCTAATTAACAGCTACTCGGCATTATCCTGCACTTCGGTGCACTCGCCTTGTCGCTCAATTAACTCGAATAGCCTAGCCACGGGGCATCGAGAGACCTTTTTTACCTACTGACTACTCGGATAATTGTGGGCACAAAGACTGGCGTGAGACACAGCTGCGAGTCCGTCCTGCATTTCTTAACTTCATCATGGCAATGTGTAGAAACTGTGCTTAAAGACAATTTCTGGACAAACTATTATATTGTGCGGATTTTCATTTACACACATACGAAACTTCTTCGCCACATTTTATCTCATGTCCGTAATACGAAAACAGCAGGTTATTCTTAATGTTCAGCGCCTCCCTGCTGACCACCCGCCGACATTTTAATATATTACAAAAAAAAAACCCACTACAGAAATGGTTCAAACCAAAATAATAACGTGTGAGACTGAAAGACTCATCAGCTCTGATGAAAGACCTGTCAGAGTGCGCTTAGATGCTCTTTGATGGCTTTAGGAATTAAGTCGCAACTTTCTTCATATCAAGGACGCTTGCTGAGAGCCTTCAGTCACCAGTCTTCTTTGTTTGTTTGCTTATATATTTATTTAACGTCATGTCAGTGTCTACTGGTGACAGGAGCAAGGATATAATGTGCCAGGGGGGCAATTTAGAGGAACAAAACTCCTTAATCACCAAGGTTCGTATAGAAAAATCACACACACTATGGCGAGGATCTAAAATGAATGGATTTGTTTCCTTTTTAACTCAGGAAAGCACAACCAGCCGAACAGCGTTAGTTCGCTTAGCAATAATGACAGTTATAATAGGAAACAAAAGCCTGTCTTTCAACTTCACATGTTAAATTAAAAAAGGTTTAGCATGTGTATTATAACTGTCATAAATATTATGTCGGGCTTCCATGTTTTCTTTACATATTTTTCATTTAATTTTTCTCATGAATACTTATTTACTTTGCATTAAGTGGGAAATATGTTGCAGTCTGGGATGCAGTTACTTTTAGGTGTCACAGTTTTCTCTGCCAAAAGTACTCTTATACTCTACTTAAAGGTTTAAATTGTTTAAAAAGTGATACTGCATTGCCTGTTCTGGAAATGAGTATTTCTTCAACCGGACTTATTCTTTCTTAGTTGTGCTAATTCTAACCCAAACCTCGAACTCTAGTCCTAATCTCTAACCCCTAACTCTAACCTCAAACCCTAACACTTAATTCTAACCCAAACCTCGAATTCTAGTCCTAATCTCTAACCCCTAAGTCTAACCTCAAACCCTAACCCCTAATTCTAACCCAAACCTCAAACTCTAGCCCTAATCCCTGACTCTAACCTCAAACTCTAATTCTAAAATGTAATCCTAATCTCTAGCAATATACCTAAAACCTAACTCTAATCTCAAACCTTAACCCCCTAGTTCTAATGTTTAATCCTAACCCCTAACTCTTACCTCAAACCCTAACCCCTAATTGTAATGTCTAACCCTAGCCCCTAGCCCCTAGCCCCTAACTCTAACCCCTAACTCTAACAGCAAACTCTAAACTCAAATCCTAACCCCAGGAGCCCCAGCCTTCAGTTTGATGATCTGAAGAGAGAGTATATAAACTCAAGGTAATAATAACACCACTAGTGGACCTTCTGATGTTGTGGACCCAGTTGTATTAACCCATGAAATGCTCTTCTTCCATAGTGTTTATACTGTTTACTTTATTTTTTACTCGCAAAAACAATGATTTTTTTTTAACGCTATGAAAAAACACGAGGAAACAATTCCAATTCAGTCCACAGAAAAAAGCTTGGAAAGCTTTTGATAAACAATGAAAAAAAAATCCCTGCCGAGATTTTTGTTGTTTTTTTTGGAACACTTTTTAATTTCCTCCCCAATCCAATTACGGCTGCTTCTCGGTGAGGTAAGTGTTGTGCTGTTTGAATTTGAACTCTTTCCCCCAGTGAAAGCGGTTTGTGGTTGCATTTGATGAAACTGTCACAATTCCATCACAATTAATTTTCATCCAGGAAACGAACAGACAGCGTGGGCCGATGGATGGCTGAGTATGTGGGAGTATTTACCTGGGGGAAGTGACGGTACCAGGAAGGGAAGAAAAAAATGTTGGCACAGTCGATGTGACGATCTTGGCAAAGTATGACTTGGAAACCATTGGAGGTAAATGACAGGAGCCACATCTAATTCAGAGTTATTCCTTGGGAGGGAACCACAGAGCAGAGAAAACATTTGTTTCTTGTTTGAGAAATGATTATATGATACACATTACACAGCCTAATAGATCACTTTTTTGTTAAAAAATTGTATATTTGTAGGTGAACTGCATGTAAACAAACTCTGGAAATATCTCCAGGATGCTTGTAAAACCCTACCAACCAATGGTCCTGCCAAATGCAGATTTGATTCCAGTGCTGATCACTGATTGTGAGGACGATGTTTGCTGGTGAGCCACATCATACCTCATAGCTCTGCTCTGACCCTTTTCCCCTTCCACAGCAGGCATTTTACTTATAAAATGTTCAGGTTCGGGATGATGTTAATAATATAATAATAATGGTAATAATAATAAATAATATTTGATTAAAGATTAAACTTTTCTTCATCATTTGAAGAAGATTTTGTTCATCTTGTCTATTTTTCCTTGTGGAATACATTGAACCAGGCGATGAAATTCACGTCTATGTTGCATTTTCGCAACATTTCGCTTTCGCTGTGTAAATGCCTTAAGACTATATCAGTTGAATGCATGTAATCCAAATGTAATTAATCTCTATTAATCTCTACACCTCAATCTCTCAGCGTGTTCCAATGTAAGAAAGTGGCTCGTGGTTGTGTTTGATGGAAGTAAGACGCAATCACAATTTATTTTGATCCAGGAAATGAACAGAAAGCAACAGGGAGTTGAAAAGGCCTGCTGAGAGCCTTCGGTCTAACAGAGATTAAGAACGGAAGAAGGAGAAGAAACAGGGCTGCTGCTGTCCGCATCACGGCAAAACACTGAGAATCCGAGAATGGTACACTCAAGCTCGAGCACATTAAAAAATACAGGACTGTTTCTGATCTTCCAGAGGATTTGTCCATTTTAAAAAGCTTTCCTGGGGAGGCTGACGAACGCCGATCCAGTCCAGGAGTCGCCGTTCATTAGTGTGTGCAAAAGTATTAGATACCCAACACGAACGGCATCACATCAAAGGTATACAACATCAGAGTCCTTTGAGTCTAGGGTAAGTGCACGACGGCTCGGGTCATTAACTTCAATACGGAGTAGAAAGCAAAAGAAAGAAGGTCATCGTTACAAATATACATGTACGTTTCAAAAGAATATTTACAATCAATCACGATTGACACCGTCCAACACTTCTGATCCTATGTACACAGAAGAAGCTTTGTTTCCTTTTTTTTTTTAAAGTCAGACCCCACGTACGAGGCATTTCTGTCCTCCCGCTTGGCTGGGTCAGTCCAAAAAGTTTGGGTGACTTTATCATATGAAGTACTCTTTCTGGCTTTCGCTCATTAAGCTCTGTGAGTTGGGGTCGTTATTCAGCCCAGTTTCTGGAACGTCCTCCGTTTTGGCACTCTTCGACTCCTGGGCCTGAAAAGTCTCTTTCCGTCTGTAGAAGAACCGAGCCATGACAGCCAGGCAAGCCAGAATCACGAATATCACCACGGCGATGACTCCTGGGAACGTGAAGCACAAATTAGAGCAGAACCACGGCTTTTATTTACTTCTACTATATAGACAAAAGTCTTCGTTTGGGGTGGACACCCAACCAATTACATCCAAACCATGGGTATTAGTGGAGTTTGCCTCCCACCTTTACTGCTACAACAGCCTTTGTTCTCTTGAGGGCTTTCCAATAGATTTTGGACCGTGACTGCGAGGTTTGGCTTCTGATGTTGGACAATAAGCTCACTTTTGGCAATCCAGCGCAAGTTGAGGTCAAGGTTCTGTCCCAGCCAGCCATATTCTCAACCAATCCTCAATCAAAAATTGGCAAACCAATTCTCTGCGGACTTTGTTTAAGGTCAGCAGGGCCAAAAGCTGACGAACTGACTTGTCATATCCAGAGTCATTGGGGTATCAGCACAACCCATTCTACTGCCACTGTTTGGCAATGGAGAATCCAAAGAATCCATATTATAAACTAGTTATGAGTGAGCGTTGCTGAAATAGCAGAGCTCAGTAACTAGACAGGGTGTCCACAAACTTTTGTCTACATGGTGTATGAGGTATTATATGAACCTCGATGAGGTTTCACTCTCCCCAAAACATCATAGTAACAATTGTTTTCACTTTTTTGGTTTCACAGCCTGATGTTAATGATAAAAATCCATTTCCGGCTTCATTGACACTTTAATATAAAGTATTCTGAAATAATATGTAAACCAATCAGCCCTGATTTATTACTTGGCTTTAATTACAGCATCTGTTTGGATTTGTCTCTACCAGCTTGGCACACTTAGAGTTGAAGCTTTGTGTTGAATGGCAATCGACTGCCATCAACACAGTTCCCATCGGATTTACGTCAGGGCTCAGACTTGGCCACACATGGACATTTTTTGTTGTTATGTTTAGGATTATTGTGGTGCTCGAAGACAAAATACCTGCCCATCATCTTCAGCTGTCTAGAAAAGGGCTGACCAAGTGCCCAGTCTGGCAGAACTAAGACAAACCCACAGCATATCGTTGGCACCACCATACTTCACAGTAGATAAAGTGTATTTTGGGTAGTTTGGATTTGCTATCTAGGGAAGAGATTGTGTATATTTTATAAAGTAATGATCAGGAGTGACAAAATTACAATAGCGTCCTTTAATATGAGGAACTCTGGGACTAGGACGGCCCCTGGCGAGGCGCAATCACAGAAACAACTGCATTTTGAACTGCGTTTCGTGTTTCAAGTGGCCGATGAGTCTTGTCACTGCTGGGTTTCACTTCTATGCCCTGTTTGAGATTCTGCCTCATCAGAGCCCTACCGGGTCTAAGAGATCCTTTGGACGTGGGGCTGTAATCTGTACTGCACCAGACCAGGACTGATCCGTGTCCGAGACAATAAGCCTAACATAACTACGTTATAAATAGATCATGAATAATGTTATACTTGGGACATAACATGACCTGTCCTAACTCCTGTATCATAACACTGACAAAATGTGCTGTCACTAAATCAACTAATAGGACCGTACGAATATACGTTAGCACAAATTCCACCCCACACTTCGGTCAATAATAGCCTGCAAAAGAACGATGAACGTGCAGGAATGTTGAAGAGGAGGCAGGAAAAGCAAACACAATAAGACCACCTCAGGGCAATAAATGAAAGTGGAATGGACTCAGGATTCTGTGGAGGAACCTTTATTTCCTCATCAGCACAAAAGAGCCAAAGTGCACTAGCGCGGCTTTTACCTCCAATCAAAGCTGAGTCGCTGCTGATTGCATTGACTACCGGTTCGCCTACGGTACCGATATGATCTACAGCAGAGAGAAAGAAGAGTGAGAAGAGGCAGGAGCACCACAGTCATCATTCACAGAGCGAGGGAGGAGGCAGACAAAGAGGAAATCCAGAGAGTGCACATTCATTCCCGTGCATGCACATTAATAACCTGCTTGGCTACGTTTGAATTATTGGGCCTAATTGAATTTGAGATATGCACGCATTCGGATCCACTGCAAAAGCTATTTCCATTTTAAACTAGATGTTATTGGTATTGAATATTATCTGGTTGCTATTGTTATACATTAGTATTATTATTGTTATTGCTGTTATCTTTATTATGTTTATTATATTTTGTGTTATCATTGTTTATTATTGTAGCTGTTATATTGTTTTCATTATCATATTAGTATAAAGAGTATTGTTATAGTTGTTGTTGTTGTTGTTGTTATTTTTTATTAAAAATAGTAGTATTATTTTTGCTGCCATTATTATTATTATTATTATTATTATTACTAATTTTGTTTTTATCATTATTTTGTTAGTATAAATGTTATTGTTGTTATTTTGTTATATTATTAGTATAGTAGTTATTACTGTTGTTGTTATACTATTTTTTTAACAGTTATAATTGTTATTATTAATGTTGTTTTTTTTCTTGATATTATCATTAGATAATTATATTAGTATAATAACAATTATTATTAATGTTGTTGTTTTTAATCATTATTTTATTATATTAGTATAATAAATATTATTGTTGTTATATTATTAGTATAATTATTATTGATGTTGTTGTTTCTGTCATTATTATTTTTGTTGCTATTATCATTATATAATTATATTAGTATAATAATAATTATTAATATTGTTATTTTTATCATTATTTTGTTATATTAGTATAATAAATGTTGTTGTCATTATTTTTGTTATATTATTAGTAAAATCATTATTGTTGTCATTTCTTAACAATAATTGTTATTATTGATGTTGTTTCAGTCATTATTATTTTTGTTGCTATTATCATTAAATAATTATATTAGTATAATAAATGTTGTCATTATTTTTGTTATATTATTAGTAAAATCATTATTGTTATATTTTTTTAACAATAATTGTTATAATTAATGTTGTTGTTTATATCATTATTGTTGTTATTGTCATCATTATAGAATTATATTAGTATAATAATAATAATTATTATTAATGTTTTTGTTTTTATCATTATTTTGTTATATTAGTATAATAAATGTTGTTGTCATTATTTTTGTTATATTATTAGTAAAATCATTATTATTGTTGTTATATATTTTTAGCAATAATTATTATTAATGTTGTTGTTTTTACCATTATTATTGTTATTATCATTATTTAATTATATTAGTATAATTGTTGTTGTCATTATCATGATTACTCTTATTAATATACTTAATTTGTGTTATTATTATTAGTTTTTTTGTAAGCAGAGTCCAGTCTGTGCATCAGAAACAGAATACTAGGGTTCAAAATGATTACAGAACTAAATTTCAGTTTTCAGTCTCTTGAAACGGTTCCAGATCACATTAGAGACTGAGCAGAACATCAGGCCTGAACTAAAAGCACTGAAGCCAGACTGAGTCGGAGGAAGTTTCGGTCTCAGATGGACAATCTACTGAATTTTACCCAGTACGGAGTGGGTGGTGTCAGCGATGTAGGGACTCGATGCTGAGGACGAGCCACAGCTGGACTCCGTCAGCATCCCGGTGACGGTAACGGGGCTGGAGTGTGGATGGAGCAGCGCTGCCTTCAGAGGAGAGATGGAGTTAAACTGCACCACTGACAGGCACCCGGAGAACCCCAGAGCAGCCAGTCGAGCTACGTCTGCATCCAGCTCGTCTGCTTCTGCAGATACACACATGGAAGCACGTCATGTTTATGTTCATCTGTATGTTGGGGTGTGTGTGTGTGTATGTGTGGTGTGTGTGTTTGTGTGTGGTGTGTGTGTTTGTGTGAGGTGTGTGTGTTTGTGTGTGGTCACCTCACCTCTATAAGAAACGTTACCTTCAGACTCTAAAACTTGATCTTAGCAGCAAAAGCATCAGTTTATCTGCAGTCGTTACCAAATCCATGATCACCTGTGTGTGTGTGTGTGTGTGTGTGTGTGTGTTTGCTGTGCTGCAAGTGTGTTAGTTATAGATATGATGTGTAAACGTGACTTGTTTTTGAAATGCTTTCTGACAAATTACTGTAGAATTTCTAAACCTGGTTTGAGTTTTTGCTTTGATTTGTTTATCATGGTTTAGATTGTTTGTTTGTTTCCTGAATTATTAACGTGATTCCTGGTCTTATTTACTTCTTTATGGTTTCTAATCAAAGCGTTTCTATTTTGCTCTTGGATTTGTAGCTTTTTGGGTTTAATGTTATCGTGTGTGTGTTTGTGTTCATTTTTTAATCGCTGTTGTGTTGCTGTGTTAAATGTGGTAAACATTGTTGTGGGTTGGTCTAATAGGTATTGATTAAACAGGTTTTCTTGTTCTGCTATCCAGTGTTTACTCTGAGCTCCATTTTCTTGTTGGTTTGGATTTGTTTCCGTCTTCACTTCACATTTGCTGATCAGTAATCTGTAGCTCCTGTTATCCAGCTGCTAGGAAGCTGTAGAACCAAAGCTCAAACCCGTGCACCATCACCTCTCATTGACTCACTTCATCTTCAGCAATTTCTCCACGGTTTAAGATCGGATCAAGGGCACCAGGAAGACGTCCAACCACCGACCTGGAGCACATCCACCCAGTCCTGCTTCTTATCTTGATCCAATAGTTTCTGTTGTGCGTTAAAGCACTTATAGTACAAACCGTTTGGATCAGATGCTGTCGTGTTTGACTGCATCCCTGCGCTAATAAATGAGAGGACGAGGGAGTCGGCCTTCCTTCTGTCCAACTCCTCCACTCATTTCTACGGTTTGATGCTTGTGCTCATGCAGAGCTTTCTGTTAGATGGATTAACATTAATGGCACGTTCTACGTTGCTTACATATTAATACAGTAGGAAAGGAGAACGTGCTGAAAGAATGTGGCCTACAAAGAGGAAATTGGGGCAATATAATAGTGTCAAGATATATATGACAATACTTATCTACATTATATTTCTTCTTTCCTGGTCGCATAACCCCTGCTTTTCGCTCTCCAGAAAGCTCCAGTGGGAGACTTCGACTTCT
The DNA here is from genome assembly GCA_025084515.1 of Ancistrus triradiatus. NCBI lineage: Eukaryota > Metazoa > Chordata > Actinopteri > Siluriformes > Loricariidae > Ancistrus > Ancistrus triradiatus. The sequence continues at coordinate 613,793 of JAJAGP010000188.1, read as the reverse complement.
CATCCTCCCAACAGCTGGACCATTCCACAGGGGGAACACCTTTGTGGTTCAATGGGCTGAATGTACTATCGAACTTGCGATTTTACTATTTTTGGAGAGCCAATCTTGGCGGAATTTGAACCTGCCATCTTCAATTTGGTAAGCCAATGTTCAGCCGGCTGAGCCATCCATCAATCGTTCTTTCTTTTGTGGTTTTATCCTTCGTTTTGTCTCACATAGAACAAAAAAAGCTAAAAGCTACTGACAAGACATGGGCCATTGGGCAGAGTCAAACCCACACCCTTCATGTTGGCAAGCCAATGCTTAGCCCACTGTGCCCATCCTTGCAGTCCCTCAACAGCCCATTCTTTTGGGGTTTTATCCTTAGTTTTTGCTCACAAAGAACAAGCCCATAAAACCGACTGAAAGGAGATCTTTTTTTGGTTGGGTTCGAACCCATGGTCCTCAGGTTGGTAAGCCAACGCTTAGCCCACTCAGCCAACCATGCCTTCCTGCTACTGTTCTTTCTTTTGGAGTTTATCCTTCATCTTCAGTTAAAGTTAGAATTTTGCCAGTTATAATTACAATTTCTGAACAGTCTACCATTCGTTTCTACAGGACATTTTTAAATATTTCATTCTAAATTGATTAAAATCTACAAATCCCATCGACTCCAAAAATACACAGCACACCTCTCACTACTGAAACCTTTTTGGAACGCAGTTTGAACCGAGTCTGTAAGTTAAGTGGTTCAGGCTACACTCATTTCTAAATGCTGGAGAATAATAATAATAATAATAATAAGACGGAGTATGAGGAATAACAACATACTGCATTTCAAGCACTGTAGCAAATAAATAAATAAATAATATTGATAATGCTATAAATTAATTAATAAAGATGTACTGTAAACTTGACATCAATCCAAATAAGAAGCAGCAGCTCTGAAATAAGCATCACAAGGAATACATTACACTAAAATACATGCTTTATGCTGCTACAACAAAAAAAAAAAGAGATTGTCTGATGAATTTTTCGCTTCTGTTCCCAGAGTCAGGAATTAGATCTGAGCTCGGCTCTGACAGCGCTTTGTGAATCTCAAACTCGACCCCAGCTCTTACTGTTATTCATGTTTTATTCTGTATTTATTACAGTCTAGTTTGAGGAAGGTAATGAGTGATGGCAGGCTTTGTGCAAACGGACTGAAAATCCTTTCGTGTTCAGGAGGGTCATGGCTATATTTGCATCCCGGCACATGCTGACAACACAGGGGGGAGACTGTGCTAAATATTTCAGGTCCAGCTCGTCCAGACAGAGTGGCACTGCCTTTAAATCAAATCAAGCCGGATGTGGGAATCTTCGCTGCATGGAGTGGAAGAAATGACGCAAAGCCATAGAGGTCAGAATACGTAACTGAAATGACTGATATTAAAGGGAGCACCTATATGACAGCCTGTTGCATTAAGCCATTGTAAATGCCATTTGTAATACTGGATCTACTTTTGGGATGTTTATGTAAATCTCGATGCTCCTATTTATGCAGTAATACAGACAATTTAAAGAAAACAAGTCTACAGTCGCCTGCCTGAGGAAACCTTTGAAGCCGTTCCGTTGCTGGTCTGTAATGTGCCTAATGATCTATAACGATCAATTATGGCAACGCTCACCTTTCTTTGAAGTGGTAGTTTTTTTCTGTTAGGCATGAAAGCACAGGCCTGGAAAGCAAAGTATTCACAAGAATACACCCCTTTTCTTTTTTTACACAGAAAATCGAGCCGGGTCTCTTAATGGTCTACCCACCGTGCACTTTCCCGACGACGATGGCTCTAATGGCATTGAAGTCGACGTCTGATGATAAGTTGAAGTCCTCCCTCGCTTGCTGGTCAATCTGCGAGATGGAAAACAGCTTCGGTAGGCATGGTGCACGGTCAGGATGAAACAGGGGCGATACAACAGGGTGCTGATTGGGATACGACACCTACGCGTGCATCGTTAGGGTTTTATCCGACTCTTTCATTCGAGTCTAGTCTCTGATTGGCTCCAAACTGGCCCCATCTCACTGGGTACTCTCCCAAAGCCCATACCATCCACACTGAAAAGTCCTACTCCAGAGTATGCACGGTCTCTGAGAAACACTTTTAGAAAGTCTAGACATGGAAGAATTTTTTGTTTTTGCCCAGAAAACTGATGATATATACTGATGGTATGCTAAAAAAAAGCTGGACCCCCTTATGAATGGGCCACTCTAGAATCCGGGCACCTTGGCATCATCCATGGCTGCTCCTAAGGGGCTGATTAGAGAGTCCAGAAACGAGGTGGCTTGTGTAGGGAAAACTTAGCATTATGCCACTTAAATTATGGGTGAAACCTGTAAGTGTGTCTATATAAAAAGCAAAAACACATGGCAATAAAAAAATCTAATTAAGAACCATAATTTCTTGATGTAATGAAAATTTTAAATTTTTTTTAAAAGCCCCAAACAGATCATAGAATGGTGTGAACAAGCCTAAAAAGTACAAGACGGCTAATAAAGACGTCCTCCAAACATAGGCGGTGGCATAAATGCCTATGACTTCAATCTAAATGATGCCCTCCAGGCATTTTCACTGCACCCCCGGTGAAAGCAGGCTACATCCAAAGAACATGCCTTCATGTTTCACATTCTTCATGCTTCATGTTTCACATCTTTAGGAGGCCTTTAAAATGAAAGTTGCTCTTCAAAGGCGTTTAAGCATGCCATTGTACAGAGCAGAGTCTCTCTGTGCTTTCCGTTGGAAGTCGGGAAGCAGAGATTTGTCCAGATCTTTGAAATGCAATTACTGTAATTGCGTGGTCTAATTGATGGAGGTTATCTGCTGAGCAACACTCGTCTGAGGCCCGTGTCACCTCGTCGCGGCAGACTGCCTAAAGCCTGGAGTGTGGAAAAATGTTTGGTCATTCAACGAGAGCTACCAAAAAAGTTATATACATTATATAGGAAGGAAGCCATTCAACATCTACCTTTTCCAGTCACCATTCTTTAGAGTGTTAGTGTGTCGATTAAAACACTCTAAACTTTATAGAGAAATGTTTATAATGGGACTTTGGATAGCCAATAAAATCTGTATTTTCCCTAGGATTGCCCATACCTTAATAATTGGCTGTTACCATTGTAGATTTGGGTTTCACAGAAATAATAATGATTTTTTACAATAATCTAACGTGTAGCTGCAACTGCATTCCTTCTAATTAGACAGTAAGTCCAGATTAAAGGTCAGTAAACATGAATAACTAAACAAATAATTAGTCGCCTTGTGTGTTTAACCTTATGTAGTAACTTCAGGCTCCTGCAGATGGCGTTTCCCGAGGATGATCGGCCTATAAATAAATACAGGGTGTGTGACCGGATTTATAGACTGAGAAGAGGTGGTACAGTGCGGGAATGTCTCGTTCGATGTGTGCAAAATGGGTCGCAAAACAGATGTCAACGACTGGAAAAATGGCAGTGACAGCATTTGAACATGCCAAAGGCTGTAGTGTGAAAGAAGTAGCTGGATTTGCAGGTGTCAGAATTAGGCATGTTTCAGTCACAACCACAGGCCACAGAATCAACCACAGGCTGTTTGCTTTTGACCACATCCTCCAGTAAGTCTAAACATGGACGTGCCTGTGGTGCATCACGACCACAGCATTTTCCTACTTGACTGTTAAATGCTCAAAAGAAATGGAACAGTGCTCAAAAATGAGCGTTCGAAAAATGCTCGCAATCCAAACTCATCCTTGACGGCGCGTCTGAACCCGGCGAAGCTCTTTTGTCTCACCTGAATGCTCAGGCTCTCCGAGACCCTCCTGACGGACACTCGATGCAGCTGCCCGCCGGCCAGGTTTTTCACGTTCGGTCTGAATACCTCGGCGTCTTTGTTCTTCTGCAGTTTGTACTTGACCTCCAGTTGACCTTAAAAAAAAAACAAAAAAACAAAAACAGAACATCGTCTCCCATCGTCGCACTGTTAGCAGAGAGCCTGTGGAACAACAGCACTAATTCAGATCTACAGCATCGCAGGGCCGTCCTCTGAGAGGGCTATTGTTTAATCCACCATCAATAGTAAACATTGGAACAGTTTAATTGAATCAATTCAGGGAATTAACGTCCCCTTTTATTACAGCACTTAAAGGAGGAAACAACAATGTGGCAAATTTCACAGGCAAACCAGACGTGATCGTAAGAAATGCTATTAATTTAATAAAAGCTGCTTAATATATCAGTTAAGTGAACATATGGGCCATTCCAATCATAGTGTCTATATGTAGGTGTATTCATATGACTGTATGTAAGCACTACCTCAGTATTTCTTCTGTACCACAGTATGTTTTGTTATTTGAATCTTTTTACTCTCACTAACGCTGTTTAATGGCCGCGTTATGTTCTGTGAAACAGCGCGGTGACTGAAATGGAAGTTGAACAGATATTGCCATAGTCACATAATAGTTTAGATACTTTGCACATAGTGTTTTATTCTAACTAATAATATCAATTCAAACACAACATGAAAAGGTTTAGCTAATTCTTATCTTTGTATCTTTTATAAAACGTGTAACACTTAAGAAAAAAGAAATCGAAACCGAGAGTGACACATTACCATGTGTCAAATTTTCCTAGTTTTCCTACTAGTTTTCTGTCATTCAGACATGAATAAGATATATATAAAACTGATTTTGATTTCTTATTACAATTCTCAAGACCTCTGAACTTGCGTTGATCGGATGGACGTTAAACAGCGCACACCTGTATTAATTTTACACGTATAAATTTGTACTCTTACTTTTGAGAAAAAGTCTACTTAACAGGTAACGTCGGTCAGTGCCTGAAAAATTAAATCGCTTGATACACTCCAAAATCATATCGTCTATTACGATAACAAAATTTATCGCGATACAATAAAGTATCGTCATACTGCCCACCCCTGGTAGACAGTTTAGTTTCATTCAGGCATAGCTTCAGAAATTCTTCAGTTTTAAAGGATTTCGAGTCGCCTGTACCCCCATTCAACTTGGTTTCTATTGTCACATAATTTGAAGCTTTGTTCATTATGGTCTGTAGTTCTTTTTCAGATTGTTTTCTTTTGTTGAACTACAAAAACTGTTGGATTTTGTACAAACTTTTGTAACTTTGCAGATGAGCTACATTAACACAGTAAGATACTCCAATCTCTCTAAGACAAATCGTCGGCTTCATCAACAATCTCGAAATAGGTTCGAACACGAATCACTCAACATGAGGAAATTCTAATCGGACCTGTCGGGACAAGCCTCTGGGGAGCCCCAACCTGTCAAGCTGAACCTCAAGCAGGTCTTTTAATTGGATATTAAAATCGTGCACTGTCAGCTGCATCCATGGACCTAATGAAGATCTCCTGTCTGCATGTTATAGAGCAGCCACCACAAGGACAAATCCATCCCTGAATCCCCAACACCGTTCCCCCACAGGTCCAGACGTCGTCCCGAAGGAAGCGACTTTAAAAGCCATGCCATTACACTGGCTGCTAATTGGTGGGAATCAGAGGAATGCTGACTCAAGAGAGACGGACAGAGGGGAAAATTTACATGACTTGCCTAAAGCTCTCGGTGCTTAATGATCAACGATCAAACTAGCTAATCCAAAAGGTCAGTGTTTTAATCATGAAGCACAAAAGCAGCTTTAAATATCAGTGGCGTGTCATGAACAGACGTTAATCTCCCAGTGAGACCGAAACCTGATTCATATTCAAATTCACCTTTTCTCCAAGTTTACTTCAGATCCAGTTCCATATGCTGTCGTGTTTTTTTTACCCGATCTCCAGCCTCGATCTGAGAAGACCAGTCTTCCTCTGAGGAGCCAAATCGTTCCACACTTGCGCTCAAAGTCCTTTCGGTAGTGCAGGTTGCATGTCGGAATTAATATCAGGTTTAATCTGGACTTGAAGGTTTCAAACTCTGAGTCGTAGAACATGAGCATGAACGTTTAAGTGCACCAGTCTTAATCCACCAGCTAAGCCTCTGAAAGCCAGTCTGAGACGGTGACGCTAAAATGCCTCATCCGATACGGAACCCAGTCGCCAAATCTCTTCAAATGTCTGCTGAAAGTATTTCTAAGCTGCAGGTTGCATGTCTGAAGTGTTATCAGAGAAAGGCACGTACAATCTGATGCGCAATTTGCGTAACAGTTACAGAGAGATGCAAGGCCATGTCTTTAAGGTCTTTGTGTTCCTTCCTTGCTCATGAACGGCACAGGGCAGCTTCAAATGTGCTTTCGAGAGCGCAGACTGAATGTCTGAATTAATCTGAAGGAAGAGCAGGTACCATCTGATGCGCAATTTGCACAGCATTTATTGCCCTATGTTTGCCCAATCTGGGATTGGGCTTACAGAGATTTGAGACAATTCTCCACTGTAAAAAGTGCTATAGAAATAAATCTGACTTTGAATTTGGCATTACTTCAAACAGGACAAATACTTTTGGCCTTACATGTACAAGTAACTTTGTCCAAACTGGTTTAAACTGAAGTGCGGTTTATGCATTCATGTGATACAAGCCATTATAACTCTGGGCCACATCTAGTGCATCATACTGGCAATAGTTGCAAAAACAGAAAACAAACAAGTCTGGCTTGAGTGGCACAAACGTCCAAACTGTCAGTTTGACTCGGGATGATGCCACTGCTGTCCATGGCTGGGAGTTCAGGAGAATCTAATTGGCCCTTCTCCTTGTGTGAGAAGAACAGCGTTCAGCTCGACCCTGTCAGTCAGGGCGACAATAGCCAATCATGTGGGCTCATGAATAGGGAATTGGGTAGTTAGGGCCCTCTTTCAGGCATGTTCACCTGCCATGTGACGTTGCAGATGATTCGACAAGTGGCATAACTTAGCTGAGAAGGGAAAACTCCAGAGGCTCAGCTAATGGACAGACGGTTATGGTCGGGCTCTTAAGTTCCGAGCTTGGAAATAATCAATTATTGTGTGTAAACATAGAGGAAGGTGGAAGATGCAACCTGTTAGCAGTGAGTGTGGCAGAAATAACGGATATCTATGATTAGAAAGAGTGTCTGCATACTTTTGGCTAAAGAGTGGACATATTGTGTAGGGATATTTGCACAGCTCCTGTGTATAGCTGATACAAAATGTGTATCTACTGCAAGATACAAAAGTGAGGGTTTTCTCTTCTCAATTTCTCATACCAAAATACTAAACAGGGCTTGATAACCACCTTGTGGAGGGCAAAAGTCTTAGACCAACATTAGACTAGATATACCATTGTTTTAGTGCTGAGATGGCCTTATTTAATTATTTCTTCGTCTATTTATTAGAATAGAACCAGTACGCAGTATTAAAAACTGAAAAACAGTGGTTAATAATTAGTGTGACCTCCTCTTACACTAGCAGCATCTGGGAGCTTCATCAGGATGCCAAGTTGACCCTTGCCCAAGTTGACCCATTCCTCATTAGGAATGCTTTTTGGAAGGGAAGCAGCCATGAAACCACTTTTTTTGGAAGAGAAAAGTTGTGTCAAAGCTCACAAAGATCGGAATGAAGATCAGCGGAAAAGAGGATTATGGAGTGATGAATCCATTGCTAAAACTACAAATCTAGTGGTGGCCTAAGACTTTTGTGTAGTACTGTACAGTATAAAAGGACGATTAGCGAGGTCTCACACCGTTCCTGTTGAGGTAGATGGCGAGAAACTCCCTGTAGTAGGAGCTGACGTAGAGCAGCATGACCGGTGCCTGCATGGTGCGAAAACTCAGCGAGACGTTCTCTCCTTTCAGCGTCACGTCCGAGTAGATGGAGGAAGAAAAGGCGCTCCCGTTCCTGTTCAGCTCGTACGGCTCCTTGAACGTGTACGTCACCGAGGTGCCGGGTCGAAAAACTGCAGAGACCTCTGGGGGGGGAAAACCGGGACTTTTAGCAACTGCTTGATGTGTTAGATAGCTAAAAGCCGGGGGGCCGAGGAGCCGAGAAACCAGCTAACTACCTTTGTGGCAGAAGGTGCCAGAGTATGGCGAGGCACCACAGTCGCAGGTGAAGCCATTGACTTTTTCCAGGCAGCGGCCCTGATTGTGGCACAGGTGCCCGTAGCTGCTGCAGTGGCCCGGGCATCCGGGGCGTACGCCGGGTGTGACCTGGGCACGCTGCTCTAGGTTCAGGGTCTTCCCATTCAGCCTCAGGGAACGGATGCACCCCAGGAAGCCCTTCTGTCTTGACGCGGTTCCTCCTGGAAAGGAACAAGAACAAATTTGAATAGACAAACGTTTGCCAAATAACGTACAGCATTTAAGTTGCCACTGGGTCTAGTACAGCTCCTGGGAAGTTACAGCCCATGGCCATTGTCAGTCTTATCTTGTATTCATTTGTGAGCCAATGAAGCGCGAATCACTGAGAACGTGGAAAACCAGAAGACGCTGGTCATAAATAAACTCAAATGCTTGAAATATACCACCAGTACAGAACCACGCTGTCTTTCTGTATTTTCTTGTGTAACAGTTGCAGAGTAGGTACGCCATTAGGAGCGTAACGAAGCACGGCCTATGCGCCGTCGAAGAAAAAATTCAATTCAGTTCGATTTATCAGCATCACCTTCATAGCTGACGTTTCCGTGTTAATGCAAATGAGCCGAAAACAAGGTGCAAATCGAGTCTTTCCTTTGCTCCGACGGCAGCCGATCTCATCAAAGTAGGGAGTAAGGTGCAAAAACAGGCTGTGAGCAGCCTCAAATCAATCAGCCTCATACTTTCAAAGCGTTCGACCAAAATAAAATGGGAAAAAGCCCTACGGGGGGATTTGCGAGAGCTGCGACGGCGACTTCAAAACGAACCTGTACAACGACACATCGTTGTTTAACTGTAGCAGTGCCGGTTATAGCAAAAGACATGCGTCACTTTCAACAAACAATAAAGCAGAGGCACGGCACAACGCAGAGAGGCTTGATGATTTCCACACAGAGTACAAGCAATTCCATAAAGCAGGGAGACAAAGGATGATGCAACACTGCAAGTAAAAAGTGAAAAAGCTCTCGAGTCATTTGCAACGAAGTGAACTAATAGTTTTGGCACTCCTGGCTTTCAGTACAGAACCACACATCATATTTGCAGTTATTTTATTTACTTGTCTTTAAATTGCTGACAATCAAACAGCGAGTTCGACACTGCATTCAAACAAACAGCGAGTTCGACACCATATTTATCTACTTTTTGCTGTTTAGTCTGAGCTTTAAATGCATTTTAAATACAAATCCTCAAAACTATGTTATGAGCTAAACTGCCATCTAAGCCCCATAATAATTTCCGAAGCTCGTGGCTACCAGTGCTGTGCTTGTTGTTTCAGTTCCCATGCCCTTCTGTAAGTTTTGTGGTGTCATGACAATGTCCTGGTCTAAAAAAAGGTTATAGTTGTTTGTTTAATTGATGAAATAGGCCTATTTAGAGACCATGCTGTGCCCTGCACATTTTAGTTTGCTCCCTGCTCAGACACAGGAAGGCTGACTTAAATTCCCTGTAATTAGTTTGGTAAGGTGTGATGGAAGAAAGGAAGACCTGATGGACACTGAAACAATTTACAATTTGTTGGAACAGAAAATATGTACCTTGGCTCCAGGTACAAAGACCCACAAGACAAGTTTGCCTCGAGCCCCAGACCAAGACTGTGAGTTTTGGGTTCCAAACCTATGGCTTGAGTCTTAAGACACAGGTCAGGACAGAGTTCCAGTACATAGAACCAGTACATCGAGTCTTGTAATACAGATTGCCAAACCAAGGCTCTGAGTATTAGATTTTTAGACCCAGAGTAAAACTTTGGGCACTCAGAACCCAAGACTTTTGGACTTTAAGTACCAGGTCTCAACCAATATTTGGAGTTTTGAGATCCAGACCACTAGCATGATTATTCAGATCCAAACCATGTCTTGAAGTACTGAAACCATGACCAACACTCAGTATCGAGCCCCTCATCCAGAGAGCATTGAGTGAGACCACAGAATACTGAGAACCAGGCCAATACTTTGACCGTGACCTTGAGTATTACACCCAGACTATGTCTTTAAGTATTGAGTCTATGCCCAACATACTGACATCCAACCCACACTAAATCAAGAGATCTGAAGCCCAGAACAGGACTCTGGGTATTGAGACCTAGTCCAAGTCTTGAGGCACTGTGAGACATTCATCAGGGCTGCGCTCACTGTTCACGACTATTTCGAGAAATTGAAAAGCGCTCGTCTTACCTACATATAGCTGGCTGTTGAGCTGGAGGTGGATGTGGCCATCAGCGGGCGCTTTCTTAACTGCTCTGGGGTAATGGTCCACACTTAGTGATGCCTCTTTCACATTCCGCTCAGCCACCACGCGATGCCAGCGCTCATCATTCAGGGGCACCGGCGCCTCTACGCGTACCTCCAATGGTCCGTTCCCAACATCAAAGGAGAAAATGACTTCGGTTGGTGCTGAAAAGAGACAAGAGTACCCTTGTGTGACGGGAAGTCTTTCACTGCTTTCATATTTATTTCCTGTTTATTTCTTAACTGCAAATACTAGAAATCTATAAGGTACAAACTTATCCTTTTTGACAAATAGTCAAGAGATGGTAATAATATCCTTCCTTTCAAAGGCAGTAAGGATAAAGTCACATCAAAATTGCTTTTTTTTTCCAGAAGCTGTGTTCGTTGCGAACTGAGCAGCAACAGAGAGCTGTCAGTCTTTAATCTCATGGTGGTTTTTAATTTTCTTCTAGAAGAGAACGCTCAAGGTTTACAGTCAGAGATGAAAGAAACATTACTTCCTAGCCAGCAGACGTCTGCAGTGCAATTTCTCAAATGGAATTAAATTCAGTTGAGCGTTTACAGCCCAACACGTTGGCCGTGTTTCAGAATGAATATGCCATTTCAGGTGCCCCGAGATAACACGACTCTAAACACAATTCAATCCCGGTGAGCCATCGAGTATTAACCATTCCGGGTTCAATCTGCATCTCTGTGTTACACACATCGAGGCTTCCAAGACAGTCTGTGGCCAATATTATAGGGGCACTTTTATATTAGCAGGGTTTGTGGCTACACCAACTTCAGCCACACCTACACCAACTTATGCCATGCCATTATTGTGGTTATGGCTCTAATCTGAGCTCTGCCAAGCTGCTACTGCTGGGTCTCTGAGAAAGGTCATTATCATTAAAGGCTCAGCCCATTGTAGGGGGTAAAGGCAAAGCATGCGGTTTTACCTCTAGCTTAACCCCGAATTCATAAAACGCATAGGCAAAGGTCCAGCCTGGACAAGTTGCCAGGTTGTCACAAGGTTCCACCAATGCAACATCTGACCTTCACATCACAAGAACCGTCCGGATTGAACCCAGGCCACTAGAGCTTTTGTAGTAAGGGTGTCTGCAGATGCTGAACATGAGTTTTGGAATTAGTCTTGAGCAGTGGTAGTGTGGACCCCGACACCATTTTGGGAAAGCACTACTTTCAGAATTTCAAAACGCTTTCCTAAACTGTAATCTTTGCTGAATGAGAAACAATGCCCGGCGTTTTGCCACGATAACACCTGGGCGCTTTAGCTACATCACAAAGAGTACTGAGTTCCATCGTTGCGAAGTAACGCTTTCAACAAGCATATTGGATCTAATATTTACACAGTCTCTCTGCTCAAGGCGTAGACTTAAATCAATCAGAGTCTTTAGGCAGTGCCTGCCCTCATGTACCCCTTTAATAATGCATCATCTTTTTTTCCCTCCTCAACGCTTTCCTCGAGCTGGAAAGGTCCCAGACTCAGACTCCCACAAAAAGGGCACGAGGGAAGGCACCTTCTTTCATCGAGAAGCTCGTCGCACGGAAAAACAACTCGGCGAACGCGCCAAACGCAGATTATGACCTCTTTATTATTCAGAGCTCGTCCGGCACTGCCCCAGTAGAGCACAGACGCAGTGCAGTGAGTCGGGCAGAACAGGAATCACACGCTATGAAACATCATAACGACCTCCTGCTTGGCATCTTTAGTGCTGGACCATTTTGACGAAGGATGTTGCAAGTGCTGATTTAAGCAGACGCTGCTACTGTCATCAGCATTTACCCTTGGAAGTAGGGACTTGTTTGGGTTGACTTGGGGTCGTACACTCCATCATATGCTCAGTTATGATCAGATTTCTTCTAGTAAAAGGTCACATAATGATGATGACAATACACTTCGGCAACAGAGTAACAGGGTCGAACCCCATTATCCGACCGGACCTCATTCAGAAAGTTAGAAAATACATAGCAATAGCTTATTTCAATTTCTATTATTTCCTATACAAAATAATATCTGAATATATACATCCCCAGTTATTATGTCAGCATGATATAGTGGACCCAGCCATAGAGTTCACTGGTATCAGCCATGAGACGGGTATCAACCAGCTTCCAGCCTACTTGGACGTCCCAAAGAGGAAGGACCTTATTTTATTATTTATATTAATTATGCATTAGTATATAGTAGCCCTTTAGTAAATATGCTATTTCATGATTTTATTCTAGACATGCACTTTCTCAAGGTCTGACAGAAAGGCTGCAGGGATAAAAGAGGGAAAAGAAACAGTAGACTGAGTTCCAAAATGGCATCCACAAACAATGAGGGAATTATAAGGACCAAAGTCAGGCTGAGACGGTCCTCTCAGTCTCGAATGAATGTTACATTTTACGTTCTTTCTTTAAATACAACTTCAATTCTTTTCCTTCAGGAAATACTTATTGCCGCCAGTTCTCGTTTTACATATTCATCTCTCTTCAAACTCTCTTCTAATCAGGATTTAACTAATTATTTCACTTTCTGCAATTAAACACTGCTTCCGGTCTGGATTTAAGCACCATTCTCACACTTCATACTCTCTTCCACTTTCACTTCTTAACTGTTGTAACCTTACTTTCTCTGTTATCTCTTTTAAATTCAATCTACTCAACTTTGGTCCTTTACACTCTATCATTTGGCCTTTTAGTTTTACTCTCTCTTAGTCTTCTAGACTATCTACTCTGCTTTCATTCTCATTATTCGCTTTAGCATTCTTTGGCAGCTGTTGCTTTCTGTCTTTCTACCTTCTATTTTCAAGATAATCTCCCTAGGGCTACCCCTCTACAAAGGTGCAGCACTGACCACTCTTGCATTGCTCTACAGGATTAAGAAGTTGGGGGCTGATTAGGTCACAAAACAAGCACTGTGTCCCTCTTTCACCCTCCCAGAGGCAGCATTGCAGAGCTGGAAGTTCAAAGATGGTTCGAGGATGGCAGGTTGGCAGAGTTAGAATCTGAACCCACAACATTCCAGACAGCAGATCAGAAACGTTACCACTGACGCACCACTTAATCAGTACACCAGAGTGTCTTATGTCAGCAAAACTAGCTTTATGCCAAGAATACTGACCCGACATCAAATCTGACCAAGTCATTATGAGAGCAGATGTATCAGAATAAGTCTGGATATATACGTATGTGTGAGCAGCTGTCAGGTAGCCTTCTGAACAACAACACTTATGTATAGTTTATCAAAAAAAACACTCAAAGAAGAGAAGAGACTGTGGTCATGTCTGGCTCAGACGGTACAACAAGACAGCTTCAAATGAGTATTTACACTCAAGTGCAGCTCTAGACAAAACAGGAGTGAATGTTTGGACTAAATCAACAACGACGATGCAGCAATTTCTCCGGAGAGAGCAAGTGTGAGGCCGTCTGTATATTCAGGTGCAGCTGCTTTATAATATTTTCCTTCAAGAACAAGAGGCACCTCCACTTTGTGAAAAAAAGGATTCCCAAATAAGAAGAACAAACACATGAAAGCAGATAAACATCAAACGGCTCTTTGTTCAGCAGTTTGTGTTTGCTTGAGGAAGCTTTATATGAAAAACTCTTTGATTTTTCCCTTCAGCTGCCTGGCTTTCTGCAACTAGAATCCACTTCCAAGAACTGGATTTATTTCGTGTGCTATCGTCTGTAGCAATTGGACTGGAGAGCGAGCTTTTATGTGCATGATCATTGGGTTCTAAAGGCTTGCGTAAAAGTTTGTGCGCCCCTGCGGAAATGACATTGTGTTGATTTTCTAAATTAACCCAACCTTTTGCAAATGGTACTCTATTATATTTACTCTATATATTTACATTACAGTAGCACAAACAGACTATGTGACTATGGTAATGTCCGGTTAACATCCATTTCGGTCAACAACCTGTTTCACAGAATGAAACATCCAAAACAGAAGCATATTCACTCACTTATGGTCTCAGACTTTTGCTCCCAGCTGTATATATTTATTAATAAATATAAAGCATTAGTGTATATAATACATGTAAACAGTATTATAATAATTGAAGGCAGAGCCAGGACTTGACGCAAGTGGTGGGCTGTTTTGCCATTTATGACAGATGCTGTTCTACTGAAGTACTGAAAGTTTACTCCTGACCAACAAAGTAACACTTAAAGATCAGACATCATATGCTGGTAGATCTCTGGCCTGGCATGTCCTACATGATGTTTCCAACCGATCTGGTTGTGGAACGCATTTCCATCACAGATTCCACAATTTTTCTCAGTAGTACCTCCACATCATTGCTCTACTTAATGTATTAATAACAGGTCTGTAGTAGCCTATACTAGTCTAGGGGTGCCAGGGGCAGCAGGTTGGGAACCACTTGGGAAACCGTCTCTGAATCTCTGAAAACGTTAACAATCATCCTGAAAAAAACTTCCGATTGTAAAATCACTGAAATGTTTAGGGATGATTCAAACGGTACAACCATGGACTCGCCCTGACCCCCTACCCCCCCATCCCCCCATCCCTGTGAGAGGGAAGACATGAAAACAAAAGGAAAGCAAACAAGTTGCTGACGGACTACGTTTGATAAAACCTGTCAGAGTAATCATAACTAAACAGGATACCAGGATTTCTTTAAAACCAGCTCTTTATATTGGTTTCAACACACCAGGGAGCTGAACATAATAACCGGCGAAGAAGGAAACGGGATTCACTCACAGCTCAGCTCGATCCGGATGAAGTCTTTAATGCCAAGGTTTTCGAGGAACATCCCAGAGTAAGACGAGGTCTTAAAATAGAAGGAGATATCAGCGCTCAGCTCTCCGTGGAAGGTGGGAAAGTGAAGGTACGAGGTCTCCTTATTGAAGTGGGCCGCGTTCCAGAAGTCGTCTGAAGGGAAAAAGGGCAGTACAGATTGGTGGGAGCAGCCAGAGCCACGAGTCAATGCGGGTAGTGCAGATCAACCTGTAACTTATATGGTCATGCCTTAGAGAGTGGGACCATCAGGGAATAGCACTGCCATGATGGCGTTTGGGTAGGTGGAGGTTTACCAGCTCAAAGCATCACGCTGCCAGTGTTATTCACGTCACCTGTCAGTGCTTAGCAGCCCAGGTTCGAACCCAGGTTCTCAGGAAGCTGCAGCAGCTGGATCTTGCCTCCGAGCCACCGGAGTTTAGATGTACATAAACGTAATTCACGCAAATGTAACATGTAAATGTAAATCTAACGCATGAATCTTGGAAAATAAACATTTAGCAATGTAAAGTTGCTCTTGCCCATGTTTTAATGCTCCTTTTATTTGGGCCCAAGATGCAAGGTTTTGTTAAAAACTCCTCAACTGTGCCCTTTACAACTTACTGTCCCCGTAGCACCGGAGAGGACCCACTTGATACGCTGCCTCCGAACCTGGCCTGTTCAAATCGCCCACTGCTAGAAGTCTGACGGGAAGATGGTCTTTGTGAGAGAGGACGCCCGAGTCATTCAACCTGTCCAACAGACATCCAGAACAAATCATTTTAAAAGCATTTTCACCCTGGGTTTTTATTGAATCAGTTATTAAAAACAAACGCTCTTAATTAAACCAACCGTTGACGCAACAGCTCGATCGAAAAACATAACAGCGCGATCGTTTCGTCGTTCTGAAAAGGTTACACGAGGTTAAACTGAGCGGGCGCTCGCAGCAGCACAGCTCCCACACTTTGCATGTAATTTGATAGAAGTCATTTCGAGCCCATTCTCCAAATCGATTTATCTGCTCAAAGTGATGAATTGTGTTTGACAGGTACACACGAGCATGAAGAAAAAAAAAACAAAAAAACAATTCCCACTTCCATTTTACTCAGTAAAACGCAACATCATCCATCCTAATTCTTTTTAGGCGCTAGTGGATCATGAACAATAACCAGAATAGAATCAGATTTTTTTTTTGTTGTTGATGCGTAAGGTTTTACCATCTCCTGAATTCCAGTTATACCTCTGAAATGTGACCTGAACACGTGATCTGAACATGGGACTGTGGTAGCCTAGTGGTTAAGGTACTAGACTCTGGACCAGAAGGTCTAGGGTTTAAATCCCACCTCAGCCAAGCTGCCACTGTTGGGTCCTTGAGCAAGACCCTTAACCCACAATTGCTTGGATTGTAAGACTGTATCAATTGTATGACGTTCTGGATAAGGGCGTCTGCTAAATGCTGTAAATGTAAATCTGAAAGTGACCTGCCCTAAACTGTACATACAGCTTAGCCACGCTTTTGTCTTGCAGTCAAAATCCAATAAAATGATATATTTTTTCCAGCTTAACTCTGCCAAACATTGGCTTTAAAACATATTGAGTAATAATCCTAATAGTCACTGGCCTGTTCAGCGTTTAGAACTTATCATCTTGGAAATGAAACTGTGAGTTGGAAGTACCGACCCCCCACATCCAAAGAAAGCTTTGCTCAATCTCCACTATGAATCCCGCTCAGTAAAAAATGCTTTTTCTTTTATAAGATTTAGAATTTGCGTAATATTGATGGGTATCATCTCTGCCCTCTCTGCTGTAGTCCATCCGCCTCAAGGTTCTCGCCACAGTCATACAGAGCGCTGAGCTGATTTACCGTATCTTCTCCGTCTCATTGGCGAGGTGTTTCCGTCCGCAGAACTTTTTGTCCGTTATCACTTTTGTTCTTTATCGCACTGTTCTGAGTAACACTAGAGACTTTTGTGTGAGAAAATCGCAGGAGACCGAGACCATACGATCGTGCTACGGTTAAAATCACTGGGATCACATTGCCCCATTCTGATGTCTGAAGCTAATGACACATGATTGGTTAATTAGATAATTGCCTGAATGAGCAGGTATATGGGCGTTCTTAATAAAGCACTCTGTTTAGTACCCATATTGGTAAATAACTACGTAATGCTGTTTGGGAAGCTAGTTTTGTATATACTTGGCTTACGGGGACTTTTAAAAGGCGATGTGACATCACAGCCTTGCCATGAAGTGACAGCTTAAGTACCTTCTCAGCTTCTTTGCAGCAGAAAGCCAATTACCACTGCCAAGCTGCGCTGAATGTCACGGGCATTCCATTATTTCCATTCAAAAGTGGCAGCCCTAACCATTAAGCGATGATTTTTGGTGATTATGCTGTTACACATCAGATTAAGATTCGGAATAATATGAAAGTGACCGTCATGGCTGTGATTTCTGGACTGAAGGGGTAAATGTGAGGTAAAATCAGATTTCAGTACCAGTCATCCAGGTCTCCATCACAGTTGCAGAAGCGCTCTGGGTCCACACAGTTCTCATGGACAGCACAGGCGCATCGCCCGGTGTCTGGTGGCGCCCCTGCCCAGTATTTGTGGGCGTGTCCGGACCTGCCCACCCACCAGGTAAACGGAGTACCACCTGCAACAAGCAATCATTATTATAACGTAATTTGTCTCATGATGTAATGATGCTCAAACTAAATAACATTTCAAATGTAGGCATGTCTGAGGGAGGACAGGCTGATGGGGGATCATCAGTGGTACTGGTGGCCCTGCAATGGACTGGCGTCCTGTCCAGGTCGCACTTATGGCTGCGCCCTGCGTTCTCCGGAGATAAGTGACCTTTAACGCGATGGTTAAAATGTGAAGAAAACAAACGCGCACAAAATTGCACAGCAAATCTATGGGGTAATTAGGAAATAATAAAAATACATAAAATAAAATAAATCCAACAGTGTACAGCAAATCTATATAACAAATTAGGAAATAAGAACATGAAACAAATAAATCCAACATTACATAATAGTATACAGAAAGTCTATTGGACAAATGAAGAAAACAACTAAAGTACAAATAAAATCAATTAAATAAATCATCTACATCCATGCAAGACAAGAGTCTAGAACAAATGAAGCTATAATAATATTTAAAACTAAATAAAATAAAATACATTCACCAGAATACAACAGTACAAAGCAAATCGATGGGACAAATAAAGAAATAAGAATATTAATAATGAATTTTATAAATCCAACAACATACAACGGTGCATAAGTCTACAGGACAAATGAAGGAAAAAAAAAGGGAAAAAATTAAACAAATCAAACCATCCACAACAATACAAGTTCCTAGGACAAATGAATATAAGAATATTAAAAATAAGCACAATAAAATGAGTCCTGCAAAATATAAGAATGCAATGCAAATTAGAAAACAAATAAAAAAAACTGCATTTCAAAAAATGAACAAATAAAAACTAACTATAAAACAGTTAAATAAAGAATAATAAAATCATACAAAAATAATGCAAAACAAATCAAAGGTGATTCAACATTAAAAAGCACAACTATTGAAGAAATGATGATATAATAACTTTATATATATAATAATATATAATAAAATAATATATAATAAAATAAATCCAACAACATTAAACCACCCCTGTTTGGAGTCCCAGCCCCTGTTTGTGTGGGTTGATACACATATACACATACTGGTCCTTCTCAAAAAATTAGCATATTGTGATAAAGTTTTAATTCTTTTTCCGTAATGTATGATAAAATTAAACTTTCATATTTTTTAGATTCATTGCACACCAACTTAATATTTTCAAGAGTCTTTTATTGTTTTAATACTGCTGATTTTGCAGCTACAGCTCTCGCGGTCTCGAAGGATAAGATCTTCGCGCGCAGGAACCCATCTATCGCGCACGTGTGTGGATATGTTCATCCGACCATAAAAGAAGTGAGTTTTTTAATACAAAAAAAGTCAACCTTCAGATTATTATGTTCATTTATGCACTCAATACTTGGTCGGGAATCCTTTTGCAGAAATGACTGCTTCAATGCGGCGTGGCATGGAGGCAATCAGCCTGTGGCACTGCTGAGGTGTTATGGAGGCCCAGGATGCTTCGATAGCGGCCTTAAGCTCATCCAGAGTGTTGGGTGTTGCGTCTCTCAACTTTCTCTTCACAATATCCCACAGATTCTCTATCAGGTTCAGGTCAGAAGAGTTGGCAGGCCAATTGAGCACAGTAATACCATCGTCATTAAACCATTTACCAGTGGTTTTGGCACTGTGTACAGGTGCCAGGTCGTGCTGAAAAATGAACTCTTCATCTCCATAAAGCTCTTCAGCAGATGGAAGCATGAAGTGCTCCAAAATCTCCTGATATCTAGACCCTGCATTGACCCTGCCCTTGATAAAACACAGTGGACCAACACCAGCAGCTGACATGGCACCCCAGACCATCACTGACTGTGGGTACTTGACACTGGACTTCAGACATTTTGGCATTTCCTTCTCCCCAGTCTTCCTCCAGACTCTGGCACCTTGATTTCCGAATGACATGCAAAATTTGCTATCATCCGAAAAAAGTACTTTGGACCACTGAGCAACAGTCCAGTGCTGCTCTCTGTAGCCCAGGTCAGGCGCTTCTGCCACTGTTTCTGGTTCAAAAGTGGCTTGACCTGGGGAATGCAGCACCTGTAGCCCATTTCCTGCACACGCCTGTGCATGGTGGCACTGGATGTTTCTACTCCAGACTCAGTCCACTGCTTCCGCAGGTCCCCCAAGGTCTGGAATCGGCTCTTCTCCACAATCCTTCTCAGGGTCCGGTCACCTCTTCTCGTTTGTGCAGCGTTTTCTGCCACACTTTTTCCTTCCCACAGACTTCCCACTGAGGTGCCTTGACACAGCACTCTGGGAACAGCCTATTCGTTCAGACATTTCTTTCTGTGTCTTACCCTCTTGCTTGAGGGTGTCAATGATGGCCTTCTGGACAGCAGTCAGGTCGGCAGTCTTACCCATGATTGCGGTTTTGAGTAATGAATCAGGCTGGGAGTTTTCAAAAGCCTCAGGAATCTTTTGCAGGTGTTTAGAGTTAATTCGTTGATTCAGATAATTAGGTTAATAGCTCGTTTAGAGAACCTTTTCATGATATGCTAATTTTGTGAAATAGGAATTTTGGGTTTTCGTGAGCTGTATGCCAAAATCATCAGTATTAAAACAATAAAGACTTGAAATATTTCAGTTTGGGGGTGCAAGAATCTAAATATATGAAAGTTTAATTTTTATCATTACATTACTGAACAGGAATTAACTTTTATCACAATATGCAAATTTTTTGAGAAGACCAGTATATATCATACACACATATCATACACACTACATATATATATATATATATACCCACACACACACACACACACACACACACACACACATAAATATACCTATATATAATATATATATATATATAATATATATATATATATATATATATATATAAAATGCTGTTATAATGGACCTTCCCACTGATGGATGTGTACACGGTAGCAGCAAATGAGACTGTATACCATCTATTAAAGGCATGGATGAGCGGCCTCAGCCTCAGCAGAGCTCGTGTTGTTTTTTTAAGCACCGGGGAAGAGATTGGCATTGATTTGTCTCTCCCATCGGCCGTCTGCTCACGTCCATCCATCTCGAGTTGCCTGTGTCAGCTTTGGGAGGACTGCGCCTTCTCATTACTCCTCATCTGGCATTTGGAGCATTATTTATTTATCTCTGACACAGTCTTTCTGCTCAGCTCATCAGCGTCCTGCGTAATGAGAGCGCTAATGGGCAGCGATTTATGGCAGAGTGTTCGGGTGTCTCCAGATTGTTTAGAAGGCCACAGGAACAATTATTGAATTGGTCGACCTTTAAGAGGCTGCGCAAGTGAACGCCCGAGATTGGACGAGCACAAAACAAACAAAGGTTGAGCAGCAATGCAGACGAAGGATTAGAAAATAAAAAACAACCAACAGTTCAGTCAAATGCTGCTGTGCTGTGAAATGTGGGACTCGATGCTGTTTATATGAATCGGAACTGAGGCTTTCTTTCTTTCTATTTGTTCGTTTTTCTTTCTACTGCCATGCCTTTCTTTTCTTTTTCTTTCTTTCCTTTTTCCATTTGTTCTATCATTCCTTCTTTGTACTGCCATCCCTTTATTTTCTTTCTTTCTTTCTATTTGTTCGTTCTTTCTTTGTTTTTTTGTTTCTTTCATTCCTTCTTTGAACTGCCATCCCTTTATTTTCTTTCTTTCTAGCCGTTTGTTCGTTCTTTCTTTCTTTTTTTCTACTGCCATGCCATGCCTTTCTTTTCTTTTATTCTTTCTTTCTGTCTTTCCTTCGTTCTTTCTGTTCTTTCTTTCTTTCCATTCGTTGTTTGTTTGTTTGTTTATTTCTTTCCTTCTTTGTACTGCCATCGCCTTATTTTCTTTCTTTCTGGCCGTTTTTTCTTTCTTTCGTTTTTTTCTACTGCCATGCCTTTCTTTTCTTTTCTTTTTTTCTTTCTGTCTTTCCTTCATTCGTTTTGTTCTTTCTTTCTTTCCATTCGTTGTTTCTTTCTTTCTTTCTGTTCTTTCTTTCCTTCTTTGTACTGCCATCCCGTTATTTTCTTTTTTTCCTTGCCGTTTGTTCGTTCTTTCTTTCTTTTTTCTACTGCTATGGCTTTCTTTCATTTATTCTTTCGTGCTGTCTTTCCTCCTTTGTTTCTGTTCTTTCTTTCTTTCCATTTGTTCTTTCTTTCTTTCTTGCTACTGCCATTACTTTCTTTTCTTTTTGTTCATTCTCTCTTTTCTTTCTTTCTACTGCCATCCCTTTTTCTTTTTACTTCCATCCCTTTACTTTCTTATTCTTTCTTTCTTTCTTTCTTTCTTTCTTTTGTTCGTTCTACTGCCATCCATTTCCTTCCTTACTTCCTTCCTTCATTATTATATAATATTAAAATATTTACTATCGGATCCATTTTTAACAACGTTCATTCTGGTAGAGAATCATCACGCTTCATGTCTGAGGGAGGGGAGACAGAGGATCATCCCGACCCAGCACCATGATGGCCTGTGGTCCCATCCAGGGTACCACCACAGCACTGGTCATTTAGTGTGATACTGGCTGTTCATTTGTACACAGAACATGCACTGTAATACAGAATAAAGCTAAACAAAGGTCTGGAGGGACCAAACAAACATCAATCCTTTTTTTATTTATTTTTTTAATAAGGCTTTATTTTTATAGTAAGCAAGCACAGAGCTGCAGGATCAATACTGGCAATAAAACCGGCTTACCTGGTGTGTTTAAGAGGCGTGACTTTTTGCAGTGGTAGGAGAGCTCCTGCTCGCAGCGCTCGGCCCGGGTAATTATGGCCGTTAGCTGCTCACCATCGGCAGAATAGTTGAAGGAGGCCAAATGCTGAGTGCTCCCAGAGGCCGGCCGCAATTTGGTGAGTTCAGTGTTGTTGTGCTGGATCACCGTCCACACTTTATCTGCAATTTTCACAGGACGGAAAGAGAAGCAGAGGGAAACGTTACCTGTAATTACGCAAACGATAACAGAGCCGCGAAGAACAGGGTGACGCTCAGCACCTGACCTTTTCCTGAAGATCCACAAACCGGAGCAACATTTCCCAAATTACACTAAACTGCAGGGCAGGGTACGAAAGGAAGGCAGCGTGTGAGGAGTAATCACACCAACGGAAAGCCTCCACTTAGCCAAAACAGAGTCGAGCAGGCGAGACAGTCCAGACGTGCATCTCAAGTGCTGCCCTGATGCCACCTGGGCTGTACTGATGCCACCTGGGTAGGGGTCTCAAATTCCTGCCATAACATATGGGGTGGTGCAACAGACTTACTGATCTTCTAGTTCTTTCTTTCTGTTATCTCTTTATTTTTGGTCCTTCTTTGTTTTTTACCCTTTCATTCATTCCTTCCTTCCTCCCTTCCTCCATCCCTTTCCTTTCTTTCCTTCTTTCTGTCATCATTCCTTGGACGTAGTTATTAGGAGATAATCTAAACTTGTAAAGTTGCTTTGAGACAATGCTCCATTGTAAAAAGCGCTATATAAATAAATCTGACTTGACTTGACTTTTCTTTTCTTTTCTTTCTTCAATAATTCTTTTTCATCCTTTCTTTCTTTTTGTCTACCTTCCTTCTGCCATCCCTTTCCTTCTTTCCTTCTTACTTTCTTCCATCATTCTTCTTTCTTTTCTTTCTTTCTTTATTTCTTTCATCATTCCTCTTTCTTTTCTTTCTTCCATCATTCCTTTCTTTTCTTTCTTCCTCTCTTTCTCTTTCTTTCTTTCTTCCATCATTCTTCTTTCTTTTCTTTCTTTCTTCCGTCATTCCTATTTCTTTCTTTCTTCCGTCATTCCTATTTCTTTCTTTCTTCCATCATTCATTTCTTTTCTTTCTTTTTTTATTTCTTTCTTTCATCATTACTCTTTCTTTTTCTCTTTCTTTCTTCCTTCCTTTCTACTGCCATCCCTTTCCTTTCTTTTTGTTCTTTTGTTCTTCCTTCCTTCTCCCATCCCTTTCTTTCTTTCTTTCTTCCATCATTCTTCTTTTTTTCATCATTCCTGTTTCTTTTCTATCTTTCTTCCATCATTCATTTCTTTTCTTTCTTTTTCTTTATTTCTTTCTTCCATCATTCCTCTTTCTTTTTCTCTTTCTTTCTTCCTTCCTTTCTACTGCCATCCCTTTCCTTTCTTTCTGTTCTTTTGTTATTCCTTCTCCCAATTCTTTCTTTCTTTCTTTCTTTCTTTCTTTCATCATTTCTATTTCATTTCTTTCGTTCTTTCTCTGCACCAGACTTGCTCATTTTCTCTTTAGTTCCTCTTTTTCTTTTTGTCATTTTTCTTTTTCTACTGCCATCCCTTTTATTCCTTCCTACTTTCTTTGCTTTCTCTCTTCCTTCCTTCTGCCATCCTCTTCCTTTCCTCCTTTCTTTCTTTTCCATCTCTCCTTCTTTCTTTTTGTTCCTTTGTTCTTCCTTTCTTTCGCCATCCCTTTCTTTCTTGTGCCATCCTGTCTACGCCTGTGCCCGCCAATCTCTAGCGATAGTTTTCAGCGACCCCGCCCGTAGCCTGGACGTTAATAATGAACTATCTAATGAGGGAATGATACTGTGCATTCTCCTCACCAAACCTGTGGCACAAGCGAGAGCCAATTCCTCATCATTCGGTTGTTTCCTCAACAAATATGTTCTTCAAATTTGCTACCCACTCCCCGGCCTGTCCTTACTTTACACTAAGGGCGGAACATAAACCCGAGCCGTGCCTTTACCTGACATGTTGCAGTAGACGAGCTGCGGTCTGATCGGTCCGCTTCCATCCACGTCCACGTGATAAAGGCCCGAAGTGTTCCCTCTGTGCTTGTACGCCTCGCACGACGCCTCGTAGATTGCTGGCAAAAGACAGAGGCTGCACTCCATAAAAAGTGTCTAGCGGTTGTATCTCCCTGTGAAAATGCATTTCGGGGCTGAGATAATGAAGTGTGACGGTCCTCATTAGACACTCAACATGCGGCCTGCAGAGCAAACAACTCAATACGTGTCACCCGCCGAAACAGCAGGAGGGGGGAAAGGTGTCGCCTCGGCTAACGGCCAGTTCATTTGTCTCGCCTGTACCTACACACTCGGTTAAACTGCCTGTCAGGCACAACTTCAGCATTCACACTTTCTATCAGGAACTAACAGCTTCATATTTACGCAGCACAGAGTGTTAAAATTCAGTCCGTGCTACGATAAAACAATATAAATATTAACCACAATTTTTGCTCATTTTCTTTCTGCTTTTTCGGCGCTGATTTGTTTATTAATGAGAGCAGTACATTTTCACGAGTAAAGTCCATTTGGATGTTGATCATTCTATTTCAAAAAAAGGAAAAAGAAGAAAAATGAATTGGTTTGATACTTGTTTCAAATACAAACAGTATTTTCCGACCAAAAAAATAAAGATGTTTGTTTTTCTTCTTTTTTCCCTATTATAAGACATACATAAAAATAGATACAACGTGGTGTGTTTACATTCACTCAGTCATTCATTTTAATACCGAACCGGCAGCACAGGGCATGAAGCACGAACTAACCCTAAACGGGGCGCCAAGGAATCGAACCAGCGAGCTGTGAGGTGCATCTAGATACATATGAGTTCATTTCTGATCTGCTTTTTCTTTCTTGCTTGCTTACTGCTTATTACCATCCTTTAGATACTTCTTCCTTCTTAATTATTCAAAAACGTGCTTACTGCCAGAAAGCTTTGATACATTGGTCATTTTTTCTATCTTTCTTTCACAGAAATAAAACTAAAATATGACACAAATATGTCACTTTTAGTTTGCCCTCTTGAATTTATTGCATAACATTTCTTTCTTTCTTCCTTCCTTCCTTTTTTCTTCAATCATCCCTCTATACTTTCTTTCTTTGATCATTCCACTTTTTTCTTTCTTTTTCTTTCAGCCTTCCTTCCCTTCATTCTTTCTTCATTCCTTTCCTTCTTTCTTTCTGCGTTCCTCCTTTCTTTCTTCTATCATCATTTCTTCTGACTGGACGATTTCTTCCTTCTTTATTTCTTCCATCATTTATTTTCCCTCTCTCCTTCTTTTACTTTATTCACTTCTTTATTTTTCTTTTTTCAGTCCTCGTTCTTTTCTTTTTTATTCATTCCTTATTTCTTTCTATCACAATTCATCTTTTCTTCTTTCACTCTGATTACTGACTGATTGGTTTCTTTCTTTTTCATCATTTATTTCTCTCCTTCGTTTTTTCTTTCTTCCTTCTTTCGTTTCTTTTATATGACTCTTTCTTTTCTTCTTCTTTATTCCACTTAATTTCTCTTTAATCATTCTCTTTTTGTCTTTCAATCTTATTACGGACTGATTGCTGTCTTTATTTTCCTCATTATTTTCTATCTCGTACTTCTTTGATTCTTCCTTCTTTTCTTTTGGCTGTATTCATTCCTCTTTCTGTTCTTCTTTTCATTCCTTAATGTCCTTTCTTTCACATTCATCTTTTTCTTCCTTTCACTCTTATTATGACTGATTTGCTTTCTTTCTTTCTTTCATCATTATTTTCTCTCTCTTCCTTTCTTTTCTTTCTTCCCTTCTTTCATTCTTTCTTTCTTTTATCATTCCTCTTTCTTTCTTTATTCCTTAATTCCTTTATTTCATCATTCCTCTATTTCTTTCACTCTTATTACTGACTGATTTGCTTTCTTTCTTTCACCATCACTTTCTTTTATTTCTTTCTTTCTTTCTTTAGTCATTCCTCTTTCTTCTATTTCTTCCTTTTCCTTCCTTCCTTCC
This sequence comes from Ancistrus triradiatus, assembly GCA_025084515.1. Taxonomy (NCBI): domain Eukaryota; kingdom Metazoa; phylum Chordata; class Actinopteri; order Siluriformes; family Loricariidae; genus Ancistrus; species Ancistrus triradiatus. The sequence goes on along the minus strand of JAJAGP010000188.1, from coordinate 587,449 downwards.
TTCCTGTCTTTATTTCCTGCTTACTTACTTTCATTCTTTCTTCCTCAATCCGTCCTGTTATTACTGACTGATTTGCTTTCTTTCTTTCTTCCACCATGACTTTCTTTTGTTTCCTTCCTTCTTTCTTTATTTCTTTTATTTCTTTCTTTTCCTTCCTTCCTTCCTTCCTTCCTTCCTTCCTTTATATCCTGCTTACTTACATTCATTCTTACTTCCTTCCTTCCATCCTTCCTCTGTCTCTCTTTCTTTTGGGTTTTCCTTCCTTCTTCTTCCTCGTGCCCTGGATGGGATGCCAGTACATCACGGTGCAGGTGTATTACTCCGCTATGCCACACTAGTGTGGTAGAACAATTCCCACTGGATAGCGTGAAAATAGGCTTTCGTTATCCAAATATCCCTTATCAGATCCATTTCCACGACAGCCCATTCTGATAGCGGGGTTTGACTCTAACATGTAGCATGATGTTAATTAGCATCCATAACCAATCCCAGGCTAAGCGTGACTGTCAGACATGTCTCGACTGACTTCCACAAAGCTTTTTTTCATATGTGTGTTTATTTTACATGTTTATGCACGTCCAGCACACTCTTTATTCTTGTGTATGCCATTAACTTGGAATCACCCTTTGGAATCAGCCATCTAGTCTGTTGCGGCAGATCGAGACCAAGCTAAGTGGAAGATTTCATTACGATTAACATGGGTGCTAAAACCGTATGAATAAATGAACCCAGATCAGTAAGAAATCTGTTTCGATTCATACGCACACCCAAGCCTGTATTCACGAACAGATTTTCAAATCATTCCTAATAAGGCTACGTGACAAGCTGGATGCGAGCCCAGAACTGCAATTAGACTTGAGGCGGATGTATCTGAAGCCGAAACGTGCCAAGGCCATATCCTCACACTCCTCTTGAACATATTCTGCACTTTGCTCCCCAAAAATACCAGCGCATGTCAGGCTGAGGGCTAATTAGATCTGCACTTGTTTCTTTCCTTCCAGCATCAGAGTGGCTTCGTCCTGACTGTTGCTCATATATTCACTTTGAACAGAGCTTCTCAGTGACCAGTGACATTACCAGATGACCAAGACTCACGAAACTTAAAGAATCATCCACGCCAAGTGAGAACCCAGAATATAGGGGTTAACATGCCCAGGATGGGTTGGGAAGGGGTCTTTTCATTTATGTCATTTAGCAGAGCGACTTACAATTGATACAGTCTTACAATCCAAGCAGGTTTGGGTTAAGGGTCTTACTTAAGGACCCTACGGTGGCAGCTTGGCAGATTTGGGATTTGAACCCCGAACCTCCTGGTCTAGTACCTTAACCACTACCTTAATCAGAGTCATTTTTCCGGCTTTTTCCTTTCGTTTTTCCCCAAACGGTTTCGGCATTTCATCTCAGTTTTGTTCTCTCGTCTTGTTTGCTTCTCAAAAACATATCACAGCCAACAATGACTACACTACCCATAATTCCCTGTTACGAAGTTGTGGTGTGAACAGCAAGTGCTCTTAGATTGATCTCAGTGATATTGATATGATTATTCCAGTGGTCATGTACACAGCGTGCTCCCATCAAGAAGTCAGATTAAGAAATGTGATAAAGACAGCTGGATTTAGCTCCAGTAACCAGAGTACTCGTAGCATGTATACTGGTTTCCCGATTATAATCGGTGCTTTCAGTCTGCGCATGTGCAAAAGCGTTCCCCCATGGTTGCCAGGTCCGCGTATTTTTAAAGCCTTGGTTTTATTCGGCCTATTTTTCCACTGACTTTACTGTTTTTCCCCCCCTTGCTGGATCTGGCAACCCCAGATTTAAACGAGCCATTGAATTAAAGGCGGCGAAACGGCTATCGAACACTTTGTGGAGACTCTGAAACGCAGTACTGTATATACTCAAGAAAATACAGAATTTTATTATTCAACATTAAAGTTTGAAGTTTATGCCACATATTTCTATGAGATTATTGGCCCGGTGTAGAAATGAAACCCGTCCGTCAATATACATTAGCTGAACTTCGTCATTTATTGCTTTGACTAATTTAGTCATGAAAGACACCATTTGTAGCGGATTCTGCGTCTACAGCGGCCTTACTCCGAGATAATGGCTCGCTTTACATTCTGTTCACACGCATTTGCAAAAACACCCCTTTGACTGGCAGCGCTGTTTCAAATCCTAATTACGCGGCCGCACAATAAAGTCTCTGTCACTTCCTCATTTTTAAGCAAGTCGAGCGAGAACGCCGCTTGACTGACGAGCGCTTAATTTGAACCCCAAACCCGTTTCCTGCGAACGATGCCGAGGCCGACTAAGAAAGGAAAGGCTTTTCATGTCAGAAGGGGCTCTGCCCTACTCCAAATCTCTCCGTGGTTACTGCCAGATTGCTGATAAGCGTTTGAACTTAGTTCGCTTTTTTTTTTCGTTAAGAAGCTGCCGTAGGCTCGCCACAGAACACACACACATACTCTCTCATGTGCAAATATATGTACACAATTAATTAGTGGATTCTTTTTAAGTCAAAGGACATAGAACAGTTCATTCCGACCTAATGATACTATTACGTAATTCACTTTTTCTTTTATAAGATTCAAAAACAAATAAACAAATACAAACTTCTTATCTTCTTACACCTTAGCTAATTCTTTAGTTAAGAATTCTAATACTTATTTGTAGTAAAAATTTCATCTACACATATTTGCATTTTGTATTTCCAACTAACGTAACTGATAGCAGTATATAAGCTTCATGAAGCGTACTGTCTTAGAGCAGGGAACCCCTTTGTTTTGGACCTAGCTTTTGGTATAAGGTATTGTCCCTATTAAAGCGTATTCAGTACAAAATTCAGGGCTTCTTTGATTTATTATGTTTCTTTATTGTAAAAAAGGACAGTTAAGGTTGTGTGTCATCGAGAATGGCTGCGATTGTCTACGGCACTTGCCTTCGCCCAAATCACAGCTGTGGTTTTGGAACTTGTTGACCCTCTGGCCCGAATCTCAACCTCATCCCTCCATGAGGAGCACTTATCACCTAGCATGAACTCCCGACCTCGCGGTGGCTCACATCCCGGTTTTCAGTGGAAAGCCTTTCCAAAAGAGCGAAGGCTGTTAAGCTTCATCGAGTGCATAAAATGGTTTTGGACTAAGTAAAACAAGGACAAACGGATGTGATGTTTAGAATAATGGAAGCTCCTAGCGCCTCAGGTTACCGCCCACGTTTCAATAAAACACTCCACTCAGCGGTCTGGCCTCTCAAAATCGTACCGAGGTTCGAGTGGGTGTTTGATGCTCTGTGATGGACTGCTTTTGTCTCCAGGATGTGTTCAACCTTGGAACGGCGTTTCCAGGATGGCCTCCTTAAGTGGGAACTGACAATTTGCATTTAGCACATGCCTTGACTCTGAGCCGCAATCAAGCTGGCCGGTAGAAGGTCAAGAGAGTTTAGCGCAAGGACCTTCTGATCTGTTCTTAACCAATAGGACACCGCTGTTCTGCTGCCCCATATTCCCATTACAGTGAGTCCCCTTGATACGAACCAGTTCTGTTCCGACAGTGGATTCGCAGGTCCTAGTTTTTATGTCAAACAACCAGCTTGTGAACCTCCCACACCTGATCTCTTACTTTCATTTTAGTGTCCATTGTTATGACTCGCCACTTCTTATAGAGATAATCACTGCTTCTAAGTTTAATACCAGACATTCTGCGTTTAAAATAGCGTAATAATTCCACAAAAAAGAGGTCTGTACTGTACACAGTTGGTGTCATGACCACGGTCTACACTCGTACTACACTTCCCAGGCTCCATCTCTCCTTCCATGTCATCTCTGAGCGGTGTGTCACCGTTAGTTACATTCTGATTTACTGATTTATTTCAGCTGTTTAATTTCTGTCTCATTCGTTCAGTTATTTAAACCTGCATTTCTTTCGTTCGGTGAAAATTGAGTATGTTTCGCTTTTGTGTGGTTCGCACTGTTACTGTTTCGGTATCTCTTCAGTTCCTCTTCCTGTTGTGGACTCTGTATGCCCAGGTCTTTATTTCGTTAGTTAGTTTCGTTCTTGTACTCAGTTCTCCAATGTTTTTTCAGTCTCTTAATAAAGCTCTGCTCTGTACCAGCGTCTAATGTTCATCTCCCGCTTTCTACCCACGCATGACAACAACGTTCTGCTCGCCTCCATTAAGCATGTGATCTCCATTAAGAGATGTGAACTAACCTACAGGGCTGACACACAACTTGAAATAATTTCGAATGTATTGCACACGCACGTTCGCATCTTTGAAAGTTTGAATATTGGATATTCAAGTCCCGATCTTCGACTAACAAACTTTCAAAGATGCGAACATGCATGGCTCAGTGGATACGGCTCACGACTACAAATCAGGAGGTCATCAAATCCAAACTGTTGGCCCCTTGAGCAAAACCATTAATCACTAACTGCTTAGTTCAGTCGGGAGTCGATATGGATTAAGGAATCCGCTAAATAACCTAGCTCAAGAGCTCAATAATAATCATTATTTCTGTAGCACCTTTTAAAGACAGATAATGAACTTAATCATCCAACCTTGTGTGTGTTATAGGATTCATAATGCATAATCCTTACAACTGTGGCACGTCGCCCCTCTGTATCCGGTGTCGGCGCAGTCGCAGTGGAACGCGCTCCATGACTGGGTGCACCTTCCTCCGTGTTCACAGTGACTCGGCGAGCACCTGACAAAGTAGAGGGAGAAAATAGAAAACATTATTATATATTTTTTCGCTAAACAAGTAAATCTGTCTTGGCAAATCAAAATGAATCATGTGTAATTAGTTCACATTTAATGCTGTGGCTCACGACATTTGCCAAACATCTTGTCGTCGCTCCCTAACAGGAATAACAATATGGCAGCTGTGACTAATTTGTCATGTTTTGAATCACACTGTTATAAAAAAAAACCCAGCTGCAACACTGAGAAGAAATGGGAGGATAGAGGCTAGAGCAGAAACCTTCGCTACTCTGTTATTGACTGTCGCCATTAAAAAGTCATCCTTGAGAGCCAAATTGTAGACACTTGACATTATCCATAGCACTGCATATTTTCAGCATACAGTGCATATAGAATATCGTGCAAATGTCTTAGGCCACCTTTAGAACTGCTGTTTTTGCAAACGGTTTAATGGTCATACATAACATATTGTCGATGACTGGACACAAAAGTTTCAACCTTGGATTCGTCAAATCATAATCCTCTTTTCCACTAATCTTCATTCCAATTTTTTATGAGCTTTAGCTTATCTTTTTTCACCCTGTTCCCTGAAAAAGTGGTTTCTTGGCTGCTACCCTTCCAAAAAGATCATTTTTGATTGAGCTGTTTTGTAATACTCCATGCAAATTTCCTGTATTTTCTTCCTGGTTGTATTCTAATAAAGCAACCGAGAAATACTTATATATGGTCATTATGCCCTTGCTAAAACAACAGTATATCTAATCTAATGGTGGCCTGAGACTTTTGCACAGTACTTTAGAAAAACATCATACGTCATTGAAATAGTCGTTTGGTTTGTCTTGATTGGTCTAAAGTCAAAACCAATTGAAAATAAATGTGTCCAGCTTTTTTTACATACTGGATTTTGCCTTAAAACTGTCAAGGTTATGTAGTTTATTTAACTTCGCTCTTCAGCATCAACGACCATTCAACGACAGACCCAACTACGCATGGCAACTCATCGTGGTTTAAAAGGTGCATTCAGAAAGACTCTGGGATGAAGTTAGCAGAAGGACACAAAGCCTTCTCCATACACACAATACACAGGCCAGCACGCAAACTGCTGACGGCTCCAGATTTAGCCTCCGTATCTGTCATAATCTACATTGACGTACACTACACAAATCTCCGAGCTCGTCCCAGTTGTAATGGCCTCAAACAGAAGGCGACGGTGGTCGAGAGTAACAAAGGACGGATGGGAGGCGCTGAAGGAAACCGAGCCAGATGGAGCTGAACTGACGGGACAAGTTTTTGGCTAATGAATCTGCAATATTTTGCTTTGGTGAGCCTTTCTGCACATAATGCTCTGGAACGGTCGAAAAACATGAATATTTAGACGACAACATGATGCCAGGTTACTAAAGCTGCTGAGCAAAACATCTTTCAGTGCTTGAATCATAGCTTTAACCCTCTACTTTTAAAGAAGACGAGAATTTGACCCTTCCTTTCAGGGAAGCCACCCAGGTGCTTGTCTAGTCTCTTGTTGTGTCAAACCTAGATTACTGCAATGCTCTTCAATCAGACCCCCTGCAACTTATTCAGAATGCAGCGGCTCGTCTGGTTTTCAATCTACCCAAGTTTTCTCATGTCACCCCACTGCTGCGTTCACTTCACTGGTTCCTTTGTAGATTGAAAACCCTGCTGCTCGCCTACAGCACCATCTTAGGCAATGGAACAGCACCATCTTACCTAAAGGCTTTAATCAAACCACCCAAAACACGAGCTTGGCTCGAGTGGATCCTCCACATAAGATTAAAGGACGACAAGCATCAAGACTCTTCTCCATCCTGGCACCCAGATTGTGGAATGAACTCCCACTGGATTTCCGAATGGCTGAGGGTCTTGCTATCTTCATGCAGTGACCAAAGACTCACCTCTTCACTCAGCACTTAAATGAAGACTGACAATGCAGCTGCATATAAAAAACTCTAAAAAACCCTCTGATTGTATGCTTTGATTTACCCACATCAGATCCTAGCAGGTTCTGGTTGGACTGTGTTCTTGGGCTATGGCTTATTTGTACTAACATGAGATTTTGGTTACTAAGAAGAACACAAAGCACTTCAGTATTCCCCTGGATAATGGTGTCTGCTAAATGCTGTAAATGGAAACGAGGTGAAATATCAAAACAGTGCAGGTGCCTCAGGGGTAACAGCAGTTCCTGAGGACTTGGGTCGAATCCCGGGCTGGGAGTGCGACATTTACATGGTGAGATCCGATTATGGAACTCTGAATATTCAAAACTGGTGCCATGTCCTTGGTGTACATCTGCTTGTGCTCAATGAATTCCAAGACAGGCTCCGGACTCAGTGCGACCCTGGCCAGGATGCGTATCAATGGGATTATCTGCTTCTTGTGATCCAGATAATCCTACTATTTATTTAGTAATAATAATTTAGTGGACGTTTACTGCACATCTAAGCCTAATTAGGTTGGGTCCCTTTCTGAGTCTTGGTCCTCCCCAGGTGTCTTCCTTCTAATGTTTAGGTAGTTTTTCCTTGCCACTGTCATCCTAGGTTTGCTCATTTAGGGACTGGCCTTAGATTACAAGATAATCTAAAATTGTATAATCTAAAGTTGTTCAGAGAGCACCAGCAGCTTCTTTGTTTATAACCAAGTCCCAGTTGGGTTCAATCATGTGTGATGTGAAATCTAATCACGATGCCATCGATCCTCTTCGGATTGCTGTTATACGTCGCCATCCTCGCACCAATCCTTCTTAACTGTTGGTGTAGATATCGTTCTGAGTGTCCTTCCTCGCTTGACTGCCTTCTGTTGCTTCCAAAGTTCTCAAACGTTGACATGTCAGAACATAAAACGTCACTGTCTTCAGACATCCAGGTTTTGTGTCCTCCTGCACATTTTGTTCCTCACTAACAGCTTTTTTGACAGCTTCACATCCTTTCAGGCTCACAGTGCTGTGTTTCTACAAAAAAACAAGATCAAGATCATCCATGGAAGCAAGAACAGAAACTGGCCTGTTTTTTTTAAATAACACTTTTAAGTACAGTATCTTGATGGCTGACAGTTAGATTTTTGGTTCCATTTTCACTATATTTGTTGTTATTTTACATTTAAAACATGTCGTTGTGCTCATACAAGAAGTAGATATTTTGATGTGCTTTATTTGACAGTATTAGACTATGTAAAACTGAATTCATTCTTGTTTTCTATGAATTTCACAGAAATTATTCAGTTCCTAAAGTTTCAGAGCACAAGACTGTGGACTTGGTCACGTAATAGGAGGCAGTTACAAACTGGTGCGCAATTTGCGCAACTTCCGTCCAGTCAAACTCTGTTCGCTTTGACAGCCAAGATCTTAAGGATTATTACAGCAAATCAAAATCTGTCCTATATATCTAATTCACGTCTGAATGACCGAAAACTAGTACGAGCGAACCCTTGAGACACCTGCTGACAGAAAAGAGAATGAAACAGAGAAAAAAAAAATTATCGTTATACTTTCTTTACGTTTTTATTTTTTTCCGTTTTATGAAAGGTACAAAGATAAGAATGACTGTATTGTATGGTAAATGTTTTCATATTGGGTTTTCCATAGCAGTTTAAAACAAAATACTATGTGCAAAGTATCTAAAGCACTACAGTAATATCCTGAAAACTTGCGCTTCTGAATCAGCAGCTTCACAGATTTGCGTATTTTTTCCTTGGAACCTAATACTTAAAATTTGCAGGGCCAGCAGATCCGTAGATTTTTTCGTTTCCGGTAAGTAGTATATATCATTTTTAGGGTTACTTTGTTAAGAATAAAAATAAATAGAGATGATTTCATAAAACTTTGTTTTGCTTACTGTATCCAATAATACCGGATGTATTATCATATATTTCTATCGTATTAAGAAATACAGAATTCATGTGCCATTTCTAATACTGTAAAACTAATGTTCTACTTACTGTGTCCAATTATACTGCATATATTATTACCATATTTCTAATGTTAATATAAAATACAAACATAACAACCATTTGCATTAGTATAGGGACTACCACTGACACTACTGTATCCAAATCATTTTTAAACGTTTTGGGACATATTTAGGGTTTAACATAAGACGATATATATTTATCGTGGTGCATTTTCACGCTTTTTAAAATTCGTGGGGTTATGTTCCTAGGCCCCCCATGAATTTTTAAAATGCTCAAATTTTAGACGGATTTGTCGGGTATTACTGTACATGACTATGGTACCGTCCATTTTGGTCAACGTCCGGTTTGCCAAAATGTACCGCAGACCTAAAACTGCACAGACCTGTAGTTGTTATTAAGTGTATTAATGTAACTAATGTAGAGAACACGATGTAGAGAACAGTGATTTGAGCTCTCTTTATTCCGTCCTGTCCTCTTTCCCGGATTTTGGATCGGCTGTAAATCTTAGTTTCCAAAGTTGTACATCTGCTCTAAAACAACATGAGCTGAGTCGGGTGTTTTTGTGCAGTGCTAGCAACTTCACTCAGAACTCTGCGTCCTGAAGCATTTGATTTTTGATAATTAGCAGAAATAATAAAGACCCGCTGGCGCACAGCAGCCTGACAGAATGGCGAGCGGCGCTGAAGAAACTTTCACCTTCCAGCCTCGGACACACTTGCTTGTTCCATTTACCGAAATAATGAGGTGCTAAGCGTTAGACGCTCTCCTCAGGAAGCCCCGTGGTTTCTCGTAATGGCACAGAAGAGCGGCAGAAAAATCTCCGTGTCGGAATACATAATTGCGCCCAGCATGCACTTTCGGGCGGATGGTAAGTTGTGTGTGACGTCGGCTCCTGTAAGTGCTAAAAGTACAGCTGCTCCGAACGCTAAAAAAGGAAGACACGCACAGCTTCCTGTGAGGAGCTTCGTATTTGTAGTTTCCTCCGTGTTCTCCGACATGCTGAGACAGAAATGGTATTTACTCAGCCAATCAGGCTAGCGTTAGCCGTCTGGGGCTGGAAGTGTACAGTGTGCAGATTTTAGCTCGGGGCTCACGTTCACCTTCACAGCAATACTTAGTCAGCAGCGCTGTCGCAACATAACCGATTCGTAGTCGGACACGTTGCCCTTTCGCCCCATTCCAGCCCCGTCGTCTCTTGCGAGCATTAGGTGCGCACGTAGCATTTTGAGGAGAGTGACAGTAATATTTTTAGTGCTTTAACACAAATTCAGTACGATTTTTTGATGCTTTATGGATTTGTTTCTTCAAGTGCGACGCCATGTATTGATTTAAGTGGTGTAAAGGACATCACCATTGGACTCTCGAGTGTTAGAGTTCGGTCTTGGCAACCTGTTATCCGTGTTGAGGCCCATTTGTTTCCGTTCTTTCTCTTACGTTTGCCCCTTTCTTTCTCTTCCTGGCCCTCTCGGAGGCTACTGGGTACTGAACACCCTTTTATTTTGGGAGGGATCTAGTTACTAGGTACTGATTCCCACCCTGTTTATTTGGGATGGGAGGGAACCTAGTTACGAGCTACTGATCCCACACTGTTTAATTTTGGAGGGATCTAGTATAGTTTCTACTTACTGATCTCACAATTTAATTTTGGGAGGATCTAGTTACTAGGTATGATCTCACACCGTTTAATTTTGGGAGGGATCTAGTTACTAGGGGTACCGATCCCACACCATTTAATTTTGGGAGGGATCTAGTTACTAGGTACCGAATCCCACACCGGTTATGTTTTGGGAGGGGGATCTAGTTACTAGATACCGATCCCAACCACCATTTAATTTTTTAATTTTGGGAGGGATCTAGTTTTACTAGATACTGATCCCACACCGTTTTACTTTTTTGGGAGGAATCTAGTTTACTAGGTACCGATCCCACACCGTTTATGATTGGGAGGGATATTAGTTAACTAGATACTGATTTCCCACACCGTTTATGTTTTGGAGGGATCTAGTTAGTGGGTACCGATCCCCCACCGTTTAGGTTTGGGAGGGATCTAGATTAGTAGATACTGATCCCACACTGTTTTTTTTGGAGGGATTAGTGACTAGGTACCGATCCCACACTGTTTAATTTTGGAGGGCTCTAGTTACTAGATATGACACACCGTTTTAATTTTGGGAGGTTTGGGAGGGATCTAGTTAGTAGATACTGATCCCACACTGTTTTATTTTGGAGGGATCTAGTGACTAGGTACCGATCCCACACTGTTTAATTTTGGGAGGGATCTAGTTACTAGATACTGATTCCACACTGTTTTATTTTGGAGGGATCTAGTGACTAGGTACCGATCCCAGATTGTTTACTTTGGGGAGGGATCTAGTTACTAGATACTGATCCCACACCGTTTAATTTTGGGAGGATCTAGTTACTAAATACTGATCCCACATTGTTTTATTTTGGAGGGATCTAGTGACTAGGTACTGATCCCACACTGTTTTTGATGCTTTATGAATTTATTTCTTTATTGATTTTGATTGCTTTAAATGGTGTAAAGGACATCACTTCTGGACTCTTGAGTGTTAGAGATTCTGTCCTGGTTCTGACCTGGACCTGTACCCGTTCTCCATATGGGCGATGCCTGTCTCTGAGACCTGCATCTGACCTGCCTGTTGATCATATGAGTGACGCCTGTTTCCCCATCTGCATCCTTCCTTGAGCCTGCTTTCCCTGCCTTTTGTCTCTAGCCTGCCACTGCCCCCGTATGGGTTCTCTCCCCCTAACAAGGAATCAAATTCCTTGTTTGATTCCTAGCCCATGTTTGGTTTGTTTATTGAGTCAATATAGAATTCCAGCTGTAAGTTAGGTGGGTTTGCTTGTACTCGCTTACCTTAACATAGCAGCGCTGATTGTTTTCGCCTAGTTAAGAACTTACAGTCTTTTCTCAGTGTGACGCTTGCCTCTCTCCTTCCTTCTGCTCTCGCTTCCACGTTCTCGCCTGCAGACTCAATAACCTTCGTTTTAATGAGAGAACGAACTGCAGAGATGATTTCAACCCTAACTCACCCCCCCCAACACGATAATGAAGACCAAGACGGAAGATACCGCTATTTTTGCTTTATATTCCTTCTCTAATAGTGCCTGGCAGCTGCATGCCTTCTGTTATGCCCCCCATTTCCAACGACTGCTCGTACACTGTGCGGGGCACTCCAGACGAGAAGAACTAAAGTTTGATGCTACAACAAGCTCATTACGCTGTAGGCTGGAGTCCACGGACTTCCTCCGATAGAGTAAAACAATAAAGACTCGGACTGCGTTACCGCTCGTATATGAGGAAGTATAGTGGGTGCAGTGTTTAAGTGTGTGACGCTCAGAAGCATGGAAATTCGTCCAGAAGCAGATGGATCTACTTCTCAAGTTAAAGGATTAGTTTAGCCATTTTTTTTTTAAATTACAAACAATTCTCCTTACATTTCATCAGCAGTGGCATAAGAACACAAAGCTTTTTGGCTTAGCAGCAATTACAATTGTTTAGTTGTTGTTTTTGCAGGGATCTAGTACTGGTACTAGGTACTGATCCCACACTGTTTAATTTAGGAAGGAATCTATTTATTAGGTACTGATCCCAATCCATTTTATTTTGGGAGTGTTTAGTTACTGAGTGTTGATTCCACACTGTTGTAGTTTTGGGAAAGATCTAGATACTAGGTACTGATTCCACACTGTTGTAGTTTTGGGAAAGATCTAGATACTAGGTACTGATTCCAAACTGTTTTAGTTTGAGAGGGATCTAGGTACCAGATACTGATACCAAACAGTTTTATTTTGGGAGGGATCTAGTTACTAGGTACTGATTCCAAACTGTTTATTTTGGGAGGGATCTAGATACTAGGTACGGATTCCAAACTGTTTTATTTTGGGAAAGATCTAGATACTAGGTACTGATTCCAAACTGTTTTATTTTGGGAGGGATCTAGATACTAGGTACGAATTCCAAACTGTTTTATTTTGGAAGGATCTAGTTACAAGGTACTGATTCCAAATTGTTTTATTTTGGGAGGGATCTAGATACTAGGTACTGATTCCAAACTGTTTTATTTTGGGAGGGATCTAGATACTAGGTACTGATTCCAAACTGTTTTATTTTTAGGAAAGATCTAGGTACAAGGTACTGATTCCAAACAGTTTTATTTTGGGAGGGATCTAGATACTAGATAATGATTCCAAACTGTTTTATTTTGGGAGGGATCTAGGTACTAGGTACTGATTCCAAACTGTTTTATTTTGGGAAGGATCTAGATACTAGGTACTGATTCCAAACTTTTATTTTTGGAAAGATCTAGATATTAGTTACTGATTCCAAACTGTTTTATTTTGGGAGGGATCTAGATACTAAGTACTGATTCTAAACTCTTTTATTTTGGAAGGGATCTAGGTACTAGTCACTAATCCTACACTGTTTTAGTTTTATCAATAACGTCTACCTGCGTTGCTTTTCCAATCATCATTCAGTCATCGGTTCAGATAGTGAGTAAACGGAGTAAAATGTTCTAGCGGGAATCTAGAGGCACATCTCTTCCGCGTCCCCAAACTGCACCATAACCTCAATTTCTCACAGGATGCCGGTCACTGTTTCTGCTGCTGTGTGGACTCGACCATAATCTGTTTACCTTTCCTCAAAGCACATAACACATAAACTGCAAACTGTTGGAAAGAAACAGCTTCAGTCGGAGGCCTAACAGGGATAAAAACCAGGTGAGTGGAAAGATGTTTTCCATTACAGCAGGCAGGTGGAGAGACGGGACCGTGCCGAAACCCGGCGCGCAAATCGATTCGTTTCCACGGGAAAAGCTTTTGAAGTTCTACATTTAATTAGCGCCACAGCTCTTAGCCGGCTACATGAATATTCAGTGACGAGCGCTCACCCGATCGAGTGCGAATCAGCACCAGGGATGCGTGTCTGGGAGGAAATTCAAAAGAGCTACCTGTCTATGATCCCGCACACGTCCACCTGGAGAGCGCTGAAGTTCCCCATCAGCATCTGCTGCACTTTGATCAGATCCACTAAGGACTCGTCCGTGTGGATGAAGCGCATGCAGCCTTGGAAAGCGCCGTACGGGTTCCTGCATCCGGCATCCGAGCTCAGACATCCTGCGTCAGAAGCAGAGGGACACGCTTTATAGCCGCGTACTCAAACCGCGTACTGTGCGCGTGATAGGATTCGATTCACGATACTGATTTCAAACTGTCTGGACATTCCTTCGATTTATTCCTGATGTTTAATCAATGCAAAGTAATGCACATTGTATTGTACAGGTGCTCATCAAGTACCCCAACCCTAACCCTAGTCCGAGGGGGTCTGGGGGCTTGGGACAAGCTTGACCTCCATAAATGAGGACTGACATAATTAATGCACATTTACATAGAAAGTATTTGGCCCCTCTATCATAGCCAATGGCCCCAGCCTGCTCCCCCCAACTTCAAATGGTCTAGAACTACCCCTGCTCTAACCCAGGGGTGCCCCTGCAAGACCCATCCGGACTCCCCATCATACAGAAATCATCATAAGCTGCAGAAAGCCAAACTTCTGTGAACACGTACCACAAGAAACGTGGCCCACAAGCTTGCATTTGCAAAATTAAGCGATGTGATTACTTTCATTTCGTCCAAACGTCCCTTCTGGGACTCCATTCCAAACATCGCATATTTCTTTCTGACGAAAGCTTGCGGTGAAAGGCAGAAAACCGCAGCTCCACCATCCCAAATAACGCAACACCGCTCGCACGATTTGAAAGCCAGCGCTGGCAAATCTCATTTTCTGCACGATCCACCATGGCTCGGGGGCCGAACGAGACGCCAGAGAGCCGAGTGGAGCTTTGACGTGATCCCTGGTGTGGAGCCGAGACTGTGCTGCCGATGCCTCCAATTAGTGAGCTAAAGGTAATTAAACCGCATGCTCGCACTGGAGAGGAGAAGAGCCAATATTTTCAGAAGGAGCTCGAACCGTGAAGGAGTCTGTGGGATTTTGAAAAGGTGGTTGTCCAAATTATTAATAAATATACTGTAGTAGCAAACATGGGCTTGTGTGGGCTTATATAGGACTCTTTTTTATATTTAAAGATATTTTGAGAATGATGAAGAATTAACTATGTTAAGGAAGGATAAAATAAAGGTCTTTATTAATCACTGCTTTGTTAAGCAACATAAAGCAATGACACTAATTATTAATAACAGCAATGATTAACACAATATGAATAAGGTCAAATCTGTCCCCAAACCACTCTTCTGACCTCTACCACCCCCCCGGTTTCCCTCTAACCATCCCTCGTTCACCGCTGGAGGACTCAGGTGATGGATTTACTCTACCTCCTAAAAAGACATGGGTCACCGGCATCACAGGGAAGGACGTCGTGATGGTGGATGCGTCCGATTTGTCCACGGCCAGGATCAGACGACCTCGGCGTATGCTCAAATCCACCGAGTGCCACTGGCCATCATTCAGCGCCGACCCTGCGACACGGTCAAACACAGAGCAGTGAAAAATGAACGCTGCTTTTATTCACAACGCCATATAAACACAATTACGACACACCGATCACACAAAACATCCAGTAACACAATGACACTGGCCATTATTCACTGCTGACCCTGCAGCCCCATTATACACACAGCATAAGGGAAGAAGATTTTTTAAATGAGAGTCAGAAGGGTAGCACAGTATTCATGACGCGGTAAAAATGACACTTTATAAAGCATACAAATTTACTTACGTTTACAATATATAATGCTGTAATTAACTAAGATAAGTTTCATAAGTTATATAAATGCCCACAAAGACTAAGAATGAGTCTATGACCCATTTTCAAGTTACATAATACATTTAAAAATTTCTTCTCAAGAACGTTCGCCATTTCCAATGAAGAAAGCAGTGTAATTACAAGTGAAACAAGTGTCAAGCCAATGGAAAAAAATTGAGACCATGCCATATTTTCTTAAAATCAACATATCTGGCAGCAATTCCATTCCAGTATCTGCTGAATTCCAGCACAGATGCACCTGATTCTACTTAATGAGCTACTTTATTGAGTAACAGCACAAGACACATGAATGCTAAGACTGAAAAAAATATATTATAAAAAAATGAACCTAAACTTGTTTTTTTTTTGTATTACTTTTTCTATTATTAATAGAGATCTGAAAACACTTGCATCTTGTTTATTACAGTGAATAAATTCTGGCATTGCTGAAAATAAATATTTGTATTTGGAATTTGTCACAAATTTATAGAATACAACAAAATGTTCCGCATCAAACACACACAGCACGTAAAAATAGTAAAGTCAAAGAAACTGATCATTTTGCAGTGGTCTTCCGTTTTTTTTTATCCAGAACTGTATTTTAAAAGAATGGGAATCAGCAACAATTATTGCTATATTAATGAGAATTTAGAAAGCGTGGGGAATAACTGGTGCATTCAAGCAGCACACTCAAACAGCAAGTTCAAGCAGCACACTCAAACAGCGATTTCAAGTAGCACACACAAACAGCGAGTTCAAACAGCACACTCCAACAGCAAGTTCAAGCAGCACACTCAAACAACGAGTTCAAGTAGCACACTCAAACAGCGAGTTCAAGCAGCACACTCCAACAACAAGTTCAAGTAGCACACTCCAACAGCAACTTCAAGCAGCACACTCAAACAACGAGTTCAAGTAGCACACTCAAACAGTGAGTTCAAGTAGCACACTCAAACAACGAGTTCAAGTAGCACACTCAAACAGAGAGTTCAAGCAGCACACTCAAACAACGAGTTCAAACAGCACACTCAAACAGCGAGTTCAAGCAGCACACTCCAACAGCACACTCCAACAGCGAGTTCAAGCAGCACACTCAAACAATGAGTTCAAGCAGCACAGTCAAACAGAGAGTTCAAGCAGCACAGTCAAACAGCGAGTTCAAGCAGCACACTCAAACAGTGTTTAAACAGCAAGTTCAAACGACAAAAATCACACTCTTCCTTGTAGAACGCTTGAAATTTTGAGATTTTAAATAATACTAAAGAGCACTAGGAAACTCATCAAAACCATTATTTTTTATTTCTTTGACTGAATTCGGGATGATTTCAAGGTTTTGGATCATACTATCCATTATTATATCCATTCTCTTTCTTGCTTGGCATTGATGGAGTCTTGCTTTGCACACCTGACCAGTCTATGAGTTGTTACTCTAATAATTAGATCATCAATTACAAACCAATGGACAATTCTACAATACAGATACAAAAAAAAGAGCTCTGACCTGCTGTGATGTCCACCACGACCCTGCCGGACTTGTGGACCTGCATCCTCGCCTTGGCCTCACTCAGATAAACCCACAGCGCCCCCGTCTGGTCATGGAGGTCAAACGTGATGAGCAGCCCTGCCTTGTTCCAGGTTCTGAACTGCAACCCGATCGACCCGGTGTCCCGCGGCGACGCCCACGGCAGCTGAAGGAAACTCTCCGGGCTGGAAAACGTCACCGGGACGTCGGCGGCCTCTGAACAGGCAAATGTAACGTTTCCCTGAATCAGGGGAAGATACACAGACTGTATTTATATTCATTCATAATTCAGCTGAGATTAAAAGTCATCACTCATGCAAACACATTTCCAGTGATAATGACTGGCTGAGTTATGATGTTTACCCGGCAGATTATGCATCAGGTCCCCACCATGAGGCCGGGCTGATTAAAGCCATGATTAACAGGATCTGTAATTTGTTTAACACCTGATTCCCCAGTGAACTGAACTAATACAAGGAACGAGCATGGCCAGAGCGCTCTGTATGGGCCAGTTCAATAGTGTTGTAGAATATAATTGATTATGGTAAAGGAGGAACCAATAGAGATTGTGCCACGATATGAAATTCACAGCATTATGTCAAAATGACTTAAGTCTTATACCTAAGATTTAAACTAAGCTACCAAATTAATAAGTATAATATATAGACTGTGATCAGTTAAACAAAATGCAATATTATCAAGAGTAAGATAAAATACAGAATATAAAACTACAGTGGTACCTCGGTTCCCGTCATTAATTCGTTCCAGAAGGCTTGTTGAGAACCGAAAACGAAATACCGAGCAAGTTTTTCCTATAGGCATAATGTCAATTAAATGAATCCTTTACAGATCCCCAGAAAATCCACACTGTATAAGGCACTATATGCATTACTGGAGTTGTATTGTATAGGTGCTCCCTGATTTATGACTGATTTAAGTTAAAAGTATCATGAACCGATGAATATAATATAGTCTACACTGTATGACACATTTATTAACACTTATATTAGCCTACAGCTGGCCAAAATCATTAACACAAAGCTTATTTTATAATGAAGTGTCAAAAAATCTCATGTAATTTACTGAGTAATGGATCAAAAGTGAAAAGTAAAAGCAAAACACTTACTCTATTGGTGAACTCAGGGAGCTCTTATGAACTAACCATTTTAGGATCCATGGTGACATGGAGATGTAAAAATAAATAAAAAATGATGAACACAGTGCAGATCGGCACTGAGCAAGAGCCATTGTGAATATGAATCACAGAATCACTGTGTACTGAATCGTGAATCGAGTTTCGGCTAATACAAGCTCAAGCAACTGCGCTGAGTACTGAGCAAACTATGAGAACCGAGACAAAATCCTCTAGTCAAAATCCATCAAGAACCAAATTCGCCAAGTTCAGAGGCAGCCGAGAACCGAGGTAGCACTTTCTGCTTACCACAACGCCGAGCTGTTTGTCCTTGGCCAGTTCGATTGCGTTGACGCCGTCGTACAGCACGTTCTCCAGACAGCCGTGGAAGTTCCTCCTGTTGTTTTCTCTCTGAGTCCCGGCCGCCGAAACGCCCCCGAAACTGATCTTGTGAAAAGAATGATAGTCTGGAGTCAAAACGGCTGGTTAAGAGACAGCGAGGAACACATTAGGCCTGAACCGAGCAGCGCCGGTGTCATTTCCCGTCAGCACGTACGGGACAGATTAAACCCGACGACTGCTTAAAAACAAGGAAATCATCGCGCTGCTGTACCTAGGTAGCTGATCAAAACGGGCACTTCTATATGAAGGCAAAAAAATGACACCGCGCTCTCGTTCCATTTTCCCTGGCTAGGCGGTTACGCTAGCGAGGCGGAGGCGCACCTCGTTAATCTCGAAGTGACTCTGGTGTTCGGGGAGCTGTAGCTGCTTAGCACTTTTGTCCACGGTGAAGTTCACATGGCCTTGGAGCCTCTCGACGCTGACGTGGTGCCAGTGTTGGTCATCCAGCAGGCTGCCCAGCGACACCGCGGCGTGAAAGTAGCCTGCGAAGTCAGATTGGACGTTAGAAGTCTGAACAACACGAGCGATGCTTTGCTTTGTTAACATGGCTTTTACAACAAAGGCGCTTGGAGGACACGTCGGCAACGTTTTGGGAGCTGTTCTCACATTCTCAGCATTTCTAAAAAAAAATCCAAGGCATTTTGTATATTTTGATTCCTCATGTCTGAAATGCTTTTATTCCGTTTTTGCTGTGGTTAGCTAATGATGATGAGTGTGATTTGTTGTAGATGACAAACCATTATGTATCCTCAGTGCCATGGGTCTGTATCTCTTACCCTCTAACATTTCAATTTGCCATTTAGCAGATGCCCTTATTCAGAATAACTTACAATCCATGCAACTATGGGTTAAGGAGCCAACCTCTTTATTGGTGGCTTGGCAAAGGTGGGATTGGAAAACTGGACCTTTGGGTCCATAGTCCAATACCTTAACCACTAGGCTACCAGAGTCCCATCCTGGTTCAGAAATTGAGTACTGTTACTTTTTTACATTTAGTAGCATGTACTTTTATACAGGTGGTCCCTGTTTTTTGACTATTATTTCAAATTTTCTAGGGCAAGCACTACGCACGATGATATTCTCTCGATTTACTTGGACTAGGAAGTCGGCAGTTCGTGACGTAGGCAGTGTATTATAAATATTGTCAAAATAAATGCATATTTATGTGTTAATATTTACTTAGTCTCTGTTTTTTGAACTATTGCTACAGACTAGATAAATTTGTTTCATTCTTACATTTATCATCTAAGCCACCCAAGCAGGTCCCTTTTTGAGTCTTCCTTATAACATTTAGGGAGTTTTTCCTTTCCCCTGTCACCCTAGGCTTGCTCAATTTGGTAACGACCCTAGATATTAGAAGCCAGTCTAGAATTTAAAGGTGCTACGGGAATAAATCTGACTTGACTTGTCGTGAGGAAAAACCTATGATATATACAGTATATATTCATCTTAAAGTCCCGGTTTACGATAAATTCATCTTACGAAGGATTTGTCTGCACCCATCGCCATTGTAAATTTGGGAGCACCTGTACTTCTACTTGAGCAAAATATATAAGCCATATTTCAACTTGTACTTGAGGATTTGTACCAGATGAGTAGTACTTTTACTTAAGTACAGAACTTGATATGTAAATCTGAACAATGGTGCCAACTAACCCAGTGGCTCACTATTTAAGGCTCTGGACGACCAGCTGGAAGACCTTTGGGCCTTTGAGCGAGGCTCTTACCCTTCAGCTCTGGGTTGTATGGCGCCATTCACAGACCGGCTCTATTTTAAGCTGTATTGTTTCATTGAGACTGTAGGTGTTCAATATTAGAACGCCACAAGCAAGCAAATCCATAATAATTAGCGACCTGCAGCCAGGAATCGAGCCGTGGTCAATGATACATGAAGGAGTAATGGCTGGAAGACTCTTTGCTCCCCCTCACACACACACACTAGCTTGGAAGGCTTCCTGAAAGCATTGTTCGCTGCTAAAGCAAACCACAGGCGGATCAGACTGGGATAACAGGGCCTCCCTGAACGTATCAATTATTAAGCAAGGTTATGAAGCCGGGCTAATGTATCTCCAGCTCTAATTACTCACGAACTCTACTGTAAATGTGCAAAGACAAATTAGAAGGAGTTTGAAATAATGAAGCTGCAAGACATTGTGCCACTGTAACAGTTTCACCCACTTTAAATAACTAGGTGGTGTCTTAAATTAAAAATCAAAGTAAACAAGCTCACTGAGAACGGAAAATGCATCTGCGCCCTCTGGTGTTCAAAAATGCAATTGCAGTAGACGGCATAGCAATAGTAGGAAGAGTCTGCGTTTACACGATCCCCAGAACAGGCCGTAGATCTTCACATTCAGATAAGTGGATTCAACAGCCATGAAAACTTTTTTAAAGACAAACTTGGACCTTTATCGCATTATCTGCTCTCATTACTTCTTTTTGTTGGCACTCCACGCACCAAGAGGAAAATAAAAAGCGCCGCTCTTCTGATTAGACGGAAGAGCGTTTTGCGCTTGACAGCCCACATCAAAATATTTCCAAAAGCCGCGTAATTGCTGGCTTCTTCACAGCCGTCGCTGAAGCACGAGCCACACGGCGAGCGTCCCGCATCCGAGCATATGAACGTTTTTCAGCTGCCATCTGCACCTAATCGCATCTAATGCGTTCTTACAAGCTATAAGCCGCCATACTGTGTCTTAATGCGAAGATTACAAAGACTCGTCCATCAGAAATGAACTGCTATCTAACACACTTGCTGTCAAAAAAGAGCGTTAAGTATCAAACAAGACTCGATAAAAGTAAACGATATGGAAATATTCAGCGTTATTAACAAAAATTCAACGAAAGCAGACGGTTCGGTCTGTAAAAGCCTTGCAAAGTGTCAATTATCATCATCAGACTGTCAAGCTCTGTGGAAATGTGTCCAGAATGGAAGACTTGAAGAGTAAAAAGCCTGCCTTGGTGTTTTCGTTCCAGGAAAGAGTTTGTGAACGTCAGACATTGAAATGAACTGCATTACAAGGCAATTATTATCATTTAATAGTATTATCAAGCTGTCATTTCAAAGCGTGTTAACTAGGGTGCATCGCGATGCAAAAATGGGACAGTGTCCATCGTTGGGTGCATCGTCTAATTGAACGCCTTCTGGATTTTGCCGCCATCTAATGCAGTTCCAGTTTTGAACACCAGTCACACTCAGACGCAGATCCCATTCTCAGTGAGAACCCTCATTTCTTTTAATTGTAGAGGACTAAAGTTTCTTTTTGTTTAAATTTTGTACCAGAAAAGTACACTATTTTAAATTTTTATTCTTCACAAATTAAAAAGGAATGTTTTGCCCTGGTTATTTAATATATGGTGAAGCTGCAGTAAGATAAGTTAGGATAATGCCTTTATTGTTATTGTACAATTATACTGTACAATGAAATTAGGATTGCTGCCCCAGAACAGTGCGAATCTACACAAAAACAGAATAAGAGTCAAACACACAAAGACTTTATTATTACTGCACTCACTGACAATTTTAAACTCAAGTCAAGTCAAGTCAGATTTATTTATATAGCGCTTTTTACAATGGAGCATTGTCTCAAAGCAACTTTACAAGTTTAGATTATCTCCTAATAACTACGTCCAATCCCAAATTTAGCAAGCCTAGGGCGACAGTGGCAAGGAAAAACTCCCTAAGTTATAGGAAGAAACCTTGGGAGGACCAAGACTCAAAAAGGGACCCAACCTCCTTGGGTGGCGTAGAAACCTAATGTTTCTAGTCATTTATTTTAATTGCAAGAGACTAAAGTTCTATTGTCAAAGAAACATGCATTGATTTCATCGTATACACTACAGAAATAAAAAAGGGATGTCTTTTGTGAAAAAATCAATAATCGTGAGAAAATTGAATCGTGAACTCGGTATCATGAATCGAATCGAACTGTTAGCAGAGTGTATCGTTACACCCCTAGTATTAACTCCTTCTTATAAGCCAAATTGGGCGGCGTTTCATTCTCATTGTCTGCTGGTGCAGATGTAGACCAGAAATTCTTTTCCTAAAAAAGACATTCAAGCACTATTTCCATGGTTTACCCCACTTTATCCAGGTGTTTGATTATGGCGGAGGAGTCTGGAACCTAACTGTTGGGTCCTTAAAGACTCTTAGCCCAGAATGCTTGGGTTGCTTGTAAGACTGTATCAGCTGGAAGTCGCTCTGGATAAGGGAGTCAGGTAAAAATGACATAATTGTAAAATTGTAAAGTGCCTGTAATTTCAGCCCATAGTTGCTTGCTGACTAATTTTATTTCAAAGTCACCATAGACCGTGTTAGACGGCATGTCACGCTGCAAAAACACCGAGTGCGTTTACATGCACATAATAATCCATAGCAGGTATCTGATTATTCCAGTGGACATGTATAGAGCATGGAGAGTTGCAATAAAGCATGGAGAGCAATAAAGAGAGCTGGTTTTAAACTCAGTAATCGGATTTCTCATAGCATGTTACCCGAGTTCACTCTTTGTCCCCAGTATTCTCAGACTGCGCATGTGTGCAGAGCGGCTAGCAGGAAAAAAGATCCTCATGATTTTGCTTCGTTTGGGCTTATTTAAATAGTCCTGGTGTGGGAGTCTTGCGATATATGGCAACCCTTGAATTAACCACACACTTCGTGCTTTGTGGAGATTCTGGAATGCAGTATATACTCGAGACAAAGAAGAATTTAATTATTTAATATTAAAAGTTGCAGTTTACATCACATCTTTCTGTGAGATTACTGGCTGGTTGCAAAGCAGAATTCCAAATATTGTCTGGAGTCGTGTAAACCCGGAGCTTTCCCATTATCTGACTACTTAAGGGCATGTAAAGTTGATCGGATTACTGCCAAAATCTGATTTTCTGCAGTTACCGGATTATTAAGTGCAAGTAAACGCACTCAGTGAAGACCTGGAGGTAGTAGGCAGCGTGAGAAAGTGAGCTCGGGCCCTGAGAGAGACAGAGGCGATAATTGCTTTGACAGAATCCGACTCGGCGTACGTCTATTTCTGGCCAAGTGAAACAACACGCAATCTAGCAGCCGTCATAACAAATGAATGGGTTTAATTTCCGTCCCCCGGAGCGTTTCGGCGTGCGGTGTGTTTACCGGCCCTGAGCAGACTGATAGAGGCGATCGCTCAAATCCAGTGGACTGGTTCCTCTGTATAGGACCTGCACTGGTGCTGCTTAGGCTTATTTCAATTAGTTAAGAGTCGGAATGATCCCCCTTCATCTACTCGCACGTTTTTATCGTCGTGTTCAAGCCGTGCCAGGGAAATGGCGTGCTACATTTCCAGAGCTGCCTAGCGAGCACCCAGATGTTCGCCAATGACATTACAAACAACACGCAGATTAGTACCTTTTCTCAGATGGAGAAACAGCTTCCCTTTGACTAACTCCAGCGTCAGGGTGTGGCCAAGCCGTCCTTCCGCGTGCACCAGGATGCCGGCGTTGTGAAGGGTCCTGAAGTTCAGGCTCAGCAGGTCTCTGGAGGACTGGTTGGTCCGATTGAAGAGGAAAAAGCTCGAGCCGTCGAAGCTGGCCACGTCTGATTCTGGACAACACAGAGTGAAGTCAGTGTTTGATAAATAATAGGAGTCAGTTTATGGAGGCGCCAGGGTGAAAGGTGCGCCCTCATTCAAAAGGATAAGCTTTAAAAATGTAAAGAGGTTCATTTCGACTGTCAAAATAACTTCGGTTTTGTTTTTGTTTTGTACTTTTACGCCTGCCGACTATTTCTCTTGTGCAGTTGTGCATCTGGTCCTTCCACTAAACTGCCACTGTTGGGCTTTTTGGTAGCAGAACAATTCTTGCTCATTTTTTAATGCAGTGCAACTTCAAAATTCAAACGGAATTGGTTAGAGAAGGCCATTCGAATTTGGATTTGAATAAAGTTCATTGAAGACACGCCCTGAGGCTGGGTCATATGTGTACAGGTTTTACCGATGTTTTACCGTCGGAATTTTTGTTCGAATTTGGAACAAATTCTGAACTGGAGAAATGTTCAAATGCACCATTTAACAACTCTTACATTCTCCGAAACAGGACGTTGAATAAACATGGACGCTGACCAGTAGTTTAGATATTTTGCACGTTGTGTTTTATTTTCAACAATGATATTAATTAAAACATAATACAAAAACGTCTTGATGCATGCACGATAATCCAGGTAAGCAAATCCCAGAAAGCCAGGTTTTTTTGGGAGAAACGTTTCGTCCCTCATCTAAGTGACATCTTAAGTCTCCTAACTTCGCCAAAAGCTTTCTGGGACAATACGAAAGCATTTAGTGCAGTCCTGTACTGTACAATACAGTCATTCTTATCCTTGTACCTTTCCTAACACCTAAAACACGCACCATAAATATAAACAGGAGCAGAACGTTACCACTCTGTTTTCTGCCTTTCGAGACTGAGATTCTCTTTTCACTCACATTAGTTTCCGTCATTCAGAAGGGAATTAGGTATTATTCCTATTATAATTCGCCAATGGAGTAAGTGTTTTGCTTTTACTTTTCACTTTCAATCCATTACTCACTAAATTACATACTATTTTTCAATGTTAATGATAGGTTAATGTAAGTGTTAATGTGTAATCGGCTCCGCTATGATACAGTACAGACTATATTAAACTCCTCGGTTCATGATCCATTTAACTTATAATGGATTTGTCTGAACATATCCCCATCATAAATCAGGGAGCACCTGTACAATACAAATACATTAATCTATATAATGTTATACAAGGTGGATTTTCTGGGGGTCTGGAATGGATTCATTCAATTTACATTATTCCTTATGGGAAATCATTTGCTTGGTTCTTGTCATTTTCGGTTCTCGACAAGCCGAGGTACCACTGCATGAACACTAATATCGTTTTGAATGCTAGCTGATCCCCAAAGGCTCTGATAGTCACAGATATCATGGCTTATTTAATGATTTTGAGATTTGATTGAGAACAAGACAGCACACTATTTTGAATCATCATGACCTTACTGAATCTGACTGATCTCTACAGTTAACAGTCAGCACTAATTTCGTTGACAAATGATTTTCGTCAGTTTTCCTCAACGACCCTTTTTTTCTAACGAAACCGAGACAATGACTAAATTAAAATGAATGAAAAACTACAAAAACTAGAATGAAATGAACTGACACTTTTGTCAACGAATAAAAATAAGACGAAAATGTCTGACATCCAATCAGATCTTTAGCTTCTAACGTTAGCATATGTGGAAAGGTGGGACGAGTTTGGTAGCGATCCAATCAGTAATATGATAGGGAGTGTGGTAGCCTAGTGGTTAAAGTACTGGACTCTGGATCAGAAGGTCCAGGGTTCAAATCCCACCTCTGCCAAGCTGCCACTGTTGGGTCCTTGAGCAAGACCCTTAACTGTACCTACCAATTGTAAGTCGCTCTGGATAAGGGCGTCTGCTAAATGCTGTAAATGTAATATGGTAAGACACACTCATTTGATTTGACCCCGGGAAGATCGTACAATTTGCCTCTGTACTGTTTCTCCAACTTATTATAATTAGTCGACTAAAACTAGACAAACTAAAAACAATTCACTATGGCTAAAACTAAACCAAAATTTGCTGTCAAAATTAACACTGTTAACAATAACACCTTCCAAATTCCAAAATCCACTCAGCAGATCTAAAGGACACCTTCCTTTCCCTTCTGGTCCTGCTTTAAAGCAGGTCCACAAATCCCTGTGGCTCTTTCACTGCCAGTCCTGGCCCAAGTATGACGACGATTTATTAAAGTTCAGGCAAACACAGCAGAAAAGGGCAGCCGCTTCAGAGACAGAGACGAACAGGCAGGCGGACGGGCGTCGAACCATTTACCAGTAAGATTGGAAAACGATTGTTGTCGCAGGTTCATAAAATATTTCTGAGATATGCAACGCAGTACGACTCTGATTCAGAAGCTCCCGTACCTTCAGTCCATTATATAACAAAAAGGACTTTTCTGTGAAAGTTTCTAAAAGCACTTTAGGGCCCTTTCGAAAGGTCAGCTAATGCACGGACGCTGTAAGAGATGGCAGGAAACGGCAGACAGAGCGAGAATGAGTCAGGATGAGTAATCTACGCTTCTCCTTCTCACAGCCTCGGCTTACTGCTGACAACGGCCCAAACCGATGGAATCCACCGAAAGCCGAAACGGTTAAAGAGCTTCCTGTGTTTGGATTCAACAAAAGGCGGCATTAGTCACAGGGGACCGAGGCCTGACTGCAACGACTCAAGCTGCTCTTAAGACAAGCGGCCCAATATTCTGAGTTTAACACGGCTCTGCCAGGGGACACCACCGGTTCCGATCTCACCACTGCTGTTAGGGCGCAGTCGTGCCATCGTCATTACTTCTTGGCATCCCGAGCGTGTCACGCATTCACTCCCACTGCCACCGCTGAGTGGAAATTCTACAGTCCAGAAGGTGCCAGTTAGTTGATGTACAGAGAGATTTTAGCCCGAGTCTGCTGCCAGGAAGGCTTTGTTGATGCAGAACGGGTGGGCATTTGGAACACAGCACCCGACTCGGTTCCAACCTAGTACACCGTGGTTGGTGGTGGGTCTGCGAATTGCCATTGTGCCACAAGAGCTTTGGTGCTCCAGGATACAGCCCGGATCTCAGAGGTGGTAACCCCAGTGGACAGGGAACGTCCCACTATATAAGATATAATCACTGCAAACATAACTATATACATTTAAACAAGACAAAGTATTATGCACTGAAAGAATGTGTGCTAAATTATGTTTTTATTCCATTTTTAAGTTCTGAACAACTGCATTCCCCCCTTCATGGCTCAGAGTGGTTTGGTCCATCAACTACCATCAGCGGAACCCACACATATTATGTTGTACTCTAATTCTTTAACTCTAAGTATTGTACATATTTAAGTTGCCCTGCATTTGGTATTATAAATGTCCATAGCTTGTATTTAAAGACATCTACAATAAGTAACTATTTGTGAAGAATATTTGAGTTTGGTTATTTATTGAAGCATGTCCTCTGCATTTATAACTAAAAGTTCTAAATATGTTCTTGGAAAGCTAAAGCTAACGTGGCAGACTTCGGTTTAATTCTGATCCTCCCAGGGTTTCTTCCTTATAACGTTTAGGGAGTTTTTCCTTGCCGCCGTCACCCTTGCTCAGTTAGAGGTTTGGGGTTTGACAATAGAAAACTGTAAAGCTGCTTTGAGATAAAACTCTATAGAAATAAATCTGACCTTAACCTTACTTGCCTCGTACGCTAAAGTCTGTTCAAGTACAGGAAAACAGAAGAGAACCTAAATTTTGAATGAAATGTGGCTTAAATAATTGCATTCATTGCAAACCAGCACTCATTATTAAATGTCTACACAGTCGAGAATGTATGGCATTTGTTTTCCACCGTACAGCTCTGAGAATCGTGTGGAGCCTCCGGGGATAAGCTGCACGATGGCAGCCTCTCAGAGGGCAGCATTAGTGTAATGGATTCTCAGACGGTTGGTGGACTGTGCAGTATTACAGTGCAGAGGGACCTTACACTGTCCCTTATTAAATAAATAAGCCGTGCTATCTGGGAGCTGGAGATACAGATTGGGCTCCGCTGCAAAATTGGGCGTTCTGCTTACCGCGCACTCATTCCATGGCCGATCTTATCAGCAGTACTGTTGGAATTTTTCTGTAACCTCATTTCTTTTGGTTCGACAGAACCCAGGGCTGTACTCACTGTAGTGGCAGCCGTAGGCCTCCAGTCTTAAGCCCACCCTTCCGTTGGGATTCCAGTCCAGGGGCAACACTCGCAGGTAGCGAGCGAACACCGGCTGCTGGAGCTTGTACGTCACCACGCTGTCGGCGTTGGTGTTCCCAGAGAACGCCTAAAGATTATAACACGAGATTATATTGATACGTCCAGAATAATTAACATATTCAAGGCTTTTGGCAGTACTGTACAAAAGTCTTAGGACACCATTAGATTTGTTGTTTTGGACTCCAATTCAAATGTGCATTCGTCACTCCATAATCGTCACTCTTTTCCACTGATCTGCATTCCGGTCTTTGTGAGCAATGGCATATTTTAGGCTTTTCACCCTTAAGAAAAAGTAGCTTCTTGGCTTCTTCCACCGTTCCCTCTTCGGACTATAAAAGTGTCGACTTGGCAACCCGATGATTTTTTTCTGATTTTTTTTCAGCGTTTTTAATACTGCACACAAATTCACTGTATTTTCTGCTTGTATTTCAATAAAGAGACTGAGAAATTATTATATATGATCATCATAAAATGGCAAATCTAATCCAATGGTGGCCTAAGACTTTTGCACAAGCACTGTATTTATTTATGCTCACTTTTATCAAATGTATAAAGTGATTTTTTTAAGTAGAACAGTGCAAATCGCTTTAAGGTTTAAAAGATAGTGTGAAGGAGCAAAAGCTGCTATACCTATCGACAGCTATATCACTTCAATTCTCACCGGACACTTTATTAGGTACACCTTTTTAGCTGCTCGTTAAAGCAAATACCGAAGCATCCAATCTTAAGGCAGCAACCCCAGGTGCATCCGAGGCTACAATTCTCACATGACACCGGGTCTTGCCACAAGAGGGTGTAAAAGTACTTCCAGTGCTGTCTATAAAAAGGTGCTCAGATGCTACTTTTGGGCAGTGTACCTCTTGGTAAGACATCGTTGACGCACTCAAAGGCATTTTGTCCATTTGGATAACGCTCATCCAAGCAAGGGTGTCCCAGGAATGTCTTCGCCAGATTGCAACACTTCCTTGGCCTACCCGGTTGCCAGATTTATCAGCAATCAAGCGTTTATGGTACCGGCTTCAGCAAACTATGAGTGTGCAGGATCTACAGGCCAAGCTGTGGGCAAATGTGTCATAGAGGCATGTCTAGCAGTCAAATGATCTCTCCCCAAGAGGTACACTACCCAAAAGTAGCGTCTGACAGACTTTTTATAGACAGAAGAACTTTGACGCCCTCTATTGTCACGACTGTAAACATTTACATATCTGCATGCCGAGTTTCGCAGCCATCCGACATTTCTATCTGTGTGTTTTTTTTTTTGTCAATGAGTGTATAATTGTCAATTATTACCCATAAATACTGGAGCCAGCATTTAACGTGCGCTCCGATGTTATTGGGAACCTGCATTATGTAAACAGCGCCCGATCAATCACTGCTGGACCGACTGAAGTACTCGGATGTGCATTTTCTCCTCATGAACAGCGGCCAGCGCCTCCCTAATCACCTGTTTGTATCAAAGGAAATCGATATGGCCCAACTCCGCTCAGCACAAAAACAGCCGCTCACGGTGCCAGCTGAAAGAACACCGGCCGTTTCCAGGTAGAAAAAAAAGGCCCAAGTTGAGGAGGAAACTTTAATCAGTTCTTTCGCAGTGCTTGAACGGAGCACGGAGTGCGACTTTCTTAACACTGCTTAATTCTAAGCTAAGTAGCTGTTTCAATGCCTTTGAAGGGATCAGACCCCCGGTGAACCGGCGGAGCGTTAAGCCGAGCAAATTGAGCTCTTTCCTGCCGACGGAGGAGCATCTCATTTGCTTTAAAGTGCTCTCGTGAAACGCGCCAAGAGCCGAGGTGCAAATCCACACGAGCCCGGAACCCCAACTATGACTAAACCCACGCCGGCGTTCGCACGACTTATCTCCCTCGTGTCAGCGAAGGTTCAGGCTACAAAATCTACTCTGATTGGCAGAGGCGAGGAAACTCGGGTTAAAGGCATGACGGGGGAATTTGTACCACTCCGGCCCACTTAAAGCCAGTCGTACAGGGAAGATTTTCCCTCACGTAACAGTGGGATCAAGAGATTTATGGCTCTGTTCGTCCTGCCGCGAGTTAGCCACGGAATTGGAATCGCTCTAGGCTAGTACGAACCTTTTATGCAAGCCTTCTCGTTTATTGTCGGCGTCAATCCTCCTGAAACAAGCGTGGAAGGTTTTGACTGGGCCCCGCTTTGCACAATTGAAACAAGCGCTTCATGAATTCATGCCCCCTTTTATTGACTAAAGAGAAGTGGACATGTTACAGTCAGGACTGAGCTACTCACTCCGACGCTGTCCTCTTGGCGGTACTGCCTCCAGTTGTGGCCCGTGTCGCTGAACATGAGGAGGTAGCGGGTCACCCAGTCGGAACTGCCGTATCTGCCCTGGGTGGCGACCGCTGTGACTTCGGTCCTCTCGCCCAGGTTGATCTCCAACCACTGGTGCTTAGTGGAGTCGAGTGGAGACCATCCACCAGCCCCTGCAGGAGAGATCGATTATTAGACTAATTAACCCTAAGCTGATACGGTTAACAACCATCTGACCAACCATTCGCTGAAAATTTAAGGATGCCAGGTGATAAAACACACATGATTTGTGAAGTGTGAAGGAGAAAAAGCTACTACACCTATCGACAGCTATATCGCTTCAATTCTCACCGGACACTTTATTAGGTACACCTTTTTAGCTGCTCGTTAAAGCAAATATCAAAGCATCCAATCTTAAGGCAGCAACCCCAGATGCATCCGAGGCTACAATTCTCACATGACACCGGGTCTTGCCACAAGAGGGCATAAAAATACTTATCCTGCTGTCTATAAAAAGGCGCTCAGAGGCTACTTTTGGGCAGTGTACCTCTTGGTAAGACATCGTTGACACACTCAAAGGCATTTTGCCCATTTGGACAACGCTCATCCAAGCACAGCAAGGGCTTCCCAGGAATATCTTCGCCAGATTGCA
Organism: Ancistrus triradiatus; assembly: GCA_025084515.1. Lineage (NCBI taxonomy): Eukaryota > Metazoa > Chordata > Actinopteri > Siluriformes > Loricariidae > Ancistrus > Ancistrus triradiatus. The sequence continues at coordinate 556,238 of JAJAGP010000188.1, read as the reverse complement.
ACACTTCCTTGGCCTGCCCGGTTGCCAGATTTATCACCAATCGAGCGTTTATAGTTCCGGCTTCAGCAAACTATAAGTTTTCTAGGAACATATCTAGGAAAAGTCATAAAAGCAGGGTGCTGGAATTTAATCGAGTGCTAAGATTTAATTTTTTTTGGGTCACTGCAGTCACATGACCGCTGCTTGGCACTTATCGGTATAAGTAGGTCAAACAAGCACGGCGCTTCTAGTAAGACGTCACAGCGGTCAAATGACTGGCAGTTGGTGCTTCTAGTGTTAAGAAGTGACATATTAGGACTGTGGTAGCCTAGTGGTTGCGGTACTATACTATGGACCAGATGATCCGGGGTTCAAATCCCACCTATTGTAAGTAGTACTCCTTTGTTTATCCACCACTACCTGTATACTCTCCCTAACCTATAGCTATATAAACTGGTTCACATTCCCTCGTCAAGCTGATCTTGCGTATTGTGCTGGAATTTAATCGAGGGCTAAGATTTAATTTTTTTTGGGTCACTGCGGACAGTGACATATTAGGACTGTGGAAGCCTAGTGGTTGCGGTACTATACTATGGACCAGATGATCCGGGGTTCAAATCCCATCTCCTTGCTCTTATCCCTCAATAGCTTAGACTGTAGGACTCACCCTGGCTAAGGGCGTCTGCTGAATGACATAAAATGTACATTTTGTTGACTGAGATCCTAACAATTTCAACACATTATAAGCAAATCAAACTTCTAACGTGACTGACTTTTTTGTGTAAGTAACTCATGTGTGAATGATTTTCTGCTATTGTTCGTAAGTCTACGTGCCTGTGCTATTGTAAGTAGTACTCCTTTGTTTATCCAACACTACCTGTATATTCTCTCTAACCTATAGCTACATAAACTGGTTCACATTCACTCGTCGAGTCTCTGTTTCATCTGTCCGAGATCTTAACAAGTACAACACATTATAATAGGAAATCGATCTTCTAACTCGGTTGATGTGTTTAGGGACTTTTTCTGTGCAAGTCACTCATGTTTGTGTGTATTATTTTCTGTTACTGTTCGTAAGTCTACGTGCCTGTGCTATTGTAAGTTGTACTCCTTTGTTTATCCACCACTACCTGTATATTCTCCCTAACCTATAGCTAAATAAACTGGTTCACATTCCCTCGTCAAGTTGATCTTCTGTATTGTTTCTAAAATGTCTCTCAATGGGTTTTTGACTTCCGTCAAACAAAAGTATGCGGTCCGTGTGTGTAACGATGTGAAAATGTCCTAAAGTGCATCATGTAAATAAGTTCTCTTTATGGACATGGAATGGAATTGCATTTTCTAACACCAGAAGGCACAGTCATACGTTCTCCGATGGAAACGGAAGAGATTTTTTCAAATGTTTAAAGATATTTGTCCAGCACTTTCCTCACACATACACACACAATGGACACAGAAAGGTACTTAACAATAAGAACAGCATTATACAGCACTATTTTTGGAGTCGATTCAATTGATTGTTTTTAATAGATATAGGTTTAAAAATGACAAAGAACTACACATAGAAATGCACTGACAGAATGTTCAGATTCAAATTTGGACTGAAATCGATGCCGTCATCACAGAGCACTCAGTGTGTGTGAGACTCAGGGGCCTGTTGTCTCATCTTCTGCTACATAAGCACACACACAACCATACACACACAGCACAGACATCACATATCCACACACACTACCAATTACATTACACACACATACACATATGTAACTAGTGAATAATCATCCTCAATAATTATAATATATCGGCTTCCAATATATGGATTTTTTTCAGTTATATTATACCCCATATTAGAATTTTAACTGATATTAAAACCAAAATATCTTGGATATACATGAATATTTCTTTCTTTTTTCTTTTGGCTGTTATTCATTAAGCAAAATATCTGATGTTGCTGACTGTATCGTTATGTATGCAGTTCTCTTCAATTGTTCTTGTGTGCTGCCTGTAGCAATTCAAGGCTAAAATACATTCTTACCTTTTTAAAGGAAGGTTAGAAAATAAAATGAAACCATTTTTCCTTTGGGTGAACTGCCCTTTATGTTTACAGTAATCGTCCTGTCGGATTTAACTGTTCTATAACTGTAAGAGAATTACAGATCCAGTTTTTAACAACAGTTCATATATGCATTACAATGTGAACATTTTTTTAAATGCAGAAAAGTTAAATTATCCGTTTTTAACATTGGCCACAATAATGTGCTAACCACTGGTTATTTTCGGAAATTCAATATCAGTGCATCCCTATATGTAACTAAAGTATTGGGACACAAATCCACATTCTACTTGCCACAATTCAAGCACCGTTGTCCTTTCTTCAGGAAATGCAGATCTAGCTTTCAAATTAAAATAGCACTTAGTTTTTTATATTCCTTGCTATTAAAATCATTTTCTTCTTTTGTTTAAAACCCTATGCAAGAAACTGTGCATTGTCTTGCATTGTTTACACTTCGGAAATAAAAAAGGAACATTTCATATCGAATGTAAACTCAGAATTGTCAAGTCAGTATTGTGAATCGAACCAAATCATTAGCAGAGTGCGTCATTACACCCCTAACCAGGTCCATCAAACCACGCTCTTAACAGTGCACTAATGTATTTTCTAGAATTATTGTACATTTCCATGAATTACAAAAGGTTTAGTGCGTGTATGAAGGTCGAGGCTTCCACACGTCATTTCAGTGGTATTGCTGGCAGTTGCGTATCGTAAAAAAGACGACATGACTATGGCTGCCCATTTTGGTCAATGACCTGTGGACCTGTATTAATGAACGAGTTCCTCAGGTCTCTTCTCATTATAATTATTATTATTCGTGACGATCCATCACCAGACTGCTTCGAGCTGAAACAGCTCCCCGAGTATCGCCTCGGAAAATTCAGACGCAGCCCTTTAATAGATGATTAAGAAGCAGCATGCTTAAGATTTAATCAACATGTTTCATTAAGACGCAGCCTGCTTTATTGTGGTCGTTAAGACCTCTGGTGGATATTTACGTGTACACAGACAGACGTGGCATTTCATAACGGACGAGACGCCACGTTGTGGCGATACTGCCTTCCCCGATTCCAATTTTCTATCTCCATTCACTCGCGAGAGGCTTGGGCTCCCTCGGCGCTCATTGTCTAACAGCTTTTTCTACAGCGCTCTTCATTGGTATTCCGAACCCGTCCGCTCCGAGTGTATTAACCGAGTCCATTTCCCTGTAGAAAACCCTTAATTCTTGTTCTAGAAGAGGCCGACGTCTACAGTTGTGCTGATTTTAACACTCAAAAGAATCCCATTCATGCAGCCTCATTGTTAGGCAAATGTGTGATTTAACAGGGCTCTGTGGCACAAAGTCGTCCCCTGGGGCACAGGAACGGGCGATAATCATTTAGGTAACTCGCTGTGATGTTCAGAAACGAGAGGCTTCAGGGGTCCCATAAAGGGGTCAGCGAGGTTAGTCCAAAGGGATTACACTGAAGGGAAATTTGTCCTGTTTGAGTACTCTGGGAATGTTGAAATTTCTTATTAGGTATCATGGATCAAACGTCGTTTGTCCTATCGGCCAAAGGTTCGACACTGGTGACTGGACACATGACTGGTGCTTTAATTACGCTATCATCCCTGGCAGGATCCTTACTTTTTCTCACATTACACTCTGAAGCTTTAAAAGAAATAACAGCTATATGATACTTCGAATTCAATTCTTTTCGTTTGCATCAACTTGTGAGTCGAACCGCATGACTCGTTTCAGTCGAAACTCGATTCACGATTCATGATTCACGATTCAATGCACAGTGATTCAGTGGTTCAGATTCACAACATCGGTTTTTATTATTATCTACAGTGCTGTATTCTTAGTTCAAATAAGTCTCTGTGAGTCCTAAAAAGGTGCCCTGAGTTCACCAATAGAGTAAGTGTTTTGCTTTTTCACTTTCAATCCATTACTCAAAAAATTAGATGAGATTTTAACACTTCATCATAAAATAAACTATGCGTTAATGATTTTGGTCAACTGTAGGTTAATGTAAGTATTTTAAACGTGAACTTACTTCTCATTGGAGGTTGTTTTGGTATGGAATAGACTGATGTTGCTCGAAAGACATACATGTTGGAAATCGGTTTCCGTTAAAGACACGACAGGCCAAGGTACCAGCACGAAAGCACACTCAGCAAACTCTAGAGGAATCATTCTGCAAAAATAGCTAAAGCGTGCTAAGCTAATTTCAGGGGTTTTCTTTTCATCAAGTGCGGACTAGCGCTAGGAAGTTTCGTTACGTTACGTCTTCACACAGTAACTGAACAGCGCTCCAAATCATAAATAGTTTGCAATGATTACACCACGAAAATGTAAACATCCGGGACCTGGGAACAAAGCGAACAGGACCGAGAATAAATGGCACTGCGGAGAACATAAAAGCAGCAATCACTCTGCCTCCTAGATCAGGCTCAAACGGGCCGAAGCTGACAAGCTCAGGTGGAACGAAGTGGTGAACATGTGGAACCGTAACTCTACCGTCGGGTCCACAGGAGCGGCGCGCCGGGACGGGAAGAGTTATGGTCTCATTTCCATACGCGAGCTTGCTTAAACAAACATGTATTCACAACCAGTTTAATCAAATGTGTAAACCAGTTCCACATAAACATGCAGTGTGTTTGACATGTTTTAGCCACAGGTGTTGCTGTTTCTCGAACCCTTTCTTTACACTTAAAACAGAGTCACACGAGAACGGAAATAATGGAGACTACGTAAACTACTAGAACCTTCAAGCAATGTGCACCTCCAAACAAAATGCACAGTTTCAAAAAGCGAATCTTATAATATGGTAATAACAATATGGTAGCTTTGACGAAAGCAGGTACACCATAGAGTCCACTATATTTTGGCTTCAACTTTAAACAGAACCTCCCTAAAACCCCTCTAATGAGCTTTGTAATAGTGAGAAACACACATATAGTTAGATATCCCGAGATTAATGATAATAAGATTATCTCATTCCCACACATTTATATATACTTATCCAGAGTTACTTACAACTGATACAGCTTTACAGTCCAAGCAAAGGTGGGTTAAGGGTTTTTCCCAAGGACCCAACAGTGGCAGCTTGGTAGAAGTGGGATTTGAACCCTGGCCCTTATGGTCCATAGTCCAGTACCTTAACTGCCAGGCCACCACCGTCCCACTTCACTTACTTGCTTTTATGCATTAGAATCTCGTTCCCACACCTTACTAACATGTTGCTGTGCTTTTGGATCTCATTCCCACACCTTACATCTTATTCCCACACCTTACTAACTCGTTTCTACGCATAAGGATCTCATTCGCACACCTTACATCTCGTTCCCACACCTTACTAACTCGTTTCTACGCATTACAATCTCATTCCCATACCTTACATCTCGTTTCCACACTTACTAAGTTGTTTATACTATTTAGGATCTTGTTCCCACAACTTACTAACTTGTTTCTATGTATTAGGATCTCGTTCCCACACTTTACATCTCATTCCCACACTTTACTAACTTGTTTTAACACACTAGGATCTCGTTACCTGATCTTACTAACTTGTTTCTATGCATTAGCATCTTGTTCACACACCTTACATCTCGTTCCCACATCTTACTAACTTGTTTCTACACATTAAGATCTTGTTCCCATATCTCACTAACTTGTTTCTGTGCATTAGGATCTTGTTCCCACATCTTAATAACTTGTTTCTACTGTTTAGGATCTCATTCCCACACCTTACATCTCGTTACAACACCTTACTAACTTGTTTCTACGCATTAAGATCTTGTTCCCATATCTCACTAACTTGTTTCTGTGCATTAGGATCTTGTTCCCATACCTTACATCTCGTTCCCACACCTTACTAACTTGTTTCTACTGTTTAGGATCTCATTCCCACACCTTACATCACGGTCCAACACCTTACTAACTTGTTTCAATTCATTCGGATCTCGTTCCCACACCTTACATCTCTTTCCCACACCTTACATCTCGTTACAACACCTTACTAACTTGTTTCAACTCATTAGGATCTCGTGCCCACACCTTACTAACTTGTTTCTACGCATTATGATCTCATTCCCATACTTGACTAACTTGTTTCTATGCATTAGGATCTCGTTCCCACACCTTACATCTGGTTTCCCCATCTTACATCTCGTGCCCACACCTTACTAACTTGTTTCTACGCATTAGGAAATCATTCCCACACCTTACTAACTTGTTTCTGTGCAATAGTCTCTCGTTCCCACACCTTACTAACTTGTTTCAATTCATTCGGATCTCGTTCCCACACCTTACATCTTGTTCCAACACCTTACTAACTTGTTTCAATTCATTAGGATCTCGTGCCCACACCTTACTAACTTGTTTCTACGCATTAGGATCTCATTCCCACACCTTACATCTCGTTCCAAAATCTTACTAACTTGTTCCTATCTCGTTCAGACACCTTACTAAGTCATGGCCATGACTTCATTTTATCAAGAAGGGATGACACCAGCAAGGCTCTGTAATTTTCCGCTTTTTTGGGACTGTCCCTCAGGATTCTACAATATTTCGCTCCCATAAACTAAGAACACTCACAAACGCTGACTAAGCACACAGAATTAAACAGCTCATTTCCATTAATAAATCATCCCAAGGGTTAAAACATTTGGTGCTTGACAAGTCCATTAATTAAGCAATTGATCTGCATATGGCGGAGACCTGACAGCCCTGTGGAAGGATGTTCTGCTTATTGGCAACGTGCTGTTTATTCTGGTATATAGGTTTATTTACAGTGGAAATAACAAGCCTGTTTTTGGCATTTAGGACAGCCTCGAAAGGCCAAGCGTGAGTAGTTGGCTTGCAGATTCAGACGCTGACACTGAAATGAGGAGAGTGCAAACACATTGACCTTTGCTCATTATTAAGAGACAAGTGGAAAAGTGGGGGGGAGATGCCAAAGCTGAGACTTTTAAAAATTCTATATCAGCAAAAAACATTCACCCTGATGCTAGTGCTAAAGTACTCGGAGGCATCGTCCAGTGATCCTTCACTTCTTTTTACAGACAGGAATACCTCAGAGGTAAAAGTGGCGGTAAAAATGCAACAGTGCAAGTCTGAATGCTAAGAACTTTCCCTGCATATTTCTGGATGTAAAGTGGAAACTAGGGGCGCCCGTTTCAATCCTCAGCGTACATTAGTCTGTACTGCAGGAGCATTTGCATAAGCATTTACATAAGCGGAATTCAAATGGATTTTAAGGACTTTGGGTTTCATGGTGGTGACAGACAGTGAGTTGTTTTACATATTTACATATTAACATTTAAGAGAAGCTTTTACCCCAAACAACTTCCACTATTAGCCTTAGCTTACTTGCTAAGTGCACCAGGGCAGAATAAAATGGGCCTCCTAAACAGCTAGGTTTTCAAAACATTTACATTGAGAATAAAACAACGTGGAACACATATCATTTATATGTACCACCTTTTTCATTTGCTTGTATTCAGGGTTAATTTGCATTAACCCTGAATACAAGAGCCACCGAGGATGCTGAAACTGCTGATAGCACAAAATAAAAGCATAAATCACCAATAGTGGTTTGATTTTCAACCCAGATTTTGCTATGACAGACAAAAATCAAACACTGTAAAAATGGGGCTCCTAAACAGTAAGGTCTTCAAAAATATTTTTTACACTGACAGTAGAGCAATTTGGAAACAAATCGTATCGTGATTATATTTCATTATTAAAAGATTATTATTTAATGAATGTTATTTCTATTTAATCGCATTTTTGTGGGCTTGATTTAAGGATAATTTGCAACTAAACAAAGCAAACAAACCAGTTTCTCTAGTCATAAAATTGTAGAGCCACATGAGATCAGAAACAAACTTAACAAAACTTACGCACTTGACTAACATTCTGCTTTATGGTCACTTCAACCTTAAACATTAAACCCACCAAAACCTTCTAATAATCTTTGTATAATAGAGAAACACGTGTATAACTTTAGATGACACGAGCTAACTAAATTACCATAGGCTCCTAAACAGTAAGGTCTTGACAGTAGGGCAATTTGGAAACAAATCATGTCACGGTTATATTTCCTTCATTAAAAGATTATTCTTTGGTAGTAAATATTATTTATATTTAATCCCATTTGATTTAAGGTTAATTTTCAACCAAACAAAGCAAATTTCTCTATTCATCAAAATGTAGAGTCACATGAAATCAGAAATAAACAGAAACTACATAAAACTGTAGAATCTTTACACAAAATGCACAAAATGCAGTTTCAAAAAGTGAATCATACAATATCATAATGACAACAATATGGTAGCATTGAAAAAGGCCCAGGTACACCAAAAAGTATGCTCAAACCCCCAAAAAGCAAGCTAATAATAGTGAGAAACACATGTATAACTATAGACATGACATGAGGTAATTAAATTACCATGAAGTAAACCTGGTGTACCGGGCCTGTAGTGCAAGCAAGGAGCCGTCGAGGATGCTGACAACACAATACAAAAAATCTAATCTCATCCTGAAGTCCGGCTAGATCATAAATCACTAATAGTGGAAGAGGTTTTGTATTCAGTTGTCCATCTGCGTTTCTTGAACCTCGGAGGAATTGCGTTATCAGAAAATATGTGGGGCTTGGTAAGTAGTAACGCGGATCAGCTGTGTATAGTTGTTCGAAACAACTGTTTTTGTTCAGCCGTTTTATTTGGAGTCATATCCTTGGCCGGGTAAAATGTCACAGCGTCTGTGATCTTTCAAAAGCCATTGTTTATAGTTGTTGGATTCGGTGCTGTTCCTGGCTGCCAAGCTCATATGACGAGAATTTGTGTCAATCACTAACTCCTTTGTGTTGCCAGGTAAACAAATTCCAAGGATCCGTCCACAAGGGGTTGTCACTGGCTTATTCAAGCGTCAGCGAAAATGTGAGGTGAAATATTCGAATAGATATATTCCTGTGGTACTGTGTTACTGGTACGGGTACCGTGGGACTGTGGTGGCCTAGCGGTTAAGGCACTGGACTATGGACTAGAAGGTGCAAGGACTAAGGACTAAGGACTAGAATTGCTTGGATTGTAACAGCTGTAATTGCTAAGATTGTACAAGTTGTAAGTAAATCTGTTAAATGCCTAGATGTAGATGTATAAATTGGGATGCCATGTTGACGTTTTCAGCGCAGTTTTCTGTGAAACTAGTTGATCACAGATCCAGGGTGACTTAGCTTGAGATGCCCAAGAGTAGAAACTATGGCGCATGACCTCCTCAAAGCTTGACTTCTTCTCTCCGGTGGGAAAAAAATCTTGCGTTTTTCTTGACACTTCTGACCTGCCTGGACAGAAAGCTCTCCGCTGAGTGAGCAAAGCAATTAGGGTAGATGATGTGTCATGGTTGAGGGCACCTAAGTGCCACTCTGTTGCCCCTTTAGTCAGTCGCATCGTCATAATTTGTCATCTGATCCAACAACCACAAACCAGTACTGACATTTAATCTCTAAGCCGGTGAGAACTGAACATGGGGCAATTTGTGGCTGCTAATCACCTGACCCGGTGCCCCACGTCGGCCCAGATGGCGCAGGCTGAATATATACTATATAATAATACTGGTACTTATTATTCAGAACCGTAACCAGTCCATAATGGATGCATAGTCTTAAATACGAGCTAAAGCAGAAGACCGTCAGCACACTGTGTATGGGAAATGGGAATAAGAGCGTTATTGCTTATTACCTTCTTACACGAGGTAGCAAATCATCCTTGACGAAGGCCTGGCACCGCAAATAGGGTTCCCATGAAGAGCAGATGTTTATCTAATGAACTCTCTGCTCTCTCATCAATAATTTACCAGTTTTCCACCTGCACGAGCCTGAGACCATCCAGAGACCATAAAAAGAGCAAAGTTTTCCAAACATCTGGGGATCCAAAAAGTGTACGAGGGGCAGAGTGGGGTTTAAAGAGGCAACTGCCCATTATTTGTGTATTTATATACACTTTAGGGCAGTGCAGATAGAGATACGTGGAACTCTTCATATTAGTGCACTGATCACCAGTGAGTTAAGGCAATTAACATTTGTTGTACTCTGAATAAGTCTAGGCTCGTGTCTCACGAAGCCGCTTCAACTCTGGATTCCTGACTGGTTTCCTGAGGTTGTCGCTTAATAAAACGTAAACGCAGCCACGGTTAAATCATCTGCCGACATTTTATCTCTCAAGCAGGCAATTATGTAAATATGAAAATAATCCCATTAGGCATAGAACTGCAACAAGCAACGCTGTCAACACTTCCAGTGCCAGAGACGAGCGTGTTAATGTGTAAGCTAAATATACGCAACCTTAAATATAATTACCTTTCTAATCTCAGAGCGTATGGATAAACACGGTTTATAGTAATTTACTACCAAGCTGCGTAAACACTGATGATTTTGTAGAGTAAAGCCGTCCAACATGAAGACTAGTAATAGGAAATACAGAAACAAACAAGATTATAAGGTTCAAGAAGAACACAAGACCATTAAAAAAACACTAGGAACCAGGTCCAACTGGAATATCAGATCTATAACAGAAAGAACAAGGTATAATAAGAACACCATGCCAATAACAAAAACAACAAGGTCCAATAACATAAAGAAAAAGGTCCAAGAGGAACACCAGACCTAAAACAGAAGGAACAATGTCCAATAAGAACACCAGACCTATATCATTAGGAACAAGGTCCAATAAGAACAACAGACCTAAAACGGAAGGAATAAGGTCCAAAAGGAACACCTGACCAATAACAGAAGGAACAAGGTCCAAGAGGAACACCAGACCTATAACAGAAGGAACAAGGTCCAATAACAGAAGGAACAAGGTCCAAGAGGAACACCAGACCTATAACAGAAGAAACAAGGTCCAATATAAACACCAGACCTAAAACAGAAGGAACAAGATCCAATAACAGAAGAAAGAAGGTCCAAGAGGAACACCAGACCTAAAACAGAAGGAACAAGGTCAAATGAAAACACCAGACCTATATCATAAGTAACAAGGTCCAAGAGGAACAACAGACCTATATAATAAGGAACAAGATCCAATGGGAACACTGGACCTATACTATTAGAAACAAGGTCCAATAGGAACACCAGACCTATACTATTAGAAATAAGGTCCAATAGGAACAACAGACTTATAACAGAAGGAATAAGGTCCAATAGGAACACCAGACCTATATCATAAGGAATAAGATCCAATGGGAACACTGGACCAATAACAGTAGGAACAAGGTCCAAGAGGAACACCAGACCTAAAACAGAAGGAACAAGGTCCAATAAGAACACCAGATCTATATCATAAGGAACAAGGGCCAATATGAACAACAGACCTATAACAGAATCAACAAGGTCCAACTGCAACACCAGACCTATATCATAAGGAACAAGATCCAATGGGAACACTGGACCAATAACAGTAGGAACAAGGTCCAAGAGGAACACGAGACCTAAAACAGAAGGAGCAAGGTCCAATAAGATCACCAGATCTATATCATAAGGAACAAGGGCCAATATGAACAACAGACCTATAACAGAATCAACAAGGTCCAACTGCAACACCAGACCTATATCATAAGGAACAAGGTCCAATGGGAACACCGGACCAACAACAGAAGGAACAAGTCCAAGAGGGACACCAGACCTAAAACAGAAGGAACAAGGTCTAATAAGAACACCAGACCTATATCATAAGGAAAAAGGTCCAAGAGGAACACCAGACCTATATCAGAAAGAACAAGGTCCAATAGGGACAACAGACCTAGGAACAAGGTCCAATAGGAACACCAGACCTACATCATTAGTAACAAGGTCCAATAAGAACAACAGACCTAAAACAGAAGGAATAAGGTCCAATAGGAACACCCGACAAATAACAGAAGGAACAAGGTCCCAATAACAGAAGGAACAAGGTCCAAGGGAAATACCAGACCTAAAACAGAAGGAACAGGGTCCAAGAGGAACACTAGACCTATAACAGAACAAACAAGGTCCAATAGGAACACCAGACCTATATCATAAGGAACAAAGTCCAATGGGAAAACCAGACCAATAACAGAAGGAATAAGGTCCAATAGGAACACGAGTACAAAAACAGAAGGAACAAGGTCCAAGAGAAACACTAGACCTATAACAGAACAAACAAGGTCCAATAAGAACACCAGACCTACAACAGAAGGTACAGGGTCCAAGAGGAACACCAGTCCAGTCGCTAACCCTAACAGTGAGATGATAATTCAACATGAAGCTGTCAATATTCCAGTTATTTTCTAATTTCCATTACTTTGTTGTTCTTCTAATCAAACCACTGACTGAATTTTCAATTCAGCTAGCCGTGTGAAAAAGCAAAGAAACCTGCTGCTAGTCTGATAATGGAATGATAGCACACAATTATGGTGGCAGATAATGAAGTGCCCGATGATATAACTAATACCTTTCTTCACGAGAAGCCTGTGAGGCGCCGAGATTTACAACAGGCCATCGTGAGGACGGCTTTACTTATTTATCGAGCAAAATCGATTGGTTTTTACTGTTTGGGCTACGCTTTTCAGTGAAGGTATCGCCTGTTAAAGGTTTTATAAGCAGTCCTGCAGATTCATTCTTCTCTTAGATGGTTATGAGAAGTCTTCTGAACCAAAGTTATATGAGATCAAGGCTCTAATCCAATCCAAGATTCCCTGACCGGTCTGCAAGACTGGGTTTTTTTCCATTCCAGAGTCTAGTGGTGGGGTGCATTACAAACGACTAGAATCCATGAAACTCCTAACGAGAAGTTCTCATGTGGCAGCCCAGAATTCGGGCCTCACAAGTCCCATCCCATTTACATCTACATTCATGTCATTTAGCAGACGCCCTTATCCAGAGAGACTTACAGCTGATACAATCCAAGCAATTGTGGTTTAAGGACCTTGCTCAAGGACCCAACAGTGGGAGCTTTGGCAGAGGACCTTCTGGTCCATAGTCCAGTACCTTAACCACTAAGCCACGATGTCATGTGCGTTACTGCTTCACAACTGATCTCCTGTTAGCCAGCTCGAGGAGAGGTTATCTATGTACATTTAGCCATGGAGTGAGTGAACTTATATTTACATTTAAGAACTTCAAATCTTGTAAAGTCAAATTCCAGCTCCATCCAGCTGCCCCTGTTTGCCCGAAGCGACCCCCTAGAATTGAGCTGAGCAGCTGAAGGTTAAGGACTTTGCTCAAAAACTTAACAGTGGCAGCTTTCAGATTAGTAGTCCAGAGTTATGACTGGTTTTGCTTGTAAAACCCCTGTTTGTGCAAAAAATTGGGTCTGTTACAGGACTGTATCTACTCTGGGTAAAGCTTCTTCCTAAGAGAGACCTCGGTAATCCGTGGGAGTAATGTTTTATCGGCCTTTCTACTGTGACCATTTCTCTTCCGCTCGGTGCCTGATTACGGTGGTTTCACCAGACAAGTTGTCATTTTTGGGGGTGAAATCCTATTATTCAAAAGCACCCGCTGTTCCTGACACCTAACTTTGATGTGAGGTGTAACGCTAAGAGGATTTTCAAGCGACGCTCATAAACTCGTAGCGTTACACCTCACATCAAAGTTTATGAGCATCGCTTGAAAATCCTCGTAGCGATATAAATTCAAAGGAGGTGCAGGACCAGGAACAGGAACGTATTAAAGGATAACTAAAGAAGAAAGCGTTAGAGTTAAAAGGCACTCGGTTCGCATCCGTCCTATTTTTAGAATCTATTTGTATCATTTCCTTTGGTTATTCTCTACAGTCAGGACTGATAGAGCCTCGGTTGCTGGTGGCAGCCAACCAGATCAAGGCTGACAGCAGAAACGATTGTGTGGAAGCCATTAAAAACAGAGCGGGGGGGTGGAGGAGTTGGTAAGCGTCCTTCTCAGTGCACGGTAAAGTGCCCGATAACATTTCACAGTTATCAGCTCGAAAAGATGGTTCGGTGTGTCTCAATGACATAGTTGACTTGTGGCTGGGTAGCTTCAGCAAAAGATGGTTTCCATGAGGCACCATATCCAACTCTACAGCCACTCCTTTAAGCTAGTGCTTATATGGTATAGAGTATGAATTTATGATACAGTATGAATTTCATCAAGCAGCAAATTATATGATATCGTTTGCCACTAGAAGCGTGTAGAATGGCATAAAATAGATTAAAGAACAAAAAACAGCGGCGGACGATAAACAGAGTGAGACTGGAGAGGCAAAAGAAGAACCTCTGAGTTCAGAGTTCTGGTCTTACTCCGACGTCTCAGAACACAACCTGTTGGAATAACAAGAGTGTCTGGGAATATGGTTTTTACGATTTTCAATGTCATTAACCAGGAGCGCCAGTGAATCAGTGAAGCCCAAGGCTCAGATATGGCTTGAAGAGGCGCTTTCTCGAGGATGACAGGAAAACCAAGTGGTGCAGCGACGATATGGACGCAGTAACAATACAGTCGAGAGACGGGTTCGGAGGAACGATTAAAGCACTGGATTCGAGGTACGTCTTACCGGGGCGAAAATACTTTAAAAAAGGCATTTCTCTTTTTTAAGTTCTGTTTTTAATATGTTGCAGTTTGCACAACAAAAAGGTTTCATTCACGGTATTTATTTGAAATCCCTATATAAAAGCCCCCATAAAAAACAAATAAATATTGTGATATTTACCGTATTTTCCGTGATATATTGTGATATTTATAAGGCGCGATATCAATGGTCGGCTGCTAACGGATCTATTTTCATACATAAAGCATTAAATGAAACAAAACTCTTAAGTTCCGTCAGAAGCTCAGTTTGGTCTTTACCTGGCGCAGGGCGTCTTCTTGCTTCCTCCACTTCCGTACCATTGATTCGTTAATGTTGAATTCTCTCGCAGCTGCTCTATGTCCATGTTGTACTGCGTGACCGATAGCGTTGTGTTTGAAAATCCGCTTCGAAATGAATGAATGAATGCACGCACCCTAATGCTGAAGCACATACCGTATTACTCCGCTATGCTGCGCACTACGATTTGCCATAAGCTTCGTAACTTACCAAGGCCATGCTAAAACATTTTGACAGATTTATGAGCGCCGTGTACCATCTACAATCGGTTCTAGGTCAGAAAGCACAACCAGAATTAATTCATACATTAGACGCACCGCATTTTAAGGTGCACTGTCGATTTTTGAGAAAGTTAAAGGATTTTAAGTGCGCCTTATGGTCCGAAAAATACGGTAATGGAACCTTGGAATTCAAACGCCAGTAAAACAATTCAGACATGGCACGGATTTGGCGGACCGGAACGGATCAATCCTGATTACATTTCTTATAGCAAAATTTGATTCCGACCTTGAACAAGTCCAAATTCAATTCAAATTCAGAGGTTCCATTTATACTGTGAAACCGTCTTAAATTTTTTTTTTTTGGTCATAAAAAAAAGCACTGAGCCAAATTTCTGCACAACAAAGCCCAAAGCTGTGTCCATCAACCCTTTTGCTGTAGATTCATCTCCCTCCAGAGTTCATTTCCAACCCCAATCCAATCTAACATGCAGCGTCCAGATAATCAGCATCCTTGGTTAGCCAGATTAGGTCCGTCGGAACAGGGACTTCATTTGGCAGGAAACCGAGCTGGTGATTATTCACCTAGAGATTAGTGCGGCATTAACGGAAGCTTCCAGCTGATAAGAGGTGGGTTTTTGCTTTCTGTCTTTACACATCCAGCCTTAAAGCGGCGATGTAGGTGGGAGACATGGCTTCAGCAGGATTGCAGAGAATTGCCTTTGAAGTGTGCTGCGCTTAGTGGGGAGAAAGTGTGTGTGTGTGTGTGTTGGTAAAAAAATAAAAATAGAGCTCGCTAACCTGACATCGGCACATTCCGCGAGACCCTGAAACAAATCCCGACCCTTCTGATGGAATGCAATTACTTCCCCGTCCCACTCAAGTCAGCGCCATTTCAGACTCCTGACATGTGCGAAACGGCTTACGTAACACCCCGGGTGAAAGCGGACGATGCCGCCGAGTCCGCGCGCTAATGCACAGAGTCGCAAATGGACAGAGCGCGGAGTCATTACCGCTATTCAGTAAATGTATCTCCACCTTGCTCTGATGTTTGCTAATAAGGGAGCGGTATTCACAGAGAGCCACTAATCGGCTCGGCACAAATGGACTAAAACAATAAACCATGTTGGCGTCGATGAGTTGCCATGAGTACTTTCTCTCAGGCTGAGAGCGAGTGCTGCGTCCATTTCTTCTGTAGGCTGTTGGCGAGCTTGAAAAAAAGAGAACGGGTTTCGCTTAGCACACAAACACCACGCAACTCGCTGTAGCCTCGGCAAGACTGTGGTGTTATAAAGGCTGCATGGGTATTTCCTTAAATGAATAAGCCCATAAAAGTGTCAGAGACCAAACTATTCATCTTTACACAAATCATTAATGTAAATATGCATACAAAATAAAAATCTGTCTGTTAATTCCAGACTTTGTGTCTGTAAGGAGCCGATCTACGCTGCAGATCCACGAGCAGAGGCGGGAGTTTAAGAGCAGGAAGTCCGTCATATCTGTGTGCGTAAGAAAATACCTCACCGCTCGTAGGGGTGTAACAATACTCTCTGTTCACGATTCGATTCACGATACTGAGTTCAGAATTCGATTTTCTGACGATTATTGATTTTACATTCAATTAAACCGATTATTTATTATTTCTGAAGTGTAATTGATGCAAAACAATGCAGATTTCTTGTATAAGTTTTCGTGTACAAGTCTCCTGCAATTAAAGGTTTTTTACCTTTTTGTACTTTTTATATAAAATTGTGTATTGTATAAAGTGAAAAGCGCTATACAAATCTCTTTAAACTATACAATATATATTTATACCAACATTTTTAAACATCCCAAATCCCTTCATTTGTTCTTGACCCCTTCACCCCATAAAGAGAAAGATATGCCATATATGATGTCTGCACCCTCTGGTATACAAAAGAATGCAACGACATGCTGCAAATCGTGACATTTTTGCACTGCGATGCGTCGTTACACCCCTAATAGTCACATAGTAGTTTAGATACTTTGCACATAGTGTTTTATTTTATTTAAACTATAATATCAAAACACAATATGAAAACATGTAATACAGTACAGCACTGTACAACACAGGCATTCTTGTCTTTGTATCGTTTAGAAAACATACTGAAAAGGAAAAAGAAATTTTAACGAGACCTTGGCTTTTAAATTCCTTTCAATACTGCAATTCTAGTTTCTGTCATTCAGACATGAATAAGATGTATATAAGACTGTTATTTCCTATTATTATTCTCAAGTGCTGAAGCGAACGGACGTTGATCTGATGGACGTTAAACAGCGTATATCTGTAATAACCAAGCCATACTCACCATCTCTTCTGTTGAGCTTGGCGTAGCCTGGCCCATGGCTGTTAGACAGCTGAGACGAACTTCTGAAGGCCGACTGGGGCAGGCTGGATACCAAGGGGCTGTCACAGTTCTCTGAAAACAAACATTGAATTTGATTAGGAAGAATAGACGTAGACTGAAATAGCTAAATGACCTAGCGGTTAAAGTACTGGACTATGGACCAAAAGGTCCAGGGTTCAAATCCCACTTCTGCCAAGCTGCCACTGTTGGGTCCTTGAGTAAGACCCTTAACCCAGAATTGCTTGGACTGTAGGAATGTATCAATTGAAAATCGCTCTGGGTAAGAGTGTCTGCTAAATGACATAAATGCAAATGATTCTTATTATTAAAGCCATACCACACATTAGGTAACATGCTAACCCAAGCAAAATGGCAAGTTTGAATAAGGATACCTAAAATCGCAATCACCAAGGCACTTTTGAAAACTACTGTGGCTAATAAATAATCAAAACTAATCAGAATCAGAATAGTCTGCTCACTGGCTCAGTTCATGATCCTGAAGTATGGTTCATACTCCTCTTTTAACAGCACCAAAAACTGTAAAGCTTATAAAGCAACGCCATTAAGGCAAAACCGTGTGGCTAATAATTCATGAATGCTAATGTATTCGAGTTAAGAGCAGTCCTGCTTGAATACTGTTAATTAGCCCCCAGATACTGTTCATTACCAATATTTAAACATCTCTAGGGTGAAATATTACATTTCTTCCTCAGAAAACCAAACACTGAATTGCGCAGAGCAATAATTCATAGCACCTAACGTGGGCTAAACACAAACGATCCACTGCTATGCTAATAAACAGTACGTTTTAGTCAAATATTAGACTATATACTCAGATAACAGATTAACTGACATGCTGATAGATGTTTCAAAGCTGCATGATCAAAATGCTCATTTGTCAGAGCAACTAAAAACCCTGCGGTTATCCAATGTGCAATCACAAGTTCTACTCCTTGTTCATTAGCAATGCTTGTAGTTTAGTGTGCATTTCATAATGGTTCCCAGAACGACAAAACCTGACACCAGTGCAACTGAGAGCCGTTTGCCTAAAGCATACACACAGAATGGGAACAACCAAACCAAAGCTGACATTAGCAACATGCTAATCAATCCATTCCCATCCACTGTTCATGAGCAACGCTACGATTTTAGAGTAAATATTCTGTGAAATTCTTAAGAAACACAATTACAGACGAATTCACAACCACATATGGCCGATATACAAAAGTGCAACAACAAATGAAAACTCCAATTTAGAACAACCCCTTTAGCATCGTGCTAGCTGATCACATTTTAGTCCTAGTTCATAAGCAATAACACAGTGGGGCAAAAAAGTATTTAGTCAGCCACTGATTGTGCAAGTTCTCCTACTTAGGAAGATGAGAGAGGTCTGTAATTTTCATCATAGCTACACTTCAACTATGAGACAAAATGAGAAAAAAAAATCCAGGAAATCACATTGTAGGATTTTTTAAGATTTAATTATAAATCATGGTGGAAAATAAGTATTTGGTCACAAACAAACAAGCAAGATATCTGGCTCTCTCAGACCTGTAACTTCTTCTTTAAGAAGCTTTTCTGTCACTTGTTACCTGCATTAATGGCACCTGTTTGACCTCGTTATCTGTATAAAAGACACCTGTCCACAGCATCAAACAGTCAGACTCCAAACTCAACCATGGCCAAGACCAAAGAGCTGTCAAAGGACACCAGGAAGAAAATTGTAGACCTGCACCAGGCTGGGAAGAGTGAATGTACAATAGGCAAGCAGGTTGGTGTGAACAAATCAACTGTGGGAGCAATTGTAAGAAAATGGAAGCCATACAAGACAGTACCTCAACCCCATAGAAAATGTGTGGAAGGAGTTCAAAGTCCGTGTTGCCCCAAAACATCACTGCTCTAGAGGAGATCTGCATGGAGGAATGGGCCAAAATACCAGCTACAGTGTGTGCAAACCTGGTGAAGACTTGCAGGAAACGTCTGACCTCTGTCATTGCCAACAAAGGTTATGTTACAAAGTATTGAGCTGAACTTTTGTTACTGACCAAATACTTATTTTCCACCATGATTTAAATTCTTTAAAAATTCTACAGTGTGATTTCCTGGATTTTTTTTTTCTCATTTTGTCTCTTGCACAATCAGTGGCTGACTAAATACGTTTTTGCCCCACTGTAGGAGTTTAGCTGCTTAAGCGTCTATTGCTTAACAAGCAGGACCAGATGATCCACTAACATAATACTAAACTCACAATTAAATCAACAGACAAGTAAATAAAACAAGCTCATTTTCCAGGCTGTAAGTACACAGATATAAAAAAAAAAGTCAGAAATAGTATGAAATACTTACTGTACACAGTTCCACTGCTTGGGTTTCCCTGACAAAGTGTTAGGCTCCATTAGTTTAATGGGTGTTTAAACCACACTTGTGTTGTTTTTCTCTAATTAGGCCGTGTATTAAGCTATTGACGGGAAGTCGATAGGATGCGAGACCGTCTACTGAGGGAACAAGGGCGAGAGCATAAAAAGGTGGATATTATTTACTACGCTAAAGCTCTAATTAGTTTCTTTCGGGGGCTGGATCCATCTTGGTTGTGCCTGTGCGCATGAAGTTCGGTCTGCAATGAATAATGGTAAATCATTATAAGATACGTCTATTCACTCTGTCTGTTCACGCATATTTAGAATTGCTGGTATGAGCTGACAAAAATGATATAACGTATTTGCGTTGTTGGGTTCACATAACAGAAAGATACGATTTTTTAAGCTTATTCTGGCTACTGCGCATGCGCATACCGCCACTACAAAGGGGCCAAGACTTGCTCCTATGCATTTAATAATATGCCAATAATATTGGTTCTTTCCAATGATGGGGTGGGGCTTCTGTACTATAGTCCCATTCATATTTCGACCAGTGACCAGTCTCCTTACAGAACGTCTCTGTAAACAGACAGGGGCATCACATGTTTCGAGAGATGACTTGGCGAGATAACGAGGTTAGACTGTATTTATTTGCAGCCACGACAAGAGTGTTTATTCGCTCTAAAGTACAACTGGTTAGAATAACAAAGATGTCAACAAACAAAGTTTTTAGACCTCAACAAATAATATTACAAAGAAAACAAGGTTCTATTTGTTTTTTAACAAAACAATACTAGGATTACAACTTCAGAAAAACTTCAGGAAAGTTCAGAAATCAATATTTCAATCCCAGATTTCATGCGTCTTGTACTTTTGCTCAGTAAATAAGATTTGGTTGAGGTGTTCACCTAATTAGTAGCTCATTAAATAGAATCAGTTGGGTCTGCATTGCTAGCGGACATGTAGAGATGTTGATTTTTAGAAGATCTGGAGTGCGGTCTTGATTTTTCCAGAGATGTATATATTTACAGTGCCTTGCAAAAGTATTCGGCTCCCTTGAACTTTTCAACCTTTTTGCCACATTTCAGGCTTCAAACAAAGATATGAAATTGTAATTTTTTGTGAAGTATCAACAACAAGTGGGACACAATCGTGAAGTGGAACGAAATTTATTGGATATTTTAAACTTTTTTTAGATCTGGCCTTTATGGAAGAGTGGCAAGAAGAAAGCCATTTCTCAAAAATATCCATAAAAAGTTTGCCACAAGCCACCTGGGAGACACACCAAACATGTGGAAGAAGGTGCTCTGGTCAGACGAACTTTTGGCCACAATGCAAAACACGTTATGTTTGGCGTAAAAGTAAACACAAAGCTCATCACCCTGAACACACCATCCCCACTGTCAAAACATGGTGGTGGCAGCATCATGGTTTGGGCCTGCTTTTCTTAAGCAGGGACAGGGAAGATGGTTACAATTGATGGGAAAATGGATGGAGCCAAATACAGGACCATTCTGGAAGAAAACCTGTTGGAGTCTGCAAAAAGACCTGAGACTGGGACGGAGATTTATCTTCCAAAACAAGACAACGATCCAAAACATAAAGCAAAATCCACAATGGAATGGTTCACAGATAAACGTATCCAGGTTGTTAGAATGGCCAAGTCAAAGTCCAGACCTGAATCCAATCAAGAATCTGTGGAAAGAGCTGAAAACTGCTGTTCAAACAGACGCTCTCCATCCAACAAACGCTCTCCATCCAACCTCACTGAGCTCCAGCTGTTTTGCAAGGAAGAATGGGCAAAAATTTAATTCTCTCGATGTGCAAAACTGATAGAGACATACCCCAAGCGACTTGCAGCTGTAATCGCAGCAAAAGGTGGCGCTACAAAGTATTAACGCAAGGGGGTCGAATAATTTTGCACGCCCCACTTTTCAGTTTTTTATTTCTAAAAAAAAGTTTTAAATATCCAATAAATTTCGTTCCACTTCACGATTGTGTCCTACTTGTTGTTGATTCTTCACAAAAAATTACAATTTCATATCTTTATGTTTAAAGCCTGAAATGTGGCAAAAGGTTGAAAAGTTCAAGGGGGCCGAATACTTTCGCGAGGCATTGTATTTATTAACTGTTGACAATTGGCAAGTCGAGGATGCCCGCACATGTGGTAAGGAAAACGCTAAATGTCCAATGGAATGGACGTACCATCCCTGGTTTGGTCCTCATCCATGACTGGTGCCTTGTAATTCCAGGTAAGACATGGGTTTATTGGCTTTTAATGTGATGGTCTAATTAATGTTGTTAGAAAAAAAACAATTTACTAACAGAGCTGCAGAGGTCGCAGAGCAGAAAGCTCATTTTCATTTCCAAGGTGCGTTCCGGAGGCATGCGCGTTTTGAACGAGCGGTGAAAGGCCCGGGTTTTAGATGATGGTATAAGTCGCTAACGGTTCTGGGGGTGAGCTTTATGTCGGGTTTTTAAATAGACACGTGGAACGTTTTGTCCTGTCTTCATGGTGCTGAATGGCAATCATTATTCTTTTATAGCTCTAAGCCTGTGCTGCCAATCTTACCTCATAGCCTGGCTATAACTCATAATTCAGGGCATAATGATAAAGCAGGCATGTACCTGGTAATGACTAGATAATTGGAAAACTCACTGTGGATATTTCATAAAGTTTCAAGCGTGGGGGTATTAAAAAAAATGCAGTACCAGCTGGATTTTATCTTAAGACGTCAAGTATACAGAGAGAGAGACTCTTGCCATTAGTAGTTACGCATGGTTTCATGTCAGAGGCAACGTTTCTAACACAGCATCGTCCCAAAGCGGCTTAACAAATATGTTGCCCAAGCAAGGATTAAGTGGCGAGGAATGGGATTGGAGAACAAGGTTGCTATTGCGTTCACACTGACCAGACACATTGACCGTCATCCAAAGCAGCTTAAACTTCAGCTGAGGTTGAAGGTAGATAAATTTGGATAACTCTGAAGAATAAACATTTTAATCACACAAGACTGTCCTATCTTGTGTATCTCAGTAGGGATCTGCTGTACAGTTCTTGTGTTACACCACAGTGCTTGTACCAGCTTGCTGGTACAAAGCATTGACCTGAACCTGAGATAAGAAGCACTAATGCTGGCGATCCATCATGTGGAACCTTCTATAAGGAGGGCTTTTTCTTAATAAAGCTTGTCGAGAGGGTGCGCCAAACAACACAAAGCGCTTCAGGATACATACCTTTGGTACGTCTCAAATGGCCAAAGTTTGAGCAATAGTCATGGTCAAAGATCCATCAAAGGAAGTCCTGGAACTAATAACTGTTCATTCGCAGAATTCTGTTTATTCTCCACTCTTGAGCTTCTGTGGCCAAAATTCAGACTACAAGATGGGCAGAAACGTCCATGGATTTGAGTTTCATTGTCGCCATTTGATCATTCGTAATCTTTTCAGTCCTTGTAGCAAACACAGTACAGTAATGTAACTGAAAGCTTCTCATTTTTGATGAAGAATCCCATAAAGAGCGCCAAAGTCTTTCTGAAGGCCTATTCACGCCTAACAGATGCAATTTCAAACATGATGGACCTTCACATCACGGTTTTTGTCTAAACACTCTGAAAACTACCTGTCTGCTTTTTCTTTAATTTCTTTAAGAAGATTAGTGCAGGAAGCTCTAGTTTTTGTTTTTTTGTGGGCATGAACAGACACTTCGATAAATAATGAAATGGTTCCATCCAGTCACTGTGAGCTTTATCACCATCATTCTCCAGCCTTTCAGCTCTATTCAACCAGATCTTTTCTTTAATATCCATGTTTTTAGAGTCTGCGTGTTGCTTTTCCTGTAAGCTCTTGATGAGCCGTTCTGCCTGACAACCGAGCTCCGATTGGTCAGCCTGATCCCAACGACGAAGAAATGAGAACAGGCTCTGATTCAAAATTTTACGCAGCGTCGCAATCCGTCAGTTTCAGACTCTGTGTGAAGGACGACGTTAATATACGTTTGTTCGTTTCCAGAACTTAAGTTCTCTCTGATTTTATGATGGTTCTGATAAACCCAACCTAAGATGAATAAACCGAGGAGGTTAGAAATACTGTATATATCATAGACATAACTTACGTAAATCTACAGTTGGGCAAAATCATTAACACAAAGCCTAGTTTGTAATAAAGTGCTGATCTCATGTTGATTTCTTGAATAATGTATTGAAAGCTAAAAACAACAACAAAGCGCCACCCATGGGCAGACCGAGGGTGCCACTGCTTAGCTCAGCTAAGTATAATTCGGTTTCTGCTGACTGCTTTTTTACGTCTCTTATCAGATTCCATTCGTAAAGTCTCCTACAACTGTCCCCCACAACCTCTACCAGCCCATGACCTATGCTGCAGTTCAGAAGTCTTGTACCCGCGTCACACAAGGCTGCCTGGTCTGTAGCTGTTGAATATTTAAATTTGCACCCAAGCAGAGTGCTGTCACCTCCAGAGCGCTTCACTGGAGCAAAGCAGTGCTTGATCCGCCGGATTTAACCACATACGCCACGCGCTTTAACGCCGCTGCATCCATCATGCCCACGTAAAGCTAGACAGAGTGTGCAGGCAACCGCTGTACAGCTAATGATGTGCGGCAGGGAGGCCAGGCATGAAGATGAGAAGAACTTGGAGTGACACTTTGAAGAAAGACCTCAGTCAGCATGCTTTCCATGTGGTCCACTGTTACTGCTCTGTATTAGGATGTCGTGCAGAAGAAGGGCACGTTACAGTGATGGAGGTCTATCATGCGTAATTCAGAGTTCATTTCTCAGGGGGCTTCTTTGGTTAAGGTGCTGGACTATGAGACCAGAAGGTCCAGGATTCCAACCTCTGAGACCAAGCTGCCACTGTTGAGCAAGGCCCTTAACCCACAATTGCTTGATATTCAAAAATAGTGGAGAAAATGGAGAGAAACTCAGCTTCCTGCATTACAGCTTTCTACCTTGTGCACTACTCTAACATCGACTTGCAAAAAACGAACAAAGATTTATTTCTATACTGCTTTTTACAGTGGTGCAAAAAGTCAAAAAAGCCTAGGGTGATAGTGGCAAGGAGAAACTCCCTAACCATTTAGCAGATGCCCTTACAACTGATCCAACCCTACAATCGTGGTTTAAAGGTCTTGCTCAAGAACCCAACAGTGAACACTTGGTACAGGTGGGATTTGAACCTTAGACCTTGTGGTTCATGGTCAAATGTCTTGACCACTAGGCCAAGACAGCCCCATTGGAAGGAAGAAACCTTGGGAGGACCAAGACTCAAAAACCGACCCGAACCTAAATAATAAGTCTACAGTAATTGTTAAATAAACATAGACTAAATTAAAGTTAACAGAGTGAACATAGTTAAAGAAAATATAGTAATAATTGATCTAAAATATAAAAAATACCTAGACTATGATCAATTAAACAGAATAGAACATTATGAAAAGTATAATAAAATATAGTAAACAGTAGTGTATACAAATAAAATATTGAATAAAATATTTTTTTTTCAAACAAGAAGGTAATATGGTAATAAATGTTAAGTGCAATAAATCTGTTTATTTTATTATTTGCAAACTGAAACACTATATTTAGAGCATAAATAAATGTTCACTTAATATTCATTATTAATGTTCATTAATAATCAAAACTAATAAAAAAAAAATCTCATCTATTTTATTTATTTGATGGTATATCATCATATTATCGGTATTGCATTGAAAGTAGAAAATATCGTGATATGAACTTTAGCTCGTGACACCCACCTCTACCACTGCTTAGGGTCCATGCTCCCACCATGCTTCTTTTTTCCTTTCTCCTTTTTCTTATCCCTAGAGAAACCAGGGCTCGGGTTCAAGCCGGGGTCACTGATTCAGCCCAGGGAAATGATCCACCATCCAGCCTCCTCTAGCTGGAAGGCCGTGGTTTGTTGCAACACGTCTGCTCCATGATAATCACTGCAGCCGCTGGGAATTTGCCCAGGCTGCTCAGTTAGCATATGCTAATTTATAACAGTTCGACTAGAAATTCCCGGAGCCCCTTTATAGTATAGTTAATATTTTTCAGCGAGCGCCCTGACAATGCAAAGAGTACAGGGGTCACGACCGCGCCGCTGGAAGGTTCTGAAGATGGAGCGTGTTAATGATGCTGTGGCTGCAGGGTTTATTCATGTTTTGGCTTAAAAACAGCAGCGCGTCATTTATAATTCCGCATTAGTTCAACCTGTCCGGGCTTTTTCGGGACAAGGTGGGAAAACGGACGTCCAGGGACTTAAGACTTCTAACGACGCGCTTGACCTTGACTGGACGGGCGCGTAGGTCTTGCTTGTTACGCGTCTTATGACAGATTGCTCGACGAGTCGTCCGTGGACTCTCAGATATGCATGAGATCAAAGTGACGGTGCAAAGAAACCCTCCCGAGGGTCAACGCCCCGGCATGTTAATGCGCTGGCTCATTTCATCTCTCCGTGAGATCTGCGCGGAAGATCCGAGCGAGCGTTCTTGACGTGATGCTCTCTGATGAGCCTGAAGACGTTGTTCGTAATGGTGCGGTGCCGAAGTGGTGTGAAATACAAATCTATGCAAGTTATAATCAGCTCTTGACAACTACTTAGCCTCTATCAAGAATGCAAATGATTCATTAATCACTTACACAGCAGGGGATTTATAAGAGCCTGCGAAGCATAACCGTGGTAGGGTGAAATATTTCAAAACCATAAACTGTGGCGTAAAAAATATCACCCTGAAATGAACCGCATGCCCTAAATACATCCTCTAATCAAGCATTACATGCACGTCATAGATCATAATTAGATTTCTAAGACTATCTCATTCATGTGGTCATGTAAACAGCATACACAGATCTACAAATCCGATACAGAGAGTTGGATTTTACCTCAGTAATCAGATTTCTCGGATCGGTTTTCTCAGTCTGCGCATGCACGCAAAAGTAACCGAACACAATGGAACCTCGGAATTCAAACTTAGTTGGTTCTGGAAGCTCGTTCTGATTCGGATTTGTTCGAAGCCGGAATCTAATTAATTTCAGTCACACTCTGAGGCTGGATCATATGCACACAGGTTACTCGTTGTTTGCAGTTGGAATTTTTACTTGAATTTGCTCGACTCGTACAAGTTTACTGAGCAAACTTGGACCGAGACGAATTTGCCTGGTCAAAATGCATGGAATTCGACTAGCTCCAAGATGGTCGAGATCTGAGGTACCAACGTATAGGGAAAAGCAAGATTTTATACTGAAATGACTCACTCTTATGTTTACTTTATAATTTAATATTTATTATGACTACTTTTGAAAGGCATATCAGACTTATTTATTTATTAATTTCTGACTCATCCGTTTTATTTATTTGTTGGTATATCATGATATTATATCGTTATAGTACTGATAGTGGAAAATATCGTGATATGACTTTTAGCTCGTATCGCCCACCTCTACTCCTGCTTTCAGGGCATACAGGTTATTCCAATGTTTGCAGTTAGAATTTTTGTTTGGTTTTTGGGGACAAATTCAGATCTGACCCTTCGATGTCGGAATTGGTAGTATAAAGAGAGTTCCAGTGTCGTGGTTGCCAGGTCCGCTTATTCTAAGAGTTAAGATACTGTGCTTGTTTTGGGCTCATTTCCATAGACCTGCTTGCTTGTTCCTCTGGTGGGATCTGGCAACCTCGGTATTAAACGCAGCAAAACGGCTACCAAACACTTTGAGAGACTCTGAAACGCAGTGTGCGCTCAAGGAAATTAGACCTTTTAAATGGGGTGCTCCTGTATATCTCGCAGCACAGTGTTTTAACTCGATTTGTCCGTTGATGTGATGTATTAAGACGACTCAGATCGTACGCCATACCTTGTATTTCAGCTGTTTTTATATTTTTTGTGAAGTATTTGGAATATCGCAATATGCATCGTATCGTGAAGTCCTTTCAAATACCCACCCTTAGTTTCTGGTCACATTTCCAGAAGAAAGTAATGCAGAGCGTCTAGACAAAAACTCATCGGCCTTGGCGTGAAGGTCACACTGCGTTAAAAATCGCATCTTTTTTTTTTCTCGTGCAAAAGAAACATTGTTGCGAATGGAATATTTGACTGAGGAAGCTGGGTGTCGGCCTATTCCAGCCCATAAGGATGGTGCCAACAGTAACGGACCAACTGTGGGCGAGGATTCATTTAATCAGCTCGTACCTCCAGCGAAGGGAAATCTGAACGTTACAGCCTGCAGACTCTTCCACCATTCTGTGTACGGTTTGGAGTCGAGCCACTTCGGCATGCCAGTGGATATCACACTTTGTATTGTGCATGAGGGAGTTACTGCCCATTCGACCAAGTCGTTTGAGTTCTTATGGCACGTTTAACTATGGTGTTGCTAGACAGCGCCCTTGTTTGAGCTCGGATTTAGTAATGAGTAGCCATTGTTGAGCCTGCTGGTGTGGGTCTGAACGGCTTTGTAACGCCTTCCAGCTATTGCTGGGGAGTTTCAAGTCCTTAATGATTTTGCCTGCTCGCTTCAGGCAGTTCTAGTCCTGGTGTGTGTCGTGCTGCTTTTGATTCACAGTAGAGCCTTGTGATCAGACCTGGTACAGCAGGAGTTCCAGGAGAAATTGATCAGCAGGGTTGATTGGCTTTCGCTTCAAGTAGATCCGATCCCCCTTTCGAATCCGACCTGCACTGTAGTCACCTGAACGGAAAGTTGAATTTCAGGCTTTGTGCAGTGTGCAGACTCCACTGATCATCCAGGGTCTCTGATTTGCGACTACCTAAACCCTTTCACCTGTATTGACATTTTCTCTGTTGCCATTACTCGACTCAACTCCAGTCAAATCGGTCCTGTAGCTGTGGGACTGTGTCATCTGACCAAACGTTACCTCTGAATGTAGGCTTTGTTAGAGATAGAGTTCAAAGCAACGAAAGGTACGGGGAGAAGAAAAGCCCTGTATGCCCATAGAATATTTCTGTACACCTTATCTAATGTGTTTTTTGCCCCGGTTGGGCACTTAACATGCTGATGAAAATTAGGAGACACAGTCTTGAGGTTCGCATGATTAAAATATCCAGCTATGATGAATGCGCCATCAGGGTGAGCAGTCTGCCGCTCGGTTATAGCAGTGTACGAATGGACGGGGTGATCAAAACAGCCATTATTACACTGACTCTTTATTCCGTCTGTATTCCCACTGCCCTTTAGCAAGATGTAGTCCAGGTGAGGAGAACAGCGTCCTTCAATAACAACCGTGTGCGTGGTCTTTACCAGAAGCCTCGATAGCCAGGGTTTGGCAGAAATCATCAAGCAGCAGTGCTCAGGACCCTGTTTTTGTTTCAGTTCTTCCATTTTGTTGGTACCAGACTGGGTTGGCCAAAAAACGCAAGGAAGCGGGATTATGAGGTAGAATTTCCGCAAAATGTTTCAATAAATGTGATCATAAACAACTCCATTTCCATTCACAGCATTTAGCAGACGCCCTTATCCAGAGCGACTTACAATTAATACAATCTTACAATCCAAGCAATTGTGGGTTAAGGGTCTTGCTCAAAGACCCAACAGTGGAGCTTTAGCTGAGGTGGAATTTGAACTCTGGACCTTCTGGTTCATAGTCCTGCACCTTAACCACTAGGCCAACAGCTGGTCACCTCATGAGCCAATCGACGCTACGAATCAACGGGCAGAGGTGGGAGTCAAAGAGCCCAAGTCCAGTTACCTTACTGGTCATATTTTTTGGACTAGAGACTGTTCTAATGTGTAATGTGAAGTGTTTACTGGCTTCTTTGCCCAAGTTCCTCGTGTTTGTGTGTTTGACTTGACGCTACTTATTTGCACCAAGCTGTAAATGGCGTTCGTAAGTGTATGTGCCTGTCCTATTGTAAGAAGTTCTCCTTTGCTTCCCCTACTACCTGTATATTCACTCTAACCTATAGCTATATAAACTGGTTCACTTTCAGTCGCTGAGCCTTGGTTTCATCTGGCTGATCTTCCATCATTTTGCACTTATGTATCGTTTCCACGCATTTTTCTTGTTTAATTAGCTTTCGTGACTAGAGTCGACGTCCAATTCAGTCAACACTTTATTCACAAAACCTAACGCAGTCATTAAAGGGTGTTTACCTTTACATGTACCTTGTTGGAAATAAACACTGACACTGACACTGACACTGACAAGACACCGAGAGTAGTAGATGGCAAGACATCAGGGCTCCCATTGTCCTTCCTAACTGTGATACTAATTAGGATCAGACACTAACACACTTCTGAGCAAAAATGACTCCACGCTATTCAGAACCTGCCATGTAAGAAACACATTCATCCACAGAGCCTCACTACATGCACAGGAATGTCGAACAATTTCCATCTTCATGGGTGAACAGGAGTGCCAGGGCCCCCATTGACCCAGTTTGGCAGCAGGTCTGTCTTTCTTGCTGACATGTCCTCGGGGAAAGCAGTGGAGAGTGAAATAGAAAACAAGCGCTGAATGCCATACGGCTTTAAAAAGGTAGACAGAGGGAGGATGCACTGTGGGAAATATTTGCCATTTCTATAAAGCATACTGTGATACGATGTTTCTGTAAAAGCGCATGCTTTATGGGAGAAAAGGCACACGGAATGAAAAGTTCTATATGGTGTGTTAATGCGGTGAATCAAGGAAAATACACCGGGCGAACTGAGTAAAATATTACTGCGTTTCTAGTAGGGTGTCGATTCGAGCCACGATACCGAGTTCGCGATTCGATTTTCTCATGATTACTCATATTAGTTTTGATAAAAGACATTCCTTTTTTTCCTTGTATAAGCTTTTAACAAAAGAAAAAAAACTTTAGTTCCCTGCAATTAAAGTATTTAGTAGAACCAGAGGTTTAAAATTGTAAACAGAATGTGACACTGTAGCTTCACCATATATTAAATAACCAAGAGAAAACATTCCTTTTTTATTTATGGAAAATAATCACTCAAAAT
Source organism: Ancistrus triradiatus (assembly GCA_025084515.1). Lineage (NCBI taxonomy): Eukaryota > Metazoa > Chordata > Actinopteri > Siluriformes > Loricariidae > Ancistrus > Ancistrus triradiatus. The sequence goes on along the minus strand of JAJAGP010000188.1, from coordinate 525,464 downwards.
AATGTGATTTTCTTGTAAAAGGAATGATAAAAAAGAGTCTTTCATCACCTGCAAATAAAGGGAACAGGATATGCACCTCTGGTGTTCAGAAACGGAATTGCATACAATGGCAAGTTTCTAGTTTCTAAGTTTCGTGCATATGGAGCGGTTTTAATTGTATATTCGTTACGTAACGTTAGGATCAATCATAGTAACAGTCACGTTGAGATAAATGGGCTAAACAAGTCCAGATATTGGAATGGAATTGCTGATTTTAAGAACATCTGGGGTAGTCTCAATTTTTTCCAGAGCTGTAGGTCACATTAAAAACAGTGTGTACAGCCTACAAAATCAGATTTGGTGAGAAAATCAAATTTGGGCCACTTTGCTTGCTATGTGAAAGGTTACAGATCGGCAAAATTTGCACCTGATTGGTAGGAAACTCTGGGATAACCTATCGCCTTTGAGCAATAAGATGCTAATATTTATAGGTGTGATTACTAGAGATGCACTGATTGCAATTTCCTTTTTTTTAAACATATGATTGGTCCATTCCGATTTTCTTTCTGTCTAACAATTGTACATTACAGCGTTCAGAAAAATTGTTGTTCAGCTTTGCTTTTAATAGAAGCTTCTTCGTTGCTAAAGAACATAGCAGGGGCTGCTGGCTTGTGCCTCGCTCTAGCTTTAACTTTAACATCTTTGCCTTTGTTAGTTTTGTCAAATTCCGCATATTCAGTGAGGTGATGCTGTTTCAAACGATTTATTAAATTCACTGTTCCTACACGACTTTGAATGTATTGCAAACAGCACTCTCTGAAGAGCTTCCACGCTGAAGACGTGTCCAACATATATTTCTACTCCCTCATTAGTATCCCTACTCTCTCATTAGTATTGCGCTTTGTAGAGAGAGGGTTTACTTGATCAAGTGGCATTCAGAACACTACTGAAATCTAACACGCCCTCATCACGAACATGTGTCTGGTCTCATAAACAAACCAACAAGTAGCTGAGCTGTGTTTAAAGCTCCGTACATGAACTGAATCGTGATCAATATTGTGCATCGTGAAACAATATTTTTACCATATCGCCCACTCCTATGGCCGATTCCGGTCACCGGCCGATCGATCGATGAATCACTACTGATTACACGTTTTGCACTTATTTGGAGACTTTGAAGCACTGGACGGGCCTGTACATTTGAAATTAGGCTTGTCCCGATCATTATTCACCACCTTTAAGACAAACCCACTCGTATACCTGTCCTGGTCTGGACATAATGCCACCTATTAGAGTCCAAATCCATGCCCGTTATGTCTCTAAGCCTCTCTCTACAGCTCAGCACTCTGTCACATCAGCATGCAGTAACCCATTAGGGTTCTACAGACTCGTATTACAGTGCGCAGACAGAAATGCACATTGAATGAAAAGTAAACACATTCCCGGCCGTACAAATATTTTCCCAGCCGCCGTACACACTGCGAGGCAGAGCCAGTCCGGATGATGAATTCTCTCCCCGCTATCACCTATCCGGGCATCAGGTGCTCAAGATAAATGTGTCCAGCTCTAGGTGCTCAAGTCTTTGTGGAATCTGGCCTCGGGAGCAAAGCAGGGACGCGAGAGTCAGCGCCAGGTGCGGCGTAAAATTTCGGCCAATTTTCCGCTTAAGCATCGCAGTACGTGTTAATGAATCTTGATTCATGAGTGCCAGCTCGAGGCTCGTACTCAAGTCCTGTTTTGTAACCTTGACTCCATTATGCTGCCATTCTCCGGGACGAGTTTCCCGGCACATATTTTCATAAATGACAGTAAAGAAGATGTATGAGAGCGATTTACTCTCTGCTCTCCCTCTTCGTTTCCCCTATCCAAGCTCCCCGCCACAGCGCGCTCTCATGAATCATAATGGTCAGCATGCTTTAACGAGAATATGCAGAGCCTTCATGACAAAATCGATCCTGTTCTATGAGTTCATGTTCCTCTCTGTGAAAATAAGTGACTCGTCAGAAAGGGAGACCTACTGTTCAGGAGAACTCAGAGGTGGCATGCTATGGGTAGATCTCGTACTTTTCTCCCTACCCTTTTTTAATGACCACTGACCAGAATGTCGATACGAAACCCGATCAAGTCAAGCCAAGGTCTAGTAGAGCAAGAAAACTCTCTGACTGATCCACACGTAGACTGGTTAGGTGTGCATATGAAAACCAATCACCGTCAAAGAGCCGTTTTGCGCATGGGATCGTCAAACTGTCATTAAGAAACATCTCAAGTTTCCCAAGAAAACTCTCGTAGACTGGTCAGGTCTGGAAAATAAGACCATCACATCACTGGCAAGACATGATAGAGCATGAGAATCATGACTGGGACGAAACATCATGGCCTTCATCCTACCTTCTGCAATTTACATTTGCTAAAATGTATTAGAAAAATATTCAAATCAAAAGATCTTTAAGACCAAGAAAACTGGAACATATCCTGCTCCAGTGTGCAAAGCAAAACTCTCAGATCACAGTCAAGGAAATGCTCTGAGCATTAGGCTCATGACTGTTCTCAGATCTTAGTGTTCTTCCAACCTTCTTCAAATTTAACTTCTAGAAACTGTCATTATGACCAAACAGACCAAACATTATGACCATACAGACCAAATCCACCATAGACTAGTTAGATCTGCAACGTACACAATTTGGGAATGAGAATCATGATTGGGACGAAGCTTCATGGCCTTCTCTCTACCTTCTTGCAATTTTCATGGACTAAAATGTATTAGGAAACTATTAAAATCAAAAGACAATCTTGGAAAACGAAGAAAATCTAATATCCTGGTCAGGTGTGCAAAGAAAAACCCTTACATCACTGCCAAGGAAACGCTCTGAGTATCAAGACTCATGATTTTCATCAAATCTTGGTCTTCCAACCTTCTTGAAATTTCCACTAAAACTGTCATTAAGAAACAGCTCTTGTCAAGAGAAGTTCTGGGAAACCCAGAAAGCTCTTGTAGACTGGTCAAGTAACATCTGATTGCCTTCAGATCTTGATCATCTTCCAACCTTCTTCAAATTTCAACTCTAGAAACTCTCCTCAGAAACATCTCAAGATAAGATCTGGAAGACCAAACCCTCCATAGATTGGTCAGGTCTGCAAGTAAGACCACATCACTGACAAGAGTTTGAGTATGAGAATCACGACTGGGACAAATTTTCATGGCCTTTTTCCCATGTTCATACAATTTTCAATGGTCAAAGTGTCAGTAGGAACCTATTCAAACCAACAGAAGTTATGGGAGACCAACAAAGCTGTCGTAGACTGGTCAGGTCTGGAAAATAAGACCGTCACATCACTGACAAGACACGTCTGAGCATGAGAATCACGACTGGGACAAAACGTCATGGCCTTCTCCCTACCTTCTTTCAATTTTCATGGACTAAAATGTATTAGGAAACTATTCAATTCAAAAGAAGATCTTGGCGACCAAGAAATCTCTAATAATTGCTGTGTGTACAGCAAAACTCTCAGATCACTGTCAATGAAATGCTTTAATTATCAAAATTCTTGGTCTTCTTCCAATTTCCACTGGCCAGAATGCGATCACGAAACGACTCAAGTGAAGACAATATCTGGACAACCAACAGAACTCTCTGATCGAATGTCAAAATCTTCACATCAATCCCTATCTATGGGAGGTGTTTGTTTGCAAAATCAACAGTAAAGGTGCATTAAAAGAAGTGACTCATATTTATTTGGTCATCAATAATGTAGTTATTCTGTGTAGGAATATAATAAAAAGTGTCGGTGTGTGTGTGTGTGTGTGTGTTTGAGTTTTCTAACCTTGAGACGTCTGCCACACTCCGTGAGCACATGATGCTGCTTTGAGACTCATCTCATTTCCATACAAGTTAGTCTTAGGGGGATAAAGGAGAGTGCGTTAGGCGACAGAGCCAGCGAATGCGAGCGGACACCATGTTTTTTTATTAAATAGAGGAGCTCATTTTTCTCACGCCAGCTTTTGGTAGCCAACCGGAGCTAAAACCAGCTGCAGCCGAAACGGCTTTCTGCTCTTCCTCGCACCCTTGGTTTACAGCTGTATTGGAGGCACTTGCTTGCTTGCTTTTAAAATGTCAGGCCAACGTAATTCACAATTACTAGTGTTCCCCTCTGGTGCTCTCTAGCTTTTATCATAACCCACGCTCATGGAAGATACAGTGCTGGGCCATAAGCTGCAATACGTTCGTGATTAAACGGAGTGCCCGGCTGCACCACCTTTGGGCGCAGATTAACTCGCCGAAAGCTGCGATAACGATAAAGATCAGATACTCTGGGTTAAAGCAGCACTAGGCTGCAAATAAGAAAGATAGGTGTGACTGGGCTGATTATTTGCATGCATACTGGCTGCGTTAAGCCCAGAAATGTGACCAGAAGATAACCGGCTGTCTGTAACTGCATTTTTTTAATCGAAAGTGCTACATCACCAGTGGCAGAAAGAAATGGGTCACAAATGTGAAACAGAAGATGTCCAGTGTTAACAGCTTGTCCATGAACCGGGGAGGGAAAGGGTTTCGTGGGTGTTCTATATTTGGCAACCACCTGCCTGCGAATTTGCGTAACGTTCACTAACTCACCTTCATGCTCATCGTACGGCCAAGTCTCTAAGCGGCATGATTTCATGATGTCTCTAATTGTTTTTTCATTTGTCGTGCCCATCTGTTCACAGAATCAGTTCAGTCCTTAGTCTGTGTGTCTTTGTAACGTTCAAGTTTATGGTTTTGAGCTGTTTTCCGAACATAGCTATGCCTTGTTTAACCCTTAACCGCCTGCCCACACTCGCGTTCCGTTTCGCGCTCTACGCCTCCATATCTACGTCCACCGGCATTAATGCGAAACAATTATAGAGCAGACTACATGAAATCTGATTCTAGACGGCGGCACGTCTTTAAGTTTAATGAGAAAAGCTGTTTGCCCGTAGGCGTTTGATTAATGAACGCAGCAAATTGCTGATGTCACTCGCTGGAAATCTGTGTTGTGTTTACACGCAGGTGGCATGCAATGCAATGATACGTTTCTGAATTACATCCAAAACAGCTGGTACAGCCTTTTAACAACAACGCAGACTGAAGGCCTTTTCACACCGAGTCCGATATTGGCACGTCAAGTTTTGAAAAAGAACACACGTACAGTGGGGCAACAAAGTATTTTGTCAGCCACTGATTGTGCAAGTTCTCCTACTTAGAAAGATGAGAGAGGTCTGTTATTTTCATCATAGGTACACTTCAACTATGAGAGACAAAATGAGAAAAAAAATCCTGGAAATCACATTAAAGAATTTAATTGTAAGTCATGGTGGAAAGTAAGTATTTGGTCACCCACAAACAAGCAAGATTTCTGGCTCTCACAGACCTGTAACTTCTTCTTTAAGAAGCTCTTCTGTCCTCCACTTGTTACCTGTATTAATGGCACCTGTTCGATCTCGTTATCTGTATAAAAGACACCTGTCCACAGCCTCAAACAGTCAGACTCCAAACTCAACCATGGCCAAGACCAAATTCTCCAGACCTCAACACCATAGAAAATTTGTGGAGGGAGTTTAAAGTCGTTGTTGCCCAGCGACAGCCACAAAACTTCACTGCTCTGCATGGAGGAATGGGCCAAAATACCAGCTACAGTGTGTGCAAACCTGGTGAAGACTTACAGGAAACGTCTGACCTCTGTCATTGCCAACAAAGGTTACGTTACAAAGTACTGAGCTGAACTTTTGTTATTGACCAAATACTTATTTTCCACCATAATTTACAATTAAATTCTTTAAAAATCCTACAATGCGATTTTCTGGATTTGTTTTTCTCATTTTGTTTCTCATAGTTGAAGTGTACTTATGATGAAAATTACAGACCTCTCTCATCTTTCTAAGTACACAATCAGTGGCTGACTAAATACTTTTTTGTCCCACTGTATATAAACATAATTTATTTCTATAGCGCTTTTTACTGTGGAACATTGTCTCAAGGCAGCTTCACAATTATGTAGGCCCTAATCCCTAACTGAGCAACCCTAGGGCGTTAACGTTATAAGGAAAATACCTTGGGAGGACCAAGACTCAAAACGGTACACAACCTCATTTGGTAGCCTAGATGTTATGTGTACTAATTAAACTAAGTTGCCTAAGTAATTTGTAGTTACTGTAAGACCATTAGACACACATAACAGTAAAGTATCTCTGAATGCATGTCGAATCTAAAGGCAGATGGGCTACAACAGCAGAAGACCACATTAGGTTTCAGTCATGAATGTTTACACTACGATCTGTCTCGAGATCTAGGCAGAGTCCTACCAACAGTGGGTCCCTACTATTGTTTTGTTCAACACAGACCTTCACCTAGCACAACGTAATCATCCCAAGTATGGCTTTGGCCCCCAGACTGTCTGAACAGTCCGTCATGTCGGCTGTAGATTTGATAGCTACAATTTGCCATCTAATAAACATGCCTAATTGAGAAGTGAAAACTGCTTCCAGGGTCAACACAGAATGAAAATGGGGTCCCATACTTCATAAGCTTTGTTTCTATTAGATTGCCGTTTTTTTAATGAAAAACAATAGCAGCAATGATGCTCCTTACCGCTGGGAGATTGCCGCAGGGAAGCAGAGGAAAGAGGAAACTGGGTCATTTGGCGCTCAAGTAAACAGCTGATGTTAAAAACCAACCGTGAACCTCAGGATGAGCTTGTCCTTAGACGCTTTCCTCAGGAGGATCCACAAAAATATAGCTCGCCTTTGATTCCGGGCCCGGTTGGCTGAGACCCTCCGGAGTCTCACAGGCCACGAGCTCGGAATAGCTTCTAATCTTTTACTCAGTCGGGTCACTTTCATCTTGGGGACTTTCATCAGGATATATTCACTCAGAGGCACATCTGCACGGGTTCTAAGAGGATTAGCAGTACTTTGTGGGACTTGACGACCTTCTTAAGACCAACTCAACCTTGCGCACTTCTTTTCAACTTTCTCATCGTTCTGTCCTCTTTGTTTGAGCTCACATTAGACTAGTTTCCACATTTTGCCACAACCGTAATCGGTAAAGCCTCTGGGAATGCCAAACCTGTAGGCGGATGGGCTACAACAATGGAAGGTCACACTGTCTCAAGACTCGGAGGCAAAGATGGACAAGTTCACAATAAACCGATTGGAAAGTTGACACATGGTATGATACTTGGACCCATTCTGCTTTCGTGCCGTACAGGTGTGTGGAATGTTTTTTGGCACAATTTGCAGCCTAATACCAGTGGAACGTTGTTACATTTGCCTTCAGTCACTTAGCGGACAATTGTCCAGAGCGACTCACAACTTCTTACAATGCCCAATGACCCACCAGTGGCAGCTTTTCAGTACTGTTGCTGACCGTGTGCTCCTTTTTATGCCTACAGTTTTCTAACTTCACCAGATCCGGATCCACCGGAGTATCCTAGAGCCGAATGTTTATGAACATACGCAGCAAAGTGCGCAGCTGACAAAGTTCCATCAATTATGTAACGCAAGCAAGTCTACAGGGAATGCTTCCAGCATCCTCTTGACTCCTTGCCATGACGAGCGCGGGCTGTTCTGAGAGCAAAATGACATCCAAGCCGGCACTGGAATGATGTTCCTAATCAATCAGGAGTGGCGATAAGAGCAAGAGAAATAAAGGATTTGTACCTGCCACACTGCGACAAATTCAGATACAGGAGCCAAGAAAATGTGTGGAAGACGACTGGGGGCATATAAAGTTCAGAGCGTGCTGTTTCAATTACAAGAAGATGGATTTTATTACTCCTTCCCCCTCAACACACACACATGCCTATATATATATATATATATATATACGTATAGCTCCCTACTAGACGTGATTAGAAGCTCACCAGCACTGCACTAAATTATGGATATTTCATGTCAATCCGTTTGCGTTACCTCAACAGCCTGAAGCCTGAATAAAGTCAGCGTTAAATGATGCAAGGTCATGTCAGAGGAGGTTCTCAAGAGCTGCCGCATACGGCACGCTCTGACCCAAAGTCAAATGGCACCAATAAGAGGGTAAGCTATTAGCGTGATGAGAAAAATGAAGCCGTCCATGACGAAGCCACAGGGAAGAGATAAGCATCTCAGAAACTGTACTCACGCTGTACTGTTATATCAGTAGAAATAGATCAAAAGAGCCAATCGAAAGAATATTTCAACTATTACTAACATACACTGCTTGGCCAAAAAAAGGTCTCCACCTGGATTTAACTAAGCAAATATTTAAATAGTTAAAAAAGTGCCTCCCATCGGATGATTGCTGCATTGTTTGGTGATTGTTTCAGCTGGCAACATGTTATTTCACCCTAACTGATGCAGTGAGTGGCTTCTCATTTGTTCAACAACCATGTTAGTGGTTGAGAAACAGACTTCTGTTTCAGAAGGGTCAAATTGTGAAAGAGTGGTTCAGGGAGCCATCATTATCACACATGGATCGGCCAGCACAGAGTCCAGAGCTGAACCCCATTGAGAATCTTTGGGATGTGCTGGAGAAGACTTTGCACAGTGGTCCAAATCTCCCATCATTAATACAAGATCTCTGGACCACAGCAAACAGTGATGCCACAGCGAGAGCGTGCCGTAATCAAAGCTAAAGGCGGCCCAACGAAATATTAGAGTGTGACCTTTCTTTTGCCAGGCAGTGTATTAATTGGGTCATTTTGTTTATTTCGTACACATAACATCTAGGCTGCCAAAGGTCTGTTTTTGAGTCTTGGTCCTCACCACTAATAGGGAGCTTTCCCTTGCCACTGCCACGCCAGCTTTGAGACACTGAGTGCGTTTACATGCCCTTAATAATCCGATAACTGCAGAAATCAGAATATAAGGGTATACATGCACTTGAGTAATCAGATTTCTACTTTGCAGCCAGCAAATAACCTCTAAAAAATGTGATATAAACTTCAAAATGTTATAATAAATCATAAAGTTCTTCATTTTCTCGAGTATTTTCTGCGTTTCAGAGTCTCCACAAAGTGTTCAATAGCCGTTTCACTGCCTTTAATTCCGTGGAGCATTCAATTCTGTGGTTGCCAGATCCAGCAAGAAAAAATCTGCTACAGTCAAAGGAAAAAGAGCGCAAATAAAGCAGAGTATTTAGAATACACAGACCTGGCAACCGTGGGGGAAGGCTCGCGCACATGCGCAGACTGAAAACACCGATTATAATCAGGCAAATGCTACTACTGGGACAAAAACAAGCTCTCTTTATCTGGCTTCTAGATCGGAGTATGCTGTATGCATGCCCACTTGAATAATTAGATATCTGCAGAAAACCGACTACGATCAGATTATTACGTGCAGGTAAATGCACTCTGTAAAAAGCATTAGAAATAATTCTTTGAGATTGACTTAAAATAAATGAGTCTGTTTCCTAACCAGAGCTAAATCATGCTCATGGTCACTCCCCTGGACAGGGCGCCAGATCTTCACCCTCGCTCACATCTAGTTTCAATTTTTTATATCCTGTACTGAACTATTACCACTGAAAGTCTTGATAGTTAACTAGGGAGGGGCAAAATGTCTGACAAGGTAACTAGTAAAACACAGATTCGGCTCACTAGTTAACTAGTGAGAGCCAAGAATGCTTAACAGTTAACTGTTTAAAGAATATTGTGACCATACAATTTAACTACTGAGGCTCGAAATATTTACCAGTTTACTAGCAACGTTCAAAATCCTCACTAGACGACTAGTTGGAAGGTTATTTGACTTAGCTAGTTTATACTAGTTAACTAGCACGGTCCAAAATGTGCAATAGGTAAGGTAATGTCATTTGACTTTGCTAGTTAACTAGTGATAGCCAGAAATGCACAGTAGTTAACTAGTGAAGGCAAAAATGCTCAACAGTTAACAAGGTAAAGCCTATTATGACCAACCCTAGAGAGGCTCGAAATATCTACTAGTTAATGCTCACAAGTTAACTAGTTGGAGTGTCATTTGACTAGTTAAGTAGTGAAGGCAAAAATGCTCAATATGTAACTAGTTAAAGCCTCTTCTGATCATACCAGTTAACTAGTGAGGTTCAAAATAGTTACTAGTTAACTAGCAAGCTCCGAAATTATCACTAGTTAACTAGTGTGCATGTGATTTGACTTAGATTGTTAACTGGTGAGGTTAAAAGTGTTTACAAATTAACTAGTGAAGGCAAAAATGCTCAATACTTAATTGTTAAAGCCTCTTATGACCATACTAGTTAACTAGCGAATATCAAAATATTTACTAGTTTACTAGCAACGTCCAAAATGCGCCCCAGGTAACTAGCTGGAGTGTATTTTAACTTTGCTAGTTAACTAGTGGGGCTAAAAGTGTTTATTAGTCAGCTACTGAAGGCAAAATGCTCAACAGTTAACTAGTCAAAGTCTCTTATGACCATACTAGTTAACTAGTGAGACTCGAAACATTTACGAGTTAACTAGCAACGTCCAAAATGCGCACCAGGTAACTAGCTGGAGTGTCATATGGCTTTGCTAGATAACTAGTGAGGTTAAATGTGTTTACTAATTAACTAGTAATAGCCAAAATGCTCACTAATTAACTAGTTACAGCCTCTTTTGACCTTGATAGTCAACTTGTAATGCTCACTACTTAACGTTTACTATTACGTCCACTACTTAAATGTTTACTACTTAACTAGTGAATACTCACTAGTTAACTAGTTGCCCAAAATTGGTAATGAGGAGGTGGGGAGGAAACGTGCCTCAAAGCTGGATGCACAATATGTCGACAAAACTACAGACTGGATGCAATGCTGGTTGATTTAGCTGTACAGCCTGAGAGCATCTCACACGGGTCACGCCCACATCTGGAAAACACGTCCCTGCCGCGAGTGGATTTATGAAACACAAAGTCCTTACAATGCACACTCTAAATGTTCGCCTGTATGATGCACATATAATTTAGGAAACAGGCTTAATTTCCTTAATTTCTTGCTTTTATGTTTGACAAAGCAGTTGAGCCCCTTAACTGTTTAAATAACTCCGCTGTAACAAACCAATTCCCATATGGGATCAGAGGGTAAATACAGGCAAGTGTTATGGGAATTCAACGCCAGGTGTGGCATCTTGTAGACAGACATGCACTGCTCTACTAATAATACATCAGGTTTGTAGCCTGTGCTCATTTATTTAGTCACACTATTCACTCGGTTAGTATGTGGTAGCCAGTGAGACCCCAAAGCGCACCTGCTCGCTGCGCTCCGTTATCCGGGTGGATATTTTTATTTATATTTCTAGCCTTCATGCTAACATTGTTTTGTCACTTAATCTTGTCAGAGGTATTTATGGAAGTATATCAACCCGTGTCGCATCAACCACAACAACAGGCAAGAACATGTTCAAAAATCACCTCATCTGTAGGCTACCAAGCCTTTAATCTGTAGTTTAATATAGGTGGACTATTGCGCCTGCGTATTCTGCACTTTTGCGCGTGCTCTCAGAAACTCCAACCGTCGCAGTTCAGCGTCAAACGCGCGCGCCTTTAGTCGAACCCGTTCAATTCCTGCTAACAAACCGAACGGACCGCCGGTCAGGTTCTTCAAAAATAAAGCCATAAAGTTGGGAACGGGCAAGATTTTTTTTTTTTAGCAATTATCCCTAGCCGCTCACCTTTGCCGGACGCCAGGCGGACGCAGGCGAGGAGCAGAGCGAGTTTGAGAAGCCCGGTAAGAGAAGACGGGAGCGTTAAATCCATCCTGAGGCAGACCTGGCTCTCCTGCGCGCCTTCCTTCCACCGCTATAAAGCAATAATCAGGCAGAGCGCGATCCTTTCGGTGCGCGTGTCCGCGGTGCCGTTCTCACGCGCCCCGCCTCCAAACCCGTGCCTGAACCGTGCGCGCTCCCGCTGCACTCCGGGACGGAGGATCTCCGCAGCGTAGCTGGCTAGCAGCACTGAGGCGGTGTAACGGTAGAGCCAGAATCACACCGAACACACACACACACACACACACAAGTGGTCTTGTGAGGACTTTACACTGACATAATGATTGCTGTAGCTAATTAATGCTACACCTAACCCTTACTTCAGTGATCTAAAGCAAATATTTTGGGTCTTATGGTGTTTCAAATAAAAGCTGCTGTTTTTTTATAAAGAAAAGAAAACAATTAAAGAAGCAGGACCGGCAAAGTACTCACAAATCAAAATTGCCAGGTTTTTCTATCATCGTGAGGACATTTGACATGGCACCAGTCCAGAACAGGGTTCTGTAGACTCACCACCGATCCTTCACCTTGCAAGTCCCACTGGGGATTCAAACCCTGGTCCGCACGGTTTCATAACATGAGGTTTTGTGAGGTCAGGATCTGAAGTTGATGAACTGATTGGTCATATTGAGAGCAGGTGCATTGGAAGATGTTTCAGTTTGGGAAGAGACCTTATATAAGGAGGAGACAGGTCACTGGTTAAAATATGAATGGGACAGGCCATAACGCCAACATGGCGACTGTAGTAGAGAAGCCCCGCCCCGACATTAGGAAGAATCAATCTGCATACTATTAAATGTGTCATAGAGGGGGGAAGGCAAGTCTTGGCCCCTTTGTAGTGGCGGAATACGCATGTGCAGTAGCCATGGCTGCTTTTCTCTTTTCAGGACAGCCAAACATTTTGCTAAAAATCAAACATAAGCTGGGCATGTTTCTTTCAACATCCCAACAGAGTAGACCCGTGCACACATCCTTACTAAAGAATAATAAGGATTCAGTATGAGTGTATATGAATAAATACAGCGTAGCCGACTCTTTTTGAGTGAAAATACATTTTATAACATGTGCAAATTGGATTTGGACAAACTCAGAGCACCTTAGAGCAGACAAAGCCTCTTGCACCTCCTGTGCTGTTTGGACTCCAAGTTAAGAACCATGGCTTTAGGCCATATAATGTTTGTTTTGGTCGGGGATTCTTTTGCACAATGGTGGGCATGAATATGGTGTTGGTTCGCTGTAACTACAACAAGAGAATCTGACCTCCTGGAGAGTCTCCACTACTAGACGGCCGTCCCTGGCGGTCCGAACAGGTGAGTATCTTGCTATTTTCTTTTTATAACCTGCCTTTATATCCACTTTATCCATGCAGTATTATCACACCTATAAATTCTGCCTTGTGCCTGTTCCACTGAGATCTATTCACACCCTCCGTCTGCTAAATGCACGCTAATCGCTCGGGTTAAAGGTGACGATGAAAAATCTGTCAAAATCTGCTAAATTGCTATGAATAACTCAGTCCCAAACTAGCAGCCCCATTACATCGCAAACCACAAACGTCCTTTTTGTTTACTCCGAGCGAATCGTTTAAAGAATACGAACCTGCGGTGGCACAAAGCCTACCTGTGGCTGCGAGAGTGTGCGAGACGAACAAATGAGAGGAGACGGCACACTCAGTAGGCTGTCATAACAAACCCTCACCGTGCTCCAAATCAATAAGCGCCATACCACAGCTCAGCTGCTGTGCAGCCGGAAGGGTGAAGCGCATTTAAGCAAACCGGCCGCGTTCGCGGGAGAGAAGCGCTCATAACCACCTAACCTGCTAACCCGACACACAATCCAAGAGTGTGTGCCAGCATGCTGTGGCGCTGAGAGAAACCGACGTGCCTGCTTCAGGAAGCGAGGAAACTGAGGAAATCAGCCTATGGTAGTCTCTGTTTTTTGCATATCCTGGTCAAGGTCAGAGATTGTGTCCGGAAGTGCACTCTGGAGGAAACGCAATCCTTCATCCCTCTATCCCCAGCGCCCGACCCAACCATTTCAAACTCCGGATTCATCGCTGCATAATCCTGTTTTCCACTGATCTTCATTCCAGTCTTTGTGAGCTGTAACACATCTTAGCCTTTTCATCCTGTTTCTTTTTCGAAAAAGTGGCTTCTTGGCTGCTACTTTTCCATAAAGCGTTCCTGATCAAGCTTCTTCGGACTGTACAAGGATCAACTTGGCTTCCAGATGAAGTTGCTGCCATTACTCAAGTGTAAGGGGAGGTCACACTAAATACTTGCCCCTGTAGCTATAGAAGCAGGTTTTTTTCTGGGGGGTGGGTTCAGTTGTTTAATACTGCATACAAATTTCCTACAATTTCCGGTTGTATTCTAATAAAGAGCAGTGTTTCAGATGAAAATGGCAAATACAGAAGGTGGAGAGCAATGACGCCCAAGGCAGAGGAAAGAAGAGAGAAGATAGATTGATTGTCGTTCAGTTAGGTAAGATAGAAGCTAGGTTTTGCAGAGCACTGTTCAATTCATCAACAACATGTTGGCAGCTCTACATTAAATTAAAGCCAAAACTAAGACCACAGAGAGTCACAGCACATCACAGATGTACACAGAGAAAGGCAGACAGTCTTTTCAGTAAACAAACCAATGCTTAAGGCCAAGTTAAGTCGGCTGACGTTACTATCCTAGCCTTCTTTGTTCCACCTCGAAAACAGTTTGTGACGAGCTAATAAACTGCATAAACTGATACCAAGAATGTGGAATGTTTTATTTCAATTAATTTACGCGAGTAGATTGTAAACTTGAAAAAAAAAATTATCGTAAAATTGCATAAAAGTGCTGATAGCCAGGCTACAGTCTTTGCAAGTAAAAAGATGTATGAATGGATGTACAAAAAAAGTTTGTTTTGCTTTGTGGTTAACTATATTTTTTACTCATATGTAATATGTCCTACATTTTGTACCATGCCACGTTCGCAAACTTGGGGGTTGGGGGCCATTGCGATACTGAAAGAAATCTTACAAGAAACACTGAATGGACTGAGAAATAACAATAACAATAACATCTTTATATCTAAGGTAATGGTGGCCTAAGACTTTTGCACAGTACTGTAAGCCCCAACCGGCTTAAAGGCAGCCATCCAAATTCGTAGGAAGTCTTAAAATGTAAGAGTGTTAGGAATTGACACAAAAGAGCCATGATGAGGTCTCGAACGAATACGTCGGAGGACAATCGCCTGGATGCCGCACGATCGTTCTCGAGCTACAAATCCATTACACAAGAACTTGAGTGAATAATTAAAAACCTTCTCGAGTGGATACGGCGGCAGATGGAAAGGCTCTTCTGATTTGTCTTTTTTTTTTTTTCGGCCGACATTTTAACATGCTCCCAGGCTCGTAGTCCAGCACTCAGCTGACAGACCGCACAGCCCCTGGACTCCTTAATGGATGGATCAGGTGTCCTCATGGGTGGAAAAGGCTATTAAACAATACAAGAGGAACTGGAGCGGCGCACCGGGAGAGCAGAAGGCTCGAAGGGCGGCAGCCTTTAGAGAAGAAAGCGAGGACGGTCCATTATGGGAAGTTTTCCTCGGGCTCGGGTTACCTGCACTGTTTGGAGGTACGGAGGCAAATCGTACGCGTTTAATGGATAGGGAGATTAGGTAACATCTAAGAGGATCCGGGTTTGCCAGACCTTGTTTTGAAACCTGTGAAAGATCATTTAGTTAACTCTCAGGCCTACTTCCATAAACACAATTTCCCATAGCCTTGAATAGCAAAAAGTATGTGGACACCCACAAGTTTGTCCTCTCTTCATTCTTCTAAGGCGGCTTTTCACCACTTGTCATTTCCATCTCACTCAGCATAGTGTTCCGCCAAATTGGCTTGTTTACTCGCTTGCGTATATATACCGACAGGATCCTGTGCAGGGCATGCAGTGTTTTGTTTTGTCCTTGTCCCTGGTGTGCTTTATCTGCCCTGTGTTGGTGTCCATTGCTAATTAAGGGCCTTGCCTAGGAGCTTTGTGTTTAGCATTTCACAAATGTTTGCTCTGTACACCAGTGTTACCTTTAGCTGAGTTCTGTGGTCACTGTGTGCCGTCTTCCCTTGTCTTTCTTTGCTTGCGGCTTAGTAGTTTGCTTATTCTGGGTCGCAGCTCCCTTGTCCCTCTCCTGCGATTAGCCTTGTGTTTAGCTTTTGTGTCCTGGCTGTGTGTTCAGCCCTTGTAGTCTTTGACATGTTTTTCTGTTGTTTTGCTTCTCTTTTTTGTTCATTCTTGTATGTGTTATTTCACTGTGTGTCCCAATTACATCCAAAAAGCCTACTTACACTTTCATCCAGTTACTAAACAGATTTCTGATGGTGTACAAGCGTTCTCCATTGACATGGACAAACTATCTGTTGAAGGACATTGTTTTAGAAGGACAGAGGGTAAAAAGTTGATGAAGTGACTTGAATAACAGAGGTGTTCCAGTCTAGCTGCCCAGTTAGCAGTGGGTGTGGCTGAAATAGCGGAGATCACATATCAAAAGTCTTAGGCCACTGTTAGATAAGATGTACCATTGTTATAATGTATGTTGTTTTAATGCTGTAATGCATAATAATTTATCAGTCTCTGTATTAGAATACAACCAGAAAATACAGGACATTTGTGTGCAGTATTAGAATACAGAAATATTTAAGAAAAAAGCTTCTATAGGCTACAGTGGAGCAATAGCAGAATCTTGCAGTTTTACAGTCAGAAGAAGCTTGATCAGGAATGGTCTTTTTGGAAGGGTAGCAACCACAAACCCCTTTTTCTGAAGGGGAACAGGGTGAAAAGGCTAAAATATACTAAAGCTCACAAAGATTGGAATGAAGCACAGTGGAAAAGAGGATTATGGAGAGACAAATCCAAGTCTGAAATTTTTGGGTCCAATTGTCGTCATTATCTTATACAGTGGAACCTCTTTTCTTTACTGGACCAGTTAGGACATTGAATAGTCTGTCTGAACAACTCACAGAAATCTAAATTCGGACTTCAAACCTCAGGGTGTATATACCATGCCAAATTGTTTCGGCCAACCAGAAACAATTAAGTTCATATTCCAAAGTTCCATTGTATGGTCGTAATAACGTTGCAAATCTAATGGTGTCCTAAGACTTTTGCACAGTACTGTACCTTTGAGCCCTGCTCAAGATCTAATGGAGAAAGGATTTGAACTCACAACCCTGTGTTTAATCATCCAGAGCCTTAACAACTGAGCAACTCTCATTCTGCTAGTCCTAGTTCTGCACGTACGACCCTTTGGAGACGTTGTTTCTGTGCGCCCAACACACCTGATCCAACTACTCAGCTCATTAATGAGCCCAATACTGAGTTAAACAGGAAAATCGGAGAAACTCTGTACTAGAGGAAAGATGCTGAAAGAGGTGATGGTTATTGATGAGGTTACAGTCGTATGAAAAAGTTTGGGCACCCCTGATCATTTTCATGATTTTTCTTTATAAATCATTGGTTGTCCAGCTCAGCAATTTCAGGTAAATATATCATATAGCAGATGAACACCGTGATATTTGAGAAGTGAAATTAAGTTTATAGGTTTTTACAGAAAAGTGTGCAGTAATTATTCAAACAAAATTAGGCAGGTGCATAAATTTGGGCACCTTTGTCATTTGAATACCTTTAGCACTAATTATTGGAACACAAAATTTGTTTTGTAAGCTCATTGACCCTTGATCTACATACACAAGTGAATCCAACTATGAGAAAGTGTTAAGGTGGCCAATTGGAAGTTTTTCTCCTCTTTGCATCTTCTCTGAAGAGTGGTAACATGGGAGCCTCAAAACAACTCTCAAATGGCCTGAAAACAAAGGTTGTTCAACATCATGGTTCAGGGAAAGGGAAAGGCTCTCTCAGAGATTTCAGCTGTCAGTTTCCACTGTGAGGAACATAGTGAGGCAATGGAAGACCACGGCACAGTTCTAGTTAAGGAACTCCCGAAGTGGCAGACCAAGAAATATCAGATCAGATAGGCAGAGGCGAAGGATGGTGAGAACAGTCATAGTCAAGCCACAGACCACCTCCAAAGACCTACAACAAACCTGATCTTGCTGCAGATGGTGTCACTGTTCATCGTTCAACCTATACAGCGCACTTTGCACAAGGAGAGGCTGTATGGGAGAGTAATGCAGAAGAAGCCTTTTCAGCAGACACGCCACAAACAGAGTCACTTGAGGTGTGCTACAGCACATTTGGACAATCCAGCTGGAATAAAGTGCTGTGTACTGATGAAACTAAAATTGAGTTATTTGGACATAACAAGGAGTGGAAAAAGAGAACACAGCATCCCAAGACAAACACTTGCTACCCACAGTAAAAATTTGGTGGCGGTTCCATCATGCTGTGTGGGACTGTGTGGCCAGTGCAGGTACTAGGAATCTTGTTAAAGTTGAGGGTCGCATGGATTCCAGTTAATATCTCCAGATTCTTGAGAATCAGTGTCAAAGTTGCACCGAGGCCAACGACCCCAAACCCTGCTCAAAATCTACTAAGGCATTCATGCAGAGGAACCAGTACAACGTTCTGGAATGGCCATCTCAGTCCCCCAGACATGAATATTACTGAAAAATGTGGGCTGTCCATGCTCGGAAACCATCAACCTGACTGAACTGGAGATGTTTCTAAAGAAGAATGGTCCAAAGCACCTTCAACCAGAATCCAGACTGGAAGCTGTAGGAAGCGTTTAGCGGCTGTTATTTCTACAAAAGGAGGATCTACTAAATATTGATGTCATTTTTCTGTTGGGGTGCCCAAATTTATGCACCTGCCTAATTTAGTTTGAATAATTACTGCACACTTTCTGTAAATCCTATAAACTTCATTTCACTTCTCAAATATTACTGTGTTCATCTGCTATATGATATATTTAACTCAAGTTGCTGATCTGAACAACCAATGATTTATAAACTAAAATCATGAAAATTTTCAGGGGTGCCCAAACTTTTTCATACGACTGTATAGTTACTCCCAGTGGTCCAAATGTTTCTTCACAGGGACTTTTCTTTGCCACTGTGACCCTATAAAGCCACTTTGAGACTATTTTCTTTTATAAAAAAAAGCACTATACAAACAAATCTACCCCGACTTTACAGCTGTCTGTTTGCCGTTAACATCATCAGATAAGCTGATTTTCTCCTCCGGCTGAATCAGAGTAGAGCACCTTGAAATGAATATCTTAAGCGCACCTGGAATCCTGTCTGTAAAGATAATTTGATAAAGATCATGAGGATCTTGTCACGTAGAGAGATTGGAGATCACAAAAAGACAGCTAGGAAATAGCAGGAGGATCAGGGGCTGATAAACCTTTCCAATTCAGCCGAATTCACGGCCTGCGACACAAATGCTGAAGCTCAGATTAACGCCAGGCACCTCGCCGCACCAAACACACTCACACACATCCTGCAGGTTGATTGACCTGCTGTGCAGCCTGCCAGCCCGGTGATGAGAAAGTAAATAGCTTATTTGTCTCTCGGGCTGGAGGTGCAGGCCAAGATCTGCCTACTGACAGGTTCAGAGAGAACCTGCTCATGGCTTCGATGAGATTTGACTTGCTGCTAATATCTACAATTAAAACCAATGAGAAACCCGTTGAGACAGGGACCATTTTTTATCTCTCAGTTTCATGGTGCCAGTTGTGCATGTGTTGAGTATCTGATTATCGCTGTAATTAAATGACTTAGTTGTTTAGAACCTTATCAGACAGATTCATTTCAAAAATAGTTCTTGATACCTTTGTCTTAGCCTCATTAAATCATGGCGTAATTTGCGCATCAGATTAGTAACTGCTTGTCGGTCTGGGGTTTAAACATAATTTCTGGAAATCTTTGTCTTGAGCTCAGCTGCTTTGAGTGGTTTGTCTTTTCCCGTTTCTCTTCTTCACCTCATGGTGTAATTTGCGCATCAGATTAGTACCTGCTTGTCGGTCGTATGATTTAAACGTCATTTCTGGAAATCTTTGTCGTGAGCTCGGCTGCTTTGAGTGGTTTGTCTGTCTTCTTCACCTCGTGGTGTAAATTGCGTGTTGGTTTCGTACCTGCTTGCTCGTACTCATTCACAAATGCTGTCAGGTGAAATTGAATTCGTCATTTTGCAGCTTGTAGTTAAAAAACGGCATAAATAACAGCTGTGTTATGGTGTTCGTTTGCAAGTCCTCTGTACAGCCTGTCTGTAAATCAGCACAGGCATTTTGTCGTGAGCGTTATCACTTGCCTATTTTAAGTAAATCAGCCTCTTGTTGTTGATTAAGGGCTGCGGATTTTGCTATGAGCAAATGCGCCAATGCGCCGATGAAGATGAGGAGACGACAGGCCTGGCTTAGTAACAAGGGATCGCTGCTGTTGTCTTTTTTTTTTCCTTCAGATGCCCATTTCCCATGGTAACACCCCATTCCAGCAAAAACAGAGATCTTGAAAGGAGTTCTCAAAAACAGGTCTGTGAGGTGAATGCAGATGACCAGAGCAAAGCAGAAAAGTGCACCGAGAGCCTTATTAGGCGTCCCACTTTTCAGGACCCATCCCGGATTCGACAGCGCGTTATACGGACGCAAAGAGTGTACCTGATGCCGAACGCTAACGAAATGTGTTTTTATGGGTCGAGATCTATCGCGTCAGCCTAATCAAGCCCTATTTGCATTTCACACACCTCTGCATGCATCAGTTCGGAGTCATTTGCATACAAAAAAAGATGAATAATTTATGCTTGACCTGACACTTGCTTCATTCTCTCTTTGTATTCCGAGCGCAAGCAGATAAGGAGATCATCAACAACAATACCGATGTTACTCCGAATCACGGCTTCATTTCGGTTTTTAAGATTTGGATTTGAAACCGTGGCTTAGTGAGAACATCTTAAAAGACAGTAGAACTGGTGAATAAAGTAGGTGAATGGCATAACTTGAATGGCATACAGAAGCAGATTAAGCTGTATGAACATAGCCTGATTGGACACCTACAAGCTGTAGCGCCAATAACAAACCACCCCACCAACACCATATCACATATACAGCACTGTGCAAAAGTCTTAGGCCACCATTATATTAGTTGTTTTAGCAATGTTATAATGACCATATATAACACACTGTTAGACCCATTCGAACTTTCTGAGCTTTTTCCACCCTTCTGAAAAAGTGATTTCTTGGCTGCAACCCTTCCAAAAAAAACATTCCTCACCAAGAAGGATCAACTTTGCATCCTGATGAAGCTCCTAGATTGCTCAAGCATTAGAGGAGGTCACACTAAATACTTGCCTCGATAGCTTATAGAAGTCAAGTCAAGTCAAGTCAGATTTATTTCTATAGCACTTTTTACAATGGAGCATTGTCTCAAAGCAACTTTACAAGTTTAGATTATCTCCTAATAACTACGTCCAATCCCAAATTGAGCAAGCCCAGGGCGACAGTGGCAAGGAAAAACTCCCTAGTTCTAGGAAGAAACCTTGGGAGGACCAAGACTCAAAAAGGGACCCAACCTCCTTGGGCCGCGTAGATGATAAATCTAAGAGCAAAACTAAAGTCATGGAGTCAAAGTTCGAAGTTCGAAGCTGTTTTTAATACTGCGTACAAATTTCCTGTAGTTTCTGGTTGTATTCTAATAGACAGACTGAAACATGATTATAGATGGATTATAGATGATACTGTTGGTAAAACAATATATATATATTGCTTAGAGTGTTTAATCCTGCCCTCTTTGAGAATGCGAATGCTGTAGGCAAAAAAAAAAGATTCAAACCATTCCTTACCTACAAATTTCAGATGTGAATTACAGAGAACGAAATGTCAACTGCTTCCATACTACCTGTGTCAGAAACCAAGACATCGATCTAACATACAGGAGAGTGGGCTAACCGCAGCCTGTGTCGCTTCCTGAGTGGCTGTAATTATCCGTAAGTGGATTGCTTTTAAACTTGAGGACATCCATGGTTCTGCCCATACCATCTGCATAAGGACATGTGTCGTCTGAAGGTCAGACCCAGCCATGGAGACTGCAGATGGGAAACTAAAAGGAAACGTTAAGACAAGTCAGCGTTCGGTTCCCACGGATGTTGCACTACACTTGTGTGTTGTGTCTCTCTGTGAGATTCGAGTGTTCGGATTCCACTCCCTTCTGTGAGACAGATGGCCGCATTCCTGCTGGAGGTAAATCGTGTGGCGAGCGGATCAGTTAGACCTGATAGACAAGGATACAATCTGTATCTATGTGTTAGGGGGGTAACGGTACGTGTCTTTGCTCCTAATCGCCAATGTTATGGTTTGGGTATCTATCTAACCATCTATCTATCTACACTATGTAGACAAAAGCTTGTGAACACCCCTTCTATTTATTGTAATTCATGATATAAAGCATACATTGGCAGTAGAACAAGTTTCTGCTTCCAACAAGTCAGTTCAACTTTCTTCCCTGCTGTCCTTAATTAAACAAAGTGCCAATATTGACCGATTGAGAACTTGGCTGGCTTGCACAGAACCTTGACTTCCATCAGACACTTTGAAAATGCACTGGAATGCCAGAAGTGAGTTAACATAAGAAGCCAAACCTCACAGTCATGTTCCAAATTTAGTAGAAGAACAAAGGCTGTTGTAGCAAAGGCGGGGGGCACCCTCCATACTAATACCTGTGTTATGACGTCATTTACTTGGTGTCCACAAACTTTTGTCTAGACAGTTTATCTAGCTATAATTTATGATGTGATTTTCGCGAACACATAGACAATGTAGTTTAAAATGACAAATAACAAGATAGTTAAATACCCAGACATATATACAGACATTATAGATACATTGGGATTCAAAAAAGTCTGAGGTTACAAGTGAAAATGGTTCTATTTACAGTTGTATGAAAAAAGTTTGGGCACCCCTGATAATTTTTCATATTTTCTTATAAATCATTGGTTGTCCAGCTCAGCAATATTCACGGTAAAATATATCATATAGCAGATGAACACCGTGATATTTTGAGGAGTGAAATTAAGTTTATAGGTTTTACAGAAAGTGTGCAGTAATTATTCAAACAAAATTAGGCAGGTGCTAAATTTGGGCACCCTTGTCATTTGAATACCTTTAGCACTAATTATTGGAACACAAATTTGTTTTGTAAGCTCATTGACCCTTGATCTACATACACAAGTGAATCCAACTATGAGGAAAGTGTTAAGGTGGCCAATTGGAAGTTTTTCTCTCTTTGCATCTTCTCTGAAGAGTGGTAAACATGGGAGCCTCAAAACAACTCTCAAATGGCCTGAAAACAAAGGTTGTTCAACATCATGGGTCAGGGAAAGGGAAAAGCTCTTCTCAGAGAATTTCAGCTGTCAGTTTCCACTGTGAGGAACAATAGTGAGGGCAATGGAAGACCACAGGCACAGTTCTAGTTAAGGAACTCCCGAAGTGGCAGACCAAACCAAGAAAAAATCTCAGATAGGCAGAGGCGAAGGATGGGTGAGAACAGTCATAGTCAGCCACAGGGGACCACTTCCAAAGGACCTACAACCTCATCTTGCTGCAGATGATGTCACTGTTCATCGTTCAACTATTTACAGCGCAACTTTGCACAAGGAGAGGCTGTATGGGAGAGTAATGCAGAAGAACTTTTTCTGCAGACACGCCACAAAACAGAGTCACTTGAGGTGTGCTACAGCACATTTGGACAATCCAGCTTCATTTTGAATAAGTGCTGTGTACTGATGAAACTAACATGAGTTATTTGGACATAACAAGGACGGAAAAAGAACAACGCATCCCAAACAAAACACTTGCTACCCACAGCAAAAATTTGGGGTGGGGTTCCATCATGCTGTGGGACTGTGTGGGCCAGTGCAGGTACTAGGAATCTTGTTAAAGTTGAGGGTCGCATGGATTCCAGTTAATATCTCCAGATTCTTTAACAATGGAATCAGTGACAAAGTTGCAACCGAGTCCAACGACCCCAAACCCTGCTCAAAATCTACTAAGGCAGTGATGCAGAGGAACCAGTAACAACGTTCTGGAATGGCCATCTCAGTCCCCAGACATGAATATTACTGAAAATGTTGGGCTGTCCATTGCTCGGAAAACCATACAAACCTGACTGAAATGGAGATGTTTTCTAAAGAGGAATGGTCCAAAGCAGCCTTCAACCAGAAATCCAGACTGGAAGGCTGTAGGAAGCGTTTTCAACGTTATTTTTATTTGTTTTTCTACAAAAGGAAGATCTACTAAATATTGATTTCATGTAATTTTTCTGTTGGGGTGCCCAAATGTATGCAACCTGCCTAATTTTTGTTTGAATTTATAATTACTGCAACACTTCTGTAAATCCTATGAAACTTCATTTCACGTCTCAAATATCACGGTGTTCATCTGGGGCTATACATTATCATAATTTAACTCAAGTTGCTGATCTGAACAACCAATGATTTATAAACTAAAATCATGAAAATTATCAGGGGTGCCCAAACTTTTCATACGACTGTAGCATATTAAGAAAAAATATTTTGAAGTTATTAAACAACTTGAGTTTTTCACTACCAAGTCATATTTAAATCATTGTGTACGTGAAAAGTCAAATCTTTGAAACAATCTAATTCTTTAATATAAATTTCACAACCGATTAGAATTTGGTATTAAATTGGTGTGAATGTGTGACTTGGTAAAAGAATTTGGAGTGATGTTCTGAAGGCTCGGGCTTCAATCTCTCTTCGAGAGCCCCATAAATGCTTGATAGGGTGTTAGGTCAGTTGACTGTGGTGGAAATTCCATGACAGTCAGCACTTCCTTGATATTCTTTGGTTTTCAAGAAGTTGTTGCAAAGCGGTTGACGTGTCAACATTTCCACCAGTGCGCTCTACTTTAGCCTCAACATAATAAACTCAGAAATAAAAAGACAGAACAAGGTCCGACAACACTGCAATCATCTTCTTTGTTATGTTGACCAGTTGTCATTTAAAAAGAGGATAAATGCTCTGAATATTTTATTTGAAATTTGTTAGTATATATATTGATAAACAACAAAAAAATCCTTTTCACTCAAACATACACTACCTTCAAATAGTACACTTGAGAAACTGATCATTTTGCAGTGGCTCGTAGTTTTTGCAGAAACTGTAGATAGGGGGAGGTAGGGAGGTAGGTAGGTAAGTTATTTAGTAGCACTCTGTTTTGCAGCAGGTAGTGTGGGGGCAGTACAGCCCCAGGGTCCTGGAGTCAGTCCTTGCCTCCGGTTCCAGCCTGTGTGCTCTGCTGCATGTTTGGCATATATGCATGGGTGATCTGGTTTCCACACACCATTCGAAACATGGCAGGTGGTGGACTGGCCCGTCTAAATCGCCCCGGGGTGTGTGAGTGTGAATGAGTGAGTTAGTGGTGAACTGTGATCAACTACTGTGAAATCCCACACCGTGACCATTGCCTCTGGGATAGGCTCCACTCCAAACGTGACCTTCACCAGGATAAAGCCTGAGCAATAAAGACGGATTGAGAAAGGAATATGAATGAAAAGCACAAGCTAACAAGGCTTCCGCAGGAACGCATAGTTATGCAAAGCTTTCAGGGGAGTCGTCAGAAAGTAATGGTATTTGAGCAGTCCTAGGCATTCCTGTGATCCCAAGGGATGGATCTTACGCACCGAAAAGAAAGGCCTATATGAATAGCCTTTTGGGCACCCAGGAGCAGTCATGAGTTAGATTCGTTTAGTGCTATAGGGCACTGGTACATTAACAGGCTCACTTCTGACCATCCTGGGATTTACTTTACAACTCTGTAGTTACAGGCACTTTCAGCACCAACAGCTCCCCTGTTCCAGGGAATCTCTTCATGCAATAATAGAAGGATGTACAGAGTAATGGCCTCTTGAGAAACCCAGGAGAAGGTACAAGTTAAGTTCCTTTGGATGTGTGTGGTGGTGGCCTCTTGAGAACCCCAGGAGAAGTTATGACTTAAGTTTCTTTAGACCCTTATGATAGTCTCTTGAGAACTCCAGGAGAAGTTACAAGCTAAGTACCTTTAACCTGTATGGAAGGCCGCTTGAGAACCCCAGGAGAAGTTACAAGCTAAGTACCTTTGGACACGTATGAAAGCTGCTTGAGAACCCCAGGAGAAGTTACAAGCTAAGTACCATTTGGACCCGTATGAAACCACTTGAGAACCATCAAAAGTTATGAGCTTAGTACCTTTGGGCCCTTAATGATAGCCTCTGAGAAAACCCCAGGTTTAAGTTATGGACCTAAGTTTTTTGGACATTTTATACTAGTCGCTTGAGAACCCAGGAGCAGGACATGAATCAAGTTTCCCTTGGACCTCGCTCTCGCTGGCTCCTCATCTTGTCGGACTGGGCTCCGTGCCTACCCGGTCGCTGGCGGTGCTCAATACGCGCGCCCGCGACGCCCACTCGTGGGCCGACTTTTCGACACAGACGCGGTGCGCGTTTCTATCGGTCACAGGTTTGGTGGATTGGAAGGCAGGAGACTGATGGGGAGGTCAGGGGGGTACCGGGCCGAACACCCTAGGGGGCGGAGAGAGGGAACACTGTGTCTCAGGCCAACGCGAGCGGCCAGCGTCGGTGAGGGCGTGGCGATGGGGACCGATTGGTGGACGAGGGAATTGGAGTGTGAGCGCGACGTTCTGTGTGACGTCCTCGCGGCGTGTCAACCGCCACGCAGTTGCCCGCGCGGGTCGCTCGGACGGAGGAGCGCTCGGCCCGCGGGGACCGCCGGCGAGGGCCACCGAGAGGAACCAGGGGAGAACATACGAGAGCTCCCCAGCCCAAGCTCTCTCTCGACGCGAGGGAACCGTGGCGAGAACAAAGTCCTTGCGGACCTGGCTGCGGCCGGGGGGCGGGGTGCCGAGGCGTGGAGATGAGGAGTCGCGAGTCCGGTAGGGGGACACACGGGCTACAGTATGCATAGGCAGCCGGGAGTCAACGGTCGTTTATGCCAGCTCCTCGAGCACAAGGCCGAGGCCTAACGTCGGCACAACGATGCCTCGTCGGTAACTACCGCCCCGGACCCGACTGGGACGGGACGCGGATGGCGAGGTGTCGGAAGTGTGGGAGACGGAGAGCGCCGCCTCGGCTGCTCCTCGGTCGCGCGCTATGCTCCTGCCTCGCAGAACCCTTATGAAGCCGCTTGAGAACCCCAGTAGAGTTTATGACCTAAGTTTGCCCTTTAGATACCCTTATGGACAGTCTTGAGAACCCAGAGAATTTACAAGCTAATACCTTTGGACTCTATGATAGTTATTTGAGAACCCCAGGTAAGCATTTATGAGCTAAGCTCCTTTGGACCCTTATGATAGTCCTCTTGATTACCCAAGAAGAAGTGGTGAGTAAGTTCCTTTGGACCCTTACGATAGTCTCTTGAGACCTCATGGGGGGGGGGAGGAAGTTGTGAGTCAAGTTCCTTTGGACCCTTATTAATAGTTCCTTGAGAACCCCAGGAGTAGATACAAGCTAAGTTTCCTTTTGACCCTTATTATAGTTCCTTGAGAACCCCAGGAGAAGGTACAAGTTACAGTTCCTTTGGATGTGTGTGATGGTGGCCTCTTTGAGAACCCCCAGGAGAAGTTACTAGCTCAAGTACCTTTTGTACACGTTATTGAAAGCTGCTTTGAGAACCCAGGAGAAGTTTTACAAGCTACGTACCCTTGGACACGTATGAAAGCCGCTTGATAACCCCAGAAGAAGTTACAAGCTAAGTACTCTGTTTGGACCCTTATGAAAGTCCTTGAGAACCATAAAAACCTTTATGCCAACTTAAGTCCCATTGGGCCCTTCTGATAGTCCTCTTGAAAACCCCAGGTTTAAGTTATGGGAGCCTAAGTTCTTTGGACTTTATAATAGCCTCTTGAGAACCCCAGGTCGCAGATATGAATCAAGTTCCTTTGGGACCACTTATGAAAGCCTCTTGAGAACCCCAGGAGAAGTAACTACAAACTAAGGTATCAATTAGACCGTTATGAAAGCCGCTTGAGAACCCCCAGGAGAAGTTATGACCTAAGTTCCCTTTAGACCCTTATGACAGTCTCTCTTGAGAACCCCAGAAATTTACAAGCTACATACCTTTGGACTCTATGATACCCATTTGAAACCCCAGCGAGAAGTGATTACACAGACCAAGTACCTTTGGACTTTTTTAATAGTCCCTCCTTGACAACTAACTCCTCCAGGAGCATGTTTTATGAGCTAAGGCTCCTTTGGACTCCCTTATAAGCCTCTTGATGACCTCAGGCTATAAGTTGTGAGAGGTCACGTTAGTTCCGCGTTGGATCCTTATTATAGTTCCATGAGAACCCCAGGAGTAGACTTACAAGCTAAGTTCCTTTGCCGACCCTTATGAAAGCCTCTTGAGACTACCCAAGAAGAACTGCTGAGTTAATTTTCCTTGGGACCCTTTGGAAAGACTCTTGAAGAACACCAGGAGTCAGCTGTGGATTAGTTTCTTTGGAACCTTTATAATAGTGGACCCCTGATGTAACCCAGAGGCAGTTAAGTTGTCGGCTTTGAGTTCTTTACTCTGGGACAATCCCGTGAGTTCATTTTTCAACCTTATTTTCGCACTGGCACTTCCAAGCACCCGTTTAGATTCGCTTATTGGAGCAAAAGCTCTGTGGAGGAGGGAAGAGTGAGGAACCAAGGGTGTTCCATGACCAAATAGAAATGTGTAGGATAAGCCTTTTGGGCACCTCAGGAGCGGTGTGGGTTAGGAATCCATTGGGCCCTGTACCAACTAGAAATGTGTAGGAAGCCTATTTGGCACTCAGAGCGGGTTGTGGGTAAATTCATGGGGCCCTTAGGAACAGTGGGTTTGTACCTAAAGTGATAGTTTTTTGTTAAAAGCGCATTATAAATATAAATAAATTGTAAACTGAACGTGAACGATCAAACACACTGCTTACTAGCTGCAGGCCTCACTATGCTGATGAACCCAGGATTTTTTATTTCACAACCCTCTAGTCACAGGAGGCCTCCCTTAAACCCATAAGATCTTGATCTCTGTCAAAAGCTCTAGCACTAAGCTACAGTCCCGTAGGATTGACGGGTTTGAAGAGACCCAAGGTGTTTCCTGGGACTCTTTTCACGCAGCAAAATCAATGAAGAAATAAATCTTGCGGTAGGAAGCGGCGGGAAGTTTCATGGGGGCTTGTTATAAATTAGAGGCCTTTACTGTAGCTTGGAGGTCCATTCAGCATAAAAACCCGGGCTGTGCAAGCCACAAAATGGATAGAGGGGGTTACAATTGGCTAAACTTACTAACTGGACACGGCCTTTTAAAGGCTTAATTCATGGTTCACAATTCACATCACACAACGAGGCGAACATAAAGTCAGGGAAGCCTCCACTTTCTAATTAGACGAACCCCTTTTGCCTTTCAAGGAGGCAAGCGGGCCCCCCGAGGTTATTTTACCTGGCTGGCCCGGGCCTGAAATGGAACCACCGAGCTCTGGGACATAAAGCAGTCCATCTTATTATTCTTACCCCAAGAAGCGTAGACAAAACAGCCCTGCCGCTGAAACGCTTGTTGTGAGACGAATCCGATGTAGCTTGGGTAATTCAAGGGCTGTTCCACGTACTAATCAGCGGCAAGCGACAGGATTCTTCAGCTTTCGACAACAATCCAAGTGTATGCATACTTTTTAGTGCTAATTAGCAAACCTGTCGTTCTGTATGAATTCACCGGATAGTGATAAGCACCTTTTCTGAAATTATGGCACTGCGTAAAGCGCTGTTGTATTTGAGACGCGGTCTAATTAAGACCCGGTGCCGAACGCAGTACGCGTAGGATGTTATGAGCGCGGCTGCTAAAGGGGTACAGGTGTCGAAAAACGAATGTGTATGACATTTAGATGCGCAGAGGGGAAGCTGGAGGCCTGCTCCAGCGAGCTGTGTAAATGTCACCCAACTGCTAGCTTTATGAAAAATCCAATGTGTGTCTATGAGCCGTACGTCTCCGGCGCAAACACAACCCTATGATCATCTCGGGTAAGCGTCTGAGCGTGGCCTGCCAGATCATTTCACATGTAGGCTGAGGATGTGGGATTGTGCGGCAGATGCACTCTCAGGTCCTAGTTTGCATGGGTAAAACATACCACAGCCACGGGTGGATATTTCATTTCACTGCTTGGGAGACAATAAACAAGAAAACTTTTCAAGAGCCGTTTGTCGAGGGGGTGCCAAAGGAGACTCCAAAAGTACTGCTTTTCTGGTAGAGACAGCACAATGCAATAAACAACCTGTAGGATATGGCCCAATTGAAGCTTGTGAAGCATTGCCTTCAGTTCTGCCTAATATTACTGTATATACGCACTGACAAAAAAAATAACGCAATCAGACAGAAATGGTGGATTGCTGCAAAACTCGGCATGCAGTTAGGGCTCAGGTAGATATGTAAATGATTAAAGTGCCACAAGAGGGTGTAAAAGTGCTTCCCCTACTGCCCTAAAAAAACCTCTCAGAGTACTTTTGGGTAGTATACCACTTGGTGAGTTTGTTTACTGCCATGCACTCAAAGACGTTTTGCCCAGTTGACAGACTTGGGGGTCAGCAGGATGGTCATTTCGACTAACTGCCATCTGGCCATTCTGACCTAGCAGTTAGGAGGTTTTGGGAGCAGTGGGTCCTTGAGGGTACACACACACGGCAGACAGGCTCTGGATGGCCCAAATAGACATGACAAGCACAAGCAGCTCTCACAGTTTCATTGTTTACCACTCAGCCACAAGTGGTATCTCCACTGGTACCTCCACTGGTACACACTCCTGTCTCTGTCCAGACCATTTCCAGGTTCTTAGCAGAAGGAAATTTGTTCTAACGACGGGCATTACGTGTCCTGCCATTGACAGCCAGCCACCTGCTATGAACTGGAACCGTATCGTCATTAGCAATGAATCCAGATTCTTTTTGGGATCCGACGATTGTCAGGTTCGAGTACAGAGGCCTCGCTGTGAGCGCTTCAATCTTGCATTTGTTGTGGAGCGACAATGCCCCAACTGTTGATGTGATAGAAAATCTGTGGGCAAATGTTCAACATGATACTATACAGAACCGTATCTCATCATCATATCCAGACTAGAGGTGGCCAAACAGGGTAACTAGAGCCGTCTTCCAGTTGTAATATTGTAATCACTTACATATATCATTATTACATCCACGCATCTAAAGTTTTATTCAATTCCAGCAACACATTCCTGGTAAGTTTTTTTTTTTTTTGCATGGGTATGGCACCTGAAACCACATTTTGGCCCTTGCCGCAATGAAAAGGTTGAGAACCAGAGCAATAAACACATAGGCCAGCAGAGATTTAGCTTTATTTATATAGTACTCCAGTTTCCTCCCACCTCTTATATGGCTAGTATAAATTGCCCCTAGGTGCAATTGTATGAGGAGTGTAATGCCAGGTGAGGGACTCGCCAAGACATGAGCCACGTGTTTCCAGGACACCTGGTTTCCACTGCAACCATTTCTGGGATGAATGATTACCAAAGACGAGCTTTCAGAACTGTTACTAGAACAAAAGAAACGCTCGACATTGATGGGAAAGTGCTGATTTATCACATTTATGGACCAAACCATGGCTGCCGTAAGCCTTGACCACATGTCCCCGCTTGCACATGCTCAGAACCGCACAGCCTGTGGACTTTTAGCTTTTTGCCAGCTTGGTGAAAGCGAGAGTCCGCGGAGGACGTGTGTGCATTGAAATGACAGATTTATTGTCAGTTTCTCGAGGCCTTGAGGTACTCGAGTTGATTTGGGATAAAATCGGCATACGCGCACACATGGCCACGCACGCTATTGAAGAATGGCATTCCTTTTACTCTTTAACTCAGCAGAAGACGCTGGTAGTATCGCAGCGCTGCCACTCTGAAGGTCGTTTAGGGAAGCTTTCATTTTGGCTCACAAAGCATCCAGAGAGAGTGTATCACCCCATTCGACACCGAGCACACACATTTAAAATGTCTTTAATTGTCAGTGCACAAACAACAGAGGGCCTTGACATTGAGGAGACTAAATCATAGTACACAGCTGAAGTTGTGAGATCTATTTCGTTTATCGCTTTTGTCAGCACACATCCACTATAAAAGAGTACTAACGTGTGAGATTTTAAAGCAACATGTGGCAAATAACAGACTTCAAAACAGGACAAACATGGGACCGGATTCACTAAAGAGTTTTAAGAAAGTAAACCTTGAGACACTTTCTTATTTTTTCCAGTGGTAATCACACATTATAACCCTTAACATGAATGAGAAGGTAACAATTAAAAAGTATAATCAGTTAGCATAGTTAGTAAAACACCTGGTTTGAGTAAGTGATCCGCATCTTTATCGTAGCAGATATAAATTCGGTCATGACTGGATCCTGCCATGTACACCCAATTTTTGAGAGAAACCTGTGACCCACCGCTAAACATGACAACTACCCTAAACACACAGCCAAAAAAAAAGGTGCAGTGGCTAAGGATAGGAAGGTGAATGTCCTTGAAAGGTCGAGGTAGAGCTCTAGGTCGAGGTTCCAGCCCCACACATGATGTTCATCTGCTGTAGCTCCAGTCAAGCTGCTTCCGTCATCAGCTCCAGCCCCATCATACCTGGGCCACTTAATGTCAATGTGCATACTTCACATTTTATTCGAACTTTGAGTCCATGACTTTAGTTTCGCTCTTAGATTTATCATCTACGCCGCCCAAGGAGGTTGGGTCCCTTTTTGAGTCTTGGTCCTCCTAAGGTTTCTTCCTATAACTCAGGGAGTTTTTCCTTGCCACTGTTGCCCTAGGCTTGCTCAATTTGGGATTGGACGTAGTTATTAGGAGATAATCTAAACACCTGTAAGTTTGCTTGAGACAATGCTCCATTGTAAAAAGCGCTATATAAATAAATCTGACTTGACTTGACTTGACTAATCTAAATCTGATAGTACACCTGTAGATAGATTCAAATTCAATTGCCTTTTCTCTTGTTACTTGAACTTTTATTAATTTCCATACTTGCTCTGTCCAATACAGGGTCACAGGAGCTGGGTCAAACCGGCAGTTTTTGAAAGTTTTTTTATGTATAAAAACTGAGCACCCTCTTTGAGCAGGAGGTGTTTTTGTTTTCGTGAAATGCTCAAGAGTGTCTGCAAATGAGGACTGAGTTACGCAGAATGAAGTATGAGGTGTAGCAAACCCAAAACGTCATGTCCTCATGTGAGGACCGAGGTCTCAGGAGGTTAAGGATAGGAAGGTGAATGTCCTTGAAAGGCCAAGGTAGAGCTCTGATCTAAATCTGATCGAAAATCTGTAGACAAACTTGAATTAAGTTCTCACGACCATTGCCATTTTTCTCATTACTTGAACATTCATTAATTTTCATACCTGCTCGAGCCAATTCTGGGTCACAGAAGCCAGGCCTAACCAACAACACAGGGTGCGAGGCGAGACCCAACTCTAGTCTGGATGCCAATCTATGAGAATCACTACATTATTTTATATAGCATCGCTCAGTAACATAACGTGCATATCGTGGTCATTAAGACGACTCAGGTATAACGTATTCCTAATAACAGGCATTGCAACAGAACCTGAAATATGAATATTTAATAACGCAGCTTCCCTCTCTAGTCCGTACTGATTAGCTCCTGCCCTGCTTGTGCTCTGCCTGTGCTTGTGCTGCCGTGCAGCCTGTGTGAGCTCGAGTGTGATATTATGAAGAATATGGATTCTGACTGCACCAGCATCCAAAATGGCTCCTTTGTGGGGGAGCAGAGGTGATGGACAGAGCTCCCGCCGGTATAGCGGCGTAAACCTGAATTGAACTGCGCTTTATGGAGGGACCCACTCATGTGTGCACACATCGATCAGTGAACTGTTAAGCAATCCTTTTGCAGTCCAGGGCGAGAAGGCAAACACATCCTGGCTCAAGGTTGGCGTGGAAGAAAGAAACGCTTCAGAAGGGTCTTTGCTTGAACTTTAACAGCCCGTTTCTCGTCCTCGGCTGATGTTATTTTAACTTTTACAGACCCAAAGGGGAATACATCATGATTCCTATAAATGAATAAAAGGGGTCAATAAAGAAATAAATATAAATATTCACTGTGGAAAACGATCTATGGTGGCCTCACATACTAAGGGGATCACTTCAGATCACACCCAATTGAAACTAACACACCAGCTTTTTTCTGGAAATGTGGAGTACCCAGAAAGTAAACCCATGTAACAAAGGGACTACAAGCAAAAACCCCCACACAGACAAGTCCGAGGTCGGAATCAAACCAGGGACGCTGGAGCTGTTTGAGGCGACCGTGCTAACCAAACAAAGGAGGCTTTGTAGATAAGGACAGTAGGTGTTTCCAAAAAAAAAATTGTCTACCTCAACAAAACACACGGGTGCCTCTTAAACATTAAAAAAGGATTACATTTACATCATCATTTAGCAGACACCTTTAACATCCCAGACCGACTTGCAATTCGATTACAGTCTTACAAGCAATTGTGGGTTAAGGACCCAACAGGCAGAGGTGGGATTCTGGACCTCTGGTCCATAGTCCAGTACCTTACCGCTAGAAACCACCACAGTCCAGTTTAATTAATTTTATTAATTGGGTAATTAATTATATATGAAGTCATCCATGCAAAACAAGTCTGCATAGGAAAAATCTTATGTTTTTCTACACTAAAACAGCGTTCCAAGAAAAGAGAAAAATAAAAAACGTTGTTCAACGAGTGTGAAGGGCAAGTCCAATAACTGAGGTGAAATTCAGTCCAGAGCTGAGGTTCAATCTGCAGTGACTGAAAAAGTGCCAGATAAAACAAACAGATTACAGACAGTGTGGAGGTTATGATAAACGTTTTCCTCAGAGCTCCGAATCTCTTTTCAGAAATATAACGTTTTTGTTAAAAATGTTGTGTCATTTTCCCCTCACTGTCTGCCTGAACGGGAAAAAAATCGCATCGCCTCAACAGTTAGTTTTTGGGGGAAATTATCGCCAAATCTAAATGGCTCTGTGTCCCGTCACGCAGAATTTGTTGGTGTTGTTGTGTTATTAAATTCTGTCCACCTCGTTTCGTCGAAACCAAGAGCCGTCCCCGATAGAAAGTGCTTCAGCTTCAGTCTTCAGCAACACTCTCTTGGGAGGGTAAACCATGGTCTTTCCTCCATTTGTAAAACAATCTATCTGACTGTGGATTGGTGGAGCGTTCCCAAACTCTTTAGAGATGGTTTTTGTGTAACCTTTTTTTGTGTAACCTTTTTTTTTCTGAGCTCCTTCAGAATCTCTCCTTTGTTTTCGTCAGCCTATGATACACTTCCCCAAAAACGTGTTTATTGGAAGAGCAGGACTTTGAAAAATAGATCCCTGTTCTTTAAAATAAAAACAGGGTGGCCCACACTCACAACCCTGATTGTCATCCACATTGATTGGAAATCACCTGACTCTCGAATTTCACCTTCCAAATTAACTATAACCTGGCTAATCCTAGTTCTTTCAAATACTTTTGGCGCCACTCACTAACAAATGGTTAAAAACTGGACCATTTTCCTCAATAAATAAATGACCAAGTATATAATTTTTTTTATGTCTCATTTGTTTAAACTGGGTTCTCTTTAATCTACTTGTAGACTCGTGTGAAAATCTGATGATGTTTTAGGTCATATTTATGCATTCTAAAGGGTTTATTTTTTAAGCAAAAATGTAAAAAGTAAATGTTTTTCCTTCAAGACTTTTGGAGACCATGTTTAGTTGGCTTTTTTTGGGGATCCTTGAACTCTACTCCAACCAAAGTATAACAGAAAAATAGGTGTCAAGTTTAGGAATGTGGGTTTTATTTTATGCTGTACCCTACCCCCCTAGGTGTCAAGTGTTAGGAATGTGGGTTTCTATGCTGTACCCTACCAGTGTCAATTAATGTGATCACACAATTGTTGCCTCTTTTTTAGGCACAGAAATGAACATTAGTCATCATCAGAATTTGTTGTTCAAGGGTTTCGGAATGATGGACAGATCAGTTTGATACAAAAAAGCTCCACAGGATGACTTTACTCGTCAGAATGAGCAACTATCTGTTTGGAAAGGATGTACAGATTTGTTTAGGCATTCTGTTGTCTCAGGTGGCTTGAGAAATAGCTCAGGTAGCTGCTGTAAATGGGGAAATAAATCTTCTGAGGTGAGCATGGCCCTGCACCTTTGGGCTAAGCCCTGGATGTTAAAAATGTTCGGCTCCGCCCCTGGTAATCAGAAAGAAGGAAAAGAAATGTGGATTAACTGTGATCAAAAGAAACAGGACTCAGCCACAAACATGGAACTGAGAAAAAAAAGGCAAAATGAGGCACAGAGTGAACAGGGTCAGAATCGGGGCACGACCAGCACCACTTCATTTCCTCTCTTCATCTAATCTAGTGGCATTTACTTCAGGTTAGAGCTACAACAAAGTGAGAAGGAGCTGCTGAATCATCAACATTCTCGAACGTGATGGGATTTTGTAGTGTTCGGCTGTCTGAAAACACCAATAAACAGTGCAGTGATGGTTCTGTTTCCGCAGCACTGCGCCGTTAGGTAAAAACGATTCACAGTCGTTAAATCTTCTTCATAAACAGGACTGCCATAAAGTCCCAGACTGGAATGTAAATGCATTTTATAGAAATGTAATGGAAAGTGACATCCAGTTGATATGAATGTACTTTATAATGCCAGCATCATTACCTTATGTGCTTCACACTGTGTTCTACTGTCCTAAATTGTATGTGTATGAGCTGCACTGACGGCGACATGAAATCTGGTGCAGTAGAATGCGGTTCGATACGCAGCGTACGTTTGTTTCAAGTGCAAACTAGTCAAACTGGAGCCGGCAGAGACAGAAGCTCACCTAAATCCATACAGTCCCTACAGGAAATCGTCATGCCTCTTTGAAATGATGACTTTTTTGGTCTTACATCCTGAAATAAGGCAAGATTTCTTTTTCAATGGAAAACATTAATGGAAAACTACAATATTGGGGTTGGAAAATTGACCAGCCCCCTGATTTAATACTGATTTATAGCATCTTATAATATATAACACCAGTATATACACAGATGTGTAGTGTTACATTACTATAGGTAACTAGCTGTGCATAGCTATATATACACATCTGTACCTACACAGTACTCAGTATTTCTACTGAAACTGCTGGCGATGGCACTCTTGCATCCAACTGCAAACGATGGCTGAAACCGAAATGGTGGATCACACTAATCACAGGGTTGTCTCCATGGCTCTGAGCATATATTGTAAGGTGTGCCACCAGATCCAATGCAGACCTGCTGCTGCTGTGACTGAAGATACATCTGTGATTTCAGATTGCTTAAAATATGCCGCACCATCGACTTTGTTCTTCGACCGTGACACTCCGGATTAACCAGACTGTAATTCCACCTGGCTCTCAGTAATGACTGCTCACTCACTCGCCCTCCCCCTTATCCACACACATGGAGTCATGTCAAAAATGCAGTTACGCTTATTAATGTGTGCTTCTGTGCCTCGGGCTCTGTGGCTTGATCTGATTCCAGCTTCTTTTTCAAAGCCAATTTCCTGGACAGAATCGCTCCAAACTTGGTTCCACTAAAGCTATTTCCGCAACACGCTCCCTTTTCGTGACCCGGCTGACACCTTTCTTTTCTCTCATCTGCAGGTACAAGACAAATGCTGCTCTGTGCAAACTGTTTACCCTCTCATATAAATAAGCATTATCCCAAGGACCGAGTAACACTTGCCATTAAAAGCAGGGCTTGAAAGTGCAAACTTATTCACAAGTACTCGTAGAAGGGTAAACGTCCTAAGATGGACTGTACAATGCCCATTAGTGGTGCCCATTAGCAGCAAGTGGCATCATGGAGCTGCTACGGATCTGACTTGTTGTTCCAGCACGTCCCACAGGTGCTCAATCAGATCTGTCACCTGTGACTGATGCACGTTATACCTCCACGAATTCTGAAGAGAATTTCCGGTAGACCGTATGAGCCGTATGACTGTACTCTTCGATACACCTGCAAATTCAGCTACTTCCTTCACACTACAGCATTTGGTACCCAAATGCAATCGGTCCTTTTTGCCAATCATTAACATCTGCTGTGGTAGCCTAGTGGTTAAGGTACTGGACTCTGGCCCAGAAGGTCCAGGGTTCAAATCCCACCTCTGCCAAGCTGCCACTGTTGGGTCCTTGAGCAAGGCCCTTAACCCACAATTGCTTGGATTGTAAGGTTGTATCAATTGTAAGTCGCTCTGGATAAGGGCGTCTGCTAAATGCTGTAAATGTAAATCTGCTTTGCGTCCCATTTTCCACACATCTGTACCACCTCTTCTCAATCTAGAAATCCCAGCATACACCTGATCATCCTCGTGAAACGCCATCTGCAGGAGCCTGAAGTTACTACCACCTTCAAACACAGAAATTTTTGTTTTGGGGAGTATATTTCTGTGCCAAAGCAGATCTTCTGTGAGTCTTGGGGGCTCAGAATCTGGTCACAAAGTCGTGGTTTGCCCCTCCTTGGACCACTCTCAGTGGGTATTCACTAGGGCTGTGCTAAAAAAATCGGTACAGCAATATACCACATCGATTCTCAGCTCAAAATATCACAAAGAAGAAAACATATTTGAAATAGGGTAGATGCCGCAGTACAGTGCTTTGCCAGCTGAACTATCAATGAGATGTATTAAGACGACTCAGATTGCACATCGTAACTTGTATTGCGACTCTTTTTATATTTGCAGTGAACTTTGTGGAATATCGCGATGTATCGTGATGAAATAAATCATGACCCACCCTTAGTACTTACATCCTCTGACTGGCAGCACTTCACAAGCTTTGCTCTTTCAGAGACGTTCTGCGGGCCATCTATGACATTTATGTCCCCTTTTGAAGTCACTTGGATCTTTAGGACTGTAGTAAATCTGTCAGTCTGGTAGTCATTGGCAATTCAGTTACTGTTGATGCCTTCGTACTGAAGTTCTATTCCACAGCTATTTTTTTATCATTATCTCCATGGTTCTCACTTGTTGCCTTGATGTTCGATAATTTCCCATCATAGACAGGGCATAAATATTTTTGCAGGCATAAGTAAACTAACGGCACAGATATTCTTTCAAAAGTAGCACAAAACAAAAACGCCTCCCCAGTCCATGACTGTCTCCAGTGAGATCTATCTGGCTTTTCTCGCAGCAGCATCAGTAATTAAAACCACAAAGTACATTGTTGGTGTATCATCCTTCTCTAGTTACGCAAGTCCACGTAACCTCTCCCGACACACGGATGTTCGCTCCATTTGACTTCTAACGCGAACTTGTTATATATAAGTGTTTATTCCAAATAAGTTCAGAAAGACTTGGCAGGCAGTCCCAGTGGAAAAATTATGAAAAAGTAGCTGCCATGGCTAAACAAAGCGACGTGTTTTATACAGTCATTAGCGGTTGCTTCACCGCAGTTTCCTTCTGCAGTGCAGGAAAACAGGGCTTCCTGAAATAGGCATCTGCTTCACTTTGTTCCTCCGAGCCGTGGAAGCGCCGCTCGACAGAACAAATTGAAGGAGAGGCATCAGTGGATCCTATCTCACCAGCTCAGCATCTGCTCGGAGCTCCGCTCGAGTGCTTCGGCTCACGAGGTCTGGCTTCTTTTTAATAAGATAAACCGTTTGCATTTTTTTTTCCAGGGCTGCATTTCATGTTCTCAGAAATGTGCTGTACTTGTTTTCGTTTAAAACTCAACCAAACAGGTCACTCACCCGGTGACGTGAGCGAGAGCGTACGTCCAGTGCCAGTTCCTCAGGCGTGATGGGAAGACCCAGTTGATGGATACAACAGATGCTGCGGACCTGGGTTTGAACGTGACAGGTCGGTGCAGTTATGATCCAAACCAAACCCCAGAATGCACCTATGATAGGTTTCAGAACTGGACCTTGGTATGATGGAAAAGCACAACAAAAGTACT
The DNA here is from genome assembly GCA_025084515.1 of Ancistrus triradiatus. Classification (NCBI taxonomy): domain Eukaryota; kingdom Metazoa; phylum Chordata; class Actinopteri; order Siluriformes; family Loricariidae; genus Ancistrus; species Ancistrus triradiatus. The sequence goes on along the minus strand of JAJAGP010000188.1, from coordinate 485,820 downwards.
GTGCAAAAATCTTAGGCCACCATTGAATTTGTTGTTTTAGAAGTGGTATAATGAACATATATAACATATTGCTGGCGACTGACCCAAAAGCTTGGATTTGTCCCTCCATAATCCTCTTTTCCACGGATCTTCAATCCAGCATTTGTGAGCTTCAGGATATCTTAGCCTTTTCAACCTGCTCCCGTTTTGAAAAATGGGTTTCTTGGTTGCTGCCCTTCCAAAAAGTCCATTCCTGATCAAGCTTCTTCAGACTCGATCCTGATGAAGCTGCCAGATTCTGCTGTAAGGGGACGTCACACCAAATACTTGCCTCTGTAGCCTGTGGAAGCTGTTTTTCTGATTTCTTTTCTGTATTTTAATACTGCATACAAATGTATATATTCTGATAAAGGTCATTGTCTCATTGCTGAAACAATGGTATATCTAGTCTAGTCTAGTCTAAGGTAGCCTGAAACTTTTGCACAGTACTGTACCTCACGTGGATGACTGGGTACATGTGCGCTGTTTACCTGGGTGCAGGGAGGGTGAAGCTATGGGAAAGGTTCTACTAAGAGGCATGGACGTTCATTAGCCCACTTACAGTAGGGTAATGCGTCCTAACTCATGGATGGTTAGAGGAATGTGGCAAACAGTTCAAGGTGTTCCAGACCTCCAAATTCCCAAATCCAGCCAAGGCTCTTTGTGATGGGCTGGAGCAGCAAATCCGATGATGGTTTAGATTACATTCCGGTATGTCGCCTCATGACAAATCCCACAAAGCAGACTGAGGGTGACTTGCATTCCAATCATTTACCTGAAGCAGGTAATTAGTTCTTCCACCACATCCGGAGCATTTTTCTAATTTTCACAAACAAGCAGCACGTAAACCGTGACTGCATTCAACATTTCCAAAACCCTCCAATCATAACAACAAATATGAGGCACGGGTGCTGGAGTGTGGCGCCTGTAAAATAAATGGAGAAGCCATCGGAGATGAAATGTGCTTCGCATACCTGCAAACAGCAGGCCATGATTTGTATGCTAATTAGAGCTACGCCGATTCGCAGAGCCCTTTGGAGTGCAGCGTCTGGATCGGCGAGGTCTCACTTACGCACATCCACCTCAGGTAAAGAGGTTCTACAGTGGAACCTCAGTGGAAATGAATTGGTTCCAGAAGACCATTCAAACTCTGATTTGTTCGAAGTGCGAATCAAATTTCCCCATAAGAAGAAATGTAAATAGGATTAATGTTACCAAGCCCCAAATGATTGGGGCTATATACGGATGTAATTAATGCTGAAAAGCATGGATAAAGCAAATGAATGTAATACAATAATAATAATAATTAATAAAGGCATGAAATAATTGAAAATAAAGTGAAACTTTATAGCGCTGAGGCGAGCGCAGTTAGCACGCGCAGAGACTGAAGGGCTGTCCCAAATCGCACCTCATATAATATGCATATACGTAATATAATAATATAATAATACAATAATATAATATACATAATATGCCTATGACCGGTCTCTAGTTCTTCTTCTTCTTTTGGATTTTACCGCGATTGGCATACTAGTCCATTATCGCCCCCGACTGGACTGGATGACATGCATTGTGTTTGGAATGTTCTATTTATTTGAAGTCTGACTTTTCGGGCCGTTCGATGTCCAAATTGCTCGAGTGAAGAAGCGTTCAAATTTTTGGTTTGAACCGTTTTCCAGCATGTGTTTTACATGCTTACATTCAGGGTGGCACAGCTCAGATATGCCAGCTCACCCCCTGTAGTGACCCTGGTTTGAGTCCCAGGGGTGCCTTCTGGCAGTGCACGATTGGTTGTGTTTGAGGGAGGAGAGGCCAGTCGGGGGTATCCATCCCTGTGATGGACTGGATGCTTGGAGGAGCCTGTTAGTCCAGCCGCCTCGTCTAAAACAAGAACCCTTGAGTTTTATGTTAGAGGTTTTTTTTGTACTAATCGATTCCTATCCTAAATTAATAAAGAACATATTAAATTATCCAATGGTACTTTTTTGTGAAACCTTTCTGAGGAGCCAGTGCTCACCCATGTCTGATCATTTAGTTCGTATTTCATCAGCATGTGAGGTTTAATGCATTATACATCACACAGCCAGCACTGTGGCTTTGATGCTTGTTGTCCTGTCTCTCACCCTGTTTCATATCTGCCCCCCTCTCTCTCACACACACACACACACACCTGACCGTGTTTAAAATTTAATGCCATCTTGGTGCACTCATTAGCACCATAATTGCCCTGGCTCTTCATTACATGCCCTTGCCTGTAGAATGAATCGCTGCCGTGCTGCACTTAATTACGGGATGTTAATGATTTAGACCAGATACTGTTTCCCCAGGTACCTCATGTGCATTTTCTTGTTAGAACATCATTTAATTTGGCTTTGATCGCCTGCTAAATGCTAACGCCGATTTAGGCTTTTGCCACGTGCTGCGCTTATTGCTTAGGTAGAGATTAACATTTGAAGTAAACAAGCGAGTGGGACGGTGCTTAAACTGGAAGGGAGGGAGTGGAAACTCAATACCTGTGGGATTTCTATAGAAGTCTAACAAATATAAGCACAAATTCCAAATCAATTAGCCTAAATCCAAACTGCATGGCGGCAGTGTTACCAACAAACCCATGTCTTAGACGGAATTACAAAGCACCAAATGTGGCTTTGAATTCCAGGCCTTGGCTGTGGGTGGAGTCTCTGCTATATTAGCAGGAGCCAAACTGTTGTTCATTTAATGCTTTCTGAACAAACAAATAAAAATACATCAAAATATGTCAGTGTATAAAATAATATATATATATATATATATATTCGGCACTGTCTGGTGGAAAAAGCAGTTTTAACTTATTTTTTTAATTATCATTTTATTATACAGGCAATAAGGTGGAGCGAAAGCACCGGCAGCACCTCCCTCTAAACTGTGTGACCCAAATAAATAAATAAATGCTAAATAATAAACAAAAAACAAGCTAACTAACTAAAAGTAAAGTAATACTATATTCTTTTACTTTATTTTGTTTTTACATTACTGTTTTTTTAATTCAATATCTTAATTATATACACGATTGCCTTACATATTTTTATATTCTCAATTTTATTAATTATTAATAAAACTATTCTCTATTTTATAATAGAGTTATTCTCTTTTATTTTAGTATTTATTTTTCTTTTCATGACCTTACATTATATTTGATTTATTAGTCTATAAATTATTATATTTTTTTTATTATTATAACATTTAAGTATGTTCTCTCTGTTAATTTTTATATTTGGCTTCTGTTTATTTCAACTATTACTATAAAATTATTTATTAGATAACTTAGTTTAATTCTTACATATAACACCTAGGCTGCCAAAAGAGGTTTGGTCCCTTTTTGAGTCTTGGTCCTTCCAATGTTTCTTCCTTATAATGTTTAGGGAGTTTTTCCTTGCCACTGTCACCCTAGGCTTGCTCAGTTAGGGCTTTGGGCCTAGATAATAGAAAATTGTAAAAAGTGCTATAGAAATAAATGTGAATTTGAGTACCTTACTGTGTAGCATGCAGTTTAAGATGCGTCAGATTAGTACCTGCCCTTAAAGTGTGAAATCCCATGCGTAAATGTTAAATCAGTTTTAAATCAGTTTGTTTAAAATCTTTGGGGATAAAAAGAACAATTTGCCACGTGGGTCAGAATATGTGGCATACTATGCAGGATGAAGCAGCTCAAAAGCGGCCGAGAACTTCACATCATCCATATCTTTATAGACATATTACTTCCATTTATTCCGGAGGTTGTGTTACTTTTTTTTCTTACAGAAAACCACAAAACATGTCAGGATTGGCCACATTTTTGTATATGATTACCTTGTAGTCATACCCGACTTTCACCTGTGCAGGAGCTTAACGAATCTATCCGTACCGCTCTGGTTCTTGCGTACTTACCTAGAAACGTGGCGTCGTTTTGTTTTCATCTTGACGATGTTTAATCATGTGTCCATAAAAAGGCTGCGGGTGAAATGTGTTCCGCTAATCATCTCTGCTAAATCATGTGTGACAGACCTACGAGCAGGCTGAGATGAGAATCATTAGCTATCTAAATTAAAATGAAATGGCTGCTGATTCCACTCGACGACAAGCGGATTTGTTTTTTTGCTCGAGTCCTTTTCCTAGGAACAAACATGATTCGATGTTTCAGGAAAAAGTAGCAACATCACTGGGTTGATTTACAGTTTGTTTTGCGATCAAAACAGAGAAAGGTGCCCAAGTTAGTTGTGTTTGTGTGGATGATTGTCCTGTACCAAGCTGTAAATGATAAGTAAGTGTGTGTACCTGTCCTATTGTAAGTAGTACACCTTTGTATCTGTACATTCTCTCTAAGCTATGACTATATAAACTGGTTCACGTTCACGCGTCCATTCATCTGGCTGATCTTCCGTGTTGTTCCTAATACTGTCCGAAGATGCAGTTTTGGCTTCGTCAAACAAAGTATCAGTCGTCTCAATCACTTATCAGTTTTCAGCAGTGGCGTGCAATGCATACAGTGGGTCCCCCTTCAGCTACCCCCAACTCCCGAATCCAACTAGCAGATTCACTCATTTCTTATGTATACGGTTTGCCAGCAGCCAAAACATTAAGGAAACACCAAACTCATCAGTCCGTTAGGCTTATTTACCTTGCTGAATTAATGCAAGGTTCCTTGCAAGTCACCATTGGACGTCATCTCAATAGACACTGACATTTATGTACAAATCACAAATACAGTGGGGCAAAAAAGTATTTAGTCAGCCACTGATTGTGCAAGTTCTCCTACTTAGAAAGATGAGAGGTCTGTAATTTTCATCATAGCTACACTTCAACTATGAGAGACAAAATGAGAAAAAAAAATCCAGGAAATCACATTGTAGGATTTTTAGGATTATAGGATTGTAGGAAAATAAGTATTTGGTCACCCACAAACAAGCAAGATTTCTGGCTCTCACAGACCTGTAATGCTTCTGTCCTCCACTTGTTACCTATATTAATGACACCTCTTTGACCTCGTTATCTGTATAAAAGACACCTGTCCACAGCCTCAAACAGTCAGATTCCAAACTCAACACCAGGAAGAAAATTGTAGACCTGCACCAGGCTGCGAAGAGTGAATCTACAATAGGCAAGCAGGTTGGTGTGAATAAATCAACTGTGGGAGCAATTGTAAAACATACAAGACCATTGATAATCTCCCTTGATCTGGGGCTCCACGCAAGATCTCATCCCATGGGGTCAAAATGATCATGGCCTAGCCAGTCTCCAGACCTCAGCCCCATAGAAAATTTGTGGAGGGAGTTGAAAGTCCGTGTTGCCCCAAAACATCACTGCTCTAGAGGAGATCTGCATGGAGGAATGGGCCAAAATACCAGCTACAGTTTGTGCCAACCTGGTGAAGACTTACAGGAAACGTTTGACCTCTGTCATTGCCAACAAAGGTTATGTTACAAAGTATTGAGTTGAACCAAAAATTTATTGACCAAATACTTATTTTCCACCATAATTACAGTAAAATTCTTTAGAAATCCTACAATGTGATTTCCTGGATTTGTTTTCTCATTTTGTCTCTCATAGTTGAAGTGTACCTATGATGAAAATTACAGACCTCTCTCATCTTTCTAAGTAGGAGAACTTCCACAATCAGTGGCTGACTAAATACTTTTTTGCCCCACTGTACATAGCACCTTCTTAGGTTAGACTGTGGTAGCTATGGGCCAGGCTCTGTAGTGAAAATCATGAATCTGATTGGCCAGATTTCTTGTCCATATGTTAAAAGACTCACATTACCAAACCCTTCAAAATATAATCAGAAGGGGCATGCAAAGACAGCCAGCAGCCATTCTAATGAGCAGTTTCGCTCTCGGTCAGATATGTATCCTGTAGCAGCCAGAGTAACCTTTTGAAGTTTTTGATTTACTGAAGGGTTAGAAGGGCCTGACTGCACACCACCGGTATATCTGATGCATTTACGTATCGTTTTCATGCAGTTTTCATGTAAAAATACCCTTTATAGTTACATTACAGTAGCATAAAAAGGCAATGTGACTATGGTAATGTCCGATCGACGTCCATTCGGTTAACGACCTGTTTCATAGAACGTAGGTAATGCGGTCTCTAAACGGCACCCATCTGTACTGTCAGTGATGAAGACACAACATGTCTCACTATGTAGAAGCTCCGCTGTAATGCAAAATCAACACCAGCATACATGAAATGTTTATGTGAATTTAGCCACAAGTTTGAGCGCTCTCCCCGAGCATTTTATTGCTTATTGGAGCCATTCAGGCAGATTTACTGCATATGAATGCGCCAAAGAATTCCCGAGGAATGGTGGGTAGTGTTCTTTACAGTTAGGCTGTGTAAATGGTAGTTTCCGTGCAGGTAAAGGGCAATCTGCTGGTAACAGCGCAAAGAAAATGTTATACGCAGTGTATCACGTGTGTCAGAAAAACCGCTGCTTTATACAACTGTAATAATCAGAGCAATGTTAGGATTAGCTGTCTGACTTCTCTCAGGGTCTCTGTATTATTCCCAGATTTCATTTGCATATTCTTAGTACCACCATGTGCGCTTTAGGTCCACGGGCACTGCATTCAACTAATTGGACTAAGCCAGACAGCATGTTACGTGTCATGAAAACTCAACGGGAAGCACAGGGAACACATCTTGAGTGATTTTTACTATACTCTTCAACAAGCCAGCCCACCAATTCTTTTTCCGCTTTCTCCACTTATTGCAGATTGACCAGTCCGGTATTAGAGGGCACATGCCTGACCTGGCTGGGATTCTACAACAATAAAGACGTTCCGAGATTAGATAAAGGCGAGAAAAGTATGGCTTTATTTGTTTCTAATAACTTCTTATACAGTGGTATGAAAAAGTTTGGGCACCCCTGATAATTTTCATGATTTTTCTTTATAAATCATTGGTTGTCCAGATCAGCAATTTCAGGTAAATATATCATATAGCAGATGAACACCGTGATATTTGAGAAGTGAAATTAAGTTATAGGTTTTAACAGAAAGTGTGCAGTAATTTATTCAAAAAAAAAATAAAATTAGGCAAGTGCATAATTTGGGCACCCTTGTCTTTGAATACCTTTAAGCACTAATTAGTGGGAAAAAACCAAGCATTTGTTTTTGTAAGCTCTTGACCCTTGATCTACATATACGACAAGTGATCCAACTTGAGAAAGTGTTAAGGTTGTGCCCAATTGGAATTTTTTCTCTCTTTGCATCTTCTCTTAGAGTGGCAACATGGGAGCCTCAAAACAAACTCCTCAAAGGCCTGAACAGGTTGTTCAACATCATGGTTCGGGAAAGGGAAAAGCTCTCTCAGAGATTTCCAGCTGTCAGAGTTTCCACGTGAGACATAGTTAGTCAATGGGAGACCAACAGGCACAGTTCAGTTAGGAACTCCGAATGGCAGACCAAAAAAATCTCGATAGGCAGAGGCGAGGATGGTTAGACAGTCCCATAGGTCCAGCCACAGACAGACCACCTCCAAGAGACCTACAACCTTCATCTTGCTCCAATGGTTGTCACTGTTCATCTTCAAAACTATCCAGCGCACTTTGGCACCAGGAGAGCTGTATGGGAAGTAAATGCAGAAGAAAGCCTTTTCTGCAGACACGCCACAAACAGAGTCACTTTAGGTGTGCTACAGCACATTTGACAATCCGCTTTTCATTTTGGAATAAAGTGCTGTGTACTGAGAAACTAACATTGAGTTTATTTGGACATACAAGGAAAGCGGAAAAGAACACAGCATTCCCAAGACAAACAACTTGCTACCCAAGTACAATTTGGTGGCATTGTCCATCATGCGGTGGGACTGTGTGTCCAGTGCAGGTACTAGGAATCTGTTAAAGTTGAGGGTCGCATGGATCCGTTATAATCTTCCAGATTCTGAGACAATTTTCAAGAATCAGTGAAACAGTGCAGGCAGCACGAGGCCAACGACCCCAAAACCCCGCTCAAAATTCTACTAGCATTCATGCCGAGGAACCAGTACAAACGTTCTGGAATGGCCTCTCAGTCCCCAGACATGACTATTACTGAAAATGTGGGCTGTCCATGCTCGGAAACCTCAAACCTGACTTGAACCTGGATATGTTTTTTTCTAAAGAAGTATGGTCCAAACCATAATCCAACTGAAGCTGTATGAAGCGTTTTAGCGGCTGTTATTTTCTCCAAAAGGAGGATCTAACTAAAATATTGATGTCATTTTTCTTGTTGGGTGCCAAATTTTTATGCACCTGCCTAATTTAGTTTGAATAATTACTGCACACTTTCTGTAAATCCTATAAACTTCATTTCACTTCTCAAATATCACTGTGTTCATCTGCTATATGATATATTTAACTCAAGTTGCTGATCTGAACAACCAATGATTTATAAACTAAAATCATGAAAATTATCAGGGGTGCCCAAACTTTTTCATACCACAGTAGCTAGAGTACCTACAGTATCTCTCATTTGGTGTCTTTGTCAAATATCGGGACATTGCTAGACTACTTCTTGCGCTAGGGGATGCACAGAATTTAGATCAGTGCAGCTGTACCCCTCTGCTTGCCAGTCCAGAGTAGGGGCACAACTGTGCATACAAATAAGCTCTTTACCATGGATGAGAAATGAAGAACCAATTAAAACGAATGAGTTTTTTAATTAATCGCATTCATTTTGCCTTTACTTTAGCGGTCTTTTTGTAGTTTGTACGAAATGTTTGCAGATAACCCATTAAGCTTTTGGAAAGATAAAGGGCATTATGGGAAATGTAGTGCCTGTAGTGAAGTTTTGGAGTTTTTACTGCCGTGATTTTATTGGGGACACTTTTACCAGAGCATGTACCCCAGTAAAGAGGGTCTGATGACCCCCTGTCCTATATCATACCCATCCCAGAGACCCTACAATTCCAGATACAGAGCTACTTAAATTCAACTGATAGATGCGTTTCTTTGAAACAAAAGAGTTCCTAAGTTGTGATCTTGGTGACAGTCCAAAAATAAGACCATAGATTAAGATGTATGTTCTTGGCATTTTTGTGACCATCCACACACCTGGTGCAGATCACAAGCTGCACACTGTTAAGAGGGTGTGACTTTGAATCAATGTTATCAAGAGCTATTTTAATTTGCACGTGGTAAATAAGGTTTAACACAAAATAATTAAGGAAAAAATACTTCTATAAAAGTAAAGCAAGAGAAAAGGAAAACTATAATTTATGTTCTTTTTTGCCAGGAAATTATTCACTTTATTCTTCTGGTCTGTCTTTGTGCAGTCTTAGATACTTCTAAGGGGGGCTCCAAGTAAAAAAAAGTTGGGGACCACTGCATTATGACACCATAAGTTAGGGTGATGCCAAGGCCTACACTTTGTGACATGGAACTAGTGCGCGAAGTAACCTTTTATTCCATGCAGATTTTTTAATGGACTGTGGTGACCTAGCGGTTAAGATACTGGATTATGGACCAGAAGGTCTTGGGTTCAAAACCCACCTCTGCCAGCCTGCCACTGTTGGGTCCTTCAGCAAGGTCCACATAATCCACAGCTGCTTGGATTATAAGATTGTACCAATTGTAAGCTTGCTAACATGACATGTGAATGTAAAAATGTTAATGTTATGTGCTATATGATGTCACACATCTACGAAACGTAGGGATTCACATCACTGATCACCATGATCATCACACACAGATTGATGCTACTGTTATTCAAACTGAAGGCTCACTCACATTAAGCCTGGACGTACAGCTTCATATCAAGTCGAGTTTCATTGATAGAGGATAAAGTGTGGCAGTTTTTGTAGCCATGACCCCTCAAAACACTCATTTATACAACACGACACTCCAGCACTGTGACGCATGGTATTGATCCTCTGCACAGGAAAGCGTTCTAACTAGAGAGCTGCACGATTGGTCGAATGGCTGAGACCATTACTACTGACAAGCACAGCCGAATCCTGATACCAAAGCTGATGAACGTCCTCTGAATGCCATTTAAAAAGTCTGCATTATTCCTGTAGTTCAAATAAATACATAAATAAGCCCCGAGCTGGGCTGCAGGCGGGCGGTCGGTCAGTGACGACCTGTTTGAGGTCTGAGTGGGAGGCTATCTGTCTAAATCAGGCTGCGGCACAGAAAAATGAAACATCACCAAATCAGGGCAAAACGCTTCAGTGACGCCCCGGTAAACAGAAATTTCCAACCTGCTGTAATCAAAGACGTATGGTAGGTTTTGATTGAAAAGTAAAAAAAAAAACACACACACATACACGTTTGTCTTTCTGTCATTGTGGGGACTTTGCATTGACAACATTATTGTAGCTAATTAGAAAATACAAAAAAAACTGCAAAAACACAGCAAAACAGTCCTCACAAGGCAAAATGGACAGTTTTCCTATCATTGTGGGGACTTTCTACTGACACGATTTTGCTGTAGACAATGAATGCTATATCTAACCTTATTGTCTGTAACCTAAAGCCCTTTAGATCATTTAGGGTTTTTTTAGGTTCTTTAAAGAAAGTCACAGTTTGTGTATAAATAAATACATAAGTTAGAAGCAGAATGATTTTTCTATCAAAGAAACTTGACTCTCTATATAACCTTGACTCCCCATAACACACACACACACTTGTGGTACTTTGCACTGGCATAACATTATTGTAGCCAATTAATGCTACACCTATACCTAACCTTTCAAATAAAAGTAGCTATTTTGTTTTTTGTTTTAAAAATGGCAGGAAAACAGAAACAAAACAGTCAAACTCCTCACAAGTCAAAATTGCCTGACCTTAATGACAGTAATTTAAAATCGTATGACTCTTTTATTTTTACTTTTCTAAAGAAAGTCACAGTTTTTGTATAAATAAATACATAAATTAAAAAACAATTTCCTTATGAGGAGCAGCAGCAGAATGTCCCTACATGATAAAATATGTCAGATTTTTCTATCCTAGTGGGGACATTTGGTGCCCACATATAAACCTGAAACACACACACACACTAGTCTTTCTATAATTGTGGGGACTTCTGTTGACATTGCTGTACCTAACCTTAACGTCTCTACCTTAAAATCTTAAAAACGTTTTTAATGCAACTCACAGTATTGGTAAAATACAAAAGCTGATAAAAAAACAACTATTTTCCTTACAAGGAGCAGCAAGGTACATTTTGGTCCCACACAATGATATGTAAACATGACCAAACACACACACACACACACACACACACAGAGCACAAATGGAAGAAAATACAGCATGAAACGCTTGCACACAGAGAAATTGGCCACGGGATTAAAAATAGTAGAAAAAAAATGTAATTTCAAAACAACCGGGCCGAGATCCAGCACGCGGCTTCCGTCATTTCTTATCAACGCTTTGCAAGGAACACTTTGGAACAAATGAAAAAAGAGAACAGAGATAGAAATGCATTTATCAGCCTTTTAAGCGAAAGCTTTTGAGGGAATCCGACTCCTTCATGCGTGCGCGCTTTGTGCTGCGAGGCCGAGGCTTCAGTTTATTGATTAAGATAATGCAAGCATAAAAAATTCAATTTGAGTGTTTTTTTTTCCTCAGTTCACAGTCCCTCAGTTTGCTTCTGATTGCTTTCATGCTCTTTGTCTTTGGAATTGTCGTCTTATGGTTTTTCTGAAGTGAGTGTTGTGGGAAGAGCAAAAGCTCATAAGCCGATGTACAAAAAAAAAGGAAAAATGCATGCATGCTTTCACTGTCATATCCACCCAAGAGATGTGTAGATGGAATGGACGGTAGTGGATTAGTACTTACGGACCAGTAGACTGAAGGTTCAAATCCTGCCAAACTTCCACTGTTAGGCTCTTAAGCAAGGCGTCTTAACTGCTTCATTGCCTGGATTATAGAACTGGAGATGTATAAAAGTAGTTCATTTGATTATAGTGGTAAACGTGTTACGAACTCTTCTGAAAATGCCAGCGTAATATTCTTCGTACCCTCCTTTCTTTTATTTTGTGGCCAGATATTAAAATGTAATAAATATGCAAATCGTGTTACTGTAAAGGAAAATCCAACTGTGATTGGATTCTGAGTAAAGCTTTGGATGAATTCACACTTGACACGACCCTGTTGCCCTCTATTACACTCCAGCCGTCTTCAAATTTTTCTTGTCAACATGGCTCGGCACAAATTCGGTTCCTGTTTGGCTGTGCCTCTGTGAAAGCCTTGTTTAGGTTCCCGTGGCTATCAAACGCTTCGAGCGAAGGCATAATAGAAATCTCCAACCTGGCCTTTCGCTTATCAAGAGGGAAGAATGGAAAAGTCACTCTGGATTACGTGGCTGAAGATTCTCCTGAAGGCTCCCGTTCAGGCGTTGAATAAGTGCCAATGCGAGCCCAGTCACAGTTTATTGACCTCCCGGTAAGCAGGAAACCCGGCCCCTCAGACGGAATATTATAAGCATCGTTCTTGTCTGAACTTCAAATGGGGGAAAGTTTGGGCGTGAAGCCCAGAAGAGACTCCAAAAAAAAAAGAAATAATGTTCTCATTAACCACTTTTGAAAGCCTTCCTAAAGCTACGGCAGCGCTTGGACTTCCTCTCGCACTGGAGACGCTTGCCAAGGTGCCCAGGCAACCTTTGAAATCGAGCGAGAACACCTCCTGTCAGCAGAAACTGGCACTTTGAGGCAGGAATCAATCGGCGGGGCAATGATTGCGAAGTTTTTGATTAAACCTTCCGTCATCGTTTATGCTTTCAACTTGACTCCGCTCTCGCTGTCAGAGGTTATTTGGATCCGTGGCCTAGTTTCCTATAAGACTTTATTTATAATGCGTCTGGAGTTATGATTCACCTCGACATGCCAGATGCTCAGGATTACATCTACACAACTACACAACAGAAAGACCGTCCACGGTTACAGGGAATGATTGGAATATGTTTCGTTTTTCTGTTTTGAAAACGTGACATGATGTGACGTATAAGCTTTGGTCGTATGTAGTGGACTTCATATGCTGGTCCAGAATGAAGCATCCATTATATTGTGCACCCTTATATTGTAAGACAAAACACAAGATGGTGACCACAAGACAGTGCAGGTAGTGTTAAGTTTCTGGAAATAATTTGCCCATGGTTCAGGGAGCATCTATTGATGGAAGGTGAACCATTTGTGATGCACTGAGCTGCAGACTGGCAACAACAGTCTTGTGTCTTGTGTGTTTTTGCCACAGGACCAGCACAGATCAGGTACTATTTGGGTGGTGGACCATTCTCAGCACTACACTGAGGTAGTGGTGGTGTGTTAGTGTGTGTTTCTCTGGAACGAGTGGTTCAGGTAGCAGTGCTGCTGGAGTTTTCAAACACCTCAGTGTCACTGCTGGACTGAAAATAGTCCACCTACTAAAAACGGCCAAAAAAGGAATAGAGGATGACTAACACAAACTGTACAACAACAGATGAGTTGCTATCTCTGACTTTACATCTACAAGGTAGATTTAACAAACTCCAGCAGCACTGCTGTGTTTGATCCAGTCAAACCTGCACAGCACCCATTAACACACCACCACCACCACATCAGTGTCACTGCAGAGCTGAGAATGATCCACTGCCCAAATGGTACCTGATCTGTGCTGGTCCTGTCTATTATAGAACAAAGTAAAGGGGGCGAACAATGTATGTAGAGAAACAGATGGACTTCAGTCTGTAACTTTAGAACTACAAAGTGCTGATAAAATGAACAATGACTGTAGAAACATGGAGGTGTACCTAATAAAGCGATCGCTTGGAGTTTGCTCTTTGGACTTGTAGAACTAGATGGTGTTCACTGGACGCTGTGATTGGAGTGGATTTTTTTTTTTCAATAAGAACCACGAGAGGACAATCAGTGTGATTTTCTGGATGTAAAAATGTGATGAAGGATGAACTCATTAGAGCTCCTGGCTTTGAGAAGTTCACCAGTGCATGGAGCACAAAGATAATGAATCTTTCGGGGATGGAGGAAATCAAGGCGATACCTCGGGTTTCTAATTATAACACATCTGCCAAGGCCACTTGCATAGGAATGAAGTTGTAGTTACGACGGCTTGCTTGTCTCGTCTCTACATAAACTTAATTAACCATTTACAACTCCCGGGTGGAGCAACAGTAAAGTGTTTGTCTTGGTGAATTAAAGGTTTTAAGAAGAGCGGCACTGATTTACACACCAGAGGGGTAAAACCATTTCTGGGTGCCTGGAGTTTCTACAGAGTCCCAGATTTCAGACACTGGGCCCAGCGTTGCACTCCAAGATTCTCAGGTAGCGTTCGGATTTCTTGTTGCTATGCACACATTCAGAAGCAACAAAGCAACCCCAAAACATCAGTGAATCTTCTCTGTTTAAGCTTCACTAAAAAGATGTATTGTCCTCAAGATATGCTCCCAGAAGCAGTCTGGCTTCCTAAAGTGAGTGTTTGCACATTTCGGTCTGGCATTTTGTCGTCCCTGTGTCAGCGGTGGGGTCTTTCTGGCCCTCTTCCCATTTAGTCCCCTTTCATTCAGATGAGGATGGATATGAAGAGGTGACAGCGTTGTACCCTCATTCTCTAGCTTTTCTTGATAGATTAGATTGAAATACAGTGGTACCATCTTGGAACTCGTCGAATTCAGTTCTTGACCCATTCTGACTAGAAAATTTGTCTCGCTTCTCAACGTTTTCTCGGTACTCAGCACACTTGCTTAAGCTTGTATGAGTCGCGACTCGTTTCAGCCGAAACTCGATTCACGATTTATGATTCACGATTCAGTACACAGTGGTCCAGGTTCACAACAGCCCTCAGAGAAGATCCGCGCTGTGTTTATTGTGATTTTCTTTATTGTTACATCTACAGTACTGTATTCTTAGTGCAAATAAGTCTCCATGGGTCTAAAAAGGTTAGTAATAAGAGCCAACTGAAATGAAAACAGGAACTGAATCCTCCAGAACACAGGCTGCAGTTAGCTTAGCAGCTATGCTAGTGCCCGGAGTTCATCAATAGAGTAAGTGTTTTGCATTTACTTTTCACTTTCAATCCATTACTCACTAAATTACATGACATTTTCAACACTTTATAGTAAAATAAGCTTTGTGATCATGATTTTGGCCAACTGTAGGTTAATGTAAGTGTTTTCACTCAGTTATGATACAGTATAGACTATATTAAACTCATCGGTTCTTGTTACATATAACTTATGATGGATTTGTCAGAATGCAACCCCAGCACCTGTACAATACAGCTCCATTAATGCCTATAATGCCTTATACAGGGTGGATTTTCTGGGGATATGGAATGGATTCACTCAATTTACATTATTCCTTATGAGAAAAATTTGCTCGGTACTGGTTGTTTTCGGTTCTCAACAAGCCTTTTGGAACGAATTAACAACAAAAACCGAGGTATCACTGTGTTTCTTTTTTTGTGTAGCCCTATTCATTTAAAGGCTACCGTTAAACTAATGAGTAAATAATGAGTAGGAGGGGCTAGAGTGAACGGTTAGAGCTGCACAGGTGGGCTCTATTAGGGTGTTCGCCAATTAGAAGCGTGTATCAGTTAGCCCTGCAGAAGTTTTAGCCACCAGACCTGGGAAATGATGTATTATTTGAAGGGAAGCTGCCCCAAGTCATGGTGGTATGTTTACGCCAATGGAAATTGCATCATTATTGATTGTTTTTTGGGGAATCGATCATACTGAGCATGCTGTATGGTTGAATTATATCCACATATTTAGTCACGTCCTGCAGGGACATGTGGATTTAGATATATTCCAGGACAGATACATTGACACATTGATTTATAAATCATTTTTAATTCATACACTTTGTATTTGACCCAATCTGTTTCTCAAGCTCCAGCCTTACGCTGTTGGAGCATTTTTTTGCATCCAATGCTGCAACGGTTTCTGTACTATGATGGATTATTAAGGCAAAGCCATTACGTTGTGCAGCAAACACATTACATTTCCCGTCTTGTCAGCTATAAGCGGTGCAGCATTTAAGGTTACTTGCATATTTTTGTCAGAGTTAATCTCGTGGCTAATGTTGGGCTTCTCGCGAACAGGCCCATAAATCACCTCAGAATGGGAGCCGAGTAGTTAACAACCCCTTACAATGATGCATCTGGAGTGCTGCCCACAGACATTATCCTGTAAAAGAGCTTCACTTTTGGCTTTTACATGGCAGAGAAAAGCCATGAAACATGATTAAACAGGTTTGTTTTGAAGAGCTAGGTTTAACTTTATGAACGTCCAGTTGACGTGAGACATTTTTATGATGGAATGATAAACAACAGTACTGTGCGAAAGTCTTAGGCCACCATTAGACTAAACCGTTGTTTTAGCAGATAATGAATATTATAGAGGCAGTATGGGATCGCCTGGAAAGAGAGCAAAGAGACTCTACTTCTAAATCTAAAGAAATAGTGCTGAAAGAAGTCTGGCATAATATACCAGAAGATTACTTCAGAAAACATCAGGACAGTCTCCTTAAAAGTTCAGGATCACCGTAGGGACACTGGATGTCAAACTAAATACTGGCTTCTGCCTGTAGAAGAGATTTTGTTCTAAAAAAGCGTTTTTAAATGAATTTTGTGTACATATTTCCTATATTTTCTGTCTGTATCCTAATAAAGAGACTGAGAAGTAATTAAGTACGGTTGTTACACCATTGCTACAACAACAAATATAATGGTGGCTTAAGACTTTTGCACAGTACTGTACACTAGTGCTAAATTTAGCCCAGCTTCTTCCTCCAGTCCAAATCTCACCCCTTATGGTCTTCCATTTGCCTTAGATTTACACCACGCTGGGTCAAAGCGCACACAGCTGAACACCATAGCACTTAAACACTGCATCGCTTAATAGACCGCCGGCGATCAGCCTTATTGTGGTAGAGACTCAGCAAAGAAGCACATAAGGGAATCCGAAAACAAATTAGAGAGGCAATCTACAACCGTGTTTACATGCAGGCTAATAATCAGAGATGGCTCAATCAAAAAATTAAACGGAGTGAGAACGAGGCCAATTAAAATCTCCATTAAAAATTCCAGTCAATCAAGACAGCAGGATAATCGTCATAATAACCAGTTCAACAGAGGGACATGGGCATGGAAAGTACATCAGATTGCTTTCACAGTCACATTCTTGGCATTCGTTAATATAATAATAATACTGAAATACGTAGGGCAATATAATAGTGTAAAATATGTCTGAAAATACCCATCTACATTATTTCCCCTGCTTTCAACTCTCCAGGTTCTTGGGCTGTTATCCAGTTGTGGGTGGATTTGAGCCTTCACTTTGGTAACACAATGTTCAGCCTGCTGAGCCATCCGTCCATCTGCCTTTCTTTTTGGGTTTTATCCTTAGTTTTGGCTTGGTTACAAACAACAGTTCGCTAAAAGTGACTGAAAAGAGAACTAGTCTCGTTCATGTTTGAACCCACTCTTCTCTCACCTCCTCTTCTTGTCGGTAAGCCAATGCTTATCCTGCATTCCTTTGGTCGTCCTTTCTTTTGGGTTTTTATCCTTAGTTTTGGCTCCGTTACAAAGAATAAGCTGGTAAAAGCAAGTAAATAGAGGGTGGGTCTTTGCCTTGCTGTGGTAGAACAAGTTAAGTGGCTTAGCCCACTGAGATATCATTTCCACTGCTAGATTGCCTGT
The DNA here is from genome assembly GCA_025084515.1 of Ancistrus triradiatus. Taxonomy (NCBI): domain Eukaryota; kingdom Metazoa; phylum Chordata; class Actinopteri; order Siluriformes; family Loricariidae; genus Ancistrus; species Ancistrus triradiatus. The sequence continues at coordinate 468,173 of JAJAGP010000188.1, read as the reverse complement.
TCAGGGGTTTATCCTTCGTTTTGGCAAATAAAAAGGGAGTTACAACACGTCCTATCTAGCTGGACTTGAACCCACGATCACAACCACACACCCTGTACACAGTGAGCTAACTACCTGTTGGGTTACGGAGCTTCTTTTCCTGTCGCTACCTCTCCCTCCACAACACTGAGCCCTGTTGTTCTACCACCAGAAAGTGAAGCGACAACCTCAGCCAAAGTGGCGCAACAGGTAAACTCCTTGATTCAGGCTATCGGCTCTACAGAAGAGGGACCTGGGTTTGAATCCAAGGAAGACCTTGGATCCACTTATATTGGTAGGAGGATGTTGGCGATGGAGCTGCCAGGCAAGAGACGGAATTATTGACAAAGAGGAGTTATTTAATGACAAAGAGGAGTTATTTGGTTGCGGTAAATGAAGATATGCAGGGAGTTGGAGTGAGAGTAGAGGATGTGGAGGACAAGGTGAGGTGGAAACGTTTAACTCGCTGTGGTGACCTGACCTGATAAAGGGAGAAACCAAAAGAAGAAGAAGAAGAGGACCTTGGATCCTCAAACTATGACCAGCTACTCCTCAACTCAGACCAGCCTCCAATCAAACACCACGGTAAGTTACGTAGAGTAATAACTAAATAAAACAAAAATTGTAGAATCACATTAATTTATTCAATCGCATGAAATCACATTAACAAACTAAAGTAAATAATCTGTAGGCCATAAAAGAAGACCTGAGTGTTGAGTTGACGTGGACTTCTTCTTGGTTCTTGAAGACGATTCACCTCTCATCAGAAAGGCTTCTACAGTTCTAGAAACTGATGGGGACTCCCAGGTATTTACTCTAGTAGGGATTGTCACCTTTGGGGTGGTCGTTAGGATCACAGGAGCAAAGGCGTGACCCATTAGTGAGTCGTGGCCCCACCCTGCCATCATGTGAGTCATTTGAGTTGAGTGAATGGGGGTTAAACCTCCTAGGAAGGGATCTCAAGACTGCTTTGAATGTGGCTGGTAGCTGATGACGTAAACTGCCTGCTCTGTTCAGCGATGGTGGTTCTAATTGGACATAAATTGCATCTTTCATAAAAGAAATAATTCAGTAGATAGAAATAAAGCTTAAATGTTATCACGCTATAAGATAAGCCTAAGAGGATTGTATGCAGAAATGAATGAAGGCACAGCAGGTAAGAGCCCTGTTTTCAGGTTTGATGTTGATGACTGAAGGTCTGAGGGTTCAAACCCCAGGAGATACTTTGGTTAAGAGTAAAAAAACAATAAGCAGGTTTGTAGCAAGTCTTAGGACCAGTGGTGTCAGTGCCATGCTGTTTTTCTTAGTGTGTCTTTAGGCCCTGAATCAGAGTATGAGAGAGAATATTGTTTCTGGCACAACAGTAGTAAGATGTCTAGCAGTTAAGGTACTGGACCATGGATAAGAAGGTCCAGGGTCCATTTCCCACCACTGAAAATTCTGCCATTGTTGGGACTTGAACAAGGTTGTTAACCCACTGAGTGTCTGCTATATGACTAAATGTAACAGAATACCTACTACATGTCATAGCACTGCCAATCTGCCACTTTTGGGTCCTCGAATTTTCTTGGATTGCACATCGTAAGACTATATTCTCCAAGTCGCTCTGGATTACATCTCCTGCGCAATGCAGTGAACGTAAACCAGCCTTAATCATAAAAAAAGCCATTTAATATCAGGTCCATAGTTCGGAACAAGACCGTTAAGTGAACTTTCTGGCCAGCACCTTTCCAGTGCGCACTTCTTCGTTGTGCTGCGAAAGGTCAAGAAACACATTATTTTTATTTTAATTAGATGTCGAGGTTAATCACAGTTGCGAGCCCCATGTCCCACAGCAGTCGAGGAAAAATTGGCTGTTTATTTAAGAGACTTGAGCGTAATTCAGTAGAGGTGGCTGATGGGCCATTAATCCGTGGAGCCGCACGACTAAACGCACGCCCAGGCCCTCTTTAGTAATTATTGCTAATTAACAACTTTAGCCAGCGAGTCACAAAAGCTATGCGCTGAAGTCGTGCGCACAAAACCGAAAGCTATTTAAGCTTGGGACGATTTTAGCATTAAATCCCGAGAAGAGCCTGCATCGGCAGACCCGCCGACAGAAATTAGGCATTCAGGATAATAAACAAACGAGCAGCAGCCTCTAAAGAGCGCACTACAGACGTCTCTTCTGAAAAATGGCCGATGATAATTGCAAATCCTAACTGGAATTGCCTTTTTTATTTCAGATAATTGGATTCACGCGAGAGCTAGCTATTCCACGCCTATGGAAATAGAAGGCCTGCGTGCGTCTCCGACTGATTGCAATCCAGTAACTCTACTGGCGCCGAATAAAATTAACGAGCGTTTATTATTTATGTCGGAACAGCAGCACGTTCCAGGTGAATAGATCCAGAATTAATTTAATTGATTAAAGGGTGCTCCTTGGCGTTTATGTTTCATTTAGTCAGCACCTTCGATGCGGGCGTATGTCCTAAAACAAAAATGCTTTTTTAAGAAGTGTATTGGTATATTTCTTTGTAAAAGAGAAGCTCTTGCTAAAAGCTCGTACTGTAATAAGACTGATCTGTGATAATACAATAACATCTAGCAGACACCCTTATCCAGAGAGACGTACAACAATCTATGCAATTGTGGGTTAGGGATCTTGCTCAAGGACCCAGCAGGGGCAGCTTGGCACAAGATGGATTTGAACACTGGACCTTCTGACCCATAGTCCAGCACCTTAAACGCTAGGCTACCACAGCCCAGTAACAGCACAACAACAATATGTTCCATCAGATAATATTAATAATACTTATAATTCAAATATAAAAGTACAGCACACATCAAATACACATTCAGCAGAAACTGTATTCTGACTTTTGAATTTCAAATATGCCCGGGCAAGAGATACGCACTCAGATGAGGAAGGCGGCAGTGTGTGAAGTCATGTAGCGGGAGTGATAAGTGCTGGGAAATGTAGTCAGGAAAAGCCATGGTGTTTTAAACATGATTAATTTAGGCTACACAATGACATATACAGTATATACTAAACTCCTCTAAAATAAATTCAACTTACAATAAATTTGTCAGAATGTATCCCCTTTGTATTCAGGGAGTACCTATCTTCATCATAGCACACCTAACTGCCTAGCGGTTAAGGTACTGGACTCTGGACCTTAAGGTCCAGGGCTCAAATCCGATCTCTACCAAGCTGGGTCCTTGAGCAAGGCTCTTAATCCACAATTGCTGACAAGGGCGTCTGCTAAATTCTATAAATATAAATATTAACATTCAGCCTGAGACAGTGCCAGCAAATCAAACTGTGAATGTAGGTCGTTCCATCATTATGCAACCATTATTTGGTTCGATATCCACTATATGGAAAGTATTTGGACACCTCCACATTACACCTGCAGGAGCTTTTTATGAAATCTCATTCCAAAACCAGATAGTGTGATGCCATTAGGAAAAGTTTTAAACCACGTCTTGTATCCTGGCAAGTAAACAAACTACCATAATGATGCAATAAGCAACACATGATGCCATAGTAGCACATGGTGCACGTTTGAACGGTGCACGTGCTTCAGTTTGGGCTGCAGTCCAATCCTTTCTGGGTCTGTGCGCAATCGCCGAGGAACATTTTTCCAATAATGTGTTAAAAGAGAGCAGTTTGTGCGAGAGCGCACTCTCACCAGGCAATCGATTTCGCCCCACGCCAATAGCCTTCAGTCAAGCAGAGATATCTCTCTCTGCCTTTGCTGAATGCTCGCCTCATGCTAATATACTTTCCTCACTTAAACCCGGACTACTCTGAGCGGAATCCGCTCGCAGTTCTGGCATCGCATCTGGTTTAGCTGGAGCTGCGCAGCCCTTCGCCTGCCAACCGACTGCAATTGGACGGCGTCTTCTAGCAAAACATTATCAGAGCCAGGCAGCCATCCTGGATTGCAGGGGTTTGTTTAGCACTCATAGCCCTGCGCGTAATGGTAACAAAATATGATCCTTTTCTTCTCAGTTTTACTATGGCTTCTTCGTATTATACAGTGGGGAACCAAAATCTCAGACCACCAATGAGAATGCTTCCATTTTGCATTTTCTTAATCTAAAGTCTAGATCTAGAGATTGGGTATCTATCAAAGTCTGATCTACACAAGATGACCTCTGAAGACAACAGAAAGAGAGTTGTGCTCATCAGGCTGGAAAAGGTTACAAACCCATCATTCCACAGTCTATGTACAATTAGAGATAATTCAAGACCATTGTTACCCTCCCCAGGAGTGGACGACCCACAAAGGTCACTCCAAGAACATGGCGTGTAATAGCCCACGAGGTCACATGGTGACTTCTATGCAACTAAAGGCCGCTTTTGTATTGGCTAATGTTAATGTTCATGAGTCCACCATCAGGAGAACAACAACAGTGCGCATGGTAGAGTTGCAAGAAAAAAACTACTGCTCTCCAAAGAGAACTATTAGCAGTTTGCTAAAGATCATGGGGACGAGCCAGAAGGTGTTTGAAAAAATGTTTTGTGCTTTAAATTAGAAGCGTTATGTCTGGAGAAAGGAAAACATCCCATCTGTGAAACATGGTGGTGGTAGTATCATGGTTTGGCTGTTTTTCCACGTACCATACTCAACAGTTGGTCACGGACATTTGGAAAGACATACTTCTGCGCTACTGGTCCAGATGTAGGCGTATATGGTGCGAGATTACACATTAGAATGTGCTGTATACTTTTTCCATTGCTCAGGGGTCCGGCTGTCGTGTTCCTTACACCAAGGTAAGTGAATTTGCCTTTAAAGGGTTATGAATACATTCTGGCAATATGTTGAACTTGTTTGTTTACTCGAGTTCTCTTTTTGTACTTTTAGGACTTGTGTGTGAAAATTTGATGATGGCTTAGCTCCTATTTAACCCTTTCAGGCACTCACAGAATTTCTTTTAAATGCCAGATTTATTGATACGAACAAACTATAAACATTTACAGCATTTAGCAGACGCCCTTATCCAGAGCGACTTACAACTGATACAATCCAAGCAATTGTGGGTTAAGGGCCTTGCTCAAGGACCCAACAGTGGCAGCTTGGCAGAGGTGGGATTTGAACCCTGGACCTTTTGGTCCATGGTCCAGTACCTTACCCACTAGGCTACCAAAGTCCCACATTAAACTCAGATTTGGGGAGAGGTTTTTTAGGTTCAGGGTAATTTCTGATGAGGTTTCCTTGAGTAACCACTGCATTAAGTGGCATGTTGTTTAATTTTTTGTGCTTAAGCATCAGCAACAGTCTTTCTACCACGTCAGCACTCATTGTTTGCCACTGTGAAATACCACCATGAGCTGTGTGAAAATTTTGAAAAAACAAAACAAATAAACACAACGTTATCGCATAGGCACTACATCTATCATCCATTTTGAACCTTGTCACATATATTCACACTATTTACTAGGAAAAGCCACCACATACAGTATTAGCCTTATAAAATGCATACATTATTGAGTTTTATTATCATTTTTGCAATTTCTCATGTTATCTACCATTATACACCACAATCATGCAAACAAAGCCTACCTGGATCACCTGGTAAGCAGATTTGGACAGGCTCCCCCAACACCCATGCAGAACCAGCTTTGCACAGAAGCTACACAGTTCTTACATCACTTCCTGTGTGCTATACTTTTGTGTGCCCCCCAAAAACATTTTCAGAAAATAGAGGTTCCCTCTTTAAACACCAACGCAAATTGAGAAATTAAGGAAAACAAAATGGTTTCCCACAGTGACTACCTTGTATTCATTTGTATTCGCTGCTCATCTTTGTGGTGTTCCACTGTCCTTTTTAGGCCTTGTTAAAGCACACATTACTTGTTAGACGGCACTTATTATTAGAGCGATAAAGACAACTTATTAGTCACCGTTGTAGAAATGTCCTACTGCTTTGGAAAATAAAATGACTTTTTAAGGCCAGAACTCTAATAAAACATTTAATTGAATGCTTTGCCTCATCCTCGAGGCGTCTGAATTGTTCAACGGAGTTTTTTTAATATTTGCGCAGCCAATTGAGGTCTTTCTTTTGGAGAGCTATAAAAGTGCTCCCTCAGATCCGGAGGGAAGACCAGACGAGCAAGCTAGTGTGAAATTTCCGAGCGGCGTGGAGCTTTCAACATTTGTACACCGAGAGCAGTTACGATCCGGTCGCAGCAGGGGGATGTGTGTACAAAAGCTGAATGGCTGAATATATACAGCCGCTTGGACCCTGATCCTCACACCGTGTGGTCCAGTGGGCCCTAAAATTCACCCTAAATCCATTTGAATTTGGTCCTACAAAATTGGCAGACAATTATGGATCTTTCACCTTACTTAACAGCTGGTCACGGGTGTTGTGGGAAGATGTATCTGTGCATTATTGATCCAGCTGTAGGCATATGGTATGAGTCTGCATGCTGGAACATAATATACTTTTTTCCATTGCTCAGCTCAGGGGTCCAGCTTTTGTGTTCCTTACACCAAGATATGAAAATTGGCCTATGATAAAGGTTTATGAATACATCCAGGCATTAATTATAGAAATTAATCAGAAATTCTAAATATCTGCAGAGAGTATGTTTTGGGGCCAGGTATGTAAGGTGCTTCAGTGCCATCACTTCCCCCTGTGTACATCCACGGGATGAAAAAGGGACTCCTACAACCAGACGACCTTTTTCCGGTTCCAGTTATGCTTCCAAAAACATTGTAAAAGGGTCAATTTGGCATCCTGATCCGCATCCCCAAACTCCCAGATACTTGTAAGAGGAGGTCACACTAAATACTTGTCACTCCATCCTATAGAATTTTTAAGTTCATACCAATGAATGGCTTTATTCTAATAAAGAGACTGAGAAACAATTATATATGGTCATCATACTGTTGCTAAAACGATGACATATCTAATCAAATGGTGGCTTAAGACTTTTGCACAACACCGTACTAATACAGTTAATGATAAATATAGAGTGAATATATGATTATTGATAATAATGGAATAACGTGGTGGATCACACGTCACTCCATCTCAGATCATAAGTGTCAGCTAAATAAAGCGTTACGTTTTCTGATAAATGACAAAGTAACGCTTCTTGGAGTTAGCCTGCGACATTTGGGCCCTACAATTTGAATGCAATTATTTTCCTTCCACTGCACCAATATAATGATGTGTTGGAAAAGAGCAAGTACGCCGCGGTAGCTTCTGCCACTGTTAAATGTCACCAGATGGGCAATTTAATAAACGCTGATGTGTTTAAGATATGACGGAAACCTGAGACTACAACAAAGGGAACGGGATTCTGTGTTTGATCAGTGCATGCCTGTACAATGTAAATAATTGCTACTGATTATTTATCGTGATACAATAGAAAATCTCTTGTAGGGATCATGACTTATGACTCACTACACCATTTCTACAGGTATATAGTTTAGATCCTATTAAGAAGTACAACTATGACTGAATTACTGTACGTCTGTATATCGTGTATTCATATGGCATTTCATTTCATTGTCATACCCACTAAATCCAATTCAGGGTTGTAGGGAGGCGGGGCCTAACCGGAAGCACAATCTTAGCTACATCGTAGGGCACACACTCGCTCTCACAGAGACACTTTAGTCCCAGAGGCGTTACTAGGGTGTCATCTTTGGCTGGGCAACATCAAATCAACAATTTAATTTTCCTAAATATAATTCCAGAATCTAAGTTCAGGAATTTTAAATTTTTGATTAAAAACTTAATTTTTTATATCAGGAATTTTATTTTTTATTTCAGAATTTAATTTTTATTAATAAAATACCAAGTATGACCTTTCACTAGTTAAAATTGAATTTTTGATAAGAATTCAGTGTTTGAAATCAAGAATGCAGGTCATATATATCAGGAACTCAGTTTTTGATATCAATAACTTAATTTTTAATATCAAGAATTTAATATTTGATATCAAGAACTTCATTTTTAATATCAAGAATTCTTGTTTAAAATCAAGAGTGCAAGTTTTATATATATCAGGAATTCAGTTTTTGATATCACAAATTAAATTTCTAATATTGGGAATTAAATTTTTAATATCGGGAATTACATTTTTAATATCGGGAATTACATTTTTAATATCGGGAATTAAATTTTTTATATCAGGAATAAAATTTTTAATAATGGGAATTAAATTTTTTATATCAGGAATTAAATTTTTTATATCAAGAATTAAATTTTTAATATCAGGAATTAAACTTTTTATATCGGGAATTACATTTTTATTATTGGGAATTGCATTTTTTATATCAGGAATTAAATGTTTTATATCAGGAATTAAATGTTTTATATCAGGAATTAAATTTTTAATATCAGGAATTAAATTTTTTATATCGGGAATTACATTTTTAATATCAGGAATTACATTTTTAATATCGGGAATTAAATCTTTTATATCAGGAATAAAATTTTTAATAATGGGAATTACATTTTTAATATCAGGAAATACATTTTTAATACATCAGGAATTAAACTTTTTATATTGGGAATTACATTTTTTATATCAGGAATAAAATTTTTAATATCAGGAATAAAAAATTTTATATCAGGAATTAAAAGTTTTATATCAGGAATTACATTTTTAATATCGGGATATAAATGTTTAATATTGGGAATAAAATTTTTAATATTGGGAATTAAATCTTTTATATCAGGAATTACATTTTTAATACTGGGAATAAAAATTTTTATATCAAGAATAAAAATTTTTATATCGAGAATTACATTTTTTATATCAGGAAATACATATTTAATATCAGGAATTAAATGTTTTATACTCAGAAATAAAATTTTTAATATCAGGAATAAAACTTTTAATATCAAGAACATAATATTTGATATCAGGAATTAAATTTTTGATACCAATAATTTAATTTTTACCAGTAATATACTAAGTATTACTTTTTACTAGTTAAAATTTAATTTAATACAAATTCAATGTTTGAAATCAAAAATGCAAGTCTTCTATATACATGCATAATTTCTGACTCATGTACGTTCTTTCCCTCCTTCTAACAGAAATCTAGTCAGCAAGTTCTAATTACTGTATTCACAGGAATGTTATTTTAAGAAGCTCTCTAAACACATACAGAATCTAATTTATGCTGTTACCTGCTAATTATTCCGTTAGCTAGCAGGCTAATGAGCAGTTAGCATTAGATCTGTGGCCTCTCATTAACAAAGACAGACCGGGTGCCACTTGGGCCAAATAAACACGACCCTGTGTGTCTAACACTACCCTTTAGCTCACACTTGCGTGATTCACATCAATTTATAAAAACCAGCCAGCAGCAATTTCAAACGTAGACACGAGCGCGTGTTCCCAGTGCATTACAGAAACATGCAGGATGTCTCGGGTACAGGATGTAACACCGTCAGCTCAGTAATGACGAGCACAAAATAATGACTTGTTAGATCAGATTCTGTGTGCTTGGGACTCTTCCGAAAATAACTGACATTCGGGCCGCTACACTAACGAGACAGAAAGTCCAGAGTTTCACACAGCCTCGGTTTGGAGGAGGCAGCAAAAAAACAAACCTGGATCTGAGTGACAATTTGTAATTCTGAATAATAAATATATAAATCCTGAACAGGTATAAATACGCCACTCTAAACAGATTGTAATAAATATCATTGTAAATGAGGAATATATGGATTCAGGATACACTGTATACTGTCCACGAGAATAGCAGAAAATGTGCACTATATAGCCAAAAGTATGTAGACACTCCTTCTTATATCTTGTTGTTGTTTTTTTTATGGACTCTCCACAGGGGTTGTGCTAAATCCCTCAGGGACTCTTAATGTGCCACTTTTATAGGTTTCCACCTCCACAGCATGTTGGTTCATCAACTTCTTTCTAAAAAAAGTCCATAAAGAAATGATTTACCAGCTTAGCTGGAGAACTGCACATAAACTGTAAAAATTCAAGGTCATGTTCCCAAATCTAATGGAAAGCCTTGTGAGAATGATTGAGGCAGCAAATGGGGACAAACTCCATCATTTTTGGGTCCACAAACTTTTGGCTGTATAGGTCAGGGATGTAGGTTTGACTGTACAAACACAAGTCAGAAAAATGGTGAGGGGAATCTAACATCACTGGAGGACCAACAATGACAAGAAAAAATAAGAATGAATTCTAATTAATTATTCTAATTATATTCTAATTCTAATTAATTCAAATTAAGAATTAATACCAAGAAATTTTTATATCAGGAATTCAATTTTTGATATCAAGAACTTAATTTTTTTTTTCACTTTTATAGGTTTCCACCTCCATAGCATGTTGGTTCATCAACTACTTTCTAAAATAAAAGTCCATAAAAATAATTTGCCACCTTAGCTGGAGAACGGCACATAAACTGTAGTGCCTGAAATTCAAGGTCATGTTCCCAAATCTAATGGAAAGCCTTGTCAGAATGATTAAAGCAGCAAATGGGAACAAACTAAATCCTTTTTGGGACCACAAACTTTTGGCTGTATAGGTCAGGGATGTAGGTTTGACTGTACAAACCAAAGGACTGTACAAACTGTGGAGGACCAAAAATGAAAAGAAAGAAAAAATGACCTTAGAATTTAGAATTAAGAATTAATTAAATAAATATTTTATATAAATATTTTTGTTTTGTATTTGTTGTTTGCCCTTCCTAATTTTGAATGTTGCTAATTCTATTCTAATTCTAATTCATTCAACTTTTTGATATCAGGAATTAAATGTTTGATATCAGGAATTCAACTTTTGATATCAAGAACTTAATTTTTTATTTAGCCTTGTGAGAATGATTAAAGCAGCAAATGAGGACAAACTAAATCCTTTTTGGACCACAAACACAAGTCAGAAAAATGGTGAGGTGAAGCTAACATCAAACAAAAATGAAAAGAAAAAATAATGACCTTAAAATTAAGAATGAATTCTAAGTAATTATTCTAATTCTATTCTAATTTCAGTTAATTCAATTAAGAATTTGATGCTAGGAAGTTTTTGATATCAGGAATGTAATTTTTGTTATCAAGAATTCAATTTTTGATATCAGGAATTTAATTTTTGATATCAAAAGTTGAATTTTTTTATATCAGGAATTTAATTTTTCATATCAGGAATTAAATTGTTGTTATCAAGAATTAAATTTTTGATACCTACAATTAAATTTTTGATATCAAATTTTAATTTTTGTTATAAAGACTTCAATTTTTGACACCAGGAATTCAATTTTTCATATCAGTAATTTAATTTTTGTTATCAAGAATTCAATTTTTATACCAGGAATGAAATTTTTTATTTCAAGATTTAAATTTTTTTATTTAAAGATTTAAATTTTTGTTATCAAGGATTACATTTTTGTTATCAAGAGTTTAATTTCTGATATCAGGAATTCAATTTTTCATATCAGTAATTAAATTTTTGATATCAAGAATTTAATTTTTGAAAAACGGAAATAGAATTTCTGATATCAAGAATTTCATTTTTGTTATCAAGAATTAAATTTTGATACCAGGGATGAAAATTTTTATTTCAAGATTAAAATTTTTGTTATCAAGAGTTTAATTTCTGATATCAGCAATTCAATTTTTCATATCAGGAATAAAAAATTTTATATGAGGAACTAAATTTTTGATATTAAGAATTTCATTTTTGATATTCACTTTTATAGGTTTCCACAGCACATTGGTTCATCAACTGCTTTCTAAAAGAAAACTCCATAAAAAATGATTTGCCAGCTCAGCTGGACAACTGCACATAAACTGTAACGCCTGAAATTCAAGGTCATGTTCCATAACCTAATGGAAAGCCTTGGATAAGCCAAATGGGGACAAACTCCATCATTCTGGGTCCACAAACATTTGGCTGAATAGGTCAGGGATGTAGGTTTGACTGTACAAACACAAGTCAAAAAATGTAGGGTAGCCTAAAATGAAGTGGAGGTGAAGAAATCCAAGCAATCAAGGGTTAAGGGTCTTGCTCGAGGGCCCTACAGTGGCAGCTTGGTGTTGGTGGGAGGGAAACGTCTGATCGATAGTCCATTACTTTATCCACTGAGCCACCACTGTTCGATGAGTAATCATGTGTGAATCAGGGAAGCATAACTTATGACTTTACATTAAGTGTTAGCACCAGTCCATCGTCCAAAGAGGATGTGCCTTAGATCAGTGCATGCTTGCTGATTGACAATGGATTTCTGTAACAGAACTTCCTATTTCCGTGTCGACCTTTTCTACATTTTCTCCTAAGAATCTAAATACCAAGAAGAGTCTCACAGTACGCCGCTTCAGGCGCTGCTCCTGCACACAAAGGCGTGACAGCATGGTTACACACTGCCGCCTCTATCAGATCAGACATTTACACCGTCCCAGTTTGTCTGGCCTGTCCAGGATAATGTCCTGTGATGACATGTGTCCGGCGCCTCGGGAAATCGCTGCCAAGACAGAGAAGAATACAGACAGCGAGAGAACGTCTCGTCTTACCATCAGGTCTCTAAAGACAGCTGCGAATAAAAAAAGAGCGAGAGTTTAATAGGAGCCGTTCGACCGAGTCTTTCATCACATTTCAAAGCGAGGGGGAGAAACATAAGATAGTCCGCTCTCACGGTACGAAATGCCTCGAGAACCTGGTTGCCACTGAAACATGTAGGATTGAAATTTTATTAGAAGTGTATAAAGGACGACTGATCTGCCGTCTGATTAGAAAGTTCACGCTCTATATTTACTCAACTTACTCAAAGTCGGGCAGCAAGGTCTCAAATCAGGCTGGAATTGAAACATTTACTCCAGTGCAATTCTTTCCAGATTCCTGCTCTAGCAAAAATTTTTTTTTTACAAACGTTTGGATATTTTCCATGAGCCAGTGTTCCGAATTTACTGTATTTGAGGTGTTAATAGTTCATTAAAACTTTCCAAGTCTTCCCAAGACTGTGGCACATTTAAGTACAGGCGATGATAACAATTGTGAATAGTGTACAGTTAGTAGGGGTGTAACGATACACTCTGATTCAGTTCGATTCATGGTGCTAAAGGACGATCCTTTTTAATTTCTGAAGCGTAAACAATGCAAACCAATGCACCTTTTCTCAAAACAAAACTTTAGTTCCCTGCAATTAAATGAATTTTAATAACTACAAACATAAAAAACATTAAAATCGTAAACTGATTCAGTGAAAACAGTAAACATAAAGTAAATATTAAGCTCAGTGTTAAATATATAAAGATATTTATCATAAATAAAAAATATCAAATAATCAAAGACTCAATAAGCTCATGCTTTGTCTCCCTCTTATTGTGTGTGTGAAAAATGCCCTACAAACACCTTTAAACTTCTCCAAATATATTTAAATAATATACATCCAGTTTCCACTGGAGAACGGAAGATGTGCCGTATATGACATGTGCCCTCTGGTGTTCAAAAAATGCAATTGCATCAGATGCTATCAAGAGAACGCATGTGATATCTAAACCATGCAAATACTCAGGTTTTTGCATCGCAATGCACTGTTACACCATCAATAGTTAGCATTCGTAGCTCGTTATGTATGTAGCAGGGCTAATGCTAACAGTTACGATCAAAAATGCATTCAGATTTAAACGCCTTAGAAGAGAAGCACGACTCAGTTAGTGCCCCATGAGCTAAATCTGGCCCTTGGGTAAACTTGAGATGTCCCTAGGAGCTAATTTAAGGAGGAAAATCTGTTTACCATTTTGAAGACGAATTAATCAGTATTTTTCTCGCACCATCACTGTTAGCAGTAGATTGTAATTAGTGTATGTAATTAAGTAATGTAATTCCACTATCCTGTTGGTTCTGTATATTTTTGTTTTACTAACGGACATTTAAACAGCTAAAGGACAGAAATATACTTGTCCTTGTGCCGTGTGCAGACCACAGTGCCACCGTGCACTTCGTTGGGCATGAAGATTGGCATGTGGGTCGTTGCCCCACTAAACGATGCCCTGACTCGAGGTCTGATGGCTACTACTATTTCCACTGTAAAACTCATTTGCATGCTTGCCGTTCTAAAACGTTCACAGTACACCAAGGACGGCAGCGAAGTTTCGAATCGCACTTAACCTGACAGCTTCAGGGTTGTGATCTAAAATCATTTCTTATCCTGTGCAAATGGGAAGTTTTATTTCACTCAAACTGTGTTCTCAGCAGACTAATGGCGGGAGCCGTGTGTAAGGCCAGGCGAATCAATGAACCATTCTCAGCAGTCACCAGCTTAAGCAGGTGCTCGTGTAATTGGGGCTTTATGTAACTTGTTCCATAAGCATTTGTACAAACTGCTGCAATTCTTCATTTATTCTACTGATTTAATAAGGGTTCAGGGGTGGAAGTTTGTTGCATGTCATGTTACGGCTTAATATATTTTTAGGTGATTATTATAGTCAGCTTTTTTCACTGTAATCACTGTCCTGTAGTCGTGTTTTAAGAATAAAATAGTACATTAAAGAGCTTAATGCATAACAGACAGAAGATGTACTATTTGACTTTATATATACGTGTATATATATATATATATATATATATATATATATATATATATATTTATATATATTTATATATATATATATATAGACAGAGAGAGAAAGAGACTATTTGAACTGTTTTTTTTCTTCAGACCAATAGGTATTGACCATAAAAGTACATTTCTATAAAACAGCATGTCTAAGAAATGTATCTCATGCAGGTTAGTATACATGTAATATATATCTTTAAATCATGGACTGTTTACATTTGATTTGCCCAATTGATGAGATTTTACAAGCTTTTTGTCAGCATGAGATAAATGTCCTAGACGTGCTGTGTTAAAGAAATGTACTTCCTTTATTTTTTGAGCAGTATGTATATATATATATATATATATATATATATACAGGGTGGGCCATTTATATGGATACACCTATATAAAATGGGAATGGTTGGTGAAATCAACTTCCTATTTGTGACACATTAGTATATGGGAGGGGAAAACTTTTCAAGATGGGTGTTGGCCATTTTGAAGTCGGGCATTTTGGGTCCAACTTTATTATTTCCAATGGGAAGAGGGTCATGTAACACATCAACCTTATTGAGAATTTCACAAGAAAAACAGTGGTGTGCTTGGTTTTAACAGAACTTTATTCTTTCATGAGTTATTTACAAGTTTATGACCACTTATAAAATGTGTTCAACGTGCTGCTCATTGTGTTGGATTGTCAATGCAACCCTCTTCTCCCACGCTTGACACACTGATAGCAACACCGCAGAATAAATGCTCTCCCGATCTGACCCCCTTAGACTTTTATCTTTGGGGTCATCTGAAGGCAATTGTCTATGCTGTGAAGATACGAGATGTGCAGCATCTGAAACAACGGATACTGGAAGCCTGTGCTAGTATTTCTTCTGCGGTGTTGCTTTCAGTGTGTCAATCAGTGTGTTTTTTTTGTGAAATCAATAAGTTTGATGTGTTACATGACCCTCTTCCCAATGGAAATAATAAAGTTGGATCCAAAATGGCCGACTTCAAAATGGCCGCCATGGCCAACACCCATCTTGAAAAGTTTTCCCACTTTCATATACTAATGTGCCAACCATTCCCAACCATTCCCATTTTATTTATATATACTCTATATATATATATATTATATATATTATATATATATATATATAGATAATATATATATAAATATATATATATATACATATATGTACATATATTTATATTACATTTTACATACATATTACATATATATATACATTTCTATTCTATAAAACAGCACTTCTAGGACATTTATGTCATGCTGACAAAAAGCTTGTAAAA
Organism: Ancistrus triradiatus; assembly: GCA_025084515.1. Classification (NCBI taxonomy): domain Eukaryota; kingdom Metazoa; phylum Chordata; class Actinopteri; order Siluriformes; family Loricariidae; genus Ancistrus; species Ancistrus triradiatus. Next base: position 452,331 of record JAJAGP010000188.1, on the reverse strand, counting down.
TCTCAACAATTGGGCAAATCATGTAATCTTTAATCATGTAAAAATGTGTACTAGTATTACAAGATCATTTATTATAAAAAAACTACACTTTAGCATGAAAATATATAAAATAGATTGAAATGTAGCAGGAAAGTTGCTTATTTGTAAAGCTCCTTATTAAACAATCCAATAGCATGAGTGAGCTCTTAAAAAGTCTACAAGCAGTGCCTAGGTGCTAAAACATGGCAGGGAGATTAAGACAAATGTATAAAGTTCTTTATTAGGAGTTGTAGTTAAACTATGTAACTATAAACACTTTATGAGAGGAACAGATTTGAAAGAGTCTTTAAAAAGAGCAAAACTTGGTGAATAAATAAAAGTACTGTATAGGATTGCTTCAGTGATACGTCGCTCTGGGGCTTCTGCTATTTAATATTTTAATTACGTTTAACATATTTAGTATAACTATATAACTTAAAAGGGGTCCAGTAGACAAAAAAGACACACATAGGAAATTCTAAAGGTGAGCATTTAACTTCCTGTAGCGTCCACTTGGCCTGTCAATGGTACTAATATATCATAGCCATTAACTGCCCGGGTGTGGACTGGACTCAGACTGTCAAATTGCCTGACTATTTATTATGCCTTGTTTGATGTCTGTGCATTGATAACCTGCATAATATTGCAATTAATAATGATAACATCTTCGACATTCAATCTTCCTACCATTTCACCCTGTTGTTTATTAACGGCAACATGCAGAAATGCAATCCCACACGCCTTTAGTCTAAGACTGCTTATGAATCCAGTTTCGCTCAGCACTATGCAGTGTTTTAGGTGAAGATGGCCTCAGAGTGATGATCTCTAACAAGGAGTGGATTTTCAGAGGCAAGACTGAGAGCAGCCACATGAAACATTAAAAAAGCAGTTTGCAGAAATGAGCTCACCCAGCTCCTGGAGCGGATCGGCTTCTCTTATTGATCACGAGAGAAGAAATGTCAGTGCTTTTATTGTCCCTCGGTGCAGCCTGGCCTTTGGTGTTGAGCGGTATCTATCACGCAATCAAAATGTCAGGAAAATGGACCTTATATACATGAAATATCAAATAGGAGTCCTTATCTGACCCTAACCCTAATTTTAGCCTCGTAAGCACAATTTAAAGTTGTATATCACACTTTTAAAAGGACATTCCCTAATTTTTTGCTCACCAGTCACTTAGGCCTGAATAAATAATGGGGAATCATCACTTATTATTTTTCTTGTTATTTACTGTATGAGACAGTCGGAACCCTCTGGAAACATTACTATTATTATTAGTAGTAGTCTAGTTATGGTACTGTAATGTAAATATAGAGGGTATTTTCACTAGAAAACTGTGTGTGAATGAAACGTAAATGAAGGAATGATCTGTAAATGTATAAATGTAATGTATAATTTAGAATTATCATTCAAATCAATAAAAATTAAGTATTTGTCTTCTTATTATTATTATTTATAATAATAATAATAATAATAATAATGATAATAATAATAATGATAACAATAATAATAATGATAATAATGATAATGATAATAATGATAATAAAAAGTTATCATTATTATTATTATCATTATTATTATTATTATTGTTATTGTTATTATTATTATAATAACAACAATAACAACAATAACAACAATAATAATAATTATCATAATATTTTTATCATCAAATATTTTTATATTATTATCATCATTATTATTATTATTATTGTTATCATTATTATTATTATCATTATTATGATTATCATTATTATTATTATAATTGGTAGTAGTAGTAATAATAATAATAATAATAATAATAATAATAATAATAATTGTATTATTATTAGTAGTACTAGTATTAGTATTATTAATAATATTAGTAATAAAATTATTATTATTATTCAAATCAATAAAAATTAAATAGTCTTCTTCTTCTTCTTCTTCTGCTTCTTCTTCTTCTTCGTCTTCTTCTTCTTATTATTATTATTATTCTTTTTGTTATTATTTTTATTATTATTAATACATCTATTCAGGTGTACAGGATAAAGAATCTCATATTGGGAAGTCCAGCATTACATTATTGATAAGACAGAACAAAGAAACTTATACAGTTTGCATATTATTCACTCATATTATCCTCCCAAAATCTTGTAGTCAGGTACACACTTTCAGTACACACACACACACACACACACACACACACACACACACATACAACCTGAACAGATGGGGATTTTGCAGAAAAAAACCCAGTCGAGTCGAAGTGCTGATACTGAGGAAAAGAGATGGAGAATCAGCAGGAAGCAGCTGCACGCTTTCACCATCTGTCCAGTCAGGAGCGTCAGATCAATATTATGCAGGGTCTTTCGATAGAACTCTCCCCAAATTAGCAGTGAAACAGCAGAAGGTCGTTGGGTTAATGATTTATTCTGTTCCTGATAAAAATTCCACCCTGCACCAAAATCTCCACAACAGTGCAATAACTACCACAGGCACGTGTTGCTGCACCTACTGTAGGTGGGATTCATTTCTGAATCACTGAGGTGAAAGACTCGGCTTACCTGATTGGGATTGGAGCCAAAACTCTAGCATCAGCAAAGAAGCAAATAATGACCAGAGTGGGCTGTGATTGCAAAATGAGACTCTCACTGGCTGTCAGTAAGAGACCTGACTCGGTTTTTAAGACAATACGCTGGGCTCTTGTTTAGCGATTCAGTATTTGACTCAGCAAATCTTTGAATCGGTGATTCATGAACACACCTTAGAGTGTTCATCATTTGATTCTGCTGCTGCAAAGGACTGGAATAGCCGGGAGTGTCGAGTGGGCGGTCTGGCTGAACTGGGCTTCGGTCCTCGTGATCTTGACTCGTGCATCCTTGCCTTAGTCTAAGGGCAGAGCTGGGGGTTCATAGTCAAAGAGTCTTATGGTGAGCAGAGACGTTGGGTTGCTGTCTTCTGCCTTCCCGTGGGTTGGCAATGTCCTCATGTGCTCCCTCTTGGCTGTGTTGCTACCTTCCGGTTCTCCTCTTTCTAGCTATGCTGCTATAGCTAATGCTGCCGGGGTCTCATGCTACACATGGCATCAGCGATTGTTAATAGACACTGTGCTCTTAATCAATAACTAACTACATTTTCTGTTTTCTCTCTGAGCTATGTTCCAGTACCAGTTCCAGTCCCACACATGATGTTCATCCACTGCAGCTTCACTCAAGCTGCTTCCGTCATCAGCTCCAGCCCCATCATACCCGGGCCACTTAATGCTGATGTGCATACTTCACATTTTATTTGAACTATGACTCCATGACTTTAGTTTCGTTCTTAGATTCTATCATCTACGCGCGCCCAAGGAGTTGGGTCCCTTTTTGAGTCTTGGGTCCTCCCAAGGTTTCTTCCTATAAACACTTAGGGAGTTTTTCCTTGCCACTGTCACCCCTAGGCTTGCTCAATTTGGGATTGGATGTAGTTATTAGGAGATAATCTAAACTTGTAAAGTTGCTTTGAGACAATGCTCCATTGTAAAAAGCGCTATATAAATAAATATGACTTGACTTGACTTGGAACACACTGCAAAACAAACAAACCAACAAAAACCTATACATTTCTGATATTTGTGCAATCATGCAATTATGCTCAAGTGTCTGAGTCATGAACCAGATTCATTCCCTTAGCTCAGTTTTTAAATCAATGAATCTTTTTGCCCTGAACTACGGTAGTTTTTAACTAGAAAACTGCCTTCCTATTGTCCAAAAGTTAGTGTGTGAATCAGTGAATCTTTGGATCATGAACAAGCCTTGTTCCTGTAGTTTTATGGATATGTATTTGCTGAATCAATGAATCTCTGAGTCACAAACAAGATTTGTTTCTCTCAGTAGGTAAGCTGGTATGGGAATCAAAAATCAAAGAAACGTTTCTTGTAGTTCAGGGAGTCAGTCTTTGAATCAGTCAGTCATGAACATGATTCATTACTTTTGATGTTAGGTTGACATTTGAATCAGTGAATCTTTGAATCAGGAACAAGATTCCGTCTTTTCGATCTGTAGTTTAGAGTTTGAATCGGTGAATCTTTGAATCATGAACAAGATTATTTAGTCTTGATTTGTAGGTTAGACTTTGAATCAGTGAGTCATGAACATGAATCATTATTCTTGTTGTTTGGTTAATATTTAAATCAGTGAATCTTTGAATCAGGAACATGATTCATTACTCTTGATTTGTAGGTTAGCGTTTGAATCAATGAATCTCTGAATCATGAACAAGAATTATTACTTCTGTTTGTTAGGTTAGCATTTTAATCAGTGAATCTTTGAATCAGGAACATGTTTCATTACTCTTGTTTGGTAGATTAGCACCTGAATCAGTGAATCTTTGAAACAGGAACATGATTCATTACTCTTGTTAGTTATGTTAGTATTTGAATCAGTGAATATTTGAATCAGGAATATGAGTCATTACTTTTGTTTGTTAGGTTAGCATATGAATCAGTGAATCTTTGAATCAGGAACATGTTTCATTACTCTTGTTTGGTAGATTAGCACCTGAATCAGTGAATCTTTGAAACAGGAACATGATTCATTACTCTTGTTAGTTATGTTAGTATTTGAATCAGTGAATATTTGAATCAGGAATATGAGTCATTACTTCTGTTTGTTAGGTTAGCATTTGAATCAGTGAATCTTTGAATCAGGAACATGTTTCATTACTCTTGTTTGGTAGATTAGCACCTGAATCAGTGAATCTTTGAAACAGGAACATGATTCATTACTCTTGTTAGTTATGTTAGTATTTGAATCAGTGAATACTTGAATCAGGAATATGAGTCATTACTTTTGTTTGTTAGGGTAGCATATGAATCAGTGAATCTTTGAATCAGGAACATGATTCATTACTCTTGTTAGTTATGTTAGTATTTGAATCAGTGAATATTTGAATCAGGAATATGAGTCATTACTTTTGTTTGTTAGGTTAGCATTTGAATCAGTGAATCTTTGAATCAGAAACATGATTAATTACTCCTGTTTCTTAGGTTAGCATTTGAATCAGTGAATCTTTGAATCAGGAACATGATTCATTACTCTTGTTAGTTAGGTTAGCATTTGAATCAGTGAATCTTTGAATCAGGAACATGATTCATTACTCTTGTTAGTTAGGTTAGTATTTGAATCAGTGAATATTTGAATCAGGAATATGAGTCATTACTTTTGTTTGTTAGGTTAGCATTTGAATCAGTGAATCTTTGAATCAGGAATATGAGTCATTACTTTTGTGTGTTAGGTTAGCATTTGAATCAGTGAATCTTTGAATCAGGAACATGATTAATTTCTCCTGTTTTTTAGGTTAGCATTTGAATCAGTGAATATTTGAATCAGGAACATGTTTCATTACTCTTGTTTTATATGTTAGTGTTTGAATTAGTGAATCTTTGAGTCATGAACACGATTCATTACTCAAGTTTAGGTTGAAACACTGAATCTTTGAATCCTGAACAAGAATCTGTTGGTTAGCATTTGAATCAGTGAATCTTTGAGTCATGAACAAGACTTTTCATTGGAGTTTAGTGAGTCAGTGTTTGCTAAATCAGTGAATCATATGGTCATGATGGCTCTCATTCCTCTAATATAGTTGGTCAAAGTTTGAATCTTGAATCTTTGAGTTATTGTGGGAATCAGTAAGTCTTTCAGCAATAAGCTAGATTGTTTCCTAAAGTTCAGGGAGTCAGAGTTTGATTCAGGGTATCTTTACGTCATGAACGAGGTTCATTTGCTTTGGTTTAATGAACCTGTGTTTGATTCAGTGAATCTATGAGTCATGAAAAAGATTAGCATTTGAATCAGTAATATTTCTGTCATGCTACCACTATATAACGTTAATATCACGGAATGGAGGGGTGGTTTTAAACATACCGGAACAACATTTCATAGGAAACAACAGAAACAGACCTGACCAATCTGACATTTGTTAACCATTTCCAATAACGAGGTGGATTTGGATAAGTTTGACTCTAAATTGGACCTTATTTAAATTCTTTAATCTTTTGATTCCACCTACGACACTACTTTGTCTAAAGTATTTGGATTAGGAAAGTGTCCGGTGTCTAATAAATAACACAATCCGAGTGTGAAATCTTGAAATTTCTCTGCTCTGTTGACCTTAATTAATAACCAGACACTGATTGTTTTTCACTTTTGGCCGACCACACTGATTGATTTTTATTTGGCAATGGCAATGAAATATGTGCAATCACAATGCAGGAAAAGCCATTATCCTCTCTACCCAGTGTGTTATCAGATGTGTTCGGCTGCTTGCGAGATTAATGCGGTCGCAACTAACCCCCTCAAACTTTCCGTCTTAGTGTTATTTTTATTTTTAGTTAAATTGTGGAGGAATATCCCTCGCCTCTAAAGGCCTATTTATGTCCAAATCATTTATCCTCAGTCATCTGTGATGGAGTCGGATGTGTCGAAGCGCTGTTTACCCTCAGAAGAGCCAGATGGTGGAGTGTGAATTTCTCCTGATGGGGCAAATGTACTTCTTTTCTATAGTAAATCATCTTCAAACACATCTGCTTTTTGAATGGAGTTTACAGTGTTTCTGTATCTTTGTATTCTTTGGGACCTCGCCTCCCTCAGATTGGCTTTGGTTGAGAGAAGAGATGTTGGTTGAAGGATCATCCCTGACTGCTACAACAGTGTTGAAAAGCATTCATTTATATTTGTATAACATTTTTATGTGGGTGATCCCAATCCAGATACGGTCCTGTTACACAAATACTACGTTCTATTCATTAGTATCCAATGCACCAACATAAATACATAGAACAATACATGCATATGATTTGACTTTGGAGATGTGTGAATTGGAAGATGAGCAATGGTGAACATGAGGTTTGCTTTTTATCATCAGGTTTTTCCTTTTTCTCCACTGCATTTATTTTATAAAATAGTGGATAGTGCCTCATGATTGAACTGCCTTGTCTTATCGTATATTGAATATTGAATGAACACCTAAAAATACTGAACTGAAACTTGAGAATTGTGAAAAAGAAAACATGAGAAAATTGAATGAAAACTTGAGAATATTTAACAAAACTTTATAATATTGAATGAAAGTATATTGAATTAAATCATGAGAATATTGAATAAAACTTCATAATATTGAATGAAACTTAATAATATTGAACAAAAACCTAAGAATATTGAAGAAAACTTTATACTATTGAATAAAAATTTGAGAATATTGAAGTAAAACCTACGAAAACTAAAAATTGAGAAACTTGAATAAAACTTCATAATACTGAATGATAAAAACCTAAGAATATTCCATAAAACTTTATAATATTCAATGAAAATTTGAGAATATTGAAATACAAACTAAGAATATTTAACTAAAACTTGAGAAAATTGAATGAAAACCTGAGAAACTTGAATAAAACTTCATAATACTGAGTGAAACCTGATCATATTGAACAAAAACCTAAGCAATATTGAATAAAACTTTACAATACTGAATGAAATTTTGAGAATATTGAAATAAAACCTCAGAATACTCAACCTCAGAGTTCTTTTTACAAGTACTAAAACTTGAGAAAACTGAATAAAACTTGAGAAGATTGAATGAAACTTTATAATATTGAATGAAAACTTGAGAATATTGAAGATAACTTGAGAAAATTGAATGAAAACTTGAAAATATTTAATGAAACTTTATAATATTGAATGAAAACCTTAGGATATTGCATTAAAACATGAGAATATTGAACTAAAATGTGAGAATATTGAATAAAACATAATATTTAATTAAACTTGAGAAAATTGAATGAAAACCTAAGAATCTTCTTCTTCTTCTTCTTCTTCTTCTTCTTCTTCTTCTTCTTCTTCTTTCGGCTCTCCCTTTATCAGGGGTCACCACAGCGAGTTAAACGTTTCCACCTCACCCTGTCCTTCACGTCCCTCTACTCTACCCCAACTCCCTGCAATATCTTCATTCCACCAACCCCAAAAAACTCCTCTTTGGGTCTTCCTTCTCGTCTCTTGCCTGGCAGCTCCATCCTCCAACATCCTCCTACCAATATATCCACTATCCCTCCTCTGCAAATGTCCAAACCATCTCAGTCTTCCCTCTCGAATTTTGTCTCTCCCAATTTTCCAACCTGTGCTGTCCCTCTGATGATCTCATTCCTAATCCTGTCCACCCTAGACACTCCTAAAGAGAACCTCAACATCTTTTAAGTTCTGCCACCTCCAGCTCTGCTTCCTGTCTCTTTGTCAGTGCCACAGTCTCTAACCCATACAACAAGGCTGGTCTCACTACTCCTCTTATAAATTTTCCTTTCACTTTTGTGTGACCCTTTTGTCACATAGCACTTCTGACACTCTTCTCCACCCACTCCATCCTGCCTGAACTCTCTTCTTTTACCTCCTTTCCCGCACTCCCCATTTTTCCTTGGACAGTTGGATCACAAGTCCTGAACTCCTGTACCTTTGTGACCACTGATCCCTGTAGCTGACTGTTCCACCTGCCTCCCTTTCATTACACACATGTATTCTGTCTTACTTACAGTGTGGACTTTCATTCCTCTCCTTTCCAGATTATACCTCCGCCTCTCCAAGTTCTCTTCTACCTGTTCCCTGTTCTCACTACAGATCACAATGTCGTCTGCAAACATTCATAGTCCACGGCGATTCCTGTCTGACCCTCATCTGTTAGTCTGTCCATCACCAGAGCAATAAGAAGGGGACTCGGGGCTGATCCTTGATATGCAGTCCCACCTCTACCTTGAAGCTATCTGTCCACTCTCCTACAGCACATCTCACCGCTGTCAACGCTGGTCTCATACATGTCCTGCACTCAATCTACCGTACTTTTTCAGCCACTCGAGACTTCTCATACAACCACCACAGTTCCTCCCTGGCACCCTGTCATAAGCGTTCTCCAAATCCACCAAAGACGCAGTGTACCACCTCTTTCTGACCATCTCTATACTTCTCCATCAGGCAGTTCTCAAAGCAAAAATCGCATCCATGGTGCTCTTCCTTGGCATGAAAACCATACTGTTGTTCACACACTGTCACCTCCTGTCTGAGCCTAGCTTCCACAACTCTCTCCCAAAATCTTCATTGTGTGGCTCCTCAACTTTATGCCCTGTAAGAGCCACAACTCTGTTACATCACCCCTCTCCAAAAACTCGGTATCCCCTCCTCTGCTCATCCTTTCTCCACTCTCCTACCTCTCACATTCCTTTTCCTACTCCCAATTCACTCTGTTTTCTTTTGTCTCCCACCCCCATATTTCCCACTCGTGTTGCTTCATCAACTTTATTGCCACTGGAAGAGCACAACCTCTGTACATCACCCTCTGTAAAAAATCGTTACAAGTAAACTTTTCCTCCATTCCTCCGGCATGCTCTCATTCACCAGAATTCATTGAATAAATCTAGTCAAAAACACCACTCCAGCTCTCCTAGACTTTTCTATACCTCAACCGGTATGTCATCAGGTCCCACTGCCTTTCCGTTCTTCATCCTTTTCAAAGCTTTCCTCACTTCATCCTTGCTAATCTTTGCTACATCCTGTTCCACAATTTCTACGCCATCCAACCTGTGAGAATATTGACAAAAACATCATAATATTTAATTAAACTTGAGAAAATTGAACGAAAACCTAGGAATATTGAACTAAAACGTGAGAAAAATTAATAAAACCCGAGAATTTTGAAAAAGACTCTTCCATCAACTCTGCAATATTTCTTTCTATTACTGACAAAATTCTTAGATTCCACTATTGTGCACCATTTGTATACTGTGAAAAAACAATACTCTCACTTTCCTATATCCGTTATTGTGCAATGTTATTACCTCAAAGTCATGCACCATTGCACCATTTCTTTTGTGTTGTATTTTTGTTGTATGTGTTGTGTTGTGAAAGAAGTGGCTTTTCGTCTCATTGTACACACGTATAGTGACAATAAAGGCATTCTCTTCTATTCTACAATTTGAGAATACTAAATGAAAATCTGATAGCATTGAATAAAACTTTTGAATGTAAAATATTGAATGTAACTTGAGAATATTTAATGAAACTTGAGAATATAGCCATATTGCCAAATGTCCTCTCCTTTAATTACATTCTATACCATACACCCGACTGCCAAAATGGAGCCAACATTATTTGAAATTATTTAAGTAGCCCTATTGTTAAGATGAAATGGCTTCCTGTTTGATAGGTACTGCACTATAATGGGTGTGAATACCATTATGCACTGCATAGGGAGTAGAGAGTCTTTTGAGATTAAAAAATTAATCGCTGCTTTTGTGCTATTATACAAACGGAGGCTTAAACAGAGGACGTTTACTTTTACTGCAGTAATATTCACAGTTCTGTACTTCATCCACTTCTGATTTTTATCCACCCATTAAACAGCTGGCAATGCAAACGGTACTCTCACCTAAAACGTGTACACTTTGGGAATTCTCTGGTATCCATTTACTGAATTTAGCACATGCCTTCATCCAGAGACTTACACATGAGCCGAGTAATTCAGCAGCACATCAGTGACAGCTTTGCTGAGGCGTGACTTGGAAAGACTCACACCCTTTCAGACGTACGGTGGGGCAAAAAAGTATTTAGTCAGCAACTGATTGTGCAAGTTCTCCTAATTAGAAACATGAGAGAGGTCTGTTATTTTCAGCACAGGTACACTTCAACTATGAGAGACAAAATGAGAAAAAAATCCAGGAAATCACATTGGCAGGATTTTTAAATAATTCAATTGTAAATTATGGTGGAAAAATAAGTATTTGGTCAGTAACAAAAGTTTTTCAACTTCAACTAATTTGTGGGTAACATAACCTTTGTGGCAATGAGAGAGGTCAATGTTTCCTGTAAGTCTTCACCAGGTTGGGCACACACTGTAGCTGGTATTTTGGCCCATCCTCCTCCATGCAGATCTCCTCTAGAGCAGTGATGTTTGGGGCTGTCGCTGGGCAAACACGGACGTTCAAACTCCTCCACTAATTTCTATGGGGTTGAGGTCTGGAGACTGGCTAGGAGCACTCCCAGGACCTGAAAATGCTTTTTCTGGAACCTCTCCTTCGTTGCACGACGGTGTGTTTGGGATCAGTGTGTCATGGTTGGACGGACCCAGCCATGGTCCATCTTCACTGTCCCACTGATGGAAGGAGGTTTCATATTGTTTTTATACCGTTCCTTTTTTGTCCCTCTCCCTCCCCCCCCCTTTCCCCTTCCTCTCTTCTTCGTGTTTTCCGGCGTTATTTACACGTTGTGGCTCACTGTTGACAGCCCCACCTACACAGCCCCCTTATGGTACATCTTCACCCATGGCTCCCAATTTGATGGAAGGAGGGTTTTGGACTAACAATCTCACGATACATGGCCCGTTCATTCTTCACTTGACACCACAATCAGTCATCCCTGCCCCCTCTGCAGAAAAAACAAGCCCCAAAGCATGATGTTTCCCAACCCCATGCTTCACCAGTAGGTATGGTTGGTCTTGGGATCAACACTCAGCATCTCTTTCGGTCGTCCAGTTGAGTTTTTACAAAAAACGTTCTATTTTGGTTTCATCTGACCACATGATATTCTCCCAATCCTCCTTTTCTGGATCATCCCATATGCTCTCTGGCAATCTGTTAAGATGGGCCTGGACATGTAAATCCGAGTCCCTCTCGGCGTAGTGTGTTTACTGATGGTACCCTTTATTACTTTGGTCCCAGCTCTCTGCAGGTCATTCATCAGGTCCCTCGTGTAGTTCTGGATTTTTTGCTCACCGTTCTCATGGTCCTTTTGACCCCACAGGATGAGATTCTTGCATGAAGCCCCAGCTCGAGGGAGATTATCAAAATGGTCTTGTATGTCTTCCATTGCTGTCCCACAGTTGATTATTCACCACCAACCTGCTTGCCTCATGTAGATTCACTCTTCCCAGCCCTGCTGGCAGGTCTACATTTTCTTCCTGGTGTCCTTGGGACAGTTCTTTGGTCTTGGCCATGGTTGAGTTTGGAGTCTGACTGTTTTTGAGGCTGTGGACAGGTGTCTTTTATACAGATACGAGGTCAAACAGGTGCCATTAATACCAGGTAACGAGTGGAGGACAGAAGAGCTTCTTAAAGAAAGAAGTTACAGGTCTGTGAGATTCAGAAAATTGCTTTTTGTGGGTGACCAAATACTTATTTTCCACCATGATTTACAATTCAATTCTTTAAAAATCCTACAATGTGATTTCCTGGATTTTTTTCTCATTTTGTCTCTCATAGTTGAAGTGTACCTATGATGAAAATTACAGACTTCTCTTTTCTTTCTAAGTAGGAGAACTTGCACAATCAGTAGCTGACTAAATACTTTTCCATCTGACTGTACGTCCACGGCCTAAGCGAGGTCACCGTCTTGCTGCATGGCAGCAAACCTACTTCTGGCTGAACTAAATATCTATCCTGGAAGACGTTTACAGATCCTGCGTGGGATATGCTTTGTTTTCTGACGGATCGTTGAGTCTTCGGAACACCTACGTGGTTATCTGGAAGACAGATGGTGCGTCGGTGCCAGGACTGATGAGATGAATTGATCTTTTCTACAGCAGTGGTGTAAAATGGAGTCGGAGATGTCACGCGGTATCTGCTGGATGGTGAGCGGACGTGATGGGGCATTACGCATGGCCTGTTTTTGTAAACAGAATCAACTCTGAGACTGATCAATGAAAGATTCGGCGTAGGCTATTGCACACACATGGCGTACAACGTGCACTTTTGGAAGGCCGTGACGGTGAGTCAGAGATCAGTGGCGTTCGGATGAACTCTGAGGTAGATTACTCAGCCTCCCTGGGCGAGTGCTTGACCCGGCGCGTGTCGACGCCTCAAATAACAATCCATTATTGATGCCGCTCATATCTTCCATCCATCCTTGGGCATTTCCATCATGCTTCTTCTCTACCGAGCGTTATTAAAACCGTTTAATAAAATATATATGTGCGTTAAATATTAGAAACTGTCTGCCGTCTTAATTCAAAATCTCATATAGCTCCTCAATTGTTCTCTGCTCCTGCAGGGGCACTCAACTTTTCCTTCATTCGTCCATGCTGCTTCATAATCAGCATATGAGAAGCTAGGCTCTAATATCCACTGCCTCTTAACTTTCGAAAAGGTGACTTGATTCATAAAGCACACCGAGATTCATATCCGTAGCAATAATGGGTGAGCGATGCTTTTTTATTTCGTCCCAATGTTAAGCATTAGCAAATTTTTATATTGAGAAAATGCTGGTTTTGATCACACAGCCTTTACACTGTGCATTATTATACATTATTATCTCGACAATGACTCTACATACGGTGCACTCCACAAAATATTGCCACTCCTGCTCAACATGTACAGCTAAAAACTGAACAGAAATGTGGACGGGTGTACAGTGGAGGCCAAAAGTCTGAGGCCACTTTACAAAGAGTGCAAATCCTGGCATAGCACTGATACTATCAAGCTGAGACTAGAAGCATTGCTTTATGGCCCATAATAATCATTGTGGATTTTAAAACCAGCCATAACAATTTCCTTGCTTGCGATGTTCTTGCACTGTGTCCGATGTGGGACAAAGGTTTAAACCCAGACTAGTGAAAATGTTTCTGTTTTTCAGTTTTCATGATGTGTGATCCCAGTCAAGTGTTCTGCCTCACCAATTTGGCTTTACATGACCTCAAAATCAAATCTCCACCTGTTTTCTTTTTTTGTTTCTTAATTGTGACTCACCCAATACAATCATTACAGTACACAAACGGTTTCAGATGCATCTTTTCAACTTAGAAAATAGAACGTGAGGTGTTGTTAAAGGAAAGCAAAAATAAAATACAGTATCAAATGAAAATATGAGAAGTAAATAAAGACACCCAATGACACATATTTAAAGAAAGAAGGGCATTTTAGAGCCCAAATTTCATTTCTTGAAGACTCCCTGTTTCAATCCAAATAACCGAGGACTAAGGGCCCAGCTCAGGAGTCCTGCTCAAGGGCAGAACCAGGATTTTAACCTTCTCTCTCACTGTATATCGAATGGAGGCCAAAAATCTGAGACCACTAGTGAAAATGTTTCCATTTTGCATCTTTCTATATGCTTTCCATTACAAGAGTGAAAAGCTGAACCTTTTGGTCTCTAAACTAAGCTTTTGATATGTCTGCTTTTTGCTTCTTGCATCTTGTGATGTTACTGAATGCTTCTTTACCTTTTAAACCCGTCTGTGAACGACTTGTAGAGTTAATAACGTGTTAGTAATGCATATTACCAATGCATATCACACATAACCAAACATAATACTAGAAACAGCATAACTTTCTTATTCCACCCTGCCAGTACATCATCTCAGCCCAAATACTAATGATCATAAAACTTCTATGGACAGAGTCCTGCTATTAAATGCATAATTCTAATCATGCATAATGCTTACATAATGCCCAAGTACAGCATGCATCTCAAATAACAATCCCCACTCCTCGCCCGCACTGCTCTTTGTTTCCAATTCATTTTCGTTTCCTGCAGAGGAGGCCAGGATTTACAGCAGCACGTTCGGACGCCTCGCTCCTCCACTGCCCACGAGGACTCGTCTTTGAACGTCTAATGCACTGACACGCATTACTTAAAGCTATTTAAATAACCTTATCTGCATGCAGCACAAAGGTTGAGAGCGTGGCGCAACCGGTGGGGAATCGAACCTTCAGAAGGAACGACGGCTTTCACTCCCCCTGCCCATTATCCGCCCAGCAGTCGACACTGCTCAAGGTTTCAATAGGAGGTGTCATGACTCGATTACAAACGGCTCAGACTCAGGAAGTGCATGACTCATGTGCAATGCCTGAATTTGTGATGGTACTCCTCGTACCCTGCAATTGCGGCAGCGATGCCGAAAGGAAAGCCAACTGGCGAATCCGTTCTGGTCGTGGAAGTAAGGGATAATTTAGCATGGTGCGTTAGACATTAGCTGGTTTATTTCCAACTACTGTTCCGTCTGGACGTTGTCTCACAGCGGGTAGTGTGTAGCTTCAGGGGACTGGGTTTTATGAGTGCACTTGTAATGTTTTCATGGTTTTATATATGCCAAATTTTATACGGCAATTCATTTTTACATAACCTCCCCGCCGCCTCCTTTCATCCCTCGGAATTAGTGTGATTGTTCCTCACGCTGTTAAACTGGCTGTATTTATAACACCACTGCAGTTCCTGTGGCTCAGGGGTAGGCTCCTGGAAGCAGCACTTTCTACCGATCTGGGTTCGAATGACAGGCATCTTGAATGTCCGGTGGTGCTGTCATGTGTATATGTATACACACAACTCCAGCTTGAAAGTTTGTAAACCCTTTAGAATTTTCTGTATTTCTGCATAAATATGACCTAAAACATAATCAGATTTTCACACAAGTCCTAAAAATAGATAAAGAGAACCCAGTTAAACAAATGAGACAAAAATATTATACTTGCTCATTTATTTATTGAAGAAAATGATCCAATATTACATATTAGTGAGTGGTAAAAGTATGTGAACCTCTAGGCTTAGCAGTTCATTTGAAGGTGAAATTACAGTCAGGTGTTTTCAATCAATGGGATGAAAATCAGGTGTGAGTGGGCACCCTGTTTTATTTAAAGAACAGGGATCTATCAAAGTCTGCTCTTCACAGCACATGTTTGTGGAAGTGTATCAGAGCACGGACAAAGGAGATTTCTGAGGAGCTCAGAAAAAAAGTTGCTGATGCTCATCAGGCTGGAAAAGGTTACAAAACCATCTCTAAAGAGTTTGGACACCAATCCACAGTCAGACAGATTGTGTACAAATGGAGGAAATTCAAGACCATTGTTTACCCTCCCCCGGAGTGGTCGACCAGCAAAGATCACTCCAAGCATGTAATAGTTGGCGAGGTCACAAAGGTCCCCCAGGGTAACTTCTAAGCAACTGAAGGCCTCTCTCACATTGGCTAATGTTAATGTTCATGAGTCCACCATCAGAAGAACACTGAACAACAACGGTGTGCATGGGCAGGGTTGCAAGGAGAAAGCCACTGCTCTCCAAAAAGAACATTGCTGCTCGTCTGCAGTTTTTGCTAAAGATCATGTGGATGAGCCAGAAGGCTATTTGAAAGAATGTTTGTGGACGGATGAGACCAAAATAGAACTTTTTTGGTTTAAAAGAAAAGCGTTAAAGAAATGTCTGGAGAAAGGAAACCACTGCATTCCAGCATAAGAACCTTATCCCATCTGTGAAACATGGTGGTGGTAGAATCATGTTTGGGCCCCTGTTTTGCTGCCTCTGGGCCAGGACGGCTTGCCATCATTGATGGAACAATGAATTCTGAATTATATCAGAGAATTCTAAAGGGAAATGTCAGGACATCTGTCCATGAACTGAATCTCAAGAGAAGGTGGGTCATGCAGCAAGACAACGACCCTAAGCACACAAGTCGTTCTACAAAGAATGGTTAAAGAAGAATAAAGTTAATGTTTTGGAATGGCCAAGTCAAAGTCCTGACATTAATCATTTAACAAATGTTGTGGAAGGACCTGAAGTGAGCAGCTAATGTGAGGAAACCCACCAACATCCCAGAGTGAAGCTGTTCTGTACGGAGGAATGGGCTACAATTCCTCCCAGCTGGTGTGCAGGACTGATCAACAGCTACAGGAAACGTTTAGTTGCAGTTATTGCTGCACAGGGGGGGTCACCACCAGATACTGAAAGCAAAGGTTCACATACTTTTGCCACTCACTAATATGTAATATTGGATCATGTTCCTCAATAAATAAATGACCAAGTATAATATTTTTGTCTCATTTGTTTAACTGGGTTCTCTTTATCTACTTTTAGGACTTGTGTAAAAATCTGATGATGTTTTAGGTCATATTTTTGCAGAAATATAGAACATTCTAAAGGGTTCACAAATGCACCACTGTGCATTGCGTTTGTGCGCAGGACAACAGACCTGAGATGACTAAACGTAAAGCTGCCATTTGGTGCAACCTCGGGTTGTTTCTAGCCTTTCTCATAAAGCTTTGCTCCTACAGCCTGTCCTCGGCGCAGATGATTCCGCTCCGAGAGCGCCTCGTGACTCACCGGGAAATCAGCACCATCGCAAACCTGTTGTGCAGCGGCCTGATTTGTATGCAGACAAATGCAAATTCTGTTTTCATCCGAGACCCACTGAAGCCGTACCGCTAAGCTGAGGGATCCAGGCGAGTTGCTCTGTGCATAATCTTCACTCGATGAGAACTTTCACAAGGAAAATAAGGAGCTGTGATCCAAAGGGTATTTATGGTGGCTGACTCAGGTCTGACGTTTCATCACGCTTCCGCCGGTGCAAATTCCTAAAAGACGGTGACGTTAGAGCGGCCGAGGCTGCTTAGCCGGAACGACAAAGCAGCTCTGCTAAATCGGTGCGGGTTTAAATCTGAAGTCGATATCAAACCAACAGCGTCCTGGGTCATGACCAGCTAACTGTTCATGGAATTGTTCAGTAACACCTCCAACAACAAAAGACTGAGTTGCTTCATTTCTGGAGACATGCCCATGTGCAGATCTCAACATCTCCGCTGAAAAATCCTCCATCGCACTTTTTCAGAACCAAGACTTCAGCTCTTTAGTCTTTTATTCCCGACTGAGTTTCTCGGCTCAGTTTGCGTCTACAGCATCAGGAGGACTTGTCCGTTCCTCTCCAGGGAAGCCACCCAGATGCTGGTGCCTTCTCTTGCAATATCAAATCTAGGCTACTGCACTGCACCCCACTGCTGCGTTCTCCTCCCAGCTCCTTGTAGCTTCCCGCATCGGGTTTGAAATATTTAACACGATCGGCTTCAAAGCTAGAAATGGACCAGTCCCTTCCTGCAACGGCTTTGAACGAACCTGTTCTGTACGTCTTACCCGTAGAGACCGGAGAGCATCGTCGGACTGGAGTTGCCACTCGAGATCAAAGCAGGATCCACTGGATGTCTGATTCAGGAGATGACTAAAGACTCGCCTTTTCAGGCAGCGCTTAAGCGAAGACTGAGATTGCACTCAGATTTGGAAGGTGTTCTTAGGGTGTTGGCTGTTTGTACTAAGTGAGGTCATGTCTACAGGTATGCGCCATTTTAGGACCATTCAAAACAAATGCCCAAGGTTTTAGAAGTTATAATAATTAATGAATTGTAATAGGTAATAAAAATCTGCAGTTCGACAAGCAGAGGCGGGAGTTAAGAGTTTAAGAGCTCGGTTGATGTATTATTTTGTGCATAACTCGTGCCTGTCCTTATTGTAAGTAGTACTCCTTTGTTTGGCCCCCCACTACCTGTATATTCTCTCTAACCTATAACTATATTAACTGGTTCACACTCATATGTTGAGTCTCTGTTTCATCGTGTTGTTCATATTTCTGTCGCATGCATTTTTTGCCTTAAAACAAAAAATCCATCCTCTTAAGAGTTATGGTTTTAACCTACACAGGGTCATACTAGAAGGTTGGTGTAGTTTCTATAATGATTGTGAATTTCCATCAATTAAAAATGCAGTGGCGTTAGGGATGCTGTGTAGGAGGTAGCGTTCCACTCGTGTTGTCAGCAGTGAAACATTCACATATCGTTTGCATGCAGTCTTACCCTATACATTTACATTACAGTACCATGAAAAGACTATATGATAATGGTAATGTGCATTCAACGTCCATTTCGCTCAATGACCTGTTTCACAGTCATTAAAAGGCGCATACCTGTACTAAAAAGGACTTCTGTTTGCCTTCTGTTCGATTTGGAACTGGAAGTGACTTAATATATATGTATGAACCTGTTAGAGTGCTAATTAAGCTTAAATTCAGTTCCTATTACCCACTAATCCAGCCCATCCATACCACTTTATAAGGGTTCTTTATTTACCCCCGAATAAACAAGAAATACCGCTCAATGGCTTAGGAATTACAGGCTAGAGCAGAATAAAGCAATAACAGTAGTGCAGGATGAATAAGATCAGGCGCGATCTAACAGAACTGTTGTCACCTGAAAGAAAAATGACTGCCACGGAGGTTTTAGTCATGGTGAAAAAGCAGAGGCAGCGCCGATTGCGGAAAACAGAAATAACTCAAGGTGCCGGTGACACATGTAACAAAGCGGTTAGGAGGTGGAAATGATTTACTGGTGGGCTTTTGTGGAAGGTCTCAAAACTTATTTGACTTTTGACAATTCCAGAGCTAAAGATATTCCGTGACCGTCCAGGCCTCTCGGGACGCCGCGCTCAGACTCGCCAGCCAAGGGCTCGTGCAAGCTGTCGACTGACGAGCTCAATATAAACATAACTGACTCAGACAGGAGGAGGCTATAGGCGCTATAGAAAGGATCGAAACCTGTGTTTATATGTTACAGTGTCTGAAATGTCATCAAGACTAAAAGTTAAAGGGACAAGAGAGAGATCAGCAAGATGGAACCGCAAGTAGATGGTCAGACATGCAAAGTAAGAGCTTTCATCCCTGCTAATAAGCTGTAGGAAGGTTTGGTTGGCCCATAACTGGACATTTCTGAAATATACAAGCCCAGAAAGGTACGTCTCTTTTTCTCTATCAGCTATTAATTGAATAGAAGTACCCTTTGATACAAGATTTAAACATTTAAGGAAATCGACAGGAAAGGTTGTCCCATCCGAAGGTACTTTATCGCATTGTTTAATTTTTGCAAACTTCCTGACCAGTTATTTCCTAGTTAGACCATTAAAAGCTTAATATATTTTTTCAATATTTTGCTTTGAGACAATGCTCTGAAGCGCTTTAGAAATAAATTCGACTTTTGGCCATGCGAGGAATATATTTAGGCGCGGATTTAATTTAGCTTTATGCAGAAGCCTATGTTCATTTCGTTTCATTAAGAACATCAACAAACCCTGTCATTTGCTCTAAATACCGCCCTATACAGAGCTTTATTAAAGTATCATAAAACATATTAGTTGGAAAGGTCATTTGTTCCTGCAGAAGCTCGTTTGAGTCTCGCCGTGCTGCTCTAAAGCAGAAGGTTTATATTCTGTTCTGTAAAAATGCAAGAATAACAGCGATCGCTGAATGTCAGCCGACCTTGTTGGATTTAAGCGCTCGCTATCTGGACGACCTGGAGCTAATTCCTTCTTTATTGTTTGTGGGTCCGACGTCTGAAACTCTGCTTCTGTAAGAGTTGCTTAAGGAATGCTACCAATCGTCTGTGCTAACATTAGCTTTTCACTAACTTTACTTTGTAAGCTTAAGGAGTGTCTGGGCAAATGTTTGGCCTTATATCGACATAATGGCGTTTAACTTAGTGACCTTTCTTCATATAAGTTCAGTGGATTCGTTGTTTTGTTGTCCATAGTTTGTCCATTTGTCTGTATAATGACATTTACTTTCCCAGCACCTGTTTATGTATCTTTCTCAACAGCCCAAGAGCAGCAGGTTAGCTTAGCTGGGATTTGAACTGGGATCTGATCTGATTGAGCTGGGATCTGATTCATAATCCAGTGCCTTAACCCCAGACTGCACAGTTGAGTCATTGAGCAAACCCCTTAACTGTCAATTGCATCCATTAACTGTTCTGTAAAAAAATGCTGTCAACCCATTGAAACAGGTGTTTTTTCTGGCCCACTAATTAGAAGGTTGTAACTTCAAATCCCAGCTCCACTGCCACGTCTGGGTTCTTGAGCAAAGTCCTTAACCTCCAACTACTTAGTTCAATTGCAACGGCCGTTGCACACTGAACGCGACTCTAAAAAGTGGTGCAAAGACGCAATTTGTGATAGAGAAAGTCATAATGTAAATGCTGCTTACATAATAATGCGAACGCCAATATTGGGGACGTCCTATTTTGGAAAAAAAAGAAAGGAGCACAGAGAGTTTCAGTGTCTTATACAAGAGCCTCTTTTTTAAGTGTGAATAAACACCATCATTTGATTTAGGAGGTCTATCCAAAAATCTTAAGGTTTTACTCAAATATAATTTATTACGAATGAGTAATAATATTGCTATTATTTTCGGTCTGATCCTGAACATTTCATAAGCGAGTAAAATGTGATTCCAAGGAGGAGAGGGAACAACAGGCAGCAAAGGAACATGAGGACAAAAAACATAGTGTTTTTACTCAGTCTTGTTTCAGCAGAGAGGCAGACTGAAAATACAGGAGCTGTTTCATGAGGCAAAATCAAACAGAGGGCGAATAAAATACTAATTCCTGTAAAGGTATTGATCTGGATAGTGTTGTGTACTACAACTCAGGCTGTGAGCAAGACCCAACTTCTTGGTTCAAAAGTCGCTCTGGATAAGGATGTGCACAGGCTGGTTTCCAGTGGTCTGTACTGGATCAGCTGGTAGGTGAGCACTGGTTCAGCCGGCTCCATGCGGCGTGAGCCATTTACTCGGCTCTCTACTTCACCCTCCTCTTCCCTTCGCCGCCAATTATGTTCATACTGGTACAGATGGAGTGGATGGATCGCACGCCGAGCTCATTACGAAAGAGTTCAGCATGTCAGATTCTCCCCGCTTGTAAGTCACACTGACAAGTCTTGCACTGAAATTACAACATCCACAGCCTCCTCTGGACTGCCGGACTGCTGACCTCTCATTTTCGGCGGCAAACTTGTTCTGTAGGAGCAGCAGTTTCTCCCCGTCGCACTCAGACTTTCCCACAAAAATGCTCGGGATTAGGGTCTAAAAGCAGGCCGAATCCTGACTGGCTGTGGGAGCGTGGAACAAAGCACTCAGTGATAAGCGACATATTGGCTAATCAAGTGAACGCTTAAAAGGAGGCCTGCGAGGTGAGGTTCAAATAGGGGGAGTGCTGACTTGCGTAACCGTGCTTCAGCGACTGAACATCTAAAAAATCCAGAGCGTCCTTGAACGAGACACGGCCAGAAGATGTTCCGTCATAGATTGGATCGGAAGTGTCGCTCTTCAAAAGGATCTTCAGGCTCTTTAAAGTGTTTAGCTCGCTCAAGTTCACGCAGGACAATTAATTACCAAAGCCCTTCTTGATTACGTTTCATTAACACAGTTCAAAAGGAAGCCACGAGCGCTAATCTGCCGATTGACCCGCCGAGGTCTCGGAGCTTTTCAAAGCAGAGTGAAGGAAGATTGCTCCGAGCTGAAAGCCGCCGCTCCGTCTCCCCGCTCGTTCCACATCAATAGACGCCAAATAAACAGAGGCTTATCTTTTTCTGTTCTGGAGCTCGCTTTTAATCCTTACATGTAAAGTCAAACCAAGAAGCTCAATCTGCAATCTGCATACTTCTCCCATTTCCTAGACTTCGTGGTTTTGAGCAGGAAGAAGATAAAAGTCACGACGATGAGCGGCTAAATCCAAATCTGGCTTGAGGCAGAGCGGGAAAACATCAGAAGGATAAAACGCGCAGTCTCTCAGGAGGAGACGTTTCTGGTTTTGGTAGTTTCTTCTCACCGGTGTAGGCGAACGAGTCCTAAAAGGAGGCGGCAAACACTGGGGAGACTCGTGGAGATGTATGAATTGATTTGTTCTTTGCCGCATTCCTTGCAAGAATGATCACTTTATTATGTATGAGCCAAAAGTCTGAGACCACTGGTGAAAGTGTTTGTAGTTTGCAATTTTTCAGCACTGTAATTTAAGCATCACAAATCATCTGATCAGCAACAGCCTAGGGCTTTGTACAACACAGCATTGTCTCAAAGCAGCTTTACAATTTTCTACGATCTAGGCCCAAAGCCCTAATTGAGCAAACCTAGGGTGGCAGTGGCAAGGAAAAACTCCCTAAACGTTATAAGGAAGAAACCTTGGGACGACCAGGACTCAAAAAAAGGGACCTGACCTCCTCGGGGCAGCCTAACTTCAACTTATGCTACTTTATTAACAAGTTTATAGTAATAGGTTAAATTAAAATGAAAAGAAAAAGCATATTTAAAAATGTAGTGATTGAAATTGAATAGAATAAATATAAATAATATACAACAAATTAAACAGAATACAATATTATGAAGAGTATAATAATACAGAGAATAAAACTATAGCATATAAGACAATGAAGACAGTGAAAACTGAAGATCCACATTATCCAGCATGATTTCTCAAATACTCCAAAGAGCATCTTCAAGTGCTCCCATTAATGCTCGATGAGTTTAGCTCAGGTGCCTGCTGTGGTATGAATCCTTCTCCAACAAAGATCCAAACAAGCTTTACTAGTACTCTCAGACTTTTGGCCCTCTATAACTCATCTGGTGCTACATGGCCAAAAGTATGCAGACAACCCTTCTAATGAGGGACTTATGGTTATGTATTTCACCCACACCCAATGCACTGAATCTCCATAGTCTAACAGCAGCAGTGTAGAGTGAGCTGTAGTGAACGCCTCAGTAACTCTCAATAGACACTTTTATCAGTTTCCATCTTCTAGAAGTCAGATTGTTAACTTTTTGCCCCATCCTCCAGCAAAGTCCAACAAATATGAATCGGTTTGCCAACTTTGGAGAACTTGTCTGGCTTGCACAGACCCTTGAACTCTGACTCCTCTGAGATGAACTGAAATTATAACAGTGAGACTAGGCTTGTTGCTCATCGTCAGTGTTCCAAAAGCTTGAAGGAGAATGAAAGCTTTATTTTATTTATTCAATGTTTTATTCAATATTTGATTTAGTTATGGTATTACCTTAGTTATTTCCAGTGGTTTTATAAAACAATTTTTTTTATTGTATTATACTTTTCATAATATTACATTATCTACATGTTATTGTATTTTATTTTAATTATTACATTTTTTAAATATTTATTTAGCTTCTGTTTATTTAAAGTATTACTATAAACTTATTAATTTAATTAAATCTCTTACATTTATCATCTAAGTTGCCAAAGGAGGTTGGTCCTTTTTTGAGTCTTGGTCATCCCAAGGTTTCTTCCTTATAACATTTAGGGAGTTTTTCCTTGCCACTGTCACCCTAGGCTTTCTCAATTAGGGCTTTGGGCCTAGTTAATAAAAGATAATAGAAAATTGTGAAGCTGCTTTGTAAAAGCACTATGTAAACAAGTCTGACTCTGGCTTTGGCGTTTGTAAAAGAAAAGGAAAACAACCAATACTAATACCCCTGTTTTTGGATGTTATCCAAAACTGTGTGTGTGTGTCCACACAATTTTGGCTTCGTAGTGTACACCTGTCACTCATCTGAAAGTGACCATCATATATTGTTGTCCACAGACTTTGAAATACTTTCTGTCGATGCTACCCGGTGAGCTCTGACAGCTCGTGACTTGCGTGACTCTAAAATGAACGCTCAACATATCATCTTTACCCTCAGGTATCTCCAAGCGATACCGCGATTATTTGATGACATCTATTATCTGAATGTCTTCACTGACATTTTAAGTGACACAGTAGCGCATCTAGACACCGGTATGCATGTGCAGCAGGAGAGCTCGGGTGTAAAATCATCTGGCTGTCATTGCTGGGTTGAGAATATTCCGCCAACCAAAAATATCCAGCTGAGACTGACAGAGGGCTTGTGGAGGATGTACACCTACATGGTGTACCAAAAAGATAGGAGCTTCAAACGTCCTTTCTACAGTGTACATTGTACAGTGTTTAAAAGCCCAAACAGCACTGCTGAGACTCTACCAGCACTATTTCAGTCTCACTGCTACATCCCCATGATCTAAATATTGTCCTACGGTGGTCTTATCGTGGTATCCATATATTTATGGTAGATGGGAGCCAATAAGTTGAGCAAGGCAACTTAATGTGACCTTTTAGTGACCTTCCAATCAACGTCCATTCACTTTAATGAACGAGCTTTAAATTAATAACCTATGATAGGAAATAAAATCTCTGGACTTTGCAGCCGTGTGTGTTCGCTCGCTTGAGACCGTTCTAACTTGGTTGATGTGTTTAGAAACATTTTGCGTAAATGAATCCTATTTTTGTGTTTGACTTTCCGCTTATTTGTACCAAGCTGTAAATTTTGTTCGTATTCTATGTACCTGTCCTATTGTAAGTAGTACACCTTTGTTTGTCCCACCCACTACCTGTATATTCTCTCTAACCTATAACTATCGGAACCTCGAAATTTGAAACAAATTGGTTCCAGAAGGCAGTTCAAAGTCAGAATCTAATTTCCCCATAAGAAGTAAGAAAGCCATTCTCGACCCACAAATGATTGTTTTTATGTAATTAATGATTAAAAAATGGGAATAAAGAAATGGAAATTAATACAATAATAATAATCAATGAATACATGAAATAAGTGAAACATAAAGTAAAACTTCATAGTGACTTAGGTAAACGCAGTTTTGGCACGCCTTATCACTGGGAGAGCAGCGTCGAGAACCAGGGAGTGTCCGAAATCACACCCATAGACTGATATAATGCACATAATATAATAATATACTACAAGGAAAAATACTATACATAATATTCCTATGATTGCTCCGGGTTTTATGTTGATTGGCATACCGTATCGCCACCAACTGGACTGGATGACGTGCATCGTCTTTGGAAGATCGCACCATTGAGTGTTTTATTTAGGGTGCTCACGCTCAAAGTCAAAATTTTTGTCTGTATTTGGGGGCAAAAAAAATTCAAACTGCCTAGATTGTTCGAATGAAAAGGTGTTTGAAATTCCAAGGTTTCACTGTATTGTGAATTTCCATAAATCACAAAAGGTTTAGTATGACATCTTCCAGTTGCGTTTTCAGCGGTATATGTGACACATGTACTTATCGTTTGGGTGCAGTTTTCTTGCAAAAATACCCTTTATATTTGCATTTCAGCAGCATAAAAAGTGTGACTACGGTTATGGTCATTATACGATGTATAGAGCAACCAATAGAACAATATTGGTTCCAAGTTTAAGGTACTGCGCTATTGACCAGGAGGTTGAAGCTGGCAATGATGGCCTTTGAGCAAAACCCTAATTTAAGTATATATTTTAGTGTTTACTTATTACTGGTGATGTTCTTAATAAATAATCCTCTCCATCACAGCCCGATGCTTAGTAACAGACAGGCTTGATTCGAGGTTTTATTGAGTCAGTATGACAATGTATTCAATGCCAGTCAATAACACTTTGACACCCTTAATTTGAGGGCAGCGAGGCTCATGACGTGCTCTATCATCAGGCATCTCGTTTTGCGTGATTGATCGTGTTCTCACGCTAAAGCGGCGCGAACTGCCAAGGTAAACAATTACCTTCCTATCAGCTACCTGTCATGTAGCTCATCCACCTCGCCAAGCCTTATTTCCCTGGCTCGCGATGACGAATGGAAGATGGGGCCCTGAGCTCGGAGATGAAGCGTCAATCCGGCGGCGTCCCTCGAAAGTCAAAATGTGGTGAAATGCAGTAAGGGAATGTTTAAATGGTTCTGAATGGGTCCTTAAGTGGCGTTTGGATGGGAGATGCCCAGACGCTGGATAATGGTGGCGTCTCAAAAGTATCGCTTTGTAAAAGCCCTCGAATGTCACATTACGCCTGCAATAAAGTTAGGCTCGACAACAGCTATTCTCGTTTCGGATGGCAGCTTACGTAAGCCGTGTAAACACCGAGGTGGACGGGAAGCACGGCTGCACCAAACTCGCAAGGTCTCTCAATGTCGACAGATTTTGAGGGTTGATAATAACTAGCAAAGTGGGTTATAAATTGAGAAAAACACGGCCCTTTGCTCTTGCGCCGGCCCAAAGATACTTCTTCTTATCAAAGGGAAGGGCATACACTCCCTGAAGTCCAAGACAAATGGGCTCCAGTCAAGCATGCACTGTTTGACCAGCGCAACTTGAAAGCCGTGATAAATGGCTGTGTCACTGCATGGTTAACCAGTTTTGCCCTGCTATTACGTATGCATAGAAACTACGGGTGGGCTGAGGATCACCATCAGCATCGTCATCTCCTTATCATGAGCCTTTTGTCTTGAAAAAAATGACCGCGTCTCATTAAAACGATTATATATGCAGATCAGGGGATGAATCTCAAAGTATTCAAGACGGCATCTCTTCCAGTGACCTCCGAAGACTTTGTCTACCGCTGAAGAGGAGGAACGAAGCCAGCGTGGTGAGGTGAGGCGAGGAAATCGGCGTCTTCTCAAGGGCAAAAAAGTATTTAGTCAGCCACTGATTGTGCAAGTTCTCCTACTTAGAAAGATGAGAGAGGTCTGTAATTTTCATCATAGGTACACTTCAACTATGAGAGACAAAATGAGAAAAAAATCCAGGAAATCACATTGTAGGATTTTTAAAGAATTGAATTGTAAATTATGGTGGAAAATAAGTATTTGGTCACCCACAAACAAGCTAGATTTCTGGCTCTCACAGACCTGTAACTTCTTCTTTAAGAAACTCTTCTGTCCTCCACTCGTTACCTGTATTAATGGCACCTGTTTGACCTCGTTACCTGTATAAAAGACACCTGTCCACAGCCTCAAAACAGTCAGACTCCAAACTCAACCATGGCCAAGACCAAAGAGCTGTTGAAGGACACCAGGAAGGAAATTGTAGACCTGCACCAGGCTGGGAAGAGTGAGTCTACAATAGGCAAGCAGGTTGGTGTGAATAAATCAACTGTGGGAGCAACTGTAAGATGTACATTGATAATCTCCCTCGATCTGAGTCTCGAGCTGGGCTCCGTAAAAAGCATTTGAAGGTCCTGGAGTGGCCTAGCCAGTCTCCAGACCTCAACCCCATAGAAAATGTGTGGAGGGAGTTGAAAGTCCGTGTTTCCCCAAAACATCACTGCTCTAGAGGAGATCTGCATGGAGGAATGGGCCAAAATACCAGCTACAGTGTGTGCAAACCTGGTGAAGACTTACAGGAAACATTTGACCTTATTCATTGCCAACAAAGGTTATGTTACAAAGTATTGAGTTGAACCAAATTTATTAAAGAAGAAGTTACAGGTCTGTGAGAGCCAGAAATCTTGCTTGTTTGTGGGTGACCAAATATTTATTTTCCACCATAATTTACAATTAAATTCTAGAAAAATCCTACAATGTGATTTCCTGGATTTTTTTCCGCATTTTGTCTCTCATAGTTGAAGTGTACCTATGATGAAAATGACAGACTTCTCTCATTTTCATCATCAAGTGGGAGAACTTGCACAATCAGTGGCTGACTAAATACTTTTTTGCCCCACTGTAACACCTAGATATGTTTAATCACAGGTTGGATCTCAGAATGGATTCATCCGTGTTGGTGTGTTTATCTTTAACACTGACCTCAAAAATGCCGGTGTGGACCCAAGACTTGTTAGGCTTCGAAAAATAAGGTATCTTGTTCCTCAGGTTGTTTGATTGGTTCCTTCTTTCCGGCAGACCTTGTCGAACCGCTTTGTGGATGCTGAGCTGTCTGTGCAGCTCACAGCTTGTTAGGCTTGATTTAGGCCATCATCATGTTCTCAGTTTCACTCTGAGAAAAATCCCTTATTGTGAGATATCTCTTTGAAATCATAATAAATGCTGGACGCATCTTCATCCTTGCATGCAACCTTTCCACGGACCTTCAAAGACCTTTCCTGGATGCTAACTGCTGTGGTCAGGATGGGTCACGGCTCGTTAGGGTTGATAACAGGAGGGACGGGACAGGTGAGGCCATTGCCATTCACAAAAGGCTGTTAAGAAGAAAGCCCGATCATGACATAAGAGGTGTGCGTCCTTGAAACGAGAACAAGTCCTGGAGAGTTTGGAGGAGCGACGTGTCAAAGCATATTGGAGATTGTTTGACGACTCTTATCTCCGCTGCCGACCTCTGAAAGGTCGGAACGGCCCACGGCTTGCTTAGAAAGAGAACAAGCTGGCGAGGTCAGGAAAGGCCATCGGCATGTTCTCAAAGGTAGTGAGATAGAAGTGAGATCTGGTCAGTTTCATGCCTTTTGCGGACACCAGCCATTGAAGTCTTGGCTTCGCATCTTGTTCCCTTTATGAGACCAATGAGAAACTTTTACAGGGGTCATATCTCTGGATCTACAATATATCTTATGTATGATGACTTATTCTGTTCCCTTTTTTAAAGATCTTGCACTGCAGGTCACCGGACCTCAGGACAGGTCACCTCGATAAGAGGTAGACCAAGCTGGTGAGGACCTTGGTAGATGGATCAGCGGAATCTGTTCATCTCTATCTTTGAAATGGCCAAGGTTTCATCACTTCGCCTTTTGATATGAAGCTTCGAAGGAAAAGACAGATGATTAGTGTTGTTTTGGGTTCGATTCTATGCAACTGAAATAACAGGCTAGTTAATTACTTCAAGAGCTGTTCACCACTGAGGTCTCTTCCAACACATTTAATTAAACGCATTCTAATACGAGCGACGTTACGATAACGCCTGTTAATCCAGGTGGAGATTGTTTTATTTTTAAATAGAATATGGTGTTCATTCGAATTGAAAGGGTGATTAAGCTCTCCCTTTGAATTTCAAGCAACTTAACGAGCAGCACACGAGGGTTAATTCGCAAATGCGTTCCCTTTTGTCACTGCGATATGGCGCGCGTTAGCGTCTCATGATTTATTCATTAGCGCTTACGCGACACTCGGCAGGAAAACGCGAGCGAAAGCCTAAAACAACAGATGGCGAAGCGTATTCTCTTCCATGTCAAATCAAACGATGGCTATACAGTACACGCTACAGATCTAATTAACTTCAAAGCTAGCATTTTATATAGCGAGCGTCTCGTAGTGCTTGTGTGTTATGGATTTGAGATCAATTCGTGTAGCTCTTTTAAAAAGCATCGCACCTTTCCTTGGACATCGATTGGCCAGTTTCACCGAAGCATGATTTAAGTTCTGCATTTCAGCATCTCCAATACCACAACTTCATCCCTTTGATATGGCGAAACGGTCGGGAAAATTCAAAGGTCTAGTCCGTGCGAGGAACGCTGATGCCGACTAAAATATTAATTTATATGTGTGTGTAAACTGGCCATTTTAAGCGCTGAGCTCACTAAACAGCCCACGTTCGCTCGGCTGAAAGTGCATCCATTCAGGTCGCCGGCTGCACGTCTGCGTCAAGTTTTAATTTAACAGCAGAACTGAGCGGACTGAGTGCGAATAGGATTTCGCTGCGTCGCGGAATAAAAGGTTAATCATTTCATGCCTCGTTGGTTCTTGGCCCGCTAGTGTAAGAGTCAGGTCTACGGAAGTAAGTGGCGAAGAGAATCTCGTACGCAGTGAAGTATGTGCAACAAGGACGGTCTTAATATGAATGTTTTTCACTTTAAAATCTGTTAGTGGACTTTTTTTTTGTGCACGCCCATCCATACAAGACGAATTTAATTTAAGCCTGAATGCTGTGTTCTATCCATCAAATCCATTAATCCATCTATACTGTGTCAATCAATTTACATGCAATTATTTAGCAAACACCCTCATCTACAGCGACTTCCAACTGATATTCTTACAATCCAAGCAATTTTGGGTTAAGGGCCATGCTCAAAGGCCCAACAGTGGCAGTTTGGCATTTCCATTAGTCCTTATCTAGAGCACAGGGCATCTGATTCGCCCAGGTATTTAACCCATCTTGCTCTTGTTACAAATGCCCATTCAACAATTCAGCCATCCATGATTCCATTTGCCCAGCTATCCAGTTATCCAAACGTCCCTCCATCTCTCCTTTTGCTTATTCATGTCCTGACAAATCTATACACTTTTTCATCCAACCATCCTTATCTAGAGAGACTTACAGCTGATACCAACGTACAGTCCAAGCCTTCGTGGGTTAAGGGCATTGCACAAGGGCTCAATAGTGGCAGCTTGGCATTTGAATCCTGGACTTTCTGATCCACAGTCCAGTACCTTAACAGCTAAGCCACCACAGAACCCTACACTTAATTCGCCCAACTATTTATCCATCTTGCTGTCGATACAAATGCCCAATCAACATTTTCATCCATCCATGATTCCATTTGCCCATCTATCCATCCCTCCTTTCACTTATTCATGTACTGACCCTATACATCTAATCATCCATTCGTCCTTATGTAGAGAACAGGACATCTGATTCGCCCAGGTATTTATTCATCTTGCTGTTGCTACAAATGTCCATTCAACAATTTCATCCAACCATGATTCCATTTGCCAATCGATCCAGCCCTCCATTCATACAAATGTCCATCCATCTGTCCTTTTTCCTATTCATGTGCTGACTCTGTACATCTATTCATCCACCTATCCATCCATCTACCCAAAACTGAAGTCTCACTCATTTTTCTATGTTATTGTTTTTAATACTAACTACAAGTGTAACTCCTTTAACCCGTTTCTTATTAGGACCTAGTCCATAGACTAAAAAACAGCTAATCGAATGGAGCTCATCACGCCTTGGGCAGTGGTAGCATATTTATCATCTAGGCTAATTTGCAGTTTGGCATCTACGCTGTTTCTGTCTCCAGGCTAGAGATAGCTGTGGCTGCACCAGGACTCGGTCTCCTGACGATATGAGAAACGCTTGCCGATTGTGATTGTCACCCGGATTAGAGCGGATTTGAAAATGTTCCTAACTGCTTAGGGAAAAGAACGACTGCAATAAATTGCTTGTGACAGAACCCCATTGTTTGTTTCCTTTGTTCATTGTTCACACTTGTCACTAGTAATTAGTCTTGTTGCTTTGTTAATCAGCGCGTCTACACCCATCTGTCTCGTGTTGTGTCTTCCACGCTGTTTCAATTCGAAACGTTAGCTCTACGTAAATTAAAAATAAGATGAGTTTAATTCTTGGTTATCAGAACGCACATTGTCTGAGGCAAAAATGCGGGTAATATTGTTTACTGTAGGATCGTGTGTTTAACAAATCACCCAATGTGTAAAGCAGAGACCCTAATGTTACATCTGTAAAATTTACTTTTTTAAAGGTTATTTGTGCATGGATTAAAAGTGTATTAATTTACTAAATTGTTCTCGAGAAATGGAAAACCCATGCCTTAAAATATATTTCAGTGTTTATTTATTAAATTAATATTTATTTAAATTAGAGAAGAGAACACACAAATGCACACGACACGGTCAACCAGACCTTGCACAAGATCATAAGACGTAAGCGTCAGACTCTTTTTCTTGCTTTTACACATTAGCTAAAACGAGTGCATGCTGTTGGTTCGAACATCTGTGTGTGTTATGGATGCCTGCTAATTATTCACAGCAGCTGGCAGAAATAATTATTTGTGCGATATGGCTGGCAACATGTGAATTCAAACTGTGACACAGCTAAACCTGGCTTGACTCTAAATGTATGATCACACCATATACAATGATGTAATGGAGGGCCTCTGGAAAATCCTCATACAATGTCCGGTGTCAGTCAAAATACCTGCTGTGGACTTTTAAGTCAAGTCAAGTCAGATTTATTTCTATAGCGCTTTTTACAAAGGAGCATTGTCTCAAAGCAACTTTAAATTTAGATTATATTCTAATATCTAGCGCCAGTCCCAAACTGAGCAAGCCTAGGGCGACAGTGGCAGGAAAACTCCCTAAACATTATGAGGAAGAAACCTTAGGAGGACCAAGACTCAAAAAGGGACCCAAACTCCTTTAGAGTAACCATTATAAACCTGACCAGATATAACCTGATCAGATCACACAAAAAGAGAGGGGGCAGTGCCCGTCCTGGATTATTAGGTGCAAAGGTAAATGGCTGGGACTGTGGTGGTCTAGCGGTTAAGGTACTGAACTATGGACCAGAAGGCCCAGGGCTCAAATCCCACCTCTGCCAACCTGCCACTGTTGGGTAACTCTGAATAAAGGCATCTGCTAAAGGACATAAATGTACAGTGGTGCTTGAAAGTTTGTGAACCCTTCAGAATGTTTCTGCATAAATATGACCTAAAACATCATCAAATTTTCACGCAAGTCCTAAAAGTAGATAAAGAGAACCCAGTTAAACAAATGAGACAATAATATTATACTTGCTCATTTATTTATTGAAAAAAATGATCCAGTATTACATATTAGTGAGTGGCAAAAGTATGTGAACCTCTAGGATTAGCAGTTCATCTGAAGGTGAAATTAGAGTCAGGTGTTTTCAATCAATGGGATGACAATCAGGTGTGAGTGGGCACCCTGTTTTATTTAAAGAACAGGTATCTATCAAAGTCTGCTCTTCATAATACATGTTTGTGGAAGTGTATCATGGCACGGACAAAGGAGATATCTGAGGACCTCAGAAAAAGAGTTGTTGATGCTCATCAGGCTGGAAAAGGTTACAAAACCATCTCTAAAAAGTTTGGACTCCACCAATCCACAGTCAGACAGATTGTGTACAAATGGAGGAAATTCAAGGACCATTGGTACCCTCCTCAGGAGTGGTCGACCAACAAAAATCATTCCAAGAGCAAGGCATGTAATAAGTGTGCGAGGCTTTCAATGGACCCCAGGGTAACTTCTAAGCAACTGAAGGCCTCTGTCACATTGGGACTATGTTAATGTTCATGAGTCCACCCATCAGAAGAAACACTGAACCAACAATGGTGTGCATGGCAGGGGCTGGAAGGAGAAAAGCCACTGCTCTCCAAAAAGAACATTGCTAACTCGTCTGCAGTTTGCTAAAGATCCACGTGTGGACGAGCCAGAAGGCTTATTGGAGAATGTTTTTTGTGGACAGATGAGACCAAAATAGAACTTTTTGAGTGTAAAAGAAAAGCGTTATATTTGGAGAAAAGAAAACGCTGCATTCCAGCATAGGAACCTTATCCCATCTGTGAAAACACATGGTGGTGGTAGTATCATGGTTTGGGCCTGTTTTGGTTGCATCTGGGCCAGGACGGCTTGCCATCATTGATGGAACAATGAATTCTGAATAACATCAGAGAATTCTAAAGGAAAGTTTGTCAGGACATCTGTCCAGGAATGAATTGAATCTCAAGAGAAGGTGGGGTCATTGCAGTAAGACAACGACCCTAAGCAACACAAGCCGTTCTACCAAAGAAATGGTTTAAAGAAAGAATAAAGTTCCTGTTTTGGAATGGCCAAGTCAAAGTCCTGATCTTAATCCAATGGAAATGTTGTGGAAGGACCCTGAAGCGAGCAGCTAATGTGAGGAAACCCCACCAACATCCCAGAGCTGAAGCTTTTCTGTACGGACGGAGGAATGGGCTAAAATTCCTCAAGCCCGTGGTGTGAGGACTGATCAACAGTTTACAGGAAACGTTTAGTTGCAGTTATTTCTGCACAGGGGGGGGTCACACCAGGGATACTGAAAGCAAAGGTTCACGTACTTTTGCCACTCACTAATATGTAATATTTGATCATTTTCCTCAATAAATAAATGACCAAGTATAATAGTTTTGTCTCATTTGTTTAACTGGGTTCTCTTTATCTACTTTCAGGACTTGTATGAAATTCTGATGATGTTTTAGGTCATATTCATGCAAAAATGTAGAAAATTCTGAATGGTTCACAAAGCACCACCAGATGGGACGCCAATTCAAGCACATCTATTGTTTTCCCCTGAAGATGCCTTCTGTAGGTAGCCAGTGTCATGAGATGGCAGCCCTGGTTTGCTGGTACTACCACAGATTCAGCCCCCATCACACTGAAACTCGGCTTCGTGTCCGGCCTCTGGGAAGATGAGTTGGTTCCATAGGTTACTTAAGGGAAAAACCACTCTATTCCGTTCCGGTGCCCTTTGATGTCTCTCTATGTCTTTGTTCTGCCGGGGGATTCCACATTTCGGGATTCACATGTCACTTATTGAGTGTAAACTCTAGATTAGTCTGGACAATGTATCTCCTGTCTAATCCATGAGTGGGAAAGGGCGGCTTTATCAGCTGTAGGTTATTAATAACGATAAATTGCCCACTTTGGACATACGGATAAAATCTCTTGCACTTGTTTACTTAATGATTTGCAAAGGCCATCAGCAGGTCATCGTTTCCAATCCTTTCTTCCACACCACAAATCATCTCAGAGATTCAACTCTTTTTTTTGTACTTTGTGACCTCTCGCAGATCCCATTGTTCTTCCGGGCGTTTGGGTTGCATTTATAAATTGTTCGGCGTTATCTTGTTAAGGGGGACCGAGCAGCCTGATAGGGCATAATGCAGTACGGCTGGAGGTGCTTTATTTTTAACAGAAGGCCAGAGAATAATGAGAGCCAGTGATACGATCGGCTGCTCTCTCCTTCTCCTGAAAAGTCCCAGCAGAGCAGGGCAAAGGAGAAGGCATTTAATCTCGACAAGCAGCTACGCCTCTTATGCCATTTTGGCTTGTTGCCATTCGACCACCATTGCGCTTTTCTAGACGTTCTCTCCTGCAAAGGTTTGGACCAGATCGCCTGAGCGGTCGGACTGTGCCGTGACTGAAAGGGTACTTTCTGACCTTTTCTGCTATGATTCAATCTATGCAGAAGATGAGTCATTCATGAGCCCGGGAAGCTTCTGGAGACAGATATCAGGAATGAGTACAGGAAAAATTGGAAGCTGGCGGTGAAGCAGAATTGCATTTAAGATCTCAGAATGGGACTGACTTGCAGATGGTTACAAGTGTTGTGCGTAAACTTAAGAGCCATGGCCTCCTCTAAGTAATGAATTTCTGAAAATGAAAATAATTCCAAAACTTCGGAGAAGGCTAACAAAGCTGTCATTTACAGCATGCAGGCTCTGTGATTCTGAGAGTATGTCAACCAGCAACACCATGTGTACTGGGCACAGCTTCTTTTCATTTAGATCTTCCTCAATCTGCGTTCTTGTCTGTACTTTGGGGTGGTGACTCCTGTATTCGGGAGTTTGCACTCGCAGATCAAACTGTGTTTCTGTTATATTGTTTTAGATTCTATAGCTTTATATTCTCTGTTTTATTAAAAAAATGTCAAAAGTATTGGGACACAAACCCATTTGTGGACAAAAGTATTGACACACATCATGCTGTCAAAAGTTTGGAGACACACACCACCATGGTGACACACACCACCATGGTGACACACCACCATGGTGACACAAACCAATATGTGACAAAACATTGGGACACAAATCCACATATAGCCAAAAGTATTGGGACACAAACCAGCATACTACCAAATGTATTGAGAAACAACCACACAGGGCCAAAAGTATTGGGACACAAACCCACGTGGCTAAAAGTATTGGGACACAAACCAGCATATTACCAAAAGTATTGAGACACAAACACACACATGGTCAAAAGTATTGGGACACAAACCAGCATATTACCAAAAGTATTGAGACACAAGCACATACATGGTCAAAACTATTGGGACAAGAACCCATTTGTGGACAAAATTATTGACACACATCATCATGCTGTCAAAAGTTTGGAGACACGTACCACCATGGGGAAAAACTTGGACACAAATCCACATATGGCCAAAAGTATTGGGACACAAACCAGCATACTACCAAATGTATTGAGACACAAACACACATGGCCAAAAGTATTGGGACACAAACCCACGTGACCAAAAGTATTGGGACACAAACCAGCATATTACCAAAAGTATTGAGACACAAACACACACATGGTCAAAAGTATTGTGACACGAACCAATGTGGCCAAATGTATTGGGACACAAACCAGCATATTACCCAAAATATTGAGACACAAACACACACATGGTCAAAAGTATTGGGACACAAACCCAATTGTGGACAAAAGTATTGAGACACATCATCATGCTTTCAAACGTTTGGAGACACAAACCACCATGTGGCAAAACATTGGGACACAAACCCACATATGGCCAAAAGTATTTTGACACAAACCAGCATACTACCAAATATATTGACACACAAACACACAAGGCCAAAAGTATTGGAACACAAACACACATGGAAAAAAGTATTGCGACACAAACCAGCATATTACCAAAAGTATTGAGACACAAACACACACATGGTCAAAAGTATTGAGACACGAACCAATGTGGTTAAAAGTATTAGGACACAAACCAGCATATTACCAAAAGTATTGAGACACAAACACACACATGGTCAAAAGTATTGAGACACGAACCAATGTGGTTAAAAGTATTGGGACACAAACCAGCATATTACCAAAAGTATTGCACCACAAACACACACATGGCTAAAAGTATTGAGACACATCATCACGTGGCCAAAAGTACTAGGACAAAACCCCAAATTCTTTCTGCTTTGCCACATGTGCTAAGTAGATGTTGTAGTTCCTTCAGGAAATACAGATCTAGTTTTATTGTCATTGCACAAATTCAACAATGTTAAGTTTGCAGCTCCTTAACTAGAAATGCTATTATATATAGATATGCTACAAGAATGCAACTCAGTAAAGTCAAGTAGGGATATAAAGTGTCTGATAGTATGAAATGTCAGTGCAAAGTTTCTAAAGAAAAATTCACAACCCTGTTCTGATGCACTTGCCCACAGATCGTCTGACTGCGCTTCAGCCATGTAGCCCCACACGGAAATAATTGCTAGCTCCGTCTCGCTTATTTGTTTCTCCCTCATTGTTTCATCCTGCTCAGATTGAGATGCTAATCGAGACTTAAAACCAGCAAAGCAAACAATCGAATTGCACCCAAGGCCTGTGACAGCTTTTCATTTCCACTGCACACTCGACAAGAAATGACGGTCACGTAATAAAGAAGCGTGCGTCCATTTACACGGGGCCTGCAGCTTTTTAGCAATCAGGTGATGCATAATAAATGATATGAAACGCCTGTTCCGATCCATGCAAACATCTGCTGGAGTGGATGGTCACAAAGCATACGGTCTGTGTGTGAGAACAACCATGGCAATAACAAAACACAGCATCAGACGGCAATTTAAACAATGTGACCGGCTCATGTTAATAGAAACAGCCGTCTCGGGTTCGAACCCCAGGCTGGACTTTTAAAGAGCATATGGTGCGATTACAATGAATCTCAGTGGACTGGCGTCCCAGCCAGGGAGCGCTCTTTCCTCTACTGTTAATTCCAGATCCTCCTACAAATGACAGGCAGGCCTCCTCTCAAAAAGTGTGTAGCACCAAACCAAAATCCAGCAGAACAATACCTGAACAGTTGAACAGATCCTGCTGGAATTCTGCAACGAGCGCTACAAAGGAAGGCAAGAGACCTTAAATGAGATCTTTTTTAAAATAACCCTCGCTGTGCACAGATTCGCCATGGGCTGGATAGGAAGCGACGGGAAGCCCACTCGAAAGCCAACTTTCATCACTTTGCAGTGCACTTATAGGAGAAAGTCATTACAGCAGCTCCATTGTTCAGAGTGAAGCACATGGTGGAATGATCACCGGGGTTCTGTTTGTAGAGCGGGGTTTGTTAAGATTGTTCTTCGACATGCTTTGGTTAAATAGAGGGAGCAGATTTCACAAGATTGAGAGGCGGTCAAGTGGGCGGCATGATCAAGACACGGATGAGAAGCTACGCTAGGCTGAGGTGTGTTATAGACCTGAAGTTGTGTGTTAATTCAAGTGGCTCCATCTTTAGAGATATTTGAGAGGAGGGCACATATTAATTTGACATGATGCAAATGGACTATTTCTATTTTCTATTTTGAAGTCCAGAACTGACTCTAATAAACTTATCAGAAGGAGGAAAGTTCCAAAAATGAGGTGACTCTCTGGGTTTATTTTTAACACCCGACACCGTTTCTCCTCTGGATTTTAAAGCTAGACCATGTCAACACAGAAGAGGTCTCATTCCTCATCTTCGGGTGTTTGTGGTAAGTCCTTTGCCGAATCCAAAGTAAAAGCACAAATGATCGAGAAATGTTGAGGTATAAATGCGTGTATCACATTTATGTCTACATGGCATAAACCTGCACCGACAATGCTCAAAACAGCCAGTGATGCAAGCATCCAACACCTTATTTACTCTGCCCCCTAGCAGCTAGAGTCGAACTATAGTGTAACACCGACTTTTGTCGACACACCCAGCTGGTGGCACATCTCTACCCCTAGATGCTGACTTTAATCAACAGCCGCCTTCACACTCCTATGTTGATATCAGTCTATATGCAACAGAATATGCGTTCATAATCTGAGCAGGACCCCTGAGATTCTACGCAAGTCCACGTCTTGTTTTGGTGTCGCTATTGGGGTGGAAATTTACTTGTTAAATTTAGAGGCAGTTCAAAAGACCATCATGATAAATTGGTCAATAGTCATTTATTATGAAATTTAACAAGGTCAGGGAGCGCCCATATGGTTTACCGCGCCAAAATACCTTACCTCGGGGGCTACGCCGAACATTTACCAGACATCACCTTATACACACATCGATAACACAAACACATTTCATTGGAATATTGAATATTACAAACTGGGAATGCTAGAGGATTTTTTGGCATATCATTGACCTTCAGAAGGCTTTAAACAAAGGCTTGAAAACATCACCCTCATCAACTTTCTTACTACTTAACATACAAAGGATTTTTGTTTTGATTACATTACACTAATTAACTACATTACACTTGAACATGAAAATTACAGAAGCTCAAGCTCAATCCCCTACGACAAACAAGCACAGAGAGTTCTTGATAAACCGTGTCTGTATCATCAGCATCAGGAAAACTGTCCTTAATTTACCAAAGTAGTTAAAAAATGCTTTTTGCTGGTTCTAATCCTCCTCCAGACAAAGTCTTCTTGTACAAAACAAGGAAAGATCAAGTTTTAAGAATCATTCGACGCTACACAGGAAAGAATAAAATGGGTATATCAGAAGTATTAACTCAAAAATAAAAACAATTTATACCACACTATGCATTGTTGCTTGGTTTGTTTACTGTTGCTGGAAAGTTCTGGAAAGCTGACTGGTGCCCTGTCCAGGATGTACCTCTGTCTGCCTTAGACTGACAAGCATAAGTATTTGTAAGTGTGTCTTATAATTCTAAAATTGTTTGATCGAGGAATTGCATTTTTCCTAAGGAAGTGTAACTTCAACAACAAATTGATATACCAATCAATGTAATCAATACTTGAAGTCAAAACTGAGCAGTACTCATTCTGACATCGCACCCTCGTATAGGATTGTGCTTTGACGTGCCACTCACGACCCACATTGATGTAAAAGAGGTAGTGTTCCTGGGTACAAAGGCTGGTATTCAACAAAGACACCATTTCTATCCCTGGTTACTTCTCCCTGGTTCGTGCCTTAGGTTTAACTCTGATTTTCCTGTCTGTGTTAAACCGCCCGAGGCAGCGTAACATAAAAATGTGCCATGTCGCCAGCCCAGGCCTGAAGGCAGAGGGAGACCTTCGGCGAGCCTCAGTACAAAGCTCCAAAACACAGGCCAAGCCGAGTAAATGGCGACCGATGCAGCACGCCCACTGAAATAGCGCCGCCGGCAAAGTTTGCGAGATCAAAGACAGATTTCATTACGCCAATCAATGATTCTGTGTCTCATCAACACCTACGCCGCATGCTAATGCTGTTGCTGAGAGAGGAGTGGTGTGTTTTTTTGCAGGAACAACCCTAGGCGAGGTGCGCTTGTGTACCGACACCCCGCTGATAGCTACACTGCCAAGAAATAACGCAAGATAGGATGTGTTAACGGCGAATTTCCGCTCTAGTCACCTTGTGTTGTGCTTGGTGCTTTATCGGTGCTCATTTACATACGTGCTTAAAAACAAACAAGCACAGAATGGGTATAGGATCAGAGGCTTAAAGATAGTACCTTTATGCATTTTAATATTCAAAATATTCAGAGGGGTATCGCATAATAAGGATATGTGGGTTTGATGTGAGGTTTATGATTAGAATAACTTACTCTCAATATATACTGTCGATACACAGTATTACGAACAACACGGAAGATCGGCCAGATGAAACCGAGACTTGACAAGTGAATGGGAATCAGTTTATATAGTAATAGGACAGGCACATACACTTATGAACTTTCCTGCCTTGTGGTTCTCCTCCAGGAGAATTTGCTCCAAGCCCAGTAATGCCAATCTTGCAAGTTCTTGTATTACTTTCCACCACCCTGCCATTTTGAAATGCTTTTCTGCTCAGCACAATCGTACAGAGCGGTACAGTCTATTGAGTAAAGTGAAGAGACTGTTGTGTGTGAAAATCCCAGGAGATCAGCAGATATAGAAATACTCCAGCTCAGCACTGCTTGGCACCAACAATCACTGAACTTCTGCCACACGATTGGCTGATAATAATAAATACAGTCTAAACTCGTTTACAGTCTAAAACACAGTCTAAACAGACTCACCCACGTCTGTTTCGTGGCTATTTCTGGCGAGAGTTGAGTTTGGCGACTTAAAGAGGTTAGAAATAAATAGACAAAGTGACATTCATACCTGATGCTGACATATTGTGTTTTACATTTACACATTTACAATGGACATAAACATATAGGTATATGTACAGTCTGTATTCATTTACACAAATAAATTTTATTGTTAGTTATTTCCAGCCTTACCATTTCAGACTCCTATCTCTTTGAATGGGGAGAGACCTATATATTCGAAGCTGAAAGAGAAATTAACATTTAAAATGCATATTTAGAGTCGCTGGTATAAACGGGCAAAAATGATATAACGTGCTTTTGTTGATGGGTTCAAATAACACAGTAAAATAGGATTTTTTAAGGTTATTCTGGCTACTGCACATGCATCCCGCCACTACAAAGGGGCCAAGACTTAACCCCCCATCTCAGACACATTTACTAATATGCCAGTTGGTTCTTTCTAATGACAGGGTGGGGCTTCTGTACTACAGTCCAATCATATTTCAACCAGGGACCTGTCTCCTCCTTGTAGAACGTCTCTGATAGAACAGACAGGGGCTGTACATCATCATGTACCAAATGCTTAAGAAGTACGATGAAATTGTCACAGTTCATAACAAGCAGGGCGAAATGAGATTTCTTACCTAACCCTATTGGATCAGCAGCACAATGAATCAGCAGCCCGCTCTGCGAAGACAGCTTGATGGTTAAAATGGAAGAGCATGAATGGATGTTAGATCTGGAATTAAGAACGTTGCTAGAATGGTGCGAGATGAACTGGTCTCCATTAACCTAATGCATTCCTAGATAAAGGAATTATTCATGTTCAGCCCTTTTTTTTTCCACAAAGCCTCCAAATCCAATTATACCGTTGCTTTGTAGAGATCATTAGTTGTACTAAAATGGTCATTTGAAAGGAAATGGGGGGAAGTTAAATGATGTAATGACAGGACGTACTGATTAAATTTAACGGGTACAAAAAAGGAAACAATACAGCGAGGGACAAAAGTCTAAGTCCAAAAGTGAAAATTGTTCTGTTTAGCATATTTTTGGAAATTATTACAATGCTTTTCATTAGAAATCAAATAATAAGGTGGCAATTTGACTGAAAGGCTTTGTATTCTTGCCTCTTATATGCGATCGCTCAAGTTTGTTGGTTGCTGGTTATAAGGGTTGCTGATATCTCATGCTGTGTTACCTTCTGGTTCTTCCTTTTCTAGCTATGCTGTTATAAACATGTTCTGTTCATAGACTCTGTGTTCTTAACACCCCTAACTACATATTCTCTTTTCTCTCTGGGCTCTTCCACTTCCAGTCCAAGCTATTCTTCAATCATCAGTTCTGATTTAATTTCTGTTTATTGAAATGCTTACTATGTTATTAACTTATTAATTAGGTAACTTAGTCTATTTCTTACATATAAAAACTAGGCTGACCAAGGAGATTGGCTCCATTTTTGGGTCTTGGTCCTCCTAAGGTTTCTTCCTTATCACATTTAGGGAGTTTTTCCTTGCCACTGTCGCCCTAGGTTTGCTCAGTTAGGGCATTAGTTGTAAAGTTGCTTTGCATTGCATCTCCCTTTCAGTTTCAGTCTCTCTTTGCCACCAGACCTAGTTTGTTCTGCACGCCAGATTTTGGAGCCACACGTTGGGTTTGTAAATGGACTCTGGCAAGGTGAGTGAGTTTTCTCAGTTATGGAGTTGCGTACATTAATCATAATAAAGTCAATAAAAGAACAGGATGTAACGTAAGATTACATATCATAATGTACCAACACAAGCAGTGTTTGGCTATGATTGTTTATCAAATTAATAACAGAAGTAACATGATATGAACCCATTACCTTTTCCTACTAAAGCATAGTTTGTAAGCACAGTGTCATCAAACTCCCATAGTCACAATGTGTACAGCTCGTTCTGTTCTGATGGAGCTTTAAAACTGATCAGCCATTGGTTTGAAATACTGTACAGAAGGTCTCTGTTCCTTGAACACAGCTTGAAGTTCGAATTCCACGATTATGAGTTAAAGAGATGTAATGTTTCTGTGCCTTATATTTCCAGCATGTAAAAGCCCGAGTCCCGAGAGACTCACTTCAAAGGTTTCACACAAGGTCACGAAGCATTAGCCATTTCTATCACGCAAAGCCTTGAACGGCTTAACGTACAGCATGAGAAGCCTCTTTTATCTCCCTGATGTCTGTTTGTTACCGGAGTAAAGAGCAAATATGAACGCATTTATTTAGCTCAGTTACTTAGATCCTTAACCAACCATGAATCCTATAAGTCGGTGGTGAGAAGCAATATGGCAGCAGCAATATGGGTCGGTGTTGGCGGTGGAGGGTCACACTGCAATGACATCGTCAACCAATGGTAACATTCCTTGGCCCACTTTCATCGTAGGCGTATTTGCGGAAATGCTCAAGACTTGGGGCTTTCCTAAAAATTCTGTCCACATTTTTCTCCTTAGATTTTCATAAATTACCCAAACATCTTCAGTAACAGAAGCAAAGCATGTGGGGTAAAGGGTTACGAATTCGGCGGCGGCAGTCAGTAGTCGGTAGCATTTCCATTATTAGTTGGCATGAGAAAAATCCGGACCTGAATGTGAGGACGCGTCTTGGTGTTAATTAGTGAAATCTAGTGAAAATTACCTTGAAAAGTCAGTGAAACTTTGATGTGCTTCCTGCTGCCCCGTTGCTACAGAGACTGTCTAAGAAGGAAACAGAAAGAGCATGAAGATCTGTGTCAGTATTGAGAGTATCTTCTAGACTTGCTGAACTCTGAAACAGACCTACATGAACAGAGGGTGCCAGAATTCACTCCTGGCCTAGGATGCTGCAGACGAGGGGTGCCTTGATATCAGCACAGATCCTGACAGGAACGAAAGCGACATTTGTTCAGGTTTTTGTCTGGGGAGCTTAAATAGCAGAACTCGGGTAAAAAATGTGTGGCACGATCTTAAAATCCATAAAGCACTTGCTTTAACCTTATTGTTCTTGTCCTGTGCTTTGTCCTGAAGTAACGACCTATAATCGCTTGGACATACTGACAGACATTTACACCAGTGAACGTAGAAAGGACTATGATATCTTTCAGTCACAAGTTTAGGAAGAATAAATTCAGAGCACAACCTTTCCTTCACAGTATCTCTAGTATCTTCATTCCTGAGGTTTCTGCTTGTCACTCTGGCTTGATTTCCAGGTGCAGTACTCTTTATAATCATTCTGAC
Source organism: Ancistrus triradiatus (assembly GCA_025084515.1). Taxonomy (NCBI): domain Eukaryota; kingdom Metazoa; phylum Chordata; class Actinopteri; order Siluriformes; family Loricariidae; genus Ancistrus; species Ancistrus triradiatus. The sequence goes on along the minus strand of JAJAGP010000188.1, from coordinate 407,994 downwards.
TGATGCCTGCAAAAAGCCAGGAGTCAACGACAGACAGTTATCGTTCCTACACTGTTGACTCTGGGCTCCAGAATGAGTTGTCCTGGGTAGATCTTCATTAAAAGTGACAGAAGTGACACAATAACTTCGTTTATCTGGGGAGGTGATGCCCCCAAGGTTCACTGTGGGAGGAAAACAAGCAGGTGAAGGAAGTGTGACAGTCTGGGTCACATTCTGCTGGGAAACCCTGGATCAGGCATTCATACGGATATCAGTATAACAGATACCACCTACAAAAACAACTTTATAGACCATGTATACACCTATAGAGGAGTTGGCATTCCGCAGTTAACCTGCCCTGCAACACTTGGTGATGCCAAACATCAGAATCCTAACAAGCATCTGTGGGATATGCTGGAGCAACAAGTCAGGATCTACTGTATATGTGCAAAGGATATAAATACAGTACTGTGCAAAAGACAATGTTAGGCCATCATTAGATTAGATATAGCATTGTTTTAGCAATGGTATAATGAAAATACATAATAATTTCTCTGTGTCTTTATCAGAATGCAACCAGAAAATAGAGGAAATTAGTATACAGTATTAATTTTTTTAAAAACAAAATCAGAAAAAAACAGCCTGTATAGAATACAGGGGCAATTATTTAGTGTGATCTCCCCTTACACTTAGCAAAAGCATGCCAAGTTGGCCCCTCTCCTGGTCTTCTTGGAAGGGTAAAAACCAAGAAACCACTTTTTCAGAAAGGGAACGGGGTGAAAAATCTGAGACATGCTAAAGCTCACAAAGACTGGCATGAAGATCAGAGGAAAACAGGATTACACGACAAAGCCAAGTTGTTTGGGCCCAGTCGTCAATACTATGATATATGTGGTCAATGTATCACTGTTAAACAATAAATCTAATGGTGGCCTAAGACTTTTGCACAGTACTGTATATATAAACGTTTTCATTAGCACCCAAAGCGCAGCATTAATACATTTTTACTAGTTCATCCAAGTCACAATTATAGGAAACCACATTCATGCAATGCTCCTCTTTATTGAAAGTCAAATTTATTTATATAGCGCATTTTACAACAGAGCATTGTCTCAAAGCAGCTTTACAATTTTCTAGGTCCACAGCCCTAACTGAGCAAGCCTACTGGCAGTGGCAAGGAAAGGCTCCCTAAACATTATGAAACCTTGGGAAGGACCAAGGTTTCAAAAGGGAACTGTATCTGGATCAAAAACAAAGTCTTAGAAAAACTGTAGCTATGTATGAATCTAGAAAACAATCGATCCGTCTGCAAGGGGAGGAAATCCATGCCTGTTTGCACTCCAAGGAATGAACCTCCTGTACAGATCACACCAAGAGCGCAGCGGGCAATGCTGAAGGAAGTGAACAGAATAACTCCAGAACATGCCTCTATATTAAGCGCGCTACAAGTTGGCTGATCGAAAACAAAACGTGTGTGCAAGTTGTACATGAAAGCCCAAGCTAAAGCTATTACTAAGCCTCCGCCTGGCTGTGTGTACAAAAGACAGCAATCCAGCGGCGGGCTGCAGCGCCTGCCTCCTGAGAGCTGTGCACCCCAGAGAGCAGAAACTCCAGACAGCCAGACTGAGATTAAAGGAACATGAACTATAATAAGAAGAAAAAGGGAACCTGGCCTGTGCTCTTCTGGTAATGTCTGGGATAAGCGCTAAAGAAATGGACTCCAACTTTCGTCAGGGCTTTCATATTCGAACCGTGGTCGAAGGGCGGTTTAAAAGTTCTGTCTGGAAAAGTTTTCGATGAGGAGCTGCCCTGCTGCAGTCCACGAGCAAAGGGAAAAGTACAGAAAAGAAACATCAGAATTCTAATAGAAGTTTGGGTTTGTTCAAATGATTTCTGTCCTCCATTAAGTCTGTGATCTTTTTTAATAAACCTTAGCTGTCTCCACATCCCATCTGATGGCTAATTAGCCTCGCTGCTAAGCAGTAGAGCTCACTGGTAGAGCTGCATGTCTACAGAAATCCATAAAATGCTCAGAATCCAGATAAATAAGATAAAAATTGCTTTCTAATGCTACACTTGTACACAGGAATCCCGGCCATGGCTTATGGAATTCTGGAGACTTGAAGATAGGGGATTCCCCTGTTGAGGGGGGTTTCCTGTGTTGAGACATGGTTGGGGAAGAGATGGAAGGCAAGGAACGCAACTACGATATTAATTGGCCTCAAAATGGGGGCAGTCCTGCTGGTTGTTATGAAGGAAGGTCACGCAACACAACCACGAAGGGTCACCTCATCCTCATGCCTCTGCAAAAATCGTCAAGATCAGCAGACAAACCTCACCAGTGGTGCAATATGAACTGGGAACCAAAAAACTGTGGTCCTGATTCATATCTCCACTCCACCAGGTAGGAGTTCCCAGTTCATGACCTTGTCACTGCTAGGACAGTGCTGGTCCAGAGCTCCCTGTCAGTGCCATCCCAGTGTTGGGTTGATTTCTGGTATCGTCTTTCTCTCCCATGTCCATGTTCTGCCCCACCAGGGGCTTCCAGCTTCCATATCCAGATTTGCAGGCTCTAGGGGGCTGGGGTCATGCCTTCAGACAGGGCTTGCCCTGACTTTTAGTTCATCGTTCTTTCTTTTTTTCTTACTTGCTAATTGGGATACATCGAAATAAAAATTAGACTCTGACACAGAAGTCGGATGGTTAGTTAACCTTGTCGCTGCTTCCCTGACCTCTATTAAGTCTGACTTTCATTATGTCTGCCGTCCCTTTTCATCTCATTTGCCTAATTGGGTTACAATGGAATTGAACATTACAATCAGGCATAGTAACGTGAGGGCTAATTAAGCTGTTTGTGCACTGCTACAGCTATATGTTTAAAAAAAAATAGAGAAGAATCCATTGACCGGGCTGGTTTATGATAAATACGGGCTTATGGTACTACGCTTGTACACAGATTCCACAGAAATAAAACTAGCAATAAGGTAATTGCTCAGCATGTGAAGAAGAAATGGTTCAGGTATATTTAAGAAACTTTATTAAGTCTGTCTAACATATTATTCCTTTGTATTGCATATTAATGACTGGAGTGGCTTTGTAACCTTGCCGGCGCTTTGACTCTTTGGCCCCAAATCCGACGGCTAATTAGCCCGATTGCTATGCTACTCATGTACTGATTTGAAATCTACATTTCAAAAGTAAAAAGGGTCATTTTTAAATTCTGAACGCATGCACCGGATAGCTGAAAGATGAGAAACGTGATGGTTTGTGGCGTTCTGTATTTCCAAAAAGACTGAACGACAATAACACAAAGTCTAATTAGCGTACCATCTACAACTACCGAGCACACCATGCACCCGCTTTAAAATGCCGCTCGACTCGACTGGATCTGTCATTTTTGCGCGAACAGGAAAGCTGTGTTTGGAATTAATTTCAAACTCTGATGAATGCATTTTTCTATACAAACTGTCAGAAATTAGTTTAATACAATTTTACATGACAGTCACAGCGCTGGTGACCTTTTGCCGTGTGACATGCTGCATTTAATGCCTGGCAATCAAAAAGCCCATATGAGGCCGTCGGCGGTCTAATGTGCAAGAAACGTGAGCTTGACGGGGCATGTTTGTTCCTCAAATGTTCTTCTACGTGTCAAGATATACAGTGGTGTGAAAAAGTGTTTGCCCTTTTCCTGATTTCCTATTGTTCTGCATGTTTGTCACACTTAAGTGTTTTGGAACATCAAACCAATTTAATTATTAGTCAAAGACAACACAAGTAAACACAAAATGCAGTTTTTAAATGAAGGTGTTTATTATTAATGGAGAAAAAAATCCAAACCTACATGGCCCTGTGTGAAAAAATGATTGCCCCCTTGTTAAAACATAACTTAACTATGGTTTATCACACCTGAGTTCACTGTCTCTAGCCACACCCAGGCCTGATTATTGCCACACCTGTTCTCACAAATGGCAAAGACATGGAACAGTGGTGAACCTTCCCAGGAGTGGCCGGCCAACCAAAATTACCCCAAAAGGTCACAAAAGACCCCACAACAACATCCAAAGAACTGCAGGCCTCACTTGCCTCAGTTAAGGTCAGTGTTCTTGCCTCCACCATAAGAAAGAGACTGGGCAAAAAAAGGTGTGTGTTCCATTACATCTGGCATAAAAAGTAACACAGCATTTCAAAAAAAGAACATTATACCAATAGTAACATATGGTGGTGGTAGGAAGGTGGTATGGTGGTGGCTATGAATTCTGCTGTCTACCAAAAAAATCCTGAAGGAGAATGTCCAGCCATCTGTTCGTGACCTCCAGCTGAAACGAACTTGGGTTCTGCAGCAGGACAATGATCCAAAACACACCAGCAAGTCCACCTCTGAATGACTGAAGAGAAACAAAATGGAGACTTTGGAGTGGCCTAGTCAAAGTCCTGACCTGAATCCTATTGAGATGCTGTGGCATGACCTTAAAAAGGCCGTTCATGCTCGAAAACCCTCAAATGTGGCAGAATTACAACAATTCTGCAAAGATGAGTGGCCAAAATTCCTCCACAACGCTGTAAAAGACTCATTGGCAAACGCTTGGTTGCAGTTGTTGCTGCTAAGTGTGGAACAACCAGTTATTATGTTTAGGGGGCAATCACTTTTTCACACAGGGCCATGTAGGTTTGGATTTATTTCTCCCTTAATAATAAACACCTTCATTTAAAAACTGCATTTTGTGTTTACTTGTGTTGTCTTTGACTAATATTTAAATTGGTTTGATGTTCCAAAACACTTGTGGCAAACATGCAAAAACTAGGAAAGCAGGAAGGGGGCAAACACTTTTTCGCACCACTGTATTAGTGTAAAATGTGTCCATGAGCCACCAACAAGTTGTTTATGCCCTTATCCAGAACAACTTACAGCAATGATACAGTCTTACAATCTAAGTGCCCAAGCAATTGTGGGTTAAGGGTTGTGCCCAAGCACTCATCAGTGGTGGGATTCATAGTCTGGTCCATAGTCCAGGGTTAACCACTGGGCCAGCACAGTCATACTGCTTTGCGTAATTTCAGCAGAATGGGGCAAAAAATGAGTCACCTTGTTGAAGGTGGTAGTGACTTCAGGCTCCTGCAGATGGCGTTGCACGAGGATGATCGGGCTATAAATACTTGTGCCGTGTACAACAGGATTCATAGACTGAGAAGAGGTGGTACAGTGCAGCAAATGTCTAGTTTCGTTGTGTGGAAAATGGGTCACAAAGCAGATGATTGGCAAAACAATTAGTGGTTGGGCATGCCAAAGGCCATAGTGTGAAGGAAGCAGCAGGTGAAAATGCACATTTTAGATAAAACGTGTTCATTGATTGGATGCTGAAGGAGAAGAGCAGGAGCTTGTTTTTCTCCATTAGCCAATCAGAGTGCAGATTTTATTGAGGCAAGTAGAGAAAGGACTGATTTATTTGGTTTGAATGGATTGTTGATATTCAATAATGATAGAAAGAAACAGTTCATAATTAACGTTACCTCAGACAAAAGCATCGGACCCGTCTGGTCTCGACAACGATTTCCGAGTCCACCTGACCCTGAGAGTTATGGTCTCGAGACCGGGCTTGAGTGCTACAGCTCTACGCCAAATTGCATGCATATTTTATAAAGCAGACATCTATTTATTCAAAGTTTTGCTTTAGCCCTTCTATCAACATCATCTACGTGTTATTCTGGATATCAGCGTGCCACCGTTGTCATAAATATGCTAGTGATGCACAGGGAGAACGGTTCCCATCTGCAACCTCTCGAATCTGCCTCGCCCTGGCACTACGATTTTACACTTCAGTACAACGCTGCCCTTTTTGTGCTGCCATCAGCAGGCTTTTCAGGTTTTCCCTCTCTGTTTTCTGAGCATCCGAAAATCGGATGTAGCGTCTCATGAAGGACGCATCTGTAATCTCGGCTGCGTCAGTGACGCGGGTTAGCGTGCTACGTCGCTCGGCTGAGTTTCCTCTCACGGATCCTGTTCTTCTGACCTTTTCAGAGCCACTTAAGAGATCTCCATTTCATCTCTTCGTGCCAATGGCGTTTCCAGCAATTGAAAGGCAACGCACCTTCCCTCGGGCTTGCGGCGCTAACGAGACAAGGCGGCACGCATTACCTCACGAAAGCACTTTGCTTTGCTTTTCACGCGCTAAACACTCTCGCATTCACAGCTTCCCTGAAACACAGGATTACACAAAGGTTCAAACGCTCCATGGTCGCATGATGTTGTTTGCAAGGTATCAGAGCTTAACCGGTAGAAATCGCCTAGTTATTGGTTTATTCACACCACTGGCTGAGCTGTTGTTGCTCCTAGAGATTAGCCCGAACTGCACAAGGTAGTATTACGAGGAAAAATGTGACCTGGGTCCCCCAGCGGTGCCTTTCAGTACAGACGGGAATGCGGATTGCACCTTTAAGGACGTTTCTTGTAGTATTCGGGTTCATATTCATTTCCTGTACTTTAATAACCCGATAAAACGATCTTACTTGTCAACATGAGCCACCGACAGACATATTCACTTCCATATCACACAGCTCCGTTGCCTTTTCCTTGCCTAGCGGCCTGGTTCTAACCCTCTCTCTTCCCGATAGATAAGAACACATCCTGCTGCTGAAGATCTAGTTTTATGATCCGCTCACACCTCAACCCCTCGGCCCCGGCTTCCACCTCTCCTCGTGTGACGCGTTTCTCCCGGCGCATCAAAGGCTGTGGTATCAGAATGTTCTGCACATAATTGCGGCTTGCTGAGCAGGTCCGTCTCTGTAAAGCTGGGGTTAGGGCGTCCAAGTGGGTTTGCTTTTCCAGTGCGATTCGGTTCAGAAATAATTCAGTGGCAAACTCTGCTTGAAGCTCTGCCTGCATATATTACCTTGGTCAGTGTATGCCTGAATACAAATAGGGCTGAATAGAAACACAAATAATGCGTGTGTATATGTATACACACAGTATTGTGCAAAAGTCTAAGGTCACCATTAGATTTATGGAATTGTATAATTTCTGCAATGGTATAATGACCATATATACTGTAACATGTTGTCAACCCAAACTTGGGTTCTTCACTCCATAATCCTCTTTTCCTCTGATCTTCATTCCAGTCTTTCTGAGCTTTAGCATATTTAGCCTTTACACCCTGTTCCCCTTCGGAAAAAGTGGTTTCTTGGCTGCTACCCTTCCAAAAAGACCATTTCTACCATTTCAAGTGCCAGATGCTGCTATTTACATTTACATTTACAGCATTTAGCAGACGCCGTTATCCAGAGCGAGTGCTTTGTAATCTTCCTAGGAGACAGAACCTCATATTAGTACAAGTAACAATAGCTCAAGTACACAATCCAACTACAACCTACTCGTATTTTTATTTTTATTTTTTTAAATAAAGGAGGATATGCAGTATTGCTCAATACTTATCTATGTCGCTTATAGAAGCTGTTTTTGTTCACTTTTTTAATACTGCATACATATTTCCTGTATTTTTCTGTTTGTATTCTAATAAAGAAACAGAGAACTTTTATGATCAATATACCATTGCTAAAACAATGCTATATATATATATATATATATATATATATATATATATATATATATATATATATATATATATATATATATATATATATAAAATGATGGCCTAAGACTTTTGCACCGTGCTGTATACATTGACTAAATAGGCAAGACACTGCAGTGTTTCCTGACCAGATATTGATTTTCTGGAGTTTTTGTACTATTTACAATGAGTAATATCTCTCTCTCACTCTCTCTTTCCCTCACACACATATTTATGGAATGAGAACCTGTCTTTTACGTGCCAGCGCAACAGATTTCCTGTTGTATTTATCTCTGATGTGCTGTTTAACACCCATTATGCTGATACAGCGATGTGCAAATGTTTGGGCACCCCGGTTCCTGCGTTTTGGTGATTTTCGCACCAGAAATATCGTTGAGGGCACGTTTGACTCCTAAAACGACTACAAAAAAGCCACAAAAACTCGTATTTAAGATCGTTGAAGTGCAATGTGAGCACAGGCCAGCCATGCTCTGGCATGGTACAAGGCAACCAGGCATAATGTTGGTATGTCTGTGCATTAGACTAGTAACTAACTATGTGGCATTATATGATGAAATGTAGAGAAATAAAAAGAAATGTATAACTTGAATAGAAAGCAACCCTAAAGAAAATAGGTGGAATGTACGAATATTAAACCTGTCTATACTGTAAGTGCCATAATCTAATATTTTTTTTAAAGTGAGCATGACCAAGCCGACCATCGCAAAACCTGTAAAAACAGCAGACCGAGGCTTGAACTGTGTAGTACCGTTCCATTCTTTGTGACAAGGAAAATAAAATACAATGGTGTTAAGTTCTGAGCTCACAGGCGGCTCTCTTCGGTGTCTGCTGTGTTGTGGGCTTTGTGTACACAGACTGTGGGAGATGGCTGCTGCTGCCGCCGCCGCCGGTGCTTCTGACAGAACCCTGCTTAAATTGGCTGTTAGAAAACAATGTGCTCCACAGGAATAGAGAGGGGCCGCATCTGAGCTGAAAGGGTCAGCGAGGCCGGATTTCAACAGAGACCAGGTCCTGAAATGTGGCTACATCATTACCAGTGCTCTCTCACACATATACACACACACTAAGGTTTGGCAGGGAGGGGTTTATGCCTTATGTGGCACCTGAAAGAAAATTCACTGTTTTGATTTTGGTGGAACAGGGCCCACATTTAAAGGTGATATGTTATACCCCTTTTCCACAAGTTAACACAGTTCCCTGGGGTTTTAATGAAATGTCCGTGACATGATTTGCACAGAGCACCCCAAGCATCAAGCACCCTGTTTATCCTGTCTAAACAGCCCTTCTTGGAACGGTCAGTTTTGAGTGCATGTTGCTTTAAATGGGAATGAGCCACTACTCCCTTCCTTCCTGTGAGTCATGGGAAATCATAAAGGCAAAAATGCATTGATAGACAGTATTGTCAACAACACAGTCAGATGAAACAGAGACTCAAAGGAGTACTACTTACAACAGGACATGTCCAAACACTTACGAACACCATTTACAGCTTGGTACAAAAAGAAGCGGATGAACAAGAGTAACTTAGATTTTTAAAAAGTCACTAAACACATCAACCGAGTTAAAACAGTCTCTAGTCCAAATGTCAGCTAACACACACACACACACACACACACACACACATACACACACACACACACACACACACATACTGGTCCTTCTCAAAAAATTAGCATATTGTGATAAAGTTAATTCTTTTCCGTAATGTAATGATAAAAATTTAACTTTCATATATTTTAGATTCATTGCACACCAACTGAAATATTTCAAGGTCTTTTATGGTTTTAATGCTGATGATTTTTGGCATACAGCTCATGAAAACCCAAAAATTTCACAAAAATTAGCATATCATGAAAAGGTTCTCTAAACGAGCTATTAACCTAATCATCTGAATCAACGAATTAACTCTAAACACCTGCAAAAGATTCCTGAGGCTTTTGAAAAAAAAACCCCAGCCTGGTTCATTACTCAAAACCGCAATCATGGGTAAGACTGCCGACCTGACTGCTGTCCAGAAGGCCATCATTGACACCCTCAAAAGCAAGAGGGTAAGACACAGAAAGAAATTTCTGAAACGAATAGGCTGTTTCCCAGAGTGCTGTATCAAGGCACCTCAGTGGGAAGTCTGTGGGAAGGAAAAAAAAAGTGTGGCAAGAAAAAAAACGCTGCACAAACGAGAAGGAGGTGACCGGACCCTGAGGGAGGATTGTGGAGAAGGGCCGATTCCAGAGCCACCATGCACAGCGTGTGTGCAGGAAAAAACTGGGGCTACAGGTGCCGCATTCCCCAGGTTCAAGCCACTTCTGAAACCAGAAAACAGCAGCCAGAAAAGCGCCTGACCTGGGCTACAGAGAAGCAGCAGCAATGGACTGTTGCTCAGTGGTCCAAAGCACTTTTTTGGATGAAAGCAAATTTTGCATGTCATTCGGAAATCAAGGTGCCAGAGTCTGGAGGGAAAAGACTGGGGAGAAGGAAATGCCAAAATGTCTGAAGTCCAGTGTCAAGTACCCACAGTCAGTGATGGTCTGGGGTGCCATGTCAGCTGCTGGTGTTGGTTCACTGTGTTTTTATCAGGGGCAGGGTCAATGCATCTAGCTATCAAGGAGATTTTGGAGGCACTTCATGTTTTCCAATCTGCTGAAGAGCTTTATGGAGATGAAAAGAGTTCATTTTTCAGCACGACCTGGCACCTGCTTCACAGTGCCAAAACCAACTGGTAAATGGTTTTGACTGACCAGGGTATTACTGTGCTCAATTGGGTCTGCCAACTCTCCTGACCTGAACCCGATAGAGAATCTGGTGGGATATTGTGAAGAGAAAGTTTGAGAGACGCAAGACCCAACACTCGGATGGAGCTTAAGGCCGCTATCGAAGCATCCTGGGCCTCCATAACACCTCAGCAGTGCCACAGGCTGATTGCCTCCATGCCACGCCGCATTGAAGCAGTCATTTCTGCAAAAGGATTCCTGATCAAGTATTGAGTGCATAAATGAAACATAATAATCTGAAGGTTGACTTTTTTTGTATTAAAAAAAAACACTTTTCTTTTATTGGTCGGATGAAATATGCTAATTTTGTGGGATAGGAATTTTGGGTTTTCATGAGCTGTATGCCAAAATCATCAGTATTAAAACAATAAAAGACTTGAAATATTTCAGTTGGTGTGCAATGAATCTAAAATATATGAAAGTTTAATTTTTATCATTACATTACAGAATTAACTTTATCACAATATGCTAATTTTTTGAGAAGGACCAGTATGTGTATCAGGGTTGCCAGGTCACATGAGAGAAACAAGCAACCAGGTCTATAGAAACAAGCCCAAAGAAGCAAAATGGATAAAAAATTTTAAAAAGCCCAAAAGAGGTGACTTACTAAAATGTGAGAGACTGCAGGAATAATTTACCAATATAGGATTAAAGAGCAAGCCCAAATAAGCAACTACCCTTTAGAAACAAGCCGCAAAAATGTAATCCGCAACTCTATATTTGAAAGGAACATCATATAAAATGAGCCAAAGTCGCTCAGAATAAACGGACCTGGCAACCGTGACACAAATGATGCACTACTGCTCTTAAACTCCTGTCTCTGCTTGTGGATCCACAGCATTGATTGGTTGTTTATGGCCACAACGCCCGAAGTTAAAAGACTCCGGATGTTGTTATATTTTTTATTATAAGCTGTTACATGTTTCATACCTGTAAATTAATACATAATATCCTATGAGCATATAATAAAAGAGGCAACATACATAGTCAAGTCAGGGCAGCTGCTTGGTAGCGTGCTGTTTGTTTTGCCACTGTTTTGAAACGAAATTGAAAAGGGAATTCATTCCCACGCTGGTCTTGAACACGAGATCCACCGTCCCTATTCCCCGAAGACCTTTCCGACACTTGGACGTGACCAGGTTTTTGAGTACAGGGTTCAGTTCTTAATGAGCTGCCTCATTCACGGAAGTCCTTATTCCTTTCATTTTTGCTCACGTACGGAAAGTACAGCGGTCTAAAACGGCCTTGGATTTATAAAGCTTTAATCTGTTTCTTTGTGAAAGTAGTGACCTGTTTTTTGTTGTTGTTGTTTATTTCATGTCTATTATTATGGCATTTTCTCGAGATCTCCAGGTAACAACACACTGGTTTTCCCATGACAGCAGAATAATTATACTTGTATTGTTGACATCTTAAAGTATGTACGTCCTTATCGCGCTATATCAGACAGTTTCCCATGACAACGGCATGAGTTCACGGCTTCTCCAGCAAGGCATGAAAGAAATTTCATGACACCTCAGACCGTGATTAAAGAAAACACAAGGCTCTGCCTACTGTTCTTATTTTGCTACACAGCATGATGTTCAGTGAATTACATCTGTCTCTCAAAAACATTCATTCATTGATTCATTCACTTTCTTAGCCATTTAAAATGAATGAATGTCTCTGGGTCTGCCGTCACATGATACGAACTAAGGGTGCCGACTGATTCTTCCCCACGTTTAACCCATCCTTTTTCTTGCCAGAGTTGCAGAAGCTCTGGTGTCTATCCCTGAAGAGGCAGGCTGAAGCATGCCTCGGATGGGACGCCTGTGTAGAGGTTGAGGGTGAACATCCCTGACCAGTGTCCTCCCCCGCTGGCATGACCAGTTATGTGTCTGTATGAAGTATGCTTATGTAGGTTGGACAGGATTTTAGGTCAAGGTAATTTTTCATTCTGACCATTATCATTATCCACAGTGAAGGGCATCTATACTGCTACTAAATGAATGGGTCTGGAATTTAATAAATGTACGTAATATAATGTACTGCTTCTTAGAAGATCCAAAATACAAAAAGTATGTTTTTTAACACGAACTTCTGGTTCTGGCTCAGAAGAAAGGCAGGAGCTCCAGGACATTTTATGGGATGGTGTATTAATGATGTGTAAACAGGATCCATTTAGCTAATGGACTGATAAAAATAAAACACGGATACAGAGACCGTATTAAACTTCCCAGCGAAGGGACACAAGAGACACTTCTGAAGGGCTGAAATGAGCATGATGCATTTGTGTGTGTGTCTGTGTGTGTGTGTGTGTGTGTGGGTGGGTGTGGAAAGAGTATATTATAGATACCAACTCAGCACAGTGTGTAAGAAATATACACAGATATCCTCACGTCTTCATTTAATTTATCCAATTATTATTACTTTTTTCAAATAATAATTATTCGCCCGTTTTCTCCCTGGCATGGAAGCTGGCATCATGCCTAGATGTCCACGCTAAACTGCAGGAACTGCTAATGCAAACTTATATTCAGCACAGTAGTGGTTTAGAGTTTTGCTGGTTGGCAATCACGTTGTAGTTTCCGAACACTTCCAGGAATCATTACATGCTCCATTTTTCCAGGTATACACAGGTTACAAATGAAGTGACCTCAGAATCGCCGTGCCTTGACCCTGCCGTTCGTTCATCTTCACTCAGTTTCTTCACTGTTGCTTTTTGTAGTTCTTGAAAGATTTTGGTTGGCCATTTGTCTGGCTTTCATTGAAAGGCTAGAACTGGGAACTCCCAGTTTGGAAACTTTTTCCTTTAGATGATCCTCAGTAATATTTGTTATGAGTTCAGATTGGAAAGCCTCCAACACACTAGAACACAGCTTTTCTTAGATACTCATAGGGGGGGCTCCAAGGAAAAAAGGTTGGGATCTAACATACAGTGTGATCTTACTATCTTATTTGTTGTTATCTTCACAATCCAGTCCTCATTAACTCTACTGTCATAGCTGGTGGTGTAAAGGGCAAGCAGATATTCACATAGGGCCATATTCAGCTGGCAACTTGAGTTCAGAATGTGTCAAAAGTTATTTGTGTCCAGACTTCAGGGGACAATTCGCAATAAAGAAAATACAAACTCATAAGCCGTATCTAATTTCATGAGTGAAATATCTATTATGTACGCTTTGCCATTGGAGTGCTAACAGCGTGAGAACGCTGGGAAGAATCATTGATCACAACGGCAAAGCCCCATTTTCAGCAGCAGTTACTCCAGTGGCTTATAGGCTATAAATGCTAATTGGTTATTAGAGAAACAGCAGTTGCGGTTGCATGGCTGAAACCTGGCATTCATTTCAGGAAAGCAAGTCCTTCCTTGGGTTGCACCAGTATTACTAAAGTTGAATTCTTGTTCAAAATATCAATGCAACAGCTTTCATTAGAAATGAATCAGTATGGTTGGTTTGCTAAATGAACTCAAGTGATTGAAACATAGAATAAGGTATGTACACATAATAATGTTCAACGAGATCAAGAGCTTAAGAAACAGATCTGTTTTGAATCCTGTGGTAGAAATTCTTTCTATTTCTGATATAATACTTCTGATATACCTATTTTATTCTTCCCTGTATAAGGTGGAATGATTCTTAAATCTTGATCTTTCCGCTCTTCAGTGCAAGCAGACTTTGTCTGGAGGACACAAGTATTATTAGAACCAGCAAAAAGCATTTTTTGAATTACTTTGGTATGCTAAGGATGGACTTCTTACGCTATTCAGTGCAGCACTGAAGATACAGACAGAGATGATGTCATCAAGGACACTCAGTAGCGGATATAACACTGATAATTCTTATGAGTTTGTCATTCTTATGTCATGGAATTTAGTTCATTAGTATTTAATCAACATGTAAACTAGTTTAATTGTAGTTGTAGTTTAAATAAAAGTAAACAAATAGTCCTAGAGTGATCTTTTCATTAATATGAATGAATCCTGTTCTGGAACTTGGAGAAAACCTTTTGTTTAAAGCTTTCTGAAGGTCAGTGATAAGCCAGAATTCCAGAGCAAACTATAGTTGAGCAAGAGCGTCCTCTAGTGTTCCTAGTTTGTAATAATCAATAATGTGTCACCCAATAAGAATTTGTTTAATAGTAAATTTGTCCAATGAAAGGTTTTTTTTATCTTGGATGTGTATATAAGGTGATGTCCGGTTAAAGTTCGGCGTAGCCCCTGAGGTAAGGTATTTTGGTGAGGTAAACAGTAAGAGCGATACCCGAGCTCATTACATTTCATAATAAATGACTATTGAGCTTCTTGTCGGGATGGTCTTTTGAATTGTCTTTGCTGTTTAACAAGGAGGTTTAACAAAATAAAAACACATTTGAAATGAAAAGAAATGGCTAAAATGTGCAACCACAGATGATTGAAGAACCCGATTGAAGTCTTGTGGGATGAGCTCTATGGTCCTACAAGCCAATCTCGCTACTGCTACAGCTACAGAATGCCTGGGTTGAAATTTTTGACTGGCTGATAGATGGTAGAGCATGTGCAGAGCTGTAAATAAGGGTTTGTATACAGTATGAAATAAAAATGTCATGACAAATTGATTCCCTTTGAAAGAATTACAGAAGCAGTCTGCCGATCTGAAAGCTCAAGGGTCACGGCGTATACAGTAAAAGATTTATATCATAAAAGATTAATGTCTTCACCCCTAATAGTGTTAAATATTTATGTTGTAGGTCAGCAGTGAGTGCTGATGCCTGCAGATCCTCCTCTCTATTAGTCTATATTACTCAGTGTTTCTCAAACGAACACACTTAATAGTATAAAAGATTAAACTTGTAAATGTACCTTTTATCTTTTTTGCTCATGTAGTCCAAGTCAGATCTCCCAGATTGACGTACCAGTGGCAGAATTCAGCAGCAGTTCAACTTCTGTTTACTGTTTTTCTGTCACCTGTAATCAGCAGAATTAAAATCAGTCTGAGCAATTCCAGATGTTAAGTGCACCGACGGGAAATATCTTCTAATACTGATTTCATTCTAATTGGATCAGTCTGTTCCTTTCAACAGCTCGAATTAATTAAGCAAGAGAAAATAAAAATGCAGCAGCGACGGGATGGAAAAACAAATCGATTTGACTGTTGAAATGCGCAAGCCTTCCTCTTATAATGCAAAAGACATGTCATGCTGTAATTATTCCTCTGAACAATGCCTGACAATTATGGAGGAGTTTCTTTTTTATTTCAGACAAAACAAATACATGAATAAATAAATACATAATTAACGTGGATATATGTTGTAAAATGGCAAAAAATAAATAGAAGTGAGTATAAATAATTAATTAATGCCTTAAAACATTTTATGAATTACTTCATGTAATTATTTCATTATATGTACATATATTTAAATAAATAAATAAATACATAAATAGATATATAGCATAAAATATATATAGCAAAAAACAAAAAAAATGTAATTTATTCAGCATAAATAATGAAATATGCCATAAAAGGTATTAATTATCAAGTAAATATTTAATTATGTGTACATAAATTCAAATACAAAAATAAATAAATAAATAATTCAATACATAGATTTAGCATAAAACTTTAATGTGAGTACAGTATAAATAATTGAATATTAAAATATATATAAAATATATTAATTACTTAATGTAATTATTGAATTAAGTATACATATATTTAAATATGAAAATAAATCAATTATAATTAAGACAGATTTATAGCATAAAATGGCAAACAATGAATTTAATGTGAGTATAAACAATTAAATATTCCATAAAATATATTAATTACATCATGTAATTATTTACTTACATACATTTAAGCACTTAAATACATGGTTTTATAGCATAAAGTAGCAAAAAAAGAAATAATACTTGAAAGTAAAAAGCATAAATAATAACATATGGCATAAACGTATTATTATTATAAATAATGTTGCTATTTAATTTTATATGTATACATTATTTATTTATTTATTCATTTCATGAGGCTACCCAAGATGAAATATGTCTTGAAAGGAAAACTGTCACGTTTATCCATCTATGTTGGGAGGGGGTGGGACCAAGCATATAGTGTCTTATGATTGGCTCGTCTCTTTCATTTGAGTGAAGGGCAGGTGGCTCTGGAATTCAAACTCATTTTGCAAGAACTTAATAAGCAACATTATTATGGCTGGAGGAAATAGATGCAGCAAAAGTAATATAATATAATATAATATAATATAATATAATATAATATAATATAATATAATAAATTGGGTTTATTAATCTAATTATTTATTTGGTTTTGTCTGGGAAAAATCCTCCATTATTATTTATATTCATTTTCGGATTTTCTTCATTTCCGTGTATTTCTAAAATGTAGAGTCTGTTACTGATAATATTCATCCCAATTTCATTCATATGCACCAATTATTTCAGCCACTGAATTAATCAGTGCATTAAGCACAGCTTGTTAAAGCAGAACAAATGCAAACTCCTGCAGAGAGTGTATAATAAAAAAAGAAGAAAAGAAAAGAAAAAACTGTTTTTTTATTAGCACCTGTGTGATTGCTCCAACCAAACTGATTTGTTTCTCGCAGGCCTTTGGGGCAACTCCTATATCTCCTCCTGGTGTTGACTGTAATTAAACTTACCCATGTGACTGAGATAATTGGTTCCACCATTTTTAACACACACCGAGCGAGCTGGCTGCTGCTTCCAGATGAAGGAGACGCTTTTGCTGAGAGATTCATGGTGCTTCAGTTACTAGTTTGCAGTACATTTAACTATATGTCTAACTAGACCTCAGCAACTGTGACAAGGGACATATTGTAACGGCCAGACGACTGGGTCAGGGCATCTCTAGGTGCATAGTTCTCCCAGCTCTCCCAGTCAGAAGTGGTCCGAGAAGGTACAAACTACCAAGCAGCGACAGGGCTTTGGCCATCTAAGGCTTGTCGAAGTACAAGGGCAATAAAGGCTATCATATCTGGTCTATATGATCATATCTTCTTCTTCTCCTTCTTTCGGCTTCTCCCTTTATCAGGGGTCACCACAGCGAGTTAAACGTTTCCACCTCACCCTGTCCTCCACGTCCTCTACTCTCACCCCAACTCCCTGCATATCTTCATTTACCACAACCAAATAACTCCTCTTTGGTCTGGTCTATATGATCATATATGGTCTATATATCTAGATGCCATTAAGAGACTCAAACCCAGGTCACTGTGATCATGGGATAGTATGGTAGACCAGCACATCACCTGACCCTGCCTTTTTTGGACAACCTTCCAGTTATTTAACCCTAACCTAAATAACTTCAGAGGCTGTACGTCTAATCCTTGGGCTTCTCTTTGCACATCCATGCAAAAGGCTTCCTAATTTTACTGAAAGCTGCCCTTGAATCCTGACATCCTGGTTCTTAACCTCTCACGTCTTATGGACCGTCAGTCACATTAAGGGTCAGCTCATTAGTTAGGGAAACGTCGGCCTTTGCATCGCACGTATCTGTTCGGTTGTCATTTATTTAGCGAGCTTTCTGTAGAAATACCACGTCATTAATGAGGGCTGTTGATTGACATTTTCAGGCTTTTCAGGCTTGTGCCATCCCATAAGAAGGTGATTCTAAGACTCGCCATTCTGTGGTGGGATTAGACAGCGTTAGATGTTGTTCAAAACCACTATTTCGAGCGACACTGCCGAATACAGTTTAGCAATGTAATCGTCAATAAGCCTGTAAGTACAGAGTGTACAATAAGTAATAAGTGAACAGTGAACAGCCAGATATTATTTTGTAGTCAAGCACTACAATACGGAGTTATACTCGCAAATGCCACTTAAAACTTTACTGTGCAATAAAGAAGCCTCAAGACTATGTCCAGAAGTGGCTTTGACTTCTCTGGGCTCGGAGAGTCACGTATTGTGGTCAGATGATTCAGTATTCCAGGAAAAAAAAGGATGCCATGTGCTCCAGACCAAAGACGAAAAGGTCCGTCCAGACAACCACCACTGACCAGATATTATTTTGTTGGTGAGCCAATCTTAGCATGGCATAGCAGGGGATTAGGATCGAAAATAGGCTACAACACAAAGATATACAGCCATCATCACATCATCATCCTGAAAACATATCAGCTGGGACGGGATTCACTGAAGTGTCTTAAGAAAGAAAATCTTCTTAAATGTGTTTTTTCTTAACTTTGTTCTTAAGAACCAAGGCATGAAAACTGTTATACTTCCAATAAGTGCTTAATAATAATATTTGTAAAAAATATTTTCTTAAGAACAAACTAAGTTCTTAAATGTTTTGACCTTACGATAGCCTCACGCTTGTCTTAGGCTGTAAGAGTTGGCAAGGTAAGCATCTACATTTAAAATTTAGACACATTCGGTTCAAAAGTTTGATAGGTAGGTGGAGTGAAGGGAATGAGTTGAACGCTCGGTTTGATGTTTTTCCTGTAAGCTGTGAAATGCAACATAGCCTACATAAAAAACAATTAAGCTTTTCTTAAGAAACTCCTAAGGTGACAATATTTGAGAACATTATTATGAACTCCTTAGTGCATATCTTAAGAACCTTTGCAAGTTTTTTCTTAAGAAAGCTTTCGTGAATCTGGCCCCATGATTTTTAATAACTTCTTTATCCTGGTGAGGAACATGATGGGTCCAAAGCCTGAAACATTGGGCACAAGGTAGGAATATTATCTTGGATGGGGTACCACATGCAAGCTCGCTTAAGAGTCACCAGCCAGCGTTATGTTTTTTGGACTTAACCTAGAAGAACCCCATGTGGAAATTACTAGAACATGGTCCTGCGACCCAGAGGTGGGGATCAAACCTGGGTTACTGGAGCTGTGCCACTGGCATCATCAAAAACTGAACAAATTCCTGTTCATTTCACATGTTCAGATGCATAGCCGGCTCAACCCCATTAACCCATAAGCCAGTCAGATAAGATAAACCAAAGTTTCAATAGTGAAAATGGTCAAATTGGACCAAAAGAGAAGATACAGATACAGCCCTGATACAGACTTGCTCAATAACTTCTATCATATCACTGTCCTTTGACACGAACATCTGGTCGGCGGTGCTCCTCCGGTGGCCCCATTTCGCTGATATATCAGCCGGGCTGGTAATGGCGTTCCCACAAAATCACCTATATGGTTTCTGTACCAAAAATAAATGCCTAGAGAGTGCGGATACAGGGTTGGCGTACTGGCAGGTGAAAGCCGGTGCCACATATCACCTGGCATGATGAGATCCCAATCTTTCCACAGCACTGTCCCACCAATTTCATCATTCCTCAACATGTCCAGGCAGAGGTGAGCAAAAAATAACAAGCGTGATCAACCTTACCTTCACAAAATGTCAATGAATGTGGCATTATAAATACATTCCAGGCGGCTAACAAGCCCTCGCAACCGAGCCGGATTAATTAAAAGAGTGAAGTGGCAGACAGGATACGGTGAAGTCATTAGGAGGCAGCGGGTCGCTTCCGAGAGCTTTGTCAGAAAGTTGCCGTGAAAGGCGTTGACTGTACGAATCGGAGCTGCGACTGATTTTCTTACCGCATGGTAATACCATTTTGCATGGCACACTGTGATTAGAGCCAAGCCACATGTAAGCTCTGATTACAAGGATACTCGGGTTTATCAAACTCTCACTTCCTTATGCAGCTATGAAATCTGGATGAACGTAACTACAGACAGAATGTTAGACCATCCTGAACCCTGTGTATGGATGTGCAACCTAGATAAATGGTTTGTGTTTTAATGACAGTCTTGGAGAGCACTCAGTCCAAATTTCCCATAGATGTCGAGTTGGGTTGAACTCCGGTTGATCATCAAACCAATCAGTGACTCTCTTTCCCAGTGGATGGCGGCATTTCCGGCTTCAGAGGCACCAATACCATGAAGAAGAATCTTCAGTTGAACTAAGATCTGGGGCTGTGGTAGCCTAGTGGTTAAGGTACTGGACTCTGGACCACAAGGTCCAGGGTTCATATCCCACCTCTGCCACTCAAGCTGCCACTGTTGGGTCCTTGAGCAAGGCCCTTAACCCACAATTGCTTGGATTGTAAGACTGTACCAATTGTAAGTCGCTCTGAATAACGGCGTCTGCTAAATGCTGTAAATGTAAATGTAAATGTAAGATCTGGTGGCTTTTGTACTCCACAAACCAATCGTCCTGAGTGCCTGTGAATGCAAAATGCAAAATCTTCATAGGTGTTTAACTGGTTGGAGATCCAGTGACTAATCAAACCATTCAGTGAGGTTCTTGCCATGTGGATGGTGACACTGCCAGCTTTGAAGAAACCAGTCTCAACAGGAAAAATCTTTCACTGGTGTGAAGACCTAGGGCCAGATTCACAAAAGTGTCTTATGAAAGAAAATCTTCTTAAATGTGTGTTTTTTATAAACTTTAATTTTAAGATTCTTCATATAAAGATTCTATTCTTCAAATAACTTAAGAGTATTCTTTTCTTAACTCTTTTGTTAAGAAGAGCTCTAGGAACAAGTGGTATTCTTGACAACAGTTTTAAAAGCTTTAAAATATTTTGAAAGCTTGGTTTGATGTTTTTCGTCTGAGCGGATGAAACTAAATAAAAACGCAAATAAATACAGTTAATGCAATAAACTGAAATCAAAACAAAATAAATACAAATTCCAAATGTGTCTCACTGCATAATGTAAGCTGTTTTTTTTTTTTTTGAGAATTGCTCTTATAAACGTCTTAGTGTTGGCTTAAGAAATTTCGCAAATTTTTCTTAAGAAAGCTCACGCTCTCTCAGTCGGATTCACAAAAGGAAATGCGTGATTTTTCTTAACTTCATTCTTAAGAAAAAAGTTACAGAAATTTGTTAATCTTCAAACAACTTCTTAAGAAAACTGTAAGCTGCAAAATAAGAAAATCTTCAGGAAATAATTAGGACTGTCTTAAGATAATATTTGAGAACTAAGAATTGCATTTAAGATCATTCTTATGAACTTGTTAGTGTTTGTCTTAAGAACCGTCACAAGTTTTTTCTTAAGAAAGCTTTTGTGAATCCTGCCTCTGGTGATTTATCAGCCATGACAGACCCTACTGTACTCTGGATGGAGGCATTGCCATCTTGAAAAAGACTAGTGGCAGGGGGCACAATCTCACAGGTGTTGCTGAGCCACCAGATCCCATCACTCATTCAAGTTTTCTGGGATTCTACCCAAACTGCTGGGGATAAATGCATCTGCCAGTCATATGTTTGGATCCCTCAGATGATGGGATGCTTGACTTTGTGACCGATGGCTGTGAATTTCAAACGTTACAAGGTTCTCTTTATTCTGCCCTAAAAATCAATGCATGGCTCCAAAGGTTCTCGCTGACTGATCAAATGACAGCTAATCGATCCGGTTCATCTGCTGGATGAACAATTTTATTGACAGTCATTTTTCAAATCCAATCTGAGGCACTTCAGGCTTGCAAGACGGTGAATTTTCGAGCCGCCACTGTCACTGTAATTACCGCCGTATGCTTCTGGCAGGAAATATGACAACGTGTCAAGAGCAAGTGTATTTGAGAGCGGGTTGAATACCTCGGCTATCCGTTCCTGTCACAAAGCCACGAGCCTTCAGCCACTCGGGAGAGATTCCTGACCTTGGCTTATGGGTAAGCGAGATCATAATGGCCTGCTTATCGTTATCAAGCTCACCATCGGAGTCATCATCCCCAGAAATGTGGCCACCCACTATTACCGTCCCTTATTAAGCTCTTTCTCTCATTTCTCCTTTCGAAAGCACAAAATGGTTCAAGTGACCCCTCGTTTTGCTTTTAAGTGTCCTGGAACCGTTCATTTTCTCACACTGGTAATGGCGCAGTCGTTAAACTGATTCTCACGCATTAAGTCATTACGAGCTTTTATGACCTGCCGGGCATAAACCTTCTCGTTGTGACACCTCTGGTCCAAAGGCTAACGAGGGTTGGCTTGGCTTGGCTTGGCTCGTCACTAACTAACATTAAATTCTGAATAAGTATTACAGCTAACGCTTGGAAGAAACATTTAGTACTGGAAGCTGTAAGGTTGTGAGTTGCAATCAAAAGGTTTTCCAGTGCTTACCTAATACTGTCAGTGTTGGGACTTTAAGTCCCTTAACTCTCAGTTGCTTTAGATTGAACGTTGGATAAGAACATCTGCTATACACTGTAAATGTATGTTAATGTAAATTACAGGATATTTCAACTCGAAATATTAGACCAGCTATAAGCGCGTACAGTAGCCAGGTTTGAGTCCCAGTGGCAAAGGTAGTGTTGTAGTCACGACCAAGTCCAGACCAAGACTGGGAGTGGCTGAGACTGAGACCAGACTGAGACCAGACGAAGAATTTTTTCAACATACAAGGCCCGTCTGAAGTTTGCCAGAGAGCATATGGATGATCCAAAAGAGAATTGGAACTTTTTGGTAAAAACTCAACTCGTCGTGTTTGAGGAAGAAGAATGTTGAATTGCATCCCAAGAAAACCATACCTACTGTAAAGCAAGGGGGTGGAAACATGCTTTGGGGCTATTTTTCTACAAAGGGGACAGGACGACTGATCCGTGTTAAGGGAAGAATGAACATGTATCGTGAGATTTTAAGCCAAAACCTCCTTCCATCAGTGAGAGCATTGAAGATGGAACGTGGCTGGGTCTTCCAACATGACAATGATCCCAAACACACCGCTCGGGCAACGAAGGAGTGGCTCTGTAAAAACCATTTCAAGGTCCTGGAGTGGCCTAGCCAGTCTCCAGACCTCAACCCTATAGAACATTTTTGGAGGGAGTTGAAAGTCCGTGTTGCCCAGCGACAGCCCCAAAACATCACTGCTCTAGAGGAGATCTGCATGGAGGAATGGGCCAAAATACCAGCTACAGTGTGTGCCAACGTGGTGAAGACTGACAGGAAACGTTTGACCTTTGTCATTGCCAACAAAGGTTATGTTATGTTATGAACTTTTATTATTGACCAAATACTTATTTTCCACCATGATTTACAATTAAATTCTTTCCTAATCCAATGTGATTTTCTGGATTTTATTTTCTCATTTCGTCTCTCATAGTTGAAGTGTACCTTTCTAAGTGGGAGAACTTGCACAATCAATGGCTGACTAAATACTTTTTTGATGTATGTCCGTGCAGTGAGGCCAGAATAATAAACCACCCATGAAAGTGCACGTGGTTGCCAGATTTACATCAGAAGCTCCGAGACAGGCCATATGTTTAAATCTGCGTACGTCTATTCATTGGATATATTTAACAGACAATATTACAGCGGCAAAGGTTGTTTCCAACAAATCACGCCAGAGTAATTGGCTCATGAGAATCTAGGCGGCAGCTTTCATACGGGAGAACAAGCTGAACGATTTTCCAACAGTCATTAATGCTGATGTCAAGAAAGCTGCCGCGGCAGTGCGGGGCCAGAAATTACATTACGTAAGGAAAGCAAGACACAAAGGAGCAAGTGCCATCCAGGCAGAGAAATCAGGACGTCAATAAAAAGGGTGTAATTTCTTTCTTGAACATTATTTACAGTTCTTCTATGAATCAGTTCAAACAAATGTTTACCCTGCTTGCCGTTCTGGTGTTGTGCAACACAAATCAATCATGTGAAACCGACCTTTTGTTTATTTACAACAATTTTTCTAGCCATACTAGACTGTGCCGCCTACTCAGCAGAAGTGCATTTAAAATACTAACCGCACCACAGGGAGTCTAACGTCTGCATGTACACTGGACAAAGCTCAAACTGTACAAATGTGGCAACCCAAAAATGCTCAGCTCTCATACTATTGAGGCTGTCCTGTACGAGGTTTGGGCGGCACATGGGCACAGTGGTTGGCACTGCCGCCTCAGAACCCCACAGACCCCCAGTTGTTGGCTGTGTGGAGTTTGCATGTTCTCCTTGTGTGCATGTGTATTTCCTCTTCAGTTTTCTCTAACATTTCAAAGACGTGTAGGTCAATGGGCATCTCCAAAGTGTCTCAAAGTGCCCTGGATGAGAGTCTGCAAATGCCATCGGTGAAAATGTGTTTGAAAAGGAAAAACAGAGGCTGCCGCACCAGCGAGTGAGTGAGTGATATTTGAAATGACTTATCCAATAAAAGATGACATATGGATAAGAAGATAAAAAAGTGTAATCCTGAGTACATCGTTATCTCAGCGCTTCAGGTAAAGCAGCAGAAGGTTAGAAGTTCAAAACCCAGGACTGCTTTATAAAAGTAAATTATGCCTCGTTTGTAAAGTGCTTCGGAAATAATAGAGCCGAATAACCAACGCAATAAAAGCTGCGCAGCTCAAGCTAATTATGGTGTGAGAATACTATATTACAAATAACAAATCCCAGTGAAGTCATTTAAAATGGCGCGATAATCATCCCGACGTGAAGGCCTTTTCGGATCCGATCGCTGATGAAGCTTTTAATTGGCGAATAAAAAGAACGACTCTGTCCTGGAAATCATTCCTGATGCAACGCGATGAATTTGAACGGCTTTAAAAGAGAGGGGAAAAAAATACATTTCCCCCCACAGTGGTTTTTTTTAAATGAGAAATGCATCGACCCAAGACACGCCATTTGCAATTCATTTCTTTTCAGAAAGGGTTCATTTTTGGCGGCCCCTCTTCGAAATTGCGACCAATTATAGACATCTGAAATGTAGAAACCAGCAGATAAAAAGAGGAGGCACGCATTTGAGATGCGGAAAAAATGTCAGGTATAATTTATTAGACGACTCTTTTGTGTCGTTGTTTACTCAGCGAGGTTGAAAGAAACGTTAGGCTCAGATCAAGAAGGAAATTAAACTGAATTTAGAGTGGCTTAATACATAGTAATGCGTTAAAGCTCTTGCTGCTGGAGACGTCCTAGGCCCAAAATAATTGAAAGAGGTGTCTTTATCTAGCTTATAAAAACTCAGATGTGCCTTCATGGTTCATTAACATACCTTTATACACACCGAGAACTTTATTAGGAACCCCATACTAATACTGGGTAGTTTCACCCAAGGAGGTTGGGTACCTTTTTGAGTTTGGTCTCCCAAAGGTTTCTTTCTTACAACCTTTGGAACTGTCAACCTGGGCCACTGTCACCTTTTGGGATTGGCCTTAGATATTAGACAATAATCTAAAATTGCAAGGCTGCTTTCAGACACTGCTGTAAAAAATCTACAGAAATAATTCTGACTTGACTTGTCTAATTCTCAAACAGCCTCGATTGTAGTGTAATGTCAAATGAAGTAACAAAGTGTATGTTGAGTGTATGTTGCTGCCAAAAGCAATAAGAGGCAGAACAGTCAGAATCAAACCACGCTTAAACCTTCACAGAGCCTTCACGTTTAGTTTGTGTAATGGCAAAATCCCCTTTGACTGTACTTGCAGACTTCCTCTGTTGTAAAGTATCCAAACACAAGCCTGATGTAGGAGGGTTTAATTAAGCACCGGCTTATCCACTACCCATGATCACGATCCATCACAGATCTCAGATCGCCTCCCAGACAGAGCAAACAGAAAAATCAATAGGCGTTTTGAAAGAAAAAGGCCAGGATCAAACCTAAAGACAACGTGGATCTATAACTTGAAAGGAAGTGGAAACAAAGATCTAGGGAGATTATGGGTGACACTTTTGTAGGTTTTCACCTTCAAGCAGGTCCAACTTTCTGTCCTCCCAGCCCTTAAAACAGTTCGTAAACAAACGTTTGCTTTCACTTGCTTGATGGTAAACCGCCCTGTTCCATCAGACAGGAGACGTCTGTTTTCATAGTACGAGAAAAGTATACTTAAAGTTAACTTAAGTAATGTTCAAGTGGATTTCCCAAGTATACTTTGAATCAAATTTGCCAAGTTTCTAGTTCATAAAAGAATACTTTTATAAACTTTTTTTTAATATTCGTGTTTTTTGTTGTTTTAAATAAAAGTGTACTTTCTGCATACGAGTAGTAAACTTTGTGTAAGTAAACTTACATATTGTTCATGTATTTTTCCCAAGTATACTTTGTCTTAGTAATATGCTTGTAGTTTTACTATTTCCTGGAACAAATTTGCCCTTTTTTTAGTTCATAAAAGCATACTTTTATAAACTTTTTTTTAATATTAGTGGGCTTTTTTTGTTTTAAATAAAAGTATACTTTCTGCATACGAGTAGTAAACTTTGTGTAAGTAAACTTAAGTATTGTTCATGTATTTTTCCCAAGTATACTTTGTTTTAGTAATATGCTTGTAGTTTTACTATTTCCTGGAACAAATTTGCCCTTTTTTTAGTTTATAAAAGCATACTTTTTAAGAGTACTTTATGCGTAAGATTAGTAAACTTTGTGTAAGTAAACTTCAGTAAAGTTCAAGTATTTTCCCCAGGTATACATTGTATTAATAGCATGCTTGTAGTTGTACTATTTAAATACTTCTTGGGACAAATTCGCCCAGTTTTTAGTTTATAAAAGCATTTTTAAGTACTTTATGCATAAGAGCAGTAAACTTTGTGTAAGTAAACTTAAGTAATACTTTGTATTAATAGTATGCTTGTAGTTGTGCTATGTCACTACCTATTGGGACAGATTACCCCTTTTTTAATTTATAAAAGCATATTTTTAAGTGTACTTTATGCGCAAGAGAAGTCAACTTTGACTAGTTTTATTTTGGTGTGAAATATACTACAAGTGAACAAGTTGGTTTTTAAGTTGGTTACAGTACACTTTTAAGTACAGTATACTCTGAGTAAACTACTCCTTTAATAGTTTTATACTGCAAGCACACTTGTAAGTTTCTTTTCGTGAACTTAATACTTATAGTTTGCTACTTTTATATTATTTTAGCACTTTAAAGTATACTATTAGGTTTTTATTTAAGTATACTTTTTATACACTTTGGACTGTATTTTAAGTAGACTTCGGGTTCTAACACAACAATAAAAATTCACAGGATGTACTCAGGATTCAAAATGTAATTGTTTTCATTATCCATCAAGATTTCCACCCCAAAGCCAAAGCCAAAGATACTGAAACTTTATGTATAAAGCAAGAATACTGGGTGTCCGCTTATTTTTAGTTTGTAAAAGAGTATACTAACAACATACTTGAATAAACATCTGTTTGTAAGGGTTGCCAGTCTCGGTGGAGCGTGTATCCGAAGAGCAGGGTGTCTCAGTTGGTATTGCAATAGTTTTTACGATGCTGGTTCATATCTCACATCTGGAGAGGTGGGGTTTGTCGAGAAATACCAGGGGTGCCCCCTTGTGTAAGTCTGGACACCACTGGTGTTTTTGGAAGTGCTCAGAACTTAATTGGATTGTTAATTGTTGCAGTAAAATATGTCATTTAACTGATCCCGGAAAGTTCAGTTAGAAAAAGCAGAAACCTTCTTGGTCACACCACAAAAATGAACAGAAAGAGCTGATCCACAGCGATACTCCACGCCTAGCGTGCTCCGAACAGCACCGCGCACACACACCCTGCTGTACTCTGGCCCGCTTGGTAATGTGGCTGCTAATGGTAACAGTCACAATAAAATACCTTTGTGTTCTCAGCTGTAATGACACGCCGGCTGCCTCGTTTGGCATTTCATTATGTCACCAGTCACAAGGCTGAAGCGTGCGAAACGTGCTGAAAATGCTCTGCAAGCTAAATGTCATTGTAATAAATGCCATCAGCTGAAGCGTTAGTAGAGGAGATGCAATATAATATATTTATACTTTTATTGATAGAGAGTGCTTAGTCTGATTTTGGACCGGTGCACGGTGTTTAGAGATGCAGATTGATCTAATGGGGCGGAACTGAGCGGTTACAAATGGCTGCATGTGTGTGTGTGTGTGTGTGTGTGTGTCAGTCAGTCATACATGACTATGCACCGGAGGGGGCGGGGCCTCCAGGTGTGAACTCCACGTTAATGTGGATTTAAGAGGGCGCGCGCTGTTGATGGACCAATCAGGAGTGAGAACGGCGGCTGTATCTGCACTGGTGCTTTAGTTAAGACTTTCGGAGTCTGTCATGTTTGGATGATAAACCTAGCAGCAAAATTGAACTTTTGCTGTATTTTAGACCATATAACGAAGGTTCGGCTTGATTTTAAGAAGTCAGTGTGGGTTTTATTTTGGTTTCTAAGAAGTTCGGGAGCAGGATGTGTTCTTCACTGCTCAGGTAACGCTTTTCTCGTTTATTTACTACATTATTTAATTCGTACTATTTAGTTCGGTAGTATGCTGCTCCGGTTGTGTGTACCAATGTAAAGTGTTAGCATTGTATTTATTACCGTAATATATTGTTTAGGACGTGGGCCCATTTTAATAGTGGGCACATTTTTAGGGCTTCACTACAATATTTTTAATACTTTTTAGTACTATGGTCTGTTTTAACGGTAAGCTGTTGTTTTGCTATGTAGCGCACTTAGTATCTAAGTATGCATGGTTTTGATTTGCAGTCTAGAAAGACAGTTCATTCTATTTAAAATAGTTAGCTATTTTTTAGTGTTATAGGTTGTTTTTATTCATGTTTTGCATTATACCTTAAGTTTGCAATCGCGTCATGGTGCAAGACACTACTTAATAATTAAAAGTTTTTAATAGTTAATTGTAATGACCTAAAGATGGCACCCATTTTGTGGAATGGCTCTTATACTGTTGTGTTTTTCAGCATACTTTTTAATATATCATGCTATTTGACTTTTAATACTATGTTGGAATACTTTTTATTGTACGATTTCGCAAAGCAAAGTTGTTGACCCGTTATTGGCGAACCTTTACTATGATAATCCGTGGTTGTAAATGAGTCAGCATAATATTGAGTTTTTATTAGGCATATTCTTTAGTATCTTACAGTGCAGTTTTAACTGGGGTTTAATAGTGTACGTACTATTTAAGCATACTAATCCGTAGGGAAGTAACTGGTTTAAAGTGCCGCCAGCACAGTTGTTGCATACTATTTAGTATGGTAGTACGCTGTTCTAAACGCACGCATCACTTTTATTTAGCCTGTTTAGTATCGAAGTATGCTGATTTCAGTATGGAAGTGTGCTGGCAGTTTCAGCGTACTAGATAGTTTGAAAGTATGTTGTTTCAATGCAGACAACTGTTTAGTATGGCGGTCCAATTTGTTGCCCTGTTGAAGTGGCCTATTCTTTAATACTGTATCTTGCAGTGCAGTTTTAGCAGGGGTTTAATTGTGTGCTGACTATATAAGCATACTAATCAGTAGGATGGTATGTTGTTGGACCCAGGTCTTACCCTGCTTTCTGTATTCCTACAGGGTTCTGCTCTCTGCAGTAGTTGCCTACCAGACAATCACACTCGCATCAGGTAATTTTATTTCCACCTGTCCTTTCCAATAATCTAATTCTGTGGTTAGGAATGGATTTTTCATTCGATCCTGTTTTTCCTCTCTCCTCGAAGGTTGTGACGGTGTAGAATGCGAGAGCTCTAGAGCATCGGGCAAGCGTGACCAGCACAGCGAACTACTGAATCAGTTTAACCAGATGAACGCACCATCTGCGAACCGGCAGCATCGAGACTCGGGGGCGGTCTTACCCTTCATCGGTCTGACTGGAAGTAAGTAACGGGCAGGGTGTCGACTGTGTATGGACGCATGGTCGAGGTTTGGATTTATCAGTGAAAGTGGGTATGGATGTGGAGATTAGGGGTGGCTACGGGTCCGGACTATGAACTTTAAAAGGGGATGCTGTATTTTGAGTGCTAATATTCCAGTTGAGCCAGGCCTAGATGCTGTCTGTGTAGCGTTTGTATGTTCTCCTCATGCCTGTTTGGGGTTCCTCCCCTCACAACCCTACATTTCATTAAGAGAGTGAAAATGGATGGATGAATATTTTAGTTGGCACTCGGTTGGTTCATTTGTCTAGTACCATAGGTCAACACTAATGGGGTCCAGGTCACTTGGGTGCTTTCTGACTGGGTCTGGGCTCCAGGAGATACATATACAGTATATATGCCATTTAATATTATATCAAACCAAACCGATCCCAAAAATATACACACACCTAAAGATGCGCACATGAGAAGATTCATAATTTGGATTCCTAACCCTTATCATTAATTCTTGAAATAGTTAAGCCTGCTGTTTAGTAGGGTAGAATGGATATAAACTGGATCTTAAAAATTGGTATTCATTCGTTCGCGTTCCGGTTTTCTCGCAGGCGCTACACAGAGTCGGAACTGCTGTAAGAATGGTGGAACCTGCATCCTGGGCAGTTTCTGTGCCTGTCCGAAGTACTTCACCGGCCGAAGCTGCGAGTACGACGAGCGTGTCAGGTAAGGAAACCCAGCAACCGCATAAAACCGATATCTTCGCTGAGCTGTAGTAATCGGCTATTCTTTTCTCTCTGCAGGAACTGTGGGGTTATTCCTCACGGAGAGTGGGTTCAGAAAGGATGTTCGTACTGCCGGTGTGGGTACGGCGTGCTGCACTGCTTCCCTCGAGTCTTCCACGATTGTGGTACGTACATACGCGACGATGCTGGGGGGAAATGAGCATCAATTAGCTAAGATATAAAGCTGTCCCACACGAGCCTTTAATTCTTCCGCACTATGTAGCTTTCTATTAAAGCTGAATAAATGTGTTAAGTTGCAAAAATGGGCAATCTTATGCCCAAAAAAAAAAAAGTTAGCGCACACCTGGTCAAACATGATTTGCCACGTGCAAAAGTTTGCGCACCTTCCCAGACTGCAGAGCTGAGAAACCTGTTGCACACAAGTCAGATACAAAACATGTAACACTGCAGGAGCTACACAGATTACAAACCCGGTGCTGTAATTGTGCCGGAGTGCAAGCTGTGTGCACCATAGATCATCATAAGCCGCGGCGTACAGACCCGGGCGGCATATAAATGATGTGGAATCGGTTGGATCTCGGCGCCACTGCGGTGCCAATTCATTCACGCCATAGCGGTTCATATTTTGGGGCTGGCTTCTGAGCTTGACTGCATATTGGGCCGCTCCATATCGGGCGGCGGCAGGCGTTTATCTGCGCATTAATATCGTGATAAGGCGGAGTGTCCTCCTCGGAGCCTGGAGCAGGCTTTATCACTGATTGTCTGGAGCAGAAATAGGCTGAGGAGAGGTCTTCACACCTCATTCACTGACCAAATAGGGTTGCGAATCCCAGCTGGCTGGCGCTTAATTCCAGAGCACCCAGAAAGGATTAGTCAGCGGGGGCTCGTTGTTCAGGTCTGAGCATGCGTTAATGGTCCCATTTCCCCCCTCAGCATCCAGCTCAGTATGGGTGTGCATGCAGTCATTCGGTATCTCTCTCTCTCTCTCTCTCTCTCTCTCTCTCTCTCTGCTTTGCAGACGACTCTCAGGAAGTGCGCTGGTTTCGATCAAACTCTGGAAGAACAGACTCGAGCAAGAGCCTCCTGTGTATGGCGACGCTACTTTTATTTGTGCTTTGAAGGAACCTGCCAAGGCTTTTTGTTTTTCATTCGGGTCCGTTGAGGAAACGTCTAACGGATGATGGCGAGGTTTATAAATGTATATATTTTTGTCGAAGGCAGCATTTATTGCGAGCACTGAATTCTCTTTCTTCCAGTGGAAGTGTCTAGCTGTGTTACTGCAACTGTTTTAATGTGAAGGATTCCTGTTTGAAGGTTTTATATCGAAAAATATATTTTCAGTGTGCATTTTAATCCGTGTAACCTGTCGGCAAGTACACGTTTAGACCGAATCCCGTCTCTATCTGCAGTCACGGCTGTTTGTTTGCCATCCCTCTTGATTTGGAGAGAGCGATAGTGCGGAGATAACCCGGGATTGTTGACCTTTCCGCCATTTCTCCCTTATCTTACACAAACAATTACTGTAGCCAATCAATCACAGTGGCCACTCCGACCTGCGGAGCTGACCTAATGGAGTTTTTCAGGGATGTACTGTATCTGTTTGTTACTGCAGCAATAAAACTGTTCCATGTTATTAAGTTTGTCATCTCGAAGTCTGACGAGGGCGGAATTTCACTGAAACCCACAGTATAATGGGCTGATATATCATTGATATGTACAGTTTTATTACACACACTATAGATATATTTATACTTTGTAGACTTTCAGACATTGCAACTCAGGGCCCAACAGTGGCAGATTTTGAACTAAAATTATAGATTCTTCTTTTTTTTTTGTCCCTCGGAATTTCCATCATTTTGAGATTGCTCTACTTGCAGATTGTAGAGGTCTTTATGGTAGACCTCTGTAAGAGCAGAGTCCATAACTTTAACCTCTAAACCACCATCATCATATAGACTGTATTTAATCAGGATTAGTCATGCATGCATTCATTACTGTCAATAATTCAGTCATGTCACATCATATTGAATGTAGTTTAGCGCAAAGAATTCTTTTTAGTTGTGTTTGCCAGGCGTGTTGTTAAACCACACAAGTTACAATTTATGAGTCATAAGTGTCCAAATTGTCTGAAATTCTTTAAGACCCTTACAAACTGTTCCCTATGAGCTGAAAGTGCTTGAAATTGTAGTAGGATGTAGGGAATAGTGATTAGAGAGCCATTTTGGACACTCTTTCCCCACTGCAGTTTTGATATAAGAAATGAAATGGGAATTCTTTAGGAGGTTGGTGGAATACAGGCTGTATTCGTATGTCTGTTCTGGTAGGAAGGGAGGGCCAAGGATGTTACAGAATTCTTCAGATCGTGGCGACACCATGCCCCATACCACTTGTGAAATGGAAGGGGTAACTAGGTATGGGTGCGTCATCTGGTCAAGCAATAATGCATTAATGCATTTACAGTACTGTGCAAAAGTCTTATTCCACCCTAGATTTGTTATTTTAGAAAAAGTATAATGAATATGTGTTTGGAGCCAAAAATTTTACCTTGTATCCATCACTCCATAATCCTCTTTTCCACTGATGTTCATTCCAGTCTTTGTGAGCTTTAGCACGTCAGCCTTTTCACCCTGTTACCCTTCCAAAAAGATCACTCCTGGTCAAGCTCATATGTACGTTGCCAGATGCTCAAGTATAAGGGGAGGTCACCCTAAATAATTGCCACTGTAGCTTTATTTTTGGGGTCAATTTTGTATTACAAATATTGTGTATTTTCTGATAAAGATTAATATAGGGTCATTCAACTGTTGCTTAATCTACAGGTGGCCCAAGACTTTTGCATAGTACTGTAGACACCGATCAGCCAAAACATTAAAACCACGCTCTGGGATATATTAGAAGATAAGTGAACAGTAGGGTCTCATAGCTGACGTGTTGGCTGTGGGTTAAATGTTCAGGAGTAAAAACCTGCGCCATTTTAACAATGACAAACCATTATGGCCAGATGATGTGTGGCGAGTACGCAACAAAAGTGGTCCGAGGAGGCTGGACAAAATAATGGCGAATAATTTCTATTCACAATTCCTATATTAAATATGTACTTGCTGAGATCACATTTTCTGTCCCGTGTTCATTAAAGTTACATTATCACATTAGTATCCGATTAACACAATGCTAGATTTCTATGAGTTTTTGAGTTCGATTTTGAGGTCGCAAGTCAATTCATTTTCTGTTTTATGTCTTCCGTATTGATTCAACAGATCTCTAATAATGTACTTCACAAATTGGTCTGGCCGTACAAAAATTCAGTTTCAGAACAAATGATTGCGAAAGTAACACAAGTCCCTGTGCGTGATATTGATCTCAGAAATCCATGTTGAGCTGTGAGTGGTACAGAAATCCCAGCCGGCTCTGAAAAAGCCCAGGATCGATTTTCCTTCAAAAAAAAGCCCAAAATTGGTTTTAAAATTTAAACACGCTCCTTAAATATATCTCTTTGATACAGAATGGGATGTGTTCCTTAAAAGGATTTGTACCTAAAAAGTACTGGGATATGCTGTAAACTCTTAAAGAGGGTAGCAGAATTTAGACTGTTTATATACGCACTTTTAATGCTAAATAACTACAGGATCTCTGTAGGTTCAGATTTACAGACAAAACAAAGCTTAAGAAATATCAACCAAGACCGATTTTGAACCAAAACAACCTTTAGACTGCATCATTTGCATTGCAGAGTACATGTAGCAGGATTACTTGTACTAGGAGAATTCGAAATGAACCAGTTACAAATGATTGTAACTGGTTCATCAAAAACGTGTTTTGCTGATTAAAAAATGTATTCTTGAATGACTTGAATAACTTCTTTATATGATATAATGTAGCCTACATATAAACACATTTTACATAAATATATAACATTGCTCATCTTGATCAGGGTCTGGGGGACTAACAGTGCACTGGTGAGAATATATTCCGAACCAGCTGCCAGTCCACCACAGGGCTGGGCACAGTCAAACAATGCCTGTGTGACACCCAACCTGGCAGGATGGTACCATCGGGACTCGACCCGGCTCTTTGCAGTGGAGTGAAGAACTTATATTGGGAGAATAAAACATAAAATGAGTTAATGGTTACAATTATTTGATAGTTATAGTGTTTTGGAAAGGTCTCAATACTTAAAAGCTTGTTGTAAACTTCGTTATGTTTAACTTAGTTAAGTTTTATGTTCTTACGCATTTTCTGTGAATGCCTACATTTACAAAGGGCTCCAATACCCACTGGTAAAGGGGATAAACATCCCTCTTCCTGCTAAAGTCTGGACAGTTGCATAGCTGTGTAGAATTTCGCAGCGGTGATCACCCTTCATTGAAATGCATGTGCCTCCTTTATCCCAGTAGTGGGGAGGGGCAGCTTTTCAAGGACTCGGGACATTTTCATGTCCCGCCAATTCCCCTATCCCTATCAGCCCCGACAATGGCTTCTTTCTGACCTTTCAGGGTGCTTTCCCCCTCCATTTTACATCACAGTGATCCATCAATGAGCTGGACTTGACTTCATGTTAAACAACAACCTGACGCACCACGGCATTTCTCAAATGCGACTTCCAAACCTGTCGGATTTACATTTAGCACCTGTGAAACCAGTTTATATCGCTCTGAGCACCGGGTTTGACCTTCTCAGCCGTCTTAGCGAGACTCTGCGTTATCTATCGAATGGGTTCATCCTTTAGGCAGCACTAACAAGCTTTTCTCAATACATCCCTGCTATCCTCTGGGCTCCTAAATCTCTGAGCAGCAAACAAACCTTTTGCTAAGCAAGTTTCCCCAGATCTGCTTAACCTAAGCCTCTCAGGCCTACAGGGACCAGGCAGGTCTGCACTGGATTCCTTCATGGGACGCTCGTGAAGTAAGGCTGGAGAAGATCTGAAGTTTGGAAGATGTGAAATGGGAGACGATATCCATAGTTCCGGTTCTAACATCTGACTGGCTGAGCCACATTATAAAATACATCATAAATGTACTCAACTATTATTTTTAAATGTTACTCAAGGCTGTGTTTTAAAGTAATTTTACCATGGATTATAGGGCTTAAGACTTTAATGAGCAGGCCCTTATCTCATCTCTAGAAGCACCTTGTTAAGTCACTGGCTGTGTCTCAATCCACACACTAATAGTACTAGACGAATTAGTGATGAAACCATCGGCAATGTCCTGTAGTTTAGCAGCATGTGGTTTGGGATGCAGCCAGGCTGATTTTAAAGGTAGGAAATGACTACACAAAAAACTTCAACCAAAACCTTTTATTAGGCTGCTTTCAGCCGTTACGCTCCAAACCACTGGGCCAGCCTTTGTAAATAAAAAACCCTATTTATTCAGTATGGCTTTCTTGTAGTGTTTTATATCTATATACTTACCACACATTTCATTTACTATTTTATTTTATTAACAATATTGTTTATTCATAGTGTTCTGTTTGTTTGATTTTAGAACTTATTTTTATCCTACTTACTCACCTTTCATTGTTTTTCATGGTCAAAAAGATCTATTTTATTATTTTGTCTTCCACTTATGTTGTTGTCAACTGTCTGTCAAATACATCGGATTTCGATTTGATTTGTTTGAAAGGTGCTATATAAATAAAGCTTAATTGATTGATTGAGGGCAAAACATCAGACCATTACCTCGAGAAAGTATCCGTCAGCTAAAGATGCTTCCAGGATCTATTACAGCTGGGTTCATGGTACAATCGGAGGTCAACTAAAGGACGTTAGCGTCATTAACGATGGTCTATCAGTGAACAAGCATTTGACTGAAGAGCATTTTCACAAAGATCAAGACTGGTTTTCTGTGATCCAAATTGCCATTTTTGTGAGAAAAGACAGTCAGAAAGGCAAAAGCATGCATTTTTTAAACACTAAAAGATACCAAAAGTATCAGACGTTAATAAAATGGGCCGTACTCATCCCAACGAGTCAGGTTATCAAAAATATTCACCTGTAAGTGTTGTTATTACAAAACCGAAACATATAGGAGCCAGAACATCTCATCCTTGGCCCACACAGGCTCATATGAAGCCATGACGTACTGTCGTCACTTGCAGCACTCACTGCCGAGTTCAAAGAGCATCCAAACAAAAGCTGAACATCACTGTGTGGAAAGTATATGTAGTATATATGTCAATGCCAGGTCAATGCCTGAATGGACAGTGCCAACTGTGAAGTTTGGTGGGGTATAAATAATGATCTAGGCCTGCACCGGTTGATTCCACTGCATAATACAGTCTTCTAAAGCAGGACCACGAAGTGAGGTCCAGAAAAATAGTTTGTCCCCATCCAGTACGTTTGGGAAAAACTGGACTGTAAGCCAGACTGTCCTCTATAAAATCAGAAATCATAAAACCATTGCTCTGAAATCTAGTTGAAGGCTCTAATAGTAGCACAGGGTACATAACTGGGTACACTTTGATGCCCCTGGTTTTGGGACCAATATCCGACAATGACAGCACACTATTATCTGTGTCTTTCCATTTCAGGATGAAATGGACTGAAGAACTGAAATCAGGTAGGATTTATGATAAGGCCCCTCTTCTTATCTTCCTTTTGTTAGCCAATCCTCTTCCTGCTCCCCACTGATACCACTGGGTGCTTTAATGGTGCCAGTTCATATGCACAAGCTGTATCAAATCCCTTTGATAGGGAAGCCGCATGTGGTTTCCACCAGGCTGCACCGACACCACGGGATCCACTGAAACGAAAAGGATGGATGTCTGAGATTATACGCTGGAGAGCTGGCCCCCCTTTTGTTCGAATGGGTGACATTTCATTCGGATCGTCTGCATCACGTCCGTCCCCGATTAAACGTACTTAGGCATGCTTTATCTCTTCAATGAGATAAAGGTTTTCAGCAGAAATGGGAGCGACGGCGATAAACACTGGGATTGAAGAAAAGCCACAATTTCCAATCAGATCCGTTTCCTCTCTCCTCAGGTGGTCTTTGTCGTTCATGTCCCATGTCGAGCAGGTTTCATTGAGATTTAAAGCCGACGCTGATTGCCAGAGATTTGCAGAGATTTAGCCTCAGCATAATCGAGTGGCTTGTTTAGCGCTAAGGAAGGATGGGCTCCTGTCTGATTTGCTAGGTTATTTTACATGCCTTACTCCGGATTAATCCAATTTAAGGGAGTCAGAACCAGAATAAACAAGCAGATCTTTTGTTGCAGTCATCTGCTGCACAAAGTTGCCCTAAAGATCGTTTTTTCACTATGCTTTTGAAGTTGTATTGATGCTACACAACTATTGAGACCTTGTGCTCTTAGAGTCTGTTGGGCCTTCCTTCAAGTATTTGGGTTACCAGCAAGAGGGTCACATTTTCATATACAACAATGGGATGGATCAGTGTCTGATGGACCAGAGGTGCAGGTAATAAAGTGGAATCATCATGTTGCAGTTTTACAAACAATGATCCAGCATGCACGTTTGCTATGAAGATTCGATTCTCATGCCAAGATACCATTTGAAATGGATTTACTTTTAATACACAGTACTGTGTAAAAGTCTTAGGCCACTATTGGATTTTTTTAGCAATGGTATAATGACCATATATAATTATTGGAATACAATCAGAAAATACAAAAAACAGCTTCTGTAGGCTGGAGTGGCAAGTATTTAGTGTGAGCTCCCCTTTCACTCGAGCAACAGCAGCATCTGGCAGCTTCACTGAAGAACCTTAGTCAGGAATGGTCTTTTTTGGAAAGATAGCAGCCAAGAAACCACTTTTGTGGAAGGAGCACGGGGTGAAAAGGCTAAAATATGATAAAGCTCACAAAGATCGGAATTGAGATCAGTGGAAGAGTATTACGCAGAGACGACTCCAAGTTTCAAATTTTTGGGGTCCAATCTTCGACAATATGTTATATATGGCCATTAGACCGTTGCTAAAACTACTCATCTACTGGTGGCCAGAGACTTTTGCACAGTACTGTAGATATTCACTGTACACCGTACAGCCAACAAAATTTCTTGCATATAAACTGCTACTATGTAAGGGGTCATGGCACCTTTGAATCACAGGGTTAACCGTGATGACACAATGGACCAGAACGCCCTGGGATCAAGTCCCATTACCGCCAGGTTGCCAGTCCTCGCCCTGGAGTGAGATTGTATCAGTTTTAAGTCTCTCTGGTTAGAGGCTTTGCTCAAGAGATCAGCAGTGGCAGCTTGGTGTAGCCTGGATTATGGTGACTAATCAATCATTTAATTAGAAGCCTAACCACTGAACCAGCGCTGCCCTTTACCTTTTAAATCCGTCGACGTTCTCATTGCGGAACCCCGTGATGTGACTTAAAAGGTCACTCACTAGTGTTTCATGTCGTCCAGTTGCATGTCACGGCCCTGACGGAGTCTGCAGGCTTATGAATGGCTTTGTCGCCATCGCTATAGGTAGACACTCTTAATAATTACGCATCCCTCTAGGATTTTTCTGTCTGTCGCACAATTTGCTTGATGAATGTTTGCACTGGCAGGGTCTTTCGCCGAGGGTCAAAATAAGAGGTTTACACGGAGCAGAG
The DNA here is from genome assembly GCA_025084515.1 of Ancistrus triradiatus. Lineage (NCBI taxonomy): Eukaryota > Metazoa > Chordata > Actinopteri > Siluriformes > Loricariidae > Ancistrus > Ancistrus triradiatus. Next base: position 368,851 of record JAJAGP010000188.1, on the reverse strand, counting down.
GCGCCTGTAATCAAGGCAGGCTGTGTGCAATCAGCTGGCTCTAATGTTCCTTTTAATTGGATTGATTTAACTAGGGGGCAATCAGTTTGCCCCTCGGGGCTAGTTGGCGTTAGACAAGGTTGTTCATTAAGCGCTTTAAATAAGTGCCAAAGTACTGCGTGACTTGTTCGCGTCGTTTAATGGATTCCGGTTGACGGTCCCATATTTATCGTGGTCGACGTCGCAGAGGAAGAAGCTGAACTTTCCGACGTCTCGACATGATGCCTCTCTCCCAAATGCCATGCAAGGTGGCAAATGTCTCTGCTCTGTGGCAGTAAACAGAGGCGGAGTGGGTAAACAAACCCCAGAGTCCCTCTGTCACAGGCTGGCTGTGGCGGGATAGCAAGACAGCGCAGTCACTTGCACTTACACATCAGACACAGCCATACGTCACACTGGCCAGGGACATATTTACCTCTAACAAGCACATGGGGGAAGGGATGCAGGGTTCATCGACCTCCCATAGATCTGCAGGACTGCTGGTGGACAACAGTACGGAATTAAATCAAGGTAGTAGTGCTAGAAATGGGACGGAGAGTTCATTTGTTACAATTGCGTCACCATAATGGCTTTAAGTAATAGAGCATCAGATACAAATTAAAAATTGGATTTCCTTTAAGTAGAATCATTTCAATGTGGACATTTTGCTGTCTTTTTAAAGTGTGCAAAAGTGTAAATTTAATGGTGTGAGGCTGCCTCGATGCTAATTCTTTTTTTTTTTTCAATAAATGCACACCCTAGAAGGCTTTCAAGCATTTTTTTGTTAATTTAAAATATTTGGTCCATTGCTAAACACGTGAACTGCTTTCCCATAGTTACTGCAATGAATCCATTACTCACTATCACTGACTACATTTAATGATTCAGAGCATTAGCTGATATTAACTGAGCATTTAACTTTTGAACTTTTTTTTTAATACATAAAGCATTCCTGGAACTCTTTTCAAGGGTATGTACCAAAACCAACTCTAACGCACATGGCGTTTAAAACACAAAATTACACTTATCCTTTCCACATCAGGGGGGTTAGTGGAAAATTTGCGTAAACTGTTTTGGCCCTCGCTTTGTACCCGGAACTAGGAACACAAAGCTTGGGACCCATGATTTTAATAGAGTTTATAGCATTTAAACGACACAAGATATGACAAGCTGGAGATGCAAAGATCACTGCAAGATGTCACTTGCCAGACACGCCCCAAACCAGTGCCTAGAACTGCAGTTCTTTTACTACAAATTTAATTTGAAGAAAAACAAATAGTGTAGCTGTTCATTAATGTTAACTGCACAGCTAATATTATATGTAACGGTATATACATTAAAGTAATTGTATCATTGTGTAATTAAAGCAATTGTACAACAATGAATTTGAAAAATTTCAAACTTGGATTCGTCACTCATTCATTCATTCATTTTCTTGTCCGCTTATCCTAGTCAGGAATGCAGGAGAGCTGGTGCCCAGCCGGCGACACAGGGCACAATGCAGGAACCCTAGACAGGGTGCCAATCCATCGTAGGGCATGGATTCCTCACTCAATAATACTAATTATCACTGATCTTCATTCCAATTTTTGTGAACCTTAGCATATCTTGGCCTTTTTCACCCTCTTTTCCAAAAAGACCATTCCTGATCAAGCTTCTTCAGACTGTAGAAGGGTCAACGTCTGCTGCCAGATGCTGCTACTGCTCAAGTGTAAGGGGAGGTCACACTAAATACTTTCCACTGTGGCCTGTTTGATCTGATTCAATTTTTACTACTGCATACAAATGTATTGTATTTTCTGATTGTATTCTGATAAAGAGACTGAGAAATAATTATATATAGTCATTATGCCATTGCTAAAACAATGGTATATCTAATCTATTGGTGGCCTTTTGCACAGTACTGTATCTCTGCATTTCTAGCATTTGGGTGTCGTCTTATTTTAACTTTAAAAAGACAATGAGTATGCATGGTATTAAAGGATGTTGATATTTTCCCATTTTATTTCTATTAAATTAAATCCCAACCCATATATTGAAACCACGATGTAGAAGGGATAGATGCAGAAACAGATGACAAAAACCCAAAAAGTAATCAAGTATTATTTTCCTAAATAGGCAGCTTGGAGCCAACTGGAGTTGGTGCCGTGCTGTTAACGCTACATACGCCCTCCACATTACTGAACAGAGAACCGAATCCAGGATCCAGTAAGGTCATTACATAGCCTGAGGTACATGGGTATTGGTACGTAGTTTGTCCCTGCTTTGCTGCTACAACAGCCTTCACTCTAGTGAGAAGGCTTTCCATGACACTGATTTTGGACAAAAAGCCATGGCTCAACTCCAAATCATCATCTGGGTAAACAATGGACAGGGCAGAGCTGGAGGTGGGAAGTGCTGTATTGTGTGTATTATCTATGGAGACATGCCTGTATGCTTCATATTATGAACCTGTTAGCACTGAAATATCCAAGATCACCAATTAGAAGTGGCGTCTACATACCTTTGACCAAACAGTGCATGAGTTTGTCATATGCAGCGATGACTCAGCCTGTTCACACATGAGCCGACCACATAATTACCCGGCAATTATATCAGACCTAGACCTGGTAAATCCTCAGCTTTGGACCCGTCTCGTAAATACCTGGTAAATGCCAGAGCGAGAATGTAAGTGGATTTATAAATGGCGATGCCAGTTGCTTTTACTTCCTAATTCGCTTTATTCCTTCCTACCCTGGCTCTCCTGTGTATCAGCTGTTCCTCTGCCTTTTGATCAGTTTTTTTTCCCAAACTTCTCGTTCTCAGTCTCGTTTTCTTGATGTCCGACGGCACCACGAACCTCCTTCCTTCCTGTCTTTTCAAGCTGACATCAGAGGCTTCTCTGCTTATCTCTGATGAGGTGGAGAGTCAATAGCGCAGACCCTGTCGTGTAGATGCTTCCCAGGCCATCTGGTTTGCACGCTCCTGCCAAAGTCCAGAGCCGCAGTTGTGCGCGGCCTGAAAAGCGCAATAAAAGGAGCCCAGTACCATGCTTTATCTTAACAGATCGAGTGTGCTGACCCTAAACGCATCACCGCGAGGCACGGGGACTTGAAGCGCTTACGGAACGGGACGCCCTGCATTTTTCCAGTGACAATTTCATGGAACAGAGTCCCGTCATTACTCAGAAGACGTTGCGCAGTGAGAAAATGACAGCTTGATTAATAGAGTTGCCGATGCAGTCCATGTTCCAAACATACTCATCTTCCCATCTTAGTCCAGAGAGTCTATCTGACTCCCAAATCGAACACCAGTGCAGGCTGATGAAATACTGAATGATACGACTATTACACAGTCTCTTGGGTTTTATAGAAAAAGCTCAGTTATTAGATTTAGTTTCTCAAATCCTGGGCTTTAAATCGGTGTAAAGCAGGTAAAAGGGGATATGTCTGTGTTACCCTGACAAAATAATTTACATTTAAAGCACTGTGCAGACAGCTGAAGCTTAAGGGACTATCTTACATGCCCAAAAGTGGCCCCTTGAGCTCACAACCTTTTTGATAAGTACAGTGATAAACCAACACCCTATCAAGATGGGCCGAGAAGCTGAATTTCATAAATCTGTTACCTTACATACTACATTTACTGAAATAATTGGTGACTTACTATAAAATAAAGCTCTATTAGGGGCCTTGCTAAAGGGCCCAAACGTGGCAGCCTGTAATCCAGAGCTTTAACCAATGAGTCAAGGTTTTTCAGAATCATTTGAGAATGTGTAAGACTTCTGCATTTCTCCTCTTGTGCAGTTGTGTGACTGGACCTTCTGCTGCTCCCTCTATTCTGTTTAGAACCAGGTTGGCTTAATACAGGTCTCGTTGGTAAAACCAAATATAGTGGAACCTCGGAATATGAACTGATTTGATTCAAGAACGCCGTTTGAACTTTGAAGTCGGACTCAAATGTCAACATAAGAAGGAATGTAAATAGGATTAATCCACTCCTAAATCCCAAATATTTGTTTTTTATGCCTATATTTGTATGTAGTTAATGATTAAAAGCATAAATAAAGCTAAAGAACATAATACAATAATAATAATTAATAAATACATGAAATAAGTGAGACTTATCTGAGAGGGTGTCTGAAATCACACCCACAGACTGATAATACATGTACATAATATAATATAAAAATAATATAATATAATAAACATAATATGCCCATGATCGCACCCTATTAGTTCTTCTTCTTTTGGGTTTTATGGCGACTGGCACAACGTATTGGTGCATTATCGCCACCGACTGGACTGGATGATGTGCATCAGCTTTGGAAGATCGCACCCTTGAGTGTTATTTTTAGGGTACCCATGCTCGAAGTCGGAATTTGTGTTCGAATTTGGGGGCAAAAAAATTCAAACTGACCGTTCGATGACCGAATTATTCAAGCGAAGAGGTGTTCGAAGTCCGAGGTTCCATTGTAACCTTCTGATTGAAATGGTATTATACTGGGCCATCTTTTAAGCTCTTTAAGAGGATTCGCAGACCTCTGACTGAAGTCCAGATGTGTATTTTAGTAAGTGTGACCTTTCCCAAAAGGACAGTCCTTTTGTTAGTAATTAGTACCAAGATGTGAAGCTCGTTATCAAGATTAAAAAACGTGTACGAGCACGTTTTATGAAATACGTCCTTGTGCATTCTATCCTATGTTTGCTCTAATGCACTCATATATGCAAAACATCTCTATCCTTCCTTCGCCACTGCATGTGGGTGTGACTTGGAAGACGTGGGAGTGTAAATGAGCCACAAGACCCACAGGAGCGAAGTAAATGGACGCGTAGGAGTGGGAGCGAGCGAGAGGGCGACAGAGAGAGAAACCAGGGAGTTATGGAGAGCGCTCGGTGGCAGACAGCACTGTGTGGGCTTGTGGGACTGACGCGAGGCAGAACGGGAGGGAGGAGGAGGAGGGTTCAGGTCAGAGTCGATCAGTGACTGCTAAAGCGGGGAGAGGGACTGATCCCGCGATCCATCACTTTGCCCTGTCCTCCATCCCCGGCCCCTCTCGCTCCTCCATCCTCCTTCTGCGGGATTACACATAGCAGATGCACTCCGATCCCCCCTGGGCTCCTGTTACCTAAGCAGAGCGCACAACAGGCACTTCATTAAACTGCAGTGTTAGTCCATGAGTCAGGCATGAAGCGACACTCGGTTGTGCTTCTTCTTTTTTTTCCCCCAGAGACTCCAGGGACCTTGCAAAACATTCAGGATGGGGATTGTTACTGATTTTATGGTGCTGTAATACGACAAACTGTTCACACAGTGAAGCACGTGGAAATGCACGATGCTGTCGATTTGCTAGATGTCTAAATATACAGCTGTTCCAGAGCCTTTAATCCTCAGCAGTCTGTCATTTTTTACAGAAACTTAGCTCGTCTTTTGTGGCGCTTCAACCTGATAGTAACAGCAACGACATTACAATTACTCATATGTACTCCCAAGTTAGAGTGCTCCTGGGAGGCATGAGGACATGGAGAGAACATGCCAAACTCTACACAAAATGGAGCAGGATTGAGATCCCTGGAGCAACGCTTCAAATCCAAGACTCCCTGGAGCAACCAGTCAGGTGTAAATTACGTAATTAAAGGAGAAAAAAATACCATTACGACACACACACACACACACACACACGGACTTGCACAGACAGCTCTATAGCCCTGACATGACTAGACACTGATGGAAGCTACACAGTTTAATAACATTTTCCAGTTTCATCCATCCATCTTCATAAACCGCGTTATCTAGTTAGGGCTGTGACGGATACGGAGCTCATGCCACGCCAGGAACCCTGGCTGTAGGCGGAAACACACCCTGGTGGGATGCCACGCCACTACAGGGGCAATTTACCAATGTCACTCTGCCTAGCAATACGTTTCAGACACGCGGGAGGAAACTGCATAGTCTGAGGATTTCATGTATTACAATAGATCTACACACTCATCCAGAGCTTTATTAGAAACCCCGTACTACGTGATTCGTACAGATTTTTCAGCTGTGCTTTCATGCTGCCAATCTTCCGTTCTACTACATCCAAAAGCTCTTCTACTGGATTCAGATCAGATGACTGGAAACACTAAAGAGCATTGAACTCATTTGGCGCTTTTTTATATATATAGTTCTGTTGGAGAAAGTGCTTCCTTACTCATGTAGTTCTTAGAGCACCGTGTATAGAGATTTTTGTAGCTCCTACATCAGGGCAGGTCTTGAAGCCCTGTAGTATATGGTGCTTGGTCCAGAATCAAGTACACCACATACACCAGTAACTATATAAACAGATCTTCACGCTAAAAGGGGACTGGCAGTGAAGTCCAGGTTTTACCGAGCCTATACGCAACACAGGAGGAACAGTGCAATTGATTCATCTCAGCGAAATTAAAAATATTCGCTTCACCAACTGTAGCGTCGCTTATGTCACTTCAATGTACTTTCTGGCAATGCGAAGGCAAACCAAAAAAGGCCCTGGAACGAAATAGTTTCGCGTTGTGGCACGCTGAAGGAAGCCATTGGAAGATGGATACATTGCGGCCATGAAGGGGTGCACACGGTCAGCAACAGTCAGCGACCTGTGGCATTCAAGCCACGACTGATTGGTGTTAACAAGACAGCTGGGACTTGAACCTGGTCCCTGAGGTGGTGAACATTATTAAGTAATTAGTAAGTAATTAAACATTTAAGTATAAACATTTCACTGCAAGCTGTACCTTGTATAACTGTGCATGTGACAATTCAATCTGATTCTATTCAGATTCTTACATTATTCTTATATTAGATAATGACTTAAGTCCAGTGAATGGCATTTGTCATAAAACATGTTCCAAAAAGGACACACCTCCAAAGATCACTGGTTCGATCCCAACAATATGTGAAGTTTCTCCCTCTGTCTGTGTGGGTTTCCTTCGCTTACTCCAGTTTCCTCCCACGTTCTGAAGACGTATTGGGATTGTGAAAATTTAGTGGTTAAGGTACAGGACTAAGAGGGTCGAGGGTGCCAAGCTGCCACTGTTGGGTCCTTGAGCAAGACTCACAAGTGCTTGGATTGTATGATCAGTTCTGGATGAACGACTAAATGTTATGTCAAATCGCGTGCCCCACGCTTGACTGGCACCCTGTCCAGGGTTGGTTCCCTGTGGAAGGTAAGCGAGTGAGTAACAGAGGAGTCTAATGGTTAGAAATATTCCCCTTCAGCTCCTGGTTAGCTCTATAATCCTGACGTCTCCAGACGCAGAAGGATCTCACACAGTTAGGGAGCCCTGTATAAACTTTGAATCTCTCTCAGCACACTGGGTTGGAAAACACGTAGAAACCTGACAAATCCCCGTCCACGAATCTAAACGAGACGTGATGCACGAGCAAACTGCCCGTAATCACTTGGCACACGGAGCATGAGGACTGTATGTACAGAGTGAGAGAGAGAGAATAAAGTATGCTTAATGCGTATGGATTCTCTCCCCTCTCTCGCTCGTCCCTTAAACGGCTGTGAGTCGTGAATGCGGCTCGGCCGTGGTTAACTCGGAGCGTGGTGTGAGTCATGGGTCGTGGCACTTTATCCCACTCTTTTCTGTGCCGCAGCAGCCTTAAATTTGATTAATCCATCTGCTTCTGACGCCTTCGTCTCATCCAAGACCGATTCGTCACTCATTCAGCCTGTGAGTGGCAGGGATCTTCAAAGGACTGGAAGGAGCCAAAAATACTAACTTGAACTGAAATGAGATGAAAAGGCTAATCACAGTGTAGTCTGTCACCAGAAAAGCTCAGTCCTTGGTGGGAACACACCTCATTCGGGGCGCCAGTCCATGCTATTGGAACACGCCCTCACCCATTCTCACTCGCTCACCCCTGGGGCAATTTAGAGCAGAAAGTCGACATAGAGCCAAGTTCCTAGAGGAAACTGAGGACGACACACAGGCTTGGAGAGAGCATGCAAAACTCCATACAGACAGTAACCAGATTCAAAAATGAAACCAAGACCCTCAAGACTTTGAGTAAGCCAGAGAACATGCAAAACTCCTGATTGGTCAGGGAATTATTCCCCAGCACTGCGATGGACTTATGTCCCATCCAGGGCTCTCTTAAGTTTTTGGATAGGTGCTGGACAATCGTGACCCTTACCAGGAGTATCAAGGATCACCTCATTTACCCTATATTTAGCCATTTGGCAGATGCTGTTACCTAGAACAGAATTGTAGGTTTGTGCACTTCAGGAGGCCAGTATATAAACCACTGGACCACCAAAGTATGCCATGAATGCCACCACCAACAACACTGTACCTGCCAGATGCCATGACATGAGACACTGCATCATCTGTTCATATTCTTAAACCAATTCAGGTTGCCAATCCACCGAGACACCAACTGACTTAATGGATGCATTTAAAATGTTGGAAAAAATACCCACACAGGTACAAGGAGAACATGCAAACCCCACCCAGGGGGAGCCCAGAAAGGAACTGAATCTCTAAAGCTGTGTGCGCTAACCACTTGCACTTCCATGCATTCCGTATCCTGCAGTCACTGCCCTAATTATTGCCTCTTTATTCTGCATGTTCTGCTTAGCTTCTGAGTATTTAACCTAAAACCCCTGGTGGCTCGAGGGTAAGAACCAGCTGCTGGTAAGGGTATGAGCCCCACGCTGGGTTTGCATATTTTGGTTTGACTAAATTTAAATGCTGATTAACTTTCAGTACGCAGATGTATTTGTATTTTAGTTCTTTTTGTTTTAGATGTCGTTTTCCAGTTCATTTACTTAGAGGCACCCCTGGCTGAATCCAACATTCTGTTGACAACTTATTTCTCCAAATGTAATGCATCCACTTGAAAACATATTGGTAACCTTCAGTTCATTAGTTGCACTAGTGGGTTTTGCACATAATGGTCCATTACATTTAAATATTATATTTTTTGTTCCCTGCTGATGTTGTGCAGTTTTAGAATTACGTGTGTAAATATCACCACTGGTAAGCACCACTTAGTGACCATCAACGACCGTCCACTTTAATGACCGAGGACTTAACAATTACAAATAATTATAAGAGGAAATAAAAATCTGTCTTTTAACTCTGGAAGATCAACCCTGCAGGTCCACGAGCAGAGGCGGGAGTTTAAGAGCAGCAGTCCATCATTCCTGTGTAAGTAAGTACCTTATCGGTTGTGGACTACAGACTGTGATGTGTTTGTGTAAGATACTCGCGTTTGTACCAAGCTGTAAATGGTGTTCGTAAGTGTATGTACCTGTCCTATTGTAAGTAGTACTCCTTTGTTTATCACTCACTACATGTATATTCTCTGTAACCTATAACTATATAAACTGGTTCACATTCACTCGTTGAGTCTCTTTGTAGCTGGTTGATCTTCTGTCTTGTTCAGAACACTATCTATCCATTCATTTTTGGCTTAAAACAAAAGTATTAGCCCTTTCAATCACTCGTGTTTGTCACTTGTCGGTATCTCGGATGTATTTCCGTAGCATTTGCATGCAGTTTTCTTGTGACAATACCCTTTATATTTACATTACAGTAGGGTAAGAAGACTGTATGAACATGACAATGTTAATGATCTGTTTTATAGAACGTAATACAGTTGTTAAATGGCGCATACTTACACCTAAATGGTCTTATGGTAGGTGTTAAGACAATATGCAAGGAAAAGCAGTATGTTCAGGATTAGAATACAAACTAATCCATGCCATTTTAAAATAATTTACTTAAGACCAAGAATACACAGTGTTATTGAGTTTGCATTAATAAAGGTCCAAGGTTTGTTAGCTACATTAAGAAACAACGCAAATGCAATTTCTCACCAAACGATTCCTTTATGATGAACACTTTTGGACTAATCACAGATTAACGAGTAAACACCTGCTCCACGAAACCGTCCAACAATTTTGTGCCCGCATGCACTCTATTTTAGGGGACCGAGGAGCCTGCAGGTATCAGTAAAGTGGATGCTGGTGTAAAGCTCTCAGGAGAACACGTCCTGAGGGAAGATGCGATCTTACTGTTGGTGCTATGAAGCTGTCAGCGCTTCGGCGCCATCATTCCAAGCAAGGCGCCACTAGAGCCGCACTGGGAGAACCTGAAGCATCTGTCAGCGTATTTGGTGACTTGACTATTGGAGTAGGGGAAAGGGGGAAAAAAAAACTCCTGGGGAACGTGTGCTAAAGTCCTTCCCCGAAGGAGCATAAAGATGGCGAGCAAGAGCTCCATTAATGCCACCTGGCTGTGGCCCGGAAATGGCGGTGATCAGCATTTATGAGTGCAGACTGCGACTCACAAGGAGTGCTGAAGCCTGCTGTAGAGAGAGAGTGTGTGTGTGTGTGTGTGTGTGTGTGTGTGTGTGTGTGCGCTGTATATTGAGAGGAGGTATGGATTTTAGAAGTGTGCTCTCCAAAATCAGAGCAGGAACACGCCGTGAAATGCAACACTGCCATCTAGGGGTGAAGCTGGAATGCAGCCACGTCTGAGAATTAAACATTTTACCCCCAGCACAATACGTTCAGTGCAGATTGCGTACCAGATTTTGACTGTACTTGGTCTTGTCTTCGTATTTCATGTTTTGTCTCTGAATATTTTATTTCTGGAAGTAAAAAAATGTACTGAAAATGGAGCAGAGAGCTACTGAATTTAACATGCTGCATCTAGAGTTGTTGCAATCCTATTATTCTATATAAAACCTAATGTTTCACCATTTTATCAGCAATAATAATAATCCTCTTCTATTATAAAGAAAATAATTATGGCAGATGTGTTGCACTGATTAAATGCAACCAATTTGCACTGTTAAAAAAAGGAAAACCTAGATATTCACAAAGTTTGTAATAAATGGCAGGTTGTTACTCCATGCAAACTTGATTTGTTTGAATGGGTTTAGTGAGGCCGGGTCATTTTTGACTCTTAAGACCAGGGGAGAGTACAGAATGTTAAAACTACACAATGCATAAATGTAAACAGATATTTGTACAGTGTCTAACTGCAGGTATCTGATTTTTAATAACAGTATTTCTGACTAAAACGAGCCAAAAACTCCTCAGCTGCTTCTGAACCACTTCCACGTACAATAACCAAAGCTTTAGCACAGAGTGCACATCATTCTCACCGCTCATGCCGCACTAAAAAGATGCTTGAATTGAAAGATGTTTGAAGACACAGCAAAGGAGACAAAACAAACGGGAGACGCTCGGGTGTAGCGCTGATTTTTTCATAAACAAGTCTGAAATAGCAACTTGCTTGAGAAGATCCATTTTTGTAGAGCTTATTTTTGCACCTTTTTTTCAATTAACTATATCACTCCTGGATTTAAGACCGAAGCATTTCTACTTTAAAAATCCAAGGAAAGATTTAAACGGATCCGAAAAGGTTTAAGTTGAAACCCGTTCTGTTTTCTGACCTCAAGGGTTCTGGGATCTTAATTTATATTCAGCACACACAGAGTAGCCTCCGTACATAAGCTTTTGCTGCAGGTAGCAATATTTTAATATTTGAAATATTTAACACTTCCACACACATCTCTGAATTTTACCAGCCATTAAATACCCAAACGTGACCAAAGGTTCTCTTTTTAGTCTCCTTTAATTTCATCCTCTTCATCTATTCTAGGGTATAATTAGTGTGATGGACGACGGAGAGAGAGAGATTAGACTCAGAACTCACTATCAGCTCTGGTTGATTATAACTATTAGCCTCAACCCTGCATGCAGACAACCTGACCTGTTGGAGATTGAGAAGAACTCACTCTCTCACTCTCTCTCTCTCTCTCAAATCCCACCTTGCCCTTGCAATGTCACACTTTCGCTATTTCCTTCTGATTGGGGTCTGTCAATTTGGCCCCTCACCTCCATCTGGTCATTTCTCCTGAGGCCCTCTTGTGCCCCTTTCGGGACAGTAGTGTGTCTGTTGATAAGGTTCTGGACTACTAATCAGAAGGTTGTGAGTTCAAATCGTGGCTCTGCCAAGCTGTTCAGCTCAACCGTGAGTCACTCAAGGGTGCCTGCTAAATGACGCAAATGATTAGAGTAATCATTTTGGGCAGGCTGAGGTACTGGACGTTTGACCAGTAGGATCTCAGGTTCCAGAACTGCTGGGTCGTCAACTGCTTTAGTCTGACTTATATGTAATTGTAACAGCTGCTGTCATTAGTGCTGGTGTCCCCTATCAGAGCAGTAGAACTAACAGGGAGTTTGCTAGTGTGTGTGTGTGTGGTTATGTTCCAGGACTCGGTGCCCTCTCTTGCGAGGCCACATTTTTTATTGAGCCATAATGAATTTCCCACGCATCATAAAGCCTGAGCTATGCCCCTTACACAAGTCCTGCAGCCTCCTTCCATCTCTGTTTACAGCTCCTACACACACACACACACACACACACACACACACACACACACACAGATGAAAGCTGTGAACACCTCACTACTTTGAGATTCTGTACCAGCGCCTTTGGTTCAGCTGATCTGAGGTGAGAAGGAATAATGTGACTCTGCAGCAGAGTGCCTTTGGTTAACCTTAATAAAGTTTTTCCAGTTTGTTTATCAAGGATCTTGGGTTACTCATAAAAATAAACAGTTCAGGCACATCTGTCAGTTTAAACATCTGTCAATGTGGTGTATGAAGGAGTTCACCAGGAACTCACCGTCTTTTATTTTGTTCGGGTCAGCATCACTCTCCTTCCATGTGTAAACTCACACGGATCCATCCAATCATTCAGTCATTCGATTTCTTATCCTCTTAATCCTGGGATCGTGGGATGTAACCTCAAGTTTCCTTTCAATATTCAATACTCGTTGGCCGTGTCCTCCATTGCAAAAGTCCAAGGTTCAACAAGCACTTCTTGAGATCTTGCTTCAGGGCATGGCTCATAGTTTAGGAGTTTGGAGTCGGCCATGTGTATACGGAAGTCGGCCAATCCATGGCACATCACAAACATCCGGATACATCCACCACTCGTAGAACTGTTTTTATATTTAAGACTCGCAGTAAAATCATTTTAAGATAAATATTTCCAAGAAACACATTCTAAAACTTACAATGCACAGGTTCAAGCACAACACTTAAGCCTGACATACCTTAGAAGCACCACCTAGTGGTGACCTGTTCAGAGTCACCACTCCATCTAATGGCTAAACCCAAGCAGACACACACCAGCAAAAAAAAGGCCGGGAACACAAAATTTAATGTTTCACCTAAAAGTAAAAGCTAATCCAAGCCTGAAACGTTTGGACTTGTTTACTCTGTATTAAAACACATTTATCCATGGGGAGCAACCAGATCTCCCCACAGCATCAGACTGTCTTGTATTCCTATCAGGAAGCCATATGGTTCATGCACAAAGACTCTAGCTGCCGGCTGCCTCTCGCCACCCAGGAGACTTCTGGCCAAATCCAAACCAGGGACACATCAAACCGCAGGTTTTTAGACCTTCTAGCCAACAAGACTCTCAGGGATGGAGATAAAACCAGGGCAAATGTGTAAATATTTCAGCTGCTTCTCCCTGGAAGTCGCATCCACCCAGATATACTTTAAATAGGACAGAACGCTAGCAAGTATGTTCTACTAAGATGTTTTACTGACCAAATAAAATAAAAGGCTATAAAATGGCAGAAGTAGAATCCCAAATACACCACAGTGCATTCTGTGCCAAACGCAACCAATTGTACGTTACACACAAACACAGTTATGGAATAAGAAACTGTTTTATGTGACAGGGCAACATATTTCCTATTGTGTTTATATTACAGAGCAGTGATGTGAGAAGCCTGCAGAAGCTGTGAGAAATGAGTGCAGTTTTTCTTACTCCACTTGTTTCTCTGGCATTTCTTTTTACTCTGCTTGTTCAGCATTCAGTCTGCTCACGCTGACGCGGCATGCGGTATCTGGTAAGGTAATATATGGGTTAAGTAGACCTTAATCATTACCTTAATCATAAAATAAACAATAATAACCTTATCGGACCATAGACTTTGTTCGAATTGACGCAGTGATGGCATAACCTACATAAGGAATATGTGTAATCGTTACTGGTTTACATAATACTTAACATGATGCGCATGTTAACAAACACATTATGGGTTACTTAGAGCTAGTCATTACTAAAAACAACCTTATTAATAAAGAACTTTTTTTCTTAGGGCCCATTTGAGCATTATAGATTTCTCTTGTAACGTTGAATATATGCACATGTTGATACTGTGATAATGATCTAGATTTAATGGACTTATTGTCCATTTTTCTTGCCACAGCCACCTTAACAGATATAAATAAAAAACATACAACAATTTATATATACATATAATTCAAACTGAAGCGTGTCTCTCCAGGAATTGACCAGCTAACGATACAAGACAAGGGGTGCAGAAAAATCTGTAGGACCATATGCTTTTGTGGTGGACGCAATAATCACGAAATCATTTTAAACCTTTTCACTTTCAGTTCTGAGCCTCTGCTGTATCCAGTTTTAGCACCGAAACTGCTATTACATACAGATGTTTCAAGCAGTTTGTGACTTTGGGCCTTTCACCTTCCTTTTTGCTCTGGGAAAGCAGAAGAGTGTCACAAGTGGTTCATTCATATTTGCACGCAGAACAGCAGTCGTCTTCTTAATGTATTATAAAAGAAGCAAGTATAAAACCTTATAATGCACCATAAATGTTCGTACCCTGCTTATCACTATTATATGTTGAATTTTCAACCCAGCATTCATAGGACGTGTTGCCAGAACTCTTGACAGCAGACACAGACGTGTCTCTGGGCCTGTAGGGACCAAGCAGGTTGTGTTAAATCCTCCTGTCATCATGAGCTGCTCTGGTTCGAAACCCCTTGCGTTCTGCTTGGTCAGGCAGATCTTGGCACTGTTTTATAGCCTGACCACAAAGGAGCCGGTGGGACTGTCTGGATAGGCATGCACGAACGAGTACAGATGGGCGCAGTCTCAATCTGTGAGTCATCCTTCATCTAAAGTTGTCTGTGTCATACGCATTGTCGGGTTCATTCTGTACTGGTCGAGGCATAAAACATCAAGGCCAAAAAGTAAGGGTTTGTAAAGGAGGAACGTGCCATGTCTTATCAATAAGGTTTACTTGGCTTAGAGGGTTCATATGCCAAGAAATCCAGCGAGGTCATGTTTTTAATGAACACTAATTCCAGAGTCTGTTCCATTAACACTGGGCGCAAGACAGGAATACAGTCAATAGAGGGCACCAGTCCATCATAAGGCATCACACACTCATTCTGGATCTCCGGTTAAGTGTGGCACCAACACTCCCAGTTGCACCAATGGTAAAGGTGCATGGACTCAGGTTATCCTTACACCTAAGTGTAACCTTAGAATAAGGGCAGAGCTGGGGGTTCATAGTCAAAGAGTCTTATGGTGATCAGAGACGTTGGGTTGCTGTCTTCTGCCTCCTGTGGGGTTGCCAATGTCTCATGTGATCCCTCTTGGATGTGTTTCCTACCAGTTCTCCTCTTTCTAGTCTATGCTGCTATAGCTAATGATGCCGGGTCTCATGCTACACTTGGCATCAGTGATTGTTTTAATAGACACTGTGCTCTTAATCCGTAACTAATTACATTTCTGTTTTCTCTCCGAGCTGTGTTGTTCCGGCAGTTCCAGCCCCACACATGATGTTCATCTGCTGTGTTAGCTCCAGTCAAGCTGCTTCCGTCATCAGCTCCAGCCCCATCATACCCAGGCCACTTAATGTTCGATGTGCATACTTCACATTTTATTCAAACTTTGACTCCATGACTTAGTTTCGCTCTAGATTTATCATCTACGCCGCCCAAGGAGGTTGGGTTCCTTTTTGAGTCTTGGTCCTCCCAAGGTTTCTTCCTAGAACTAGGGAGTTTTTCCTTGCCACTGTCGCCCTGGGCTTGCTCAATTTGGGATTGGACGTAGTTATTAGAAGATAATCTAAACTTGTAAAGTTGCTTTGAGACAATGCTCCATTGTAAAAAGCGCTGTATAAATAAATCTGACTTGACTTGACTTGATTTGAGTTTAGAACAATGTTGTTTATCCAAGCTGAATTCTAGCTTGGATAAACAGAAAGGCAACACATTTTCAGCGATGGGAGGAAAATGGAGTATCTCAAGGAAAGCCACATGGCAGTAAACAGAGGTGGGACCGCACTTTGGTCATCAGAGCTGTGTAACGTAGTACCTATGGCAAACCAGATTTTCTCGACCCATTCCATTACTAGAGGCTTTAAGATCCTCTCATTGGCTATAAATCCCTCCGAAGAGCCTCGTTGTGGGCCGGATTCGTGACAAACACAAGGAACTGAGGTGATGGGGAACGAGAAAGCTGAAATAAAGAGCATCACATCCAGCACGTCTTCCATACAGACAAATGGCTCGTTTTTGTCACAGGCAGTTTTTACGGATTATTATTGTCTGCCAAGGCTGATTACCAAGAAACCCCCTGTCTAATACACAGAAATTGAAGATTAGAGTGAAAAATGCCTCAGGATCAGACAGCAATATGTGATTAAGACCCCGGGCGAGGTCTAGAGAAAGACAGATTTAGTCCTGTATGATGAATAGCGGACCTCTCCGCAGCTTCCTGGCTCAATTTCTTTCCATTATCAATTATGATCTGTAACGACCGCCATCACCGACCTGTTTACGTTCCCCAGTCTCACTTGGTGTGACCTGCAATTTAGTTTTATTTCCTCTTCTTATGGAGTGTACTCCAATAGTAATGCGAAAGAGGGGCAGGGAAGCTCTTTTACCGCCGCGCCATCCACACGTTGCACTGTTTTAATTACAATTTATAAATTCAACAAATTTGTATCATTGTATTTATGTGCATTGTAACTGAAGACATTGTGCAATCAAATAGCACGACAATTGCCACTAATCCACGTCATTACACCGAGATCACTCCAAATATAATTGTCATGACAGCCCAGGACAGCGTGCAACATCTGTGGCAGTTCTGTTTAAAGCTCAGTGAGCCCCAAATCACATTTTCCTTCAGCTGATGTGCTGTGAAGATCAGCTGTACCTCTCACTCTGGTCATTTCTCATAAAGTTTGCCATGGATTAACGCACACAGTGTTGCAATACATGCTAATCCCTTCAGTCTTTCCTCTAATAAATGAGAATGTGTTGCTTCAGGAATGGTTATACAGACAGATTCTGATCTGCAGGCCTGTAATGAGTATGGAGATGGCTTAAGGTGGCCAAGTACAATAACAGGCTTTGGAGCAAATCCATTGGTTTATTAACGGGTAGACAAAAGCAGGTATAAATCCTTAAAATGGCTGGCTGAGGCTCAATATAGTTTAGGCAGTCAGGACCGTTAGGCAATCAATCTGACTGTTAACTCTTCAGCTTTGGATAATCACTGTAATCTTCCAGTGAAATTTAATAAATGATTTGGTGCGAGTTGGTTAAGTCTGACCAAGTTCGATACTGATCTATCATACAGTGGGGCGAAATAGTATTTAGTCAGCCACTGATTGTCCAAGTTCTCTGCATGTGGCAGCTTCATCGAAGAATCGTAGTCAGGAATGGTCTCTTTTGGAAAGATTGCAGCCAAGAAACCACTTTTTTGGAAGGAGAACGGGGTGAAAAGGCTAAGATATGACAAACCTCTCAAAGATGGAATTGTGATCAGTGAAAGAGAGTATTACGCAGAAACGACTCCAAGTTTCAAATTTTTTGGGTACAATCATCGACAATATGTTGTAAACAGTGGGGCAAAAAAGTATTTAGTCAGTCACTGATTGTGCAAGTTCTCCTACTTAGAAAGATGAGAGAGGTCTGTAAGTTTCATCATAGGTACACTTCAACTTAGAGACAAAATGAGAAGAAGAAAAAAACCCAGGAAATCACATTGTAGGATTTTTTAATAATTTAATTGTAAATCATGGTGGAAAATAAGTATTTGGTCACCCACAAGCAAGCAAGATTTCTGGCTCTCACACACCTGTAACTTCCAACTGTCCTCCACCTGTATTAATGGCACCTGTTTGACCTCATTATCTGTATAAAAGACACCTGTCCACAGCCTCAAACAGTCAGACTCCAAACTCAACCATGGCTAAGACCAAAGAGCTGTCAAAGGACACCAGGAAGAAAATTGTAGACCTGCACCAGGTTGGGAAGAGTGAATCTACAATAGGCAAGCAGGTTGGTGTTGGTGGAGACATACAAGACCCATTGATAATCTCCCTCGATCTGGGGCCCCGCGCAAGATCTCATCCCGTGGGGTCAAAATGATCATGAGAACAGTGAGCAAAAATCCCAGAACTACACGGAGGAACCTGATGAATGACCTGCAGGAGAGCTGGGACCAAAGTAGGGCTGCAACTAACGATTATTTTAATAATCAATTAATCAGTCGATTATTTTTTCGATTAATCGATGAATCGGATTTAAAAAAAAAAACTTTCCATGTCTTTATTCAGAAATATAACATTAAATAACAGAGCAAATAAGTGCTTACAATAAATGAATAATAATAAATTAAATGTATTAATAAATTAAAATAACAAATTAAAATAATAAAGAAAAATAAGTGCATCTCTGATGCAAACACTACATACAAACTCATTCACTCCCTTTCTTTAGGAACTTTGCATTGCAATCCAAAAATGTTATCATGTCAACATGCTCCAGGCTAAAGCTGGCTCTCTTTTTAGAGACTATGGCCCTGTCCACACGAACACGGGTATTTTTAAAAACGTAGCTTTTTTCTATGCGTTTTGGGACCGTTCGTCCACACGAAAAACGGACTTTTTTTTTTGCAAAACTCCTTCCAGGGTGAAGATTTTCAGAAAGAAGTTTCTTGCTTGTAACGTCATTTGTGCGCCGTTATCTCCTTTGTTTACATGAGGCGATTTTGTGCAATAGCGGACGTAGCCAAAATAGTGCCAGCTGTAACACTGCTGACCGAACTCTACAAATAAATTTACAATTATTACTTTTTCATTACACTGAAGAACAGAGGCGTCAGAATGCGCTACGGAGGTCACTACTATATCCATCACTCCCACGAAGCAGTTCCCGCCCCCAGCGTCGCCGGTTTGGGACGAGACCCGGTCGGACCTCTCGTTGGTGGGACAGCTTTCAACACGAAGTGGTTGTTGAAGAACAATGGTGAGAAAATGTTCGTATGCATAGGACGTTGCTGTTGTCGCTGAGTGAGCTGCTTCGCCGGCATATAGGACTGCTGGTTTGGCACTGCTCTTGACAGCGACTGTGTGCGTTTTAGTGTTTTCATGTGGACGAAGATTTTTGTTTAAACAGTGCTTGTGTGGACGGGATGTTTTTTATAAACGAATTTGAAAACCCCTGTTTTAGAAAATACCCGTGTACCTGTGGACATAGCCTTAATGCTAACTTGTTTTGAAGATTCCACGTCCGCGCCGGCTCGGCCTCGCTTCGTTCAATCGCTCGTATTTTTTTCTCAACGCTGACCGCAGGTGCCGCAAGTAACGTAAGCGGATATGATAAGGCGGGGGACACATAAATCATGGGACACAACGAATCGATAATGAAATTCGTTGTCGATGCTTTTAATAATCGATTATTATCGATTTTATCGATTCATTGTTGCAGCCCTAGACCAAAGTAACAAAGACTACCATCAGTAACACAGTGCGCCGAGAGGGACTCGGATCCTGCAGTGCCAGGCTCGGTAAAAAGCATTTCAAGGACCTGGAGTGGCCTAGCCAGTCTCCAGACCTCAACCCCATAGAAACTTTGTGGAGGGAGTTGAAAGTTCATGTTGCCCAGCGACAGCCCCAAAACATCACTGCTCTAGAGGAGATCTGTATGGAGGAATGGGCCAAACCTGGTGAAGACTTACAGGAAACGTTTGACCTCTGTCATTGCCAACAAAGGTTATGTTACAAAGTATTAAGTTGAACTTTTGTTATTGACCAAATACTTATTTTCCAACATAATTTACAATTAAATTCTTTAAAAATCCTACAATGTGATTTCCTGGATTTTTCATCATCTTTCTAAGTAGGAGAACTTGCACAATCAGTGACTGATTTAATACTTTTTTGCCCCACTGTATGACAGCCACATGAAGCCAGCCACTGCAGGTGGGGCAGGAATGAGGGTGCAAACTGCCCTGTTCTGCATCGGTAAGCTCACAAATCCTGGGATTGGGTAACACCAGATGGTTTGTTAACGGGAAAACGTACTACATCACTCCAACGCAGAGAGTGTGAACTGTTAAGGCCATCTTAGACTGCTGGCAGCCATTGACGGCTGTCAAACTCTTAATTTCCAGATGCCTTACAGTTACGCCACTTGAGAGCCCATTAAACAACATTTTAACAGCATGAGATCACTGTTAGCCCCATTAACCATGTAAAATCGATCTGAAATGGCAAGCTTATTTTGGTGCTGATTAATCCTATCCCGCTACACTTTATTTAAGCGAGGGAGGGTTATTTAAGCCTGAGCCGGTACAGTACGTGTCTGTCAGTGTGAATGTTATGAACGAGAAAAGAGAAAGTTGAGAAAAAAAGAACCTGGAAATTAATTAGTTAAGTGATTGCAAATTAAGACTAGAAAAAAGTAGGCCAAAGGCAGAACACTGGGGAAGGAAGAGAAGTGATTGTTAGGAGTGAATAAAAGAAAGGGAACAGGAGAAAGTTGTTATTTAAAGTAGATAGAATAATATATCTTTATCCTTGATTTGAGTTTTGAAGAACAGGTATCGGTCTCAGCCATAGTATGTTGGTTTATTCCTTTCATTTCCTATTTTTTGAAGGTAACTGTTATCTCATAGTTTGTACACAACCTTCTGAGTTCGTCACTAATGCCGGACACCATTGTGGCCACTGTCGTTTGTCCGCCACCGACCATCCCATTATAGATGCATCCCAAATGTGCCTGAGTAACTTTATCTAGAGATAACAAAGTATAGCTTCTCAAAAACATGAGTGCAAACAGCACTAATACCTGTTATAAACTAATATTTAATAAACACTGATTTATATATGTATTTCAATTTTTGATGACCTTGCAGTAACTGCTGGGATGTGATTGTATATGCTTAATACAGAGGAAAGAATATGATGCGGCAAGATTTTGGCCAGGTCTCAGCTTTCAGTTCCTGTGAGAAATAGAGAAGTGAAGCTTCCCCTCAGTTTAGCGGAGTTTCTATTTACAGTTTCAGGGAATCTTGATCAGGGCGATATACAAACACCTAAGGGAGGAAACCCCAATAATCATGACCACTTTAGTGGTTTACCAGTGTAGTTAGTATGGCTAGCAGGAAGGGAGGATGCTGTTGCTTGCTGCTGATATCTTTAATATCAATAAACACTAATTGAACAACGGATTGGCCAATCCAAATGCACAATCCTGGACAGTACCATCTCTCATTAAGCAAGGCCTTAACAACAGCAAGGCCACATTTGGTAACTTGTAATTCCAGGTAAGGCAATGGTTATTGGTAACACCCATGTTAGATGATGTGGTATTAACTAACAAAGAAATGTGTGTATTTACTGGTGTATTATCATACAAGTGGAATAAAGCACTCTGGACTGGCCTGCGCCCTGTGAATTCGACTACAGGCTCTGGATGCCTCTCCCACCCACATGACCCTGACCAGGATACAGCAGGCTTAAAACCATGGGTGTTTTGATTACAGCTCTGTAATAACACAGTGACTAATGATGAGGGCAGAAAAAGCCCCGAAAAGGAAGAAGTGATTTAATGAGGAAGGCAGCTGGAGCAGATCTTTGGCAAAACACGCACGCTGCTGTAAATCTTATTTTCTCTACGTTCCTGCGTGTTGTACGGAAAAAAAAAGCAAAAACATTTCATAGTGAATATGAATCAGGTGTGCAGCAGTTATCTTCTGGCGCCACCCAGTGGAGAACTGGATTTGACAGGAGATGGATTTTATTTCACATCTGCAAAGAAAAGCGCTAGAAGACCATATTTTAATTTAAATGCAATTTCAGTGGTACAATTATTGGAAAACTCCTAACATTAATCAATAATAGCATTATTAAATATAACAAATATGCATCAATCTCCAATTAAAATGAATTTCAAATATGGTGCATAAAAAACATAAAAGCATGACGGTCTGTAATAGTGTTTTGCTGAGGGGAAAAGTTGGAAAAATAATTACAGCACTTTTTATTGTAAAGAATTTCAGTTTATATTTTTAAATAATAAAAAGAAATTCCCACTGAGCACCTGCAATTATAACGAACAAGTCGTACACAGTGCTGCTCACCAGCTAAAAACTTTGCCTATGTGGATTAAATGTCGTCTAAAAGAAGAGTTTAATGTGAACACTTTTTGTGAAGATATTACGTCACGTCACTAACATTAGCATAATTCACTACGGACTAAGCTAACAGGTTTTCCACCACTCACCTTTCTTCGTGAAAATTTTCACATACTGTTGTATCTTTCGCTCTCATGACTTTGTTTTATTTCTTCTGGTAACTACATTTTTTATTTATTTAAATGCAACATGATGATTGTCTCACAAATCTAAGTGAGCTAATGTAAATGTACGTAAAATTCACACCCGTTTTGAGGGGGACAGAACGATTTCATGTCAACAGAAGAGGGCGATGCAGAAGCTCTGGACGGTTCCTCTTTAGAAAAAAGAAAATTAAAACAACGCTTTAAATAAAAAAGTGAATGACTGAAGTTTAATATTGAAATAAATAACACGGTTCTAATACATTATAAAGGAGTCCTGTCAGTCACCGTCGGTTACAGTGGTGCTTGAACGTTTGTGAACCCTTTAGAATTTTCTACATTTCTGCATAAATAGGATCTAAAACATCATCAGACAAACAAACATCATTGTTTCACACAAGTCCTAAAAGTAGATGGAAAAACACAGTTAAGCAAATTAGACAAAACTGTTATACTTGGCCATGTATTTATTTATTATTCATTTGTTTATCTGGGTTCTCTATCTACCTTTAGGACTTGTGTGAAAATCTGTTGATGAAATCTGGTCATATTTATGCAGAAATATAGAAAATTCTAAAGGGTTCCCAAACTTTCAAGCACCACTGTATAAGCGTCCTAACCCTTTTAGAAGAACAAATGCTGTGGAAATGAGGTCTGCAACGTGAATAAACACCACGTTTTGGATTTAATTTTTGGGTGTCCACAAACTTTTGCCTATATAGTGTATAATGAGCAGACTGACACCTTTCAAACTGCAAACTAATATCAATAACAAGCAGCCTAAACAAATTCAAAGCTCACACTGACAGCTGTTACTGATAGTTAGAACCAGATCTTCAGAGAAAAAAGCTCAAAGACTTTCGCAAGTCAGTAATTAACAGGAACTGCAAAGTTGCTTTAGTAAGCGTGAGATTTGCGCAACTTTGAATAACCTAAAGTAACCAAGTCCTTCTACGAAAATGTTCAGTTGTTGGAGATTTTCTATTATACTCCATTTTGCAATACGATATATGTACCAGTACCAGATGAGGCCCTGTCTCGGAAGCTATAAATATTGTTATTGGTTTCCACGTTTGCAGGCATGCTACACATAATTCAAATATTCCAGCATAAAATAGTGTGGTTTCCAAGTTTGCAGGGTTTCAATGGTTCACACTTCACACTAGGCATGCTTTAAATAAAAACAGAAGCCAAACTGACCACAAGCACTTGCACCAAAACCAAGGGAAAAGACAATAGTGCATCCGAGACACACAATCATCCAGACTAGAAGAGGCAATTTTCTGTAATTATAGAACTCGAGGCTGATTCTTGTTGAACTAAAACCAGTAGTGCAGTGCATTTTGAATTGGAGAAGCATTTTAATTCAAAAGCCAAGAAAACATTTGACACACACACACACACACACACACACACACACACACACACACACACACACACACACACACACACACACACTATAACACTGTCTGTAAACCATGCCGACTTTGTAATACATGATGGCTTACTGATAAAATCGTAACTCTGCCTGTTTGTGACTTGCTGTAAATGAGGTACACTGCCTCACATAGGAATGCACCCGACAAAAACACTGCCAAATATGGGAAACTTGCATTGTATAGACAGTGGCTGCCCATAGCAACGTGACAGCAGTCGACGGTAGCTCAGAAGGGTTAAATGGTGATCATCTTGCGCATCAGGTGTACTTTGAGGAAATGTGTCGCACAACGAAACATTGCCTGATGTTAATAGGAAAAGTCAGACATTTACCATCCTTGAGAAGCCTAGTTCTTAAGGTTTTCTCTCCATGCTTCTCTCCTATTTACTGTTTCAAGTGCTTCAAATTGAACTGAACAAACATTATAATCCTAATAAACAAATCAACAGTCCTGATGAATCCGGTTACAGTTGGGCGTCTGAGTAATTGGTGCAGCGGGACGTCTGTCCTTTGGAGCTCACGGACGTGTGCGTGGCGTCTTCGCTGAACGCCTTCTCGAAGACCCGCGTCAGAGAGAGTTTGATTTTCTTCTTAAAATCCTGCCCCATAAACACGTACAGTATCGGGTTGATGCAGCTGTTGATATACGCCAATGAGACGGCCAGCATGTCCACCTCTCTAGCCAGCATGGCGTGTCTCTCCCTTCCATAAATATCTACTAAAGCAACCACGTGGTAGGGCAGCCAGGAGACAAAAAACGCCACCACGATGGCTATCATGATGCGAAATGCCTTTCCTGCATGGAACTGGCTGCTGCTGACCTTCCGGGCGATGAGGGCATAGCAGCAAACAATGCACAGGAAAGGAATCAAAAAGCCGAGCACAAACCGAGTCATGATCAGCGCCCTGTAAGAGGCACCTTTGTCCATGTCGCATCCCTCATCGGGGATGTTCCCGAAATCGAAAGTGCAAAGGGTGATATTCAAGTCTTCATCAGTGAAAGTTTCACGCAGAATGACCGTGGGCAGGCTGAGGAGAACCGCCAGGACCCACGTCACGGCGCAGCAAGCCCAGGCGAGTCTAAGCGTGCGGTTATTCTGAGCCCAAACGGGTTTAAGGACCTGGGCGAAGCGATCCAGGCTGATCAGGGTCAAGGTGAAGATGCTGGCAAACATGTTGAGGACGATGATGGTGGGCAGGATTTTGCACATAGTGTATCCGTAAGGCCAGTGGTAACCTAAAAGAATATCAGCCACAGTAAATGGTATGGAGAGACAGCAGAGCAGGTCGGCGATGGCCAGGTTCAGAAACCAGACCGTGTTCACGGTCCTCTTCATCTTCACGCCGGCGATCCACACCACAAGCGTGTTGCCGGGAAATCCCAGGGCACAAGTCAGGCAGTAGAAGACCAGCGACGCCGTTTCGATGGATTTCCGGGCATTCTCAGGCAAAGCATTTTCACAGGTATAATTCAAATAACTGTCATAGGGCCAATAGGAGAGGTTGGTGTCGTTCATCCTGGTGCCTTTGAGAAACCAAGCCAAAGTTCCTAGCTTCAGCTCCTGTCATTAATATTCAGAGAGATATGGCGGGTCACGATTCACACGTTTAGGCAAAAAAACAAACAAACAAAAAAAGGTTTCCTTCGTTCATTTCTGTTCCCACAATCTCTGATAGCCATAATTAAACCACTTAAGCCCAGTCATTTTTCATATCAACCTAAAAAGAAACTCTATACATAATTCAAACATTCCCCATCATAAACCATTCAGTGCAAAACTGTACTTACCCTGCTGAAAGCGCGCGCACTGTCGTCTCAACTTCTGTCTACAAGCAAAAGATGAAAGACTGGGCTGAAAAATGAGCTAAAAAAAAAAAACACGTTTGTCACACAATCCGTTCCATCTTATCAGCTGTTAGGAGGGCTGGTTTTAGCAGCGGAAGTCATGTGTAAACAACCACTGAATGCATTCTGCAGATGGACGATCCAGGCAGAAGTTGAAAATGAATTCCTTGCAAAGCGCTGAGGGGAAGCACCATGTTCGCGGCTTCAGCCAAATAACCAAATACGATTTCCCTTCAACCCACAATACGACAGGGAGCCGAAAGTCTGAGCCCACTAGCACAAACTCTTCTCAGATTTAACAAGTCTTTGATTACAAACCATAGAATCAGCACAAGAAGTGAATTTTGGGTGGGGGGGTGGGTGGGTCGGGTATGTTCGGTATGTTCCTCCTATGCAATGACAGCGTACACTAAAGCTGGCATGGACTCCACTAGTTTGATGGTCCACATTACCCAGCATGATTTCCCAAGATTCCAGAGCATCTTCAAGTGCCCTGATAAATTTCACCATGAAGACCTAAAGAAGCATCTTGACCAGTGCGCTCAGCCATCTGGCCTCCAAGTTCAACTACATTTTGTTCTTCGTTAAAATACAAGGATCATCTGGAAAAAAAGCATCCAAACTTTCACACACACCAGACTGTGTTTTGCATTTTTTACACTTTTAAACTCTCAGCCCTGGTGGAGAAAAACGCAGAAGGAAAGGAGTTTCACAAAGGTGTAAGATATGTCTTTCCTGTTGCAGCTGAAACTTGTCTAAAATAAGCCTACACCCTAGATGTGTGTGCAGGAGCTCTTACAGCCCCATAAAACACCTGTGTATATGCATCCTGAGATGCACGGTCATCCGATTTGAACCCGATTGCTCAAACCACTGCTACCCACTGTGAAGTTTTTGATTTTGAACCCAGCGAGTGTGTTAAGAGTTTTAGATCCCAAAAAAAAAAAAAATCATGATTTTATCTTCGTGTACAAGAAGACTACGCAAGTGAACTTCCACATTTCAAGGAAACAGAGTCACAGGTGTCAGAAGGGCATTTTCTTACTTCTCACCAATTTTCTGACTTGCCACTAGGACGGTTAAAAGTAATTAATTTTATAAATAATTTGCATATTTAGGTTTGCCTCATCTTTTTTTGCCCAGGATTGTACAGTAAGTGACTGAAAGTTACATGACACTTCCTGTTTTACTGGAAATTAAAATAGATTGTGTTTCTAATTTTGATTATATAAAGATGATTACAGAAATATACAGTCCTGAATTTTACAAGGGCAAAACCCATAGCTGCTAAATTAATGCTCCACTCAATGGTAATGGATTTCAAACAGCTGACGAGTAGCAGAAAAAATGTTTCCCGGTTTACGTGTGTTTTCCGGTTAATAGGAGTCCAAATATTCCCTACAGGGTTCAAATCTGGACTCCCAGACATGTTATGGGTTGTAGATTAAACATTTTAATGTTTTCTTGATTTTATCTTTGTGCATTTCCCCCACCAGTGATGAGTAAATGGTGACACAGGTCTCAGGAGGCCTTTTTCTTCCTTCATGCTCATTTTCTGTTTTTAGGATTGTAAAAAGCTCAATAAAAGCCACTTTCATTGTGCTTGATTACGCTTCCATTTCATAGTAAAAGGTGTGCAAATGAACCAGGGGTGAGAGATGTGGTAAAAAAAAAAAAAATGAATGCTGCACTTCATTACACTCCTTATACTGAAACTTGCAGTTGGTCAGTGTTCTTTAAGCACTGAAGATATCCTTGATATTCTCAGGAGACTTTATCACGATACAATAAAATTGTCATATTGCCCACCCTTAAACGAACCAACAGCCAATTCAAATCTGAGTTCTGAGATGTTACAAAAAACCAAGTAGTGGATGCGCACAAGAAGCACTCAGCAACATGACGGGTATTGTGATGACTTGCCATTTAATTTGAAACGCATCTCAAACATCAATCAACAACTTTATTGCAAGGGGAGGAAGAAAAAAAGTTTTGGGGTTAGAGTCTATATCTGAGCATGTGCTTTAACAATAAGCAAATAAGGAATTCAAAAGTACAGGGGGCTTTAAAAAAAGGGTAGAAACACCAAAATCTAGAGTAATAATTTATTTTTAAAATAACTTCAGTCCTTTCAAGACCAAACAGTCGTTTATAGGATGTCTACCTCACCTGTAAAGGTTATACACAAACAGCAGAGCAATGAAATCTACCTTTTTTTTTTTTTAATGACGTCCGCTGTAAATATCAAATGTTTTACTCACTTTCAGAAGCACAAACGCAGGTGTAAAATGTTACTCTATAGCTACCGGTACATTGTGTCCACAGCAACGTCCATCTTTAATTAGCAGAAGGTTGGATCGGATCATGCAAGGAGCGGAAATGATACCACGCGAGATGTGGCGATAAAAAGGAGTTTGACGTTTGAATTAAGTATACAGATTCTTACAAATCATACGCGTTAGTAACGACGTCCACCGACGGATTCTTAACAGTCCGAACAGTCCTCTGTCAAGACGGGCAACACCGAGCGCCCCGTCGCAGCCTTAAATTAAATATATACATAATTAAATCTGTACAAATTGAAATATTATACCCTCTTCGGACAAGCCCGCTCTCGCCCTCTAGTGTCACTGTCCTGGTTCTACAGGCTAACGTACACAGCCTTCAAAGTACACTGTATTCAACTACAACAAGTTTCAATGGGTTTTTCCACACAGACGGACGAAACGAGACATGAAACCGTGCCACTTATCGCAAAGTTCTGTAACGCCGACCTTTTTTACACAGACGTGACTATATAGGACCCGCTCTCCGTCCCGTCTCCTTTAGAGTCTCTCTTTTTGACGTTGCTGCTGACCGGCGTTGGGATCTGAGACGGCCTCGGCGTTATACCATCGGCGCTGCTCTTCCTGGGGCTTGGGGTGTAGTTGAAAGGACTAACCCTGGCAGCGACGGCGCCGCTGGGGGAGCTGTGCTTGCTGGAATTGGTGGAGCTGAAAGGCGTGCGCTCAGCGATCGCAACCTCGTGAACTTCCGTGGCGATGTTCGGATTGCTCAAAACAGGCTTGATGTCCGTCACCTTCCTGTCGAGGCTCTCGCTGCTTCGGATCAGGTTCAGATTCGTTTCCGAGCCGAGGCGCCGGCCGGACGCGCTCTCGTTCGCCGTTGCCTGCTTATGCTGCATTTCGCTCAGGTCCCAATCGCTCGGGTGCACTTTTCCCGACAAGCTATCGATCACTGGTGGCGTGTTTCCGGTCGGTGACTTGCCAGACCTGGGGTTATTAATGGGGCAGTCCTCGATCCTCACCCAAACGTCCTCGGTCTTAGACACGGCAGCACTCATATGGTATGCTGGGCCTACGCCGGCTGAATCGTTAGCTGGATCTGACAAGTCTAGAGTCATTACAGGGCCTGTTTCAGTATCCTTCGTCTTCCTCCATGTCCCTTTCCTTTCTAGTCCCCCTTCCTTTTGTCCAGATCGCTGAGATGGCTGGCGCTCATCTTCGCTCTTGCCTTTATCACTGGATTCGGACGACGCCGAGAGTATGGAAGAGCTGCTCCCCGTCCTTTTCCAAGTACCAACTCTCGGGAGAGAGGTGGAATGCTTGCTGTGCTCCCTTTTCCATGTCCCGGCTCTGTTTACTGGCAGCCTCGACGGGCTCTCTGAATGGGATCGGGAGATGTCCTGTCGTCTAAGTGACTTGCCATCCCCATTTTCAGATGAGTTCTGGCTTTGAGGGGACTTCTTCCAGCCACTTCCCTGATAGGGAAGACTCAGAGACATGTCTGGCAAGGACGGGCTTGATATGGGCGTTTGAGACTGGCTGGGAGACGAAGGAGACAAAGACTCAAAGGAAGCAGACTCCTCTAATTTCCGTTTCAGTGTCGGACTCGGGGCTTCTTTAATAAACGTGGACTGGCGAACAAGTCCGGGTTTCTCGGACCGGTCGGACTCGCTGCCGCTCGACTTCGTGGAGGACATTCGAGACAGCTCCGCCTTTTTAGAGCCACCACTGATTTTTGAGGCGGATTCACTCCTAGGTATACCGCTCGCGCTTCTTGGCAAGCCACTCTGCTTTGGAGGGGTTTGCTGAGCCAGTGGCCTTCCCGGAGAAGTGTAAGACATCCGGCCAGAGCCAGGCGGCTTGGAAGAAGCACTGGGAGAAACGGTACGAGGAATTTGAGAGACTTTACTAGCCGGAGTCAGACCGTTCCTGCCCGGTGAAACAGAGGTGCGACCAGGAGACGGGAGGGGTCTGGCAAGGGACTGCTGAGGTGGTCTGGAGGGAGTGGAATCTCTGGATCCTGAACGAGAAGACGCTTTACTCGAGCCCCCTTGAGAGCCAGCTGCTTCTCTGGCAGGACTCGGTTCCGATTTTGGTGGAGTCTTCATGGGTCTGGGAGAGTTTCCGGAAATTGGTCCCTGTGCTGGAGGTTTGGCAATTTGGCCACGTGTGGGAGGCTTTTTAGAGATGGGGCTTGTACTGGGAGAACTGCTTCTCACTCCAGGCACATGGACCACCGCCCTTCCTCTAGGCACAACCGGTGCTTGCATCTGCCTCTGCTGAGAGGCCAGGCTCTCAAGACTGGGTCGTGGTTTTCCAGTGATAAGACTTTTATACACTTTCTTGCCCCCTTTCAGGCTTTTAGCAGCTTCCTCATCTTTCTTTTTGGCCTCTAAAGTGCTCTTCTCACCAGGTTTCAATATTCTCGGGCCTTTGTTGGCGGCTGGCTTATTGTCATCTTGACTGGCAGGCAGGTGGAAAGGGGATCCAATAGATATGCCCGATTTAAGAGAAAGAATCGAGTCTGAATCCGAAGACCCTTGCCTCGACAGACTGGCGGCAGCCTGGTGCAGACTGCTAACGATCGAATTGGCGCCTTCTTGGATGGCTTTCCAGTCAAACGACTCAGAGTCTGGCGATAAGGCTTGCTCCGAAATAGGACTGTGTGTATCTGTGAGATCTAGTATGAGATCCGGTTCCTCCTCTAAAATCCCGTCCGCCGTCGCACTTTTCTCCTCCTTAACTCCTTGGTCATCGCTCTTGCTCCTTGGTGGCTGTTTCTTCTTCTTTGGCATTGCAGAGCTGATGCACTCTTGCAGCAGATCGTCCTCCGAATCGATGCTGAGAGAGCTAAGGGAGCTGTTCCTAGAGAAACAAACAGGGGTATCCTCGACGTGGAAGGCTTTTGGCGCGTAGCCGGAAGCTTGCGGCCTGGACATTTCCACTTGAGGAGGATCTTCTTTGTGCGAGCAGTCCTTGTTGTTGTTTTCCTGGTCAATGTCACTTAGCGAGCTGAGGGAGGAATTTCTCGAAAAACACACCGGCGTGTCCTCGATCGCAAAATTCTGTTTTTCGTCTGGCACGGTCCCTGTGCTTTCTTTAGGCGCCAGTGCAAACGGCGCTTTCGGAAGAGCTTTGGCAGACTGAAACGTGGTTACTCGGCTGGGGTTCCCGCAGCGCTCCCCGTTGCTTTTCGCAGGCGGCAATTTTCTCTGCACCTTATCTTTCCTGAGCTCGGCCTTTTCCTTAGAAAGATCAAGATCATCGTCTTCGAAGTCAAGCGAGCTCAGCGAATCGTTGCGTGAGAAGCAATAGGGAGTGCCTTCGATCGGGGTGTAATGGTGCGGAGAATCAAAGGTGAAGCCTGGACGCAGTCTCTCTTCAGTACTTCCAGGTTTATTCGGGAATTCTCTGTGGACCGCTTTGGGCTCTGCTTTTTTCGCTTCCAGGTGTTTATCAGGATACAACGCTCCTTCCGATAGGCTGCTGGGGGCATCTGGTCGCTTGAGCACCCTGGCTCTGTATTCGCTGCTTTGTGGCATGGGTTTTACCGGGGACGTCGGCTTTTTCTTTTCAAAATCCTGAACCAGGCAGCCGGTGGCAGTCTGTGGATGCTGAGCTTGATCGGACATTTTCTGGACTCTGAAAGGTTTGTTATGGATTTTGCCTTTCGGCATGGCAGAGTTGATGCACTCGGCGAGTATGTCATCCCCTTCGTTCTCAGCAGGGGCGCACTGAGTGCCAAAGGAGGACCCAAAGTCTTTCGTTTCGGCGCTTTTTCCCTCCGGAGCAATGTCTCGCCTTAGAACCTCGGCTTGTGGAGCTGCGATTTCGATAGCGGCCAGCTCATTTGGGGGCGAATCAATAGTGAGGTCACTAAGAGATGTCGCCGTGGAGAAGTTAGTAGGCGTCCCTTCCACACAATACACCCGAGGCATGTCCTCTCCGTGGCTAAGAGTCATGTGTTTCTGTGGTTGTGCTCTGCTTTGCGACGGAAGTAGCTTATAGACCGGTAGTTGGCTCGGTTTCCGGACCCCTGGTGGGGGCGGTGGTATTCTTGAGGCGGCTGGTGGTGTTTGCTTCTTGAGTTTTCTAGATGACTTGGTGGGCATGGCTGAATTTATACAGGCTTCCAGGATCTCTATGTCGTCATCATCATCGGAGTCGTCCAGTATGTCCTTCTCGACGTCTGCACCTGCTGGAGGCTTCTCTTGTCTCGAGGACTCTTGGACCTCCTCCTTCTCCAGTTCCGACGCGTTTCCATGATCGTCCTCATGAACCGGGGGCATGATCTTTCGCTCGACATCCTTCTGTATGAAGGGTTCGTCCAGGCTTAGCGCGCTCAGGCTGGAGGCGCAGGAAAATCCGTCTGGTGTGCTTTCCGTGGCAAAGTGTAAAAGCGTGTCATTATCGGGAAGTACTTGCACTTTCTGCACGGCAGCACTGATGGTCGCGTGCCTCGGGGCCAAATCTCGTTTTTCACCATGGGGTAACACTGTACACTGCGGGGTAACTTTTGGTTTTATGGACGTCGAACGAGGAGGGGGTGGCGGCGGCGTCTTGCTACGACTAGGAGGCATCGTCTGACCAGGGCTATCGGGCAGATCGCTGGGACTGATGATACCGCTCACCATCCCGCTGCACGGCTCGCTCTGCACTGAGCTTGCGATCGAGTGGCTCTCGAAGCTGTCCAGAGAGCTAACGGACGTGCATCTGCTGAAGACGAGCGGGGTCTCTTGCACATAGTGTTCGGGGGGACTTTTGGGGGTTTGAGCACCACTCTTGGACGGGGATTTAGCACCGGATGAAAACTCGACTGCTTTGTGATGCCTGGACCCATCACCGTGCGCCCCCTGGTGCCTCGGGGGCTTCATTCGGGCGTAATGTCCAGAAGGCTGACCTTCTGTCGTGCGCTGATCTGAAGCGTTACCGGGCGGTTTCTCAGACACCGGTAATGTCGGGTAATTGCTGGTTGCAGGCCGCTTGCAGCTCTCCATTTCATCTTCGGAGGATAGGGACGACAGGGAGCTTCCTCTCGAGAAGCATATAGGCGTGTCC
Source organism: Ancistrus triradiatus (assembly GCA_025084515.1). Classification (NCBI taxonomy): domain Eukaryota; kingdom Metazoa; phylum Chordata; class Actinopteri; order Siluriformes; family Loricariidae; genus Ancistrus; species Ancistrus triradiatus. The sequence continues at coordinate 335,771 of JAJAGP010000188.1, read as the reverse complement.
TCAACGCAGTACGTCTGTAAGGTTTCCTGATTAATCGTAGGAGCCTTGCACGTTGCCTTCTGCACAGCCCTGGCGGGCCCTGAACGGGATGGAGCCGAAGACGACTGCTTCTGCCTGCTCCGAGTCTTTATCGATGAAACTGAAGACGAACTGTCCTGGCTTAGCTGGTCCTTGACCGAGCTCTGAGGAGAGGACGCTTTCGAATGACTAAACACGGCCTTCTTGGAGGGAGCGTCGGAATATTTCAAGCTGTAATCGATGGGTTGTTCTATGTGGTGATCCTCGTTGTACTTCATGCTGTAGTTCGTAGGCTGCTCGTCAGGCTGTTCCTCTTCCGAGTACCTCTCGCTGTAGTTGGTCGGCTTGTCGTCGCCGAAATCGCCCACTCCGCAAATAGTTTGGTTAATCTTCTTGTTCATTCCGTGACCAGACCCAGCACTAGTTTGGTCGTTGGGTCCCCTCGCCCGAAATCCTCCAGACATGTCCTGCTGCACGAACATGGGCTGGTATTTTTGGAGTTTATCATCGCCTTCGCCATTTCCGTCCGTGTACATGGGATATCCTGGACTCTGTGACCTCGGTGGTTTGTGATCGGGGCGCTTCAGGTCGTCGTCCAAGATCCTGGGCCTGGCCCATCTGTCGCTCTGGTTCGGGCTTTGCCGGCCGGAGTTGAGCTGCTCGTCGGAATACTTCAGGCTGTAGTTAATTGGCGTGTCCAGGTCTCCGTCGGCATCCTCCATATGGTTCGCGTTGTGTATCTTGTGGGCGAGGTCGGCTGGGTATTTCCTGTAGACGCAGCACTTGCCCTCGTCGTCTTCGGAGTAGGAATCCACAGACGGTTTCACCTGGCCCCTTTTCCCGTAGCCATCACTGCTCGTGACGCTGTTCAGACTGTCATTAGAGGCTCTGTATTCCAGTTTGGGCATTGATCGTGACGCATCCGGTTTACTGAAGCTGTACATGTTTTGGTGACCGAGGACGCCAGGCTGGCGTCTGAGCAGGTCATCCTGCGCCATGTGAGGGTCCGGAGCAGACCCCGTGTTCCTCTCATCCAAGCCCAAGTGCATACTCTGTACCTCCTCCATCACCTTCGCGATTTGTGCTGCAGCGGTAGAAATCTGCATCCCCATCCTTTTCGCCGGCTCAGGGTCCGGGTGCGCACCTCTTCTCTCCCTGTCCAGGCTCTTATCCCTCTCAGACCGTACGCTCTCCGCGTTGCCCCTGTTCTCCCGAGAAGACGGACTGGACAGCACCGGCGTGTTCATGTAAGGGGACCGAACTACGTTATAATCCGGCCTGCACACGGCGTCATAATCTCCATAAACGTTGTGCTTGCTGCGAGGCTTGTTCCTGTGAGACGCCTTGGGGCTCAGATTGTCCAGGTTGTCGAACGTCTCCGAGAGGTGCTGCGCGTCCAGCTCCTCGATCAGCGCTTTCTGTTTCCTCACGTGCAGCGACGGCAGGCTGGACCCCGGCGACATGATGTTGGCGTCCTTGTACTTAGCGGGCCGGTTGGCCATGAGGTTCCTCAAAGCCGCCGCGCTGCCCATGGCAATCATTTTGTGCTTGGAGTGGATCAGGTTCTTCAGCATGCTGACGGCGCCCATGTCCCACAGAGCCTCCTGGTCTTTGGCGTTGCGGGCGCTGAGGTTCCAGAGCGTCCCGCATGCGTTGCTCACTATGGTCAGACTGTGAGACTTGAGATGCTGAAGCAGGGTCTGCAGACACGTGTTCTCCCTCAGGATTTGCCTGCAGAGACAGGAAAGGAGCAGCAATAGTTAGGATTCGCACTAAACAGCTCGAGTTCTAAATTGGGAGAAATGAATTGTTCCGGGGGTCTTTTCTTGGTTTGCATTCACACCACCATTAGGAACATCGCATGATGCTGAAGCGTTGGAAGAGCATGACTTTTGCTTAACTCGAAATCGTCTGGGTTTCTTTTTTTTTCCATTTATAGAACGAAGAGCTGCATGGTTACCAGTGTACAAGCACATTTAAAAATAATATACCATTGCCCTCGACATAGGCACTTTCTTCTGAACCAATCACTCTACACTTGCGTCAGGACCAATCGGGGCATACTTGTGTCACTCAGGGTTCCTATGCGCTAAAGTAGGAGCTACAAAAGTCCCTTTACACAATGTTCTAAGAACTACAGAGGAATTGGATCCGGAATGCATGCTCACTAGAACAATTCGGACATCAAACTGTCCAGTCGAATGCTTTTTGCCTCCAAATCTCGACCAAAAAAATCCCAGCTCCCCAAATAGAACACAACAGTAAACAGGGTGCGACCTTCCAACCAGGATGCACTTAATCCAGTCCAGTCGGTGGCGATAACGCACCAAAAGCCATAAATTCGCCAAAGACGACGACAAAATAGGGTGCGACCATATGCATATTATGTATAATACATCATGTTACAATAATATAATGTATACATATTTTCATTACTATGCATTTTCAGACACCCTCAGTCTCGCCGGCGCTTCAATGGCTATAAACACGCAAGCAAATTTTCTTTCGATAATAATCAATTACAAATAACGTGACGTTACCTGTGCTCCTCATTCGTGGCGATGAGACTCGAGACGTTCCGCAGGATGCCTCCGCCACTTTCTATAATGGCAAGGGTGTTGGTCTGGCTCCTGTATGTCAGAGTGCTCACTAAAAAGGCCAACGCCCCGGCAACAGAGCAGATGTCGGCCTTGTTTTCGGTGCAATGAGCCGACAAGTTCCACAGGGCGCTCAGCACACTTTTCAGCGTCGATTCCTACAAAAGGAGCACAAACCGTTTCAGCTTTACAGATACAATTCTAACGCTTCCATAACAATAAAGAGAGCTCGTACCTTCTGAACCTCGAGAGCGCACTCCGTTAGGGCCCTGACGCTGCCCACCTCGCGCAGCGTCTTCTTGCTGTTTACATCGGCGCGCCACGAGAGGTTTCTCAACACGCTGGCAATTACCTGCAGGACAGATGGTGTCGTTTTGTTTTGTGTCACCTTTTCCAACGTGACTAAGGGTGTAACCACGATTCAAAAATTGGACGATGCATTCTAATTGGATTAAACCTTGTTGATTTTGCCGCCATCTAATGCAATTCCGGTTTTGAACACTAGAGTCATGCTCAGACGCAGATCCCGTTCTCAGTGAGAATCCTAAATTCTTAATTGCAGAGGACTAAAGTTTTTTGTTTGCATTTTTATACAAGTACACTATTTTTGCCCCAGTTATTTAATATATGGTGAAACTACAGGAAGATAAGTTAAGATAAAGCCTCATTATACAGTGAAATTAGGATTGCTGCTTCAGAACAGTTCAAATGTACACAAAGACAATAAGACGGACAGATTTCAGTCTGAAGTCAAACACAAAGACTTTGCACTTTAAGATTATTATCGCACTGCTAGAATGATAGCATAAAAAGAAATATTAAATATAAGAAATCTTGTACAGAGGTGTTGCACAGCTAGTATGGGGCATTTTGTTTACAACTTCATACCTAATGTTTCTAATCATTACTTTTAATTGGTAAGAAAAAAAGAAAACTCGTAGAAGAAAACCACTGTTGACAATCGAATCGCAAGCACAGTGCATCGTTACACTGGCTGGCTCAAATGAAGCTCACCTGCTGCAGATCCTCGCTCTCAGATTTCAGCTGAGCCACCATGGCCCTCATGCAGCCCTTCATAGAACAAAGCGTGGCCTGCAAAACAATCAAGAGTACAAACTTAATACCTGATAAGCTCACTAATTAGCTACACATCTGCAGAGATTGAACAATTCCAGCTTTGGTCATGGACACACACATCTGTTTGACTTTAAAAAGGAAACTCTACCTTGTTGGCCACATCTCCAAACGTCAAGTTAGTGAGGGCCATGCCAGCATATCTTCGGAGCGTAACGCTGTAGTGGTCGCTGGTCAGGCCATAAATTTCACAGTCCACCTGCAAGAGTTCCCCGATCGCTTGCAGTCCACCTACACAATATGCGAACCGGTACTTAGCATGCAAATGACGTTAAATATTCTGAACGCAGTGGGTTATTTAAACGTACTAACCAAGTTCATTCATAGCATGCCTGTGCTCTTCATCGAAGGACAGCTTCATGAGAACACACACTGCTGGGCAGATCTGATGCTCCATAGGGGAAGGCACTGCAATTCAAGTCGGCAAATCAGTAATGAAACAACTTCGTAGCATAGTAAAAGCCGCGGCACACGGACTGCAACATTATTTTATTCGCTCTATGTTCAATTTTCGCAACTTTCGCCAGCAATCAGCGACGTTTCTGCGCTTATTGAAGCAGCTCCTGTATTTTCAGTCTGCCTCTCCGCTGGCAGCCTTTTCATACTCAGCACAGGATGGAGTTTATATTCACGTTCCTTCGCCCTCTATTGTTCCCTCTCCTGCTCGAAACCAGAGCCATTTTACCGTTAGTAAAATGTTCAGGATGATATTATTAAAAATAATAGTCACATCATTAATAAAGGATAATAAACTATATTCAAGTAGAAGCTTAAACTTGATCTGTAATCAGATAGACCTCCTAAATCACATGGTGTTCACACTTAAAAAAACAAACAAAAAAAGTTTCAGCTCTTATATGACACCACGAAACCATCCATGCTCCTTTCTTTTTTCAAAATCGGACGTACCTGATATTGGCGTTCGCATTTTTCATCACCTGAAGACACTTTCGGCTACGAAAAAAGTGAACCAGTCGGCAAAATTTATATTATTCCGAATTTTCCACCTAACGTTCCGTGTGCAACGACCTTTAGAAGTGCTGATCCTTCCAAGAACGTTACATATATTACCTAGGCCGCCCAGGGAGTTTGGGAAATTTTCCTTGCCACTGAAGCCTCATACAGAACTGTGGGCCTAGATATCTGTATTTTCGCTGCATTGTAAAAGCGCTAAAGATATAAATCTGACTTAACAAGCTGCTTTTTATTACTTCGGATTAAAGAAAATAAGTAAAAAGCCAGATGAAAGACAATCCTACTTGGGTTCTTATCTTGGTCCACTCCGCGCTCATGGCTCTCCTGCCACTCCCAGCACGTCTCGCAGTAAGCCCTGATCTGCTCCAGCAGGTGAAGCACCCTGATCTCCCTGCGGCCGCGCTTGTCGTCCGGCTGCGAGTGGATGATGTTGTGCAATGCGGCGCTGGCCCTGGCCCGGGCCTCTTTGCTTCCGCGGGAGTTGCCCAGCAGGACGGAATCCTTGTCGTTGCCGTGCAGGAGCTGTATGAGGAGCGGCAGGCAGCCGGACTGACGCATGGCAATGCAACTGTCCTGAGAGCTGGACATGGCCAGCAGGGTGCGGGACATGTCGTCCTTGTCGTGCGTGCCCAGCATGGAGAGCAACGAGTACACCATTTCCACCTGGATACAAGGGACGAGATCCCGAGTGGGGTTTCGGGTTTCATGTATTTTAATTGCCATAAATATTTTATGTTTTTGCTTACAATTATTTTGTACATTTGTATGTGTACTCTTCTTAAAGGATTGAAGTATTTAAAAGGGACTGAACATTGCCTGTTAAGGAAATCAGTGTTTCTTCAACAGGACTCATTCCCTCTTGGTTGTGTGCAGCCAGCGATGTGGTTTTTTAAATGATTATATTCCATTATGGACACTCTGCACTGTGGGTTATAGTTTTCGATGGGAATCCGATGGTACAAAGAAATATAAACTCGACATCCAGGCAGTAGCACCAGCGGACATAGCAAATTACACAAGATATTCAACACCAGTATCAAATAACCTTTGTGTTAATGATTTTATCCTGTAGGTTAATCGAAGTGTTTTGATCATGTTCATGGTAGGCTATGCTATCATATACAGAATATACACTGCCTGGCCAAAAAAAGTCACACATACTTCCTTGGATCGCCTTTATCCACGCATTCACTGTGGCATTGCTTTTCTACAAGCTTCTGCAATGTCACAACATTTATTTCTGTCCAGAGTTGCATTTATTTCCACCCCCCCAAGATCTTGTATTGATGATGGGAGTCTTCTCCAGCACATCCCAAAGACTCTCATTGGGATTCAGTTCTGGACTCTGTGGTGGCCAATCCATGTGTGATAATGATGGCTCATGCTCCCTGAACCACTCTTTCACAGTCTGACCCTTCTGAAACAGACCAACACGTGGATGTGTCTTTCGACATGGCTGTTTAACAAATGAGAAGCTACTCACAGCATCAGTTGGGGTTAAACAACTTGAAACATTTCGGTCAACGACCTGCTTCACAAAACAATGCATTCGTTAAATGGCGCATGCCTGTATAACTACAGTGTAGATAAATACCTTGGTGCCCAGATGACTGGTAAGTCTGCGTGGGACTGAGTATCCTCCACTACTACTCATTTCACTGGATGTGTCATGATCCACACGAGAGCTTGAAGCCTGAAAAACACAAGATTAAGCTGACAATGTAAAAATGCAACCGATTTCTCGAGAAGAATGATCAAAAGTTCTCATTTACTGTGTAAAGGTTACAAACTACTGCTCAAATCCCTGCGACCAATCTGTGCTAGTAACGCACCGCTGGCGCCATCTGTCTGTAAAACCCATTTATTGCAGCACCATTCGAGTTCAAATTCACAAAGCCTCCTGACCAAGCGGTGAAGTCCTTACCTGAGAGCAAGCTCCACCTCCAACACCGGCGTCTCCTGGCGCCTGTGCCGCCTCGGCCTGCGCCGCGAGGTCGTGCTTGGCCTGTGAACATAAGAGGACAGATTAGACCAAGTGTGCCAGTCAGTAGGCCAAACAGCTGTAGTGCCATCAGGGCCGTGACCCACATAAGCCACTTGCTTAAGCCTGCAGGATTAAAAGCAGCACAGAATGGAACGTGTTCCACAGGATTTCCCTTCACGGGCACTTCGGCAGACGCGTCAACGTGTAGTTGCGTATGCAGATAATCCATCGCGATCCAGAACAATCCTTATAGATCTCTAACATGACCCCGTTGTCTTATATAGACACGAATAATCGAGGACTTAATGCATATTGAACAGTCCACTCACAAAAAGCCCTTTGAGGCTTGGTGCTGCGTATCTAAAAGCTAGGTCACGCTCACATCTGTTCATGTCCACACACAATGACTGGTTTTAAAAGAGAACAAAAATACAGGATTTACAAGAGTTCTATGATGACAGAACACGTTTATTGCTTTTTTTTTTTAATAATTCAGTAAGACCACTGAGTTCAATTGGTGTTCAATCAGCATATCTTGTCTAGCATATCTAGTTTTGCTAAGTAAACTACAGTGGGGAAAATATATGTAGTCAGCCACTGATTGTTTAAGGTTTCCTACTTAGAAAGAGAGTAGAATGAGAGACGTCTGTAATTTTCATCATAGGTACACTTCAACTATGAGAGACAAAATGAGACAAAAACTCCAGGAAATCACACTGTATGATTTTTAAGAATTTAATTTTAAATCATGGTGGAAAATAAGTATTTGGTCACCCACAAAAGCAGGATTTCTGGCTCTCACAGACCTGTAACAACTTCTTTAAGAAGCTCTTCTGTTCTCCACTCATTACCTGTATGACCTCGTTATCTGTATAAAAGACACCTGTCCACAGCCTCAAACAGTCAGACTCCAAACTCAACCATGGCCAAGACCAAAGAGCTGTCGAAGGACACCAGGAAAAAAATTGTAGACCTGCACCAGGCTGGGAAGAGTGAATCTACAATAGGCAAGCAGGTTGGTGTGAATAAATCAACTGTAAGATTGTAAGAAAATGGAAGACATACAAGACCATTGATAATCTCCCTCAATCTGGGGCTCCACGCAAGATCTCATCCCGTGGGGTCAAAAATGATCATGAGAACGGTGAGCAAAAATCCCAGAACTACACGGTTGAACCTGATGAATGACCTGCAGAGAGCTGGGACCAAAGTAACAATGCTACCATCAGTAACACACTATGCCGAGAGGGACTCAGATCCTGCAGTGCCAGGCGTGCCCCCCTGCTTAAGCCAGTACATGTCCAGGCCCGTCTGAAGTTTGCCAGAGAGCATATGGATGATCCAGAAGAGGTTGGGAGAATATCATATGGTCAGATGAAATCAAAATAGAAGTTTTCGGTAAAAAAACTCAACTCACCGTGTTTGGAGGAAGAAGAATGCTGAGTTGCATCACAAGAACACCATACCTACTGTGAAGCATGGGGGGTGAAAACATCATGCTTTGGGGCTGTTTGTCTGCAAAGGGGACAGGACGACTGATCCGTATTAAGGGAGAAGAATGAACGGGGCCATGTATCGTGAGATTTTAAGCCAAAAAAAACCTCCTTCCATCAGTGAGAGCACTGAAGATGGAACGCGGCTGGGTCTTCCAGCATGACAATGATCCCAAACACACCGGTCAGGCAACAAAAGGAGTGGCTCCGTAAAAAAGCATTTCAAGGTCCTGCAGTGGCCTAGCCAGTCTCCAGACATTAGCCCCACAGAAAAATTTGTGGAGGGAGTTGAAAGTCCGTGTTGCCCCAAAACATCACTGCTCTAGAGGAGATCTGCATGGAGGAATGGGCCAAAATACCAGCTACAGTGTGTGCCAACCTGGTGAAGACTTACAGGAAACGTTTGACCTCTGTCATTGCCAACAAAGGTTATGTTACAAAGTATTGAGTTGAACTTTTGTTATTGACCAAAAAAGATTTTTTTCTCTCATTTTTTGTCTCTCATAGTTGTCATCATATATGTTTTAATATATATATAATTAAAACTGCACTACTGCTTTGGTTGTGTTGTTTCTAACTGAGCGCTGATTCATTACGTTGTTTGTTTTTAAGCTCACCTCAGCTTCCACAGGCTGGGCCTGTAAGTGCTGTCGCATCCTCAGCATGTCCTTCTCTATCTGCTGGATACGCACCAACCGTACCTGATATGAGAACGTCAAAAATCACTGCTTTTAGACCATTTACCATCACTTCCAATCAAGCCTAACCACAATTTCAGCCACAGAAACAGTTTAAAGAGCTGAAAAAGGTTCATGTCAGGCCAGCTCAGTGTGTGGATATGACCGCAGGTAGCAAACAGTTTAGGGAACAAAGGCTTGAACATGGCGCACACACATACACGTGGCCTTAACATCTTTAGACAAGAGATTGAAATAGCAGAGGATGCTATTACTACAATGTGGGACGGGTGAGAGGAATCAGTTTGCCGGTATTGAAACAGGAGTGTGAGAGCTGGGAAAAGTCTGACCTAAAATCAAGCATCACATTCTAACAAATTCAAAACCGGTCATTCAAACCATCCCCTGAGACAATCTGTAATCAATTGATTAATTAGATCTCTGTGCCTCACCTGTGCCCTCGTCTCCATGTCCTGGCACGTTCCCAGCTGCTCCTCCATTGCTGCCCGGATTTGCCGAGCCTCGTACTCCAGCTGTCTGCGAGTCATGTCCGTCTGTAAGGAGAACTATAAAAGTACGTAAATCAGTAACCGTGTTGCAGCCTTTATAGTGATTAATACAGGAAAGACACCGACATGATCTGATCTGCACATGGCTGTACTGTTTGGGCTCATTAATGATTGACAACAAACAATCAACAACCTGTTCAAATGAAATAAAACGTAACAAGCGTACGTTCTCGGTGAGGGGCAGACTGTCGATCCTTTTGGTGAGGTTCTGCAGTTGCGCATAGTACCAGTCCTTCTCTTTCTCTTCTTTCTCAAGCTCAGCCAATAACAAGGACCTGAAGAGACAGGAAAAAACACTCATTTGTTTGATGACTTGGATAAGACTGACGTTGAAGTGCCAGTGCACTATTATTAGTGGTCAGTTTATTCAGCCGAATCCACCGAATCCACGTTAGGTGGCCTCTTTATCTGGCTTTCACTGTACTCTTTGGAGTGCTTCCTTTTGAGGTGGCTGAAAGGGGTTGTTGCGTTTCCACCAGCTGTGTAAAATCAAACCAGTCCCATATACAGCACTGTGCAAAAGTCTTAGGCCACCGTTTGATCTGTTTTCCAGCAAGGGTATAACTATCAAGACATCTGAATCGTCCACATTCTTCAATCTACATTCAGGCGTCTCACCTCTCCTTTTCAAGCTCCTCCAGGTATCCGCCGCTGTCCCTGCCCCCATTGGTCACTCCCTTCCTGGGGAAGGAGCCCATAGGGCTGCTGTCACCGGAGCGACCCGAGCTCGAGCCCTGCATGGATGCCTTCCCTCTCAGCTTCACTCCAGAGAAACTGCTCGGCTCCAGGTTGATCTCTGAAGAATTGACAACGCAATTCACACGAGACACACCACGGCTGAGATTAAATCAGCTTACACGGGTTAGACGAATGAATATCACCACGCGGTGCGGTTAAGACCCGTACCTTTTAGTCTCTCCAAAAAGTCGATCTGGCCTTGAGAATCCTTCGAGTCGTCTTCAATAGTTCCTTGGAGCTGCTTCAGCACCTCCTGCACCACACACAGAAAAGGTTTCCACCACCTCTTGGCTTCATACAAACATAAAACCTGCTCCGCAGGACGTGTCAGAGGAGAGATCTTTCAGATCACAGAGATCAAGCCAAATACCTGACTAAAAGAAGGGAAATGTTTTCTACTCTTTTATGCCTGTACGCTAAAGTGGTTGCGGGAAAGAGAAAAGAAAGGTAAACACGCGCCCATGCGCTTTGAAGTCTCATCAAACGGCACTCGGTTAGAAGAGCAGACCTGCTTTGAAGTTCTACAGATGTGGTCGTGCTAATTCTTTGAGATTCTGAATTAGACGCGAAACCGAGAGAGGCACCGATCGTGCAGTTAAAAGCCATCTCCTTGAGCGGGTCATCTCCCCAATGCATGACGAACGAAGATCAGCCAGGCAACCCGTGCAACCACAGCAGACCGGGCCGATAACCAATATTATCAATATATGCACACAGACTATTTAAATGATCACCGTTTCACTTTCTTTAACCTGCCACATCTTTGTTGGGAAGTTCTGAGCTTCAGATTTATTTGACCATAGCCTGCACTTATCTATGAGCTATACAAACAGAACAGCAATCTAACCTCACATACAAACTTTACCACTTGGAAAGACTATAAAAGCAGAAATGTACAAAAGCCACTGTATCAAAAAAAAAAAAAAAAAAATACCACAGCCTTGGTTATCTGATATTTCATATTCCTCCAAAAACCATAAATAATAATTAAAAACCATGATTGCCAATTATCCTCCTCAAACGGAGAACAAACACACAGTACTGTGCAAAAGTCTTAGGACACCGTTAGATTTGTTTTAGCAATGCTATACTGACCATATATAATCTATTGTCGATGACTAAACCCAAACTTGGAGTCGTCACTTTATAACCCGCTTTTAAACTGATCTTCAATCCATTTAACCTTTACGTATCTTAGCCTTTTCACCCTGTTCCCCAGGCGGCACACTGGCTCAGTGGGTTGGAGTCTGCATGTCCTCCCCGTGTCTGCATGGGTTTACTCCAATTTCCTCTCATAGTCCAAAGTCATGCGCGCAAAATTGGCATTGACTCGAGTTTACATGTGTGTGACTAGTATTGATGTAACCTTGTGTGTCGCTGAAAATAGCCATTGATGCCCACAATGATTAAAAAAAAACCCTGCTCCCCTTCTGCCACCCTTCCAAAGACCACCCTTTCTGACCAGTCAACTAGGCATCCTGATGAATCTCCCAGATGGTGCTGTTACTCAACTGCAAGGGGAGGTCACACTGTATACTCGCCGCTGTAGCCTATGGAAGCTGGTATTCTGATTTTTTTTTTGTAGTACATATATTATTCATGTATAACAACATGTGCATTCACAGTTCCTGTATTTTTTGGTTGTACTCTAACAAAGAGACTGAGAAATTATTATACCATTGATTATACCACTGCCAAAAGAATGATACATCTAATCAAATGGCGGCCTAAGACTTTTGCACAGTACTGTACTTCCCATTATACAGTCCACAACAACAGCTAATTATGAAAGACCATCAACCTTTATTCAAACACTACAAAAACTACCAGTATAATACAAGAGAGCTTCCACTGACTGACAAGTTGCAAGTGTAACCATTAATAGCACAAATAATCTACAAATACAGGTTGTGTGATAGATGTTTTGACTTTCATCCCTATGTATGATTATTTCAAGGTTCACTTTCTGTACATTGTGTTTGCTTGGTTGGATGCTTTAGGATAAACTTGACGTCCTTCCAAACAATGGAAATGCATAAAGAATCACCAGTATTACTGAGCACCTCAAGAAATGGGTCATATATTTCAAGACCAATGCCATGAGAGCATCCACAATCAGCCAGCATTTACACATGAAGACATAAACCTTACACTTAACCTGTTCCTAGTGCAGGATTCTTAACTTGTCATCTACAGAGGGCATCCGTAAACTTGGATGGCAAGTATTATTTGTTTTAGATCATTTACAAAAGGGTCCAAGTTAAGAAGGTAAAGAACCACTTTCTCACTGTGTCATTCATCTGACTAAGAAGTGCCGCCAACCTTCAAGACGAGCCTGCCTACTTACCAAATCTTCCAGCGTCGCTACTTCTCGACATCTTCACAGATAATACTTCCATTAATCCACCAATCACGACCATTGGCAAAGCAACCAGAGTACAATGAGAAGGGGAACGAAGACTGACGCATTCCCATAGCCAGTGTGTCAAATCCTGCATGGAGCAGGCGCCAGAAAACAGGACTGCCTCTCAGGAAGCAGGCCTTTCCTCCCATCCTCATGGAGAACACAGCTGCTTCCCATTCAGATACACGGCTGTAGGCCTCTGACCTCCAAGGACACACATCGCCAGGCCTATTCAGAGACGGCCAAAAAGGAAAGGTCAACCGGGAGCAAGTCGTTTGTCTTCCCTCGCTCACAGACAAACAAAACCGGCTCGGTGTGCGAGGCTGGTGGTTTCTCGCTAACAAAAATAGGACGTCTCCGAGCATGGGAAACAACGTCGTCATTATTGGGGAAGTCATACGATCGACCGAGTCACAGAAACACAGAATGGCGCTTCAGAACGCTGCCCCTGCTCCTCATCTGTTTGGGTTTACTTCTCTCAGTTGGACGTCGAATCCGAAAATAGCCGAGAGAACACATGATTACAGTGATTAAGAGGCCAAATCCGTAATAGGAGTTAGTCGGCCTGACACGACGTGGTTCGAGTGCAGTTCAGACACGGTGTGATGCACAAGGGACACCAGATGCCCTTGAAACTCTGTCACACAGGAGCACTCAGGCATGACGCCTAACCACACACACTTAAAAATGTCACCCTATTCCCCCATCCGGTAATGGAAATCAATGCAGTACCCATCTATAAGGAAGGAGCCATCGTAGCGGAGATATCAGCCTCCTCTGAGACTCATTTGTGGGAGTGTATTTGTAGGATGGGGGATTTGGGGATGGTATTCTGTGACCTTCTGTGCTTTTCTGCTGATACGTGTATAAAGTCCTTGAATATGGAATTAACTTTACTAGACTGGCATGAAAAGTAACAAAATAAGCAAGAGGTCATCAATTTTACAGCATACACACTAGGTCAATAACATTACTCAAACGATTGTCCTTTCATTTTATTGAACACGCCAGATATTTTTGGGCTTCATTTAACCATAGTCATTCTAGTCTATGATTAGTATTCAATATTATTACTGCTATTTTGCTTATTAAGACAAACAGAACAACTACTAATGAACTACATACAAACTTTGAGCGACTCACAGAATGCTGGACTAGATGCCCAAGAAAGAAAGTAGCATGTATGGCGGTAGTACCACAAATCAAGCTAGTGTTCTACCCAAAAGCATATGACTGAAGTTAAAAATGAGTGAACAAAATGCACCAGGAGACAAAATCCAGACACCACCAGCTTTGCAGTCTACACCATTGGAGGTAGTTTGGCTTTGCAAAGACGGATGTTTCCATAGTTCTAAATCAGTTGCACTTAGACAGTTCGATAACACTATGTAACAAGTTTTGTTCGCAGCTTTTTAATGTTATATTCCAATTGCTTATGTCTAAAACAAATTAAAAATTGCTTACATTCGTCATAAACTTCGCTTTTGTGACCACGGCAACGAAAATTATGAATTTTTATTACAGAAACAGGTCACCAACAGGCATGCCGAAGTATGCTTTGTAGGCCTCACACATCTTAGCAGATGCTTCTACAGAGTACTTTTTCGCTCTTGTCTTTATAAAATGGTCACATACATAGCAAAATGCGTCTGCTGGATGTATGCAACCTCTTGATGCCATCTAAATGGACTAAGTTGCTGTGTACTGTAAGGAAAAAGGATGTCTCTCCAAACTCGATAAAAATGGTCAATCTTTATTCCATGCAGTATCAAAGTACAAGAGTGTACTGAGGATTCAGCAGAGCAAGACTGATCACCCGGTAGCAGAGTAAACACACAATATATACATTTGAAAGTAGTAGTGGTCCTTCCTAAGCTCCTCCTGTTACTGGGTGTTGGGGTGAAGTGTGAATACTGTCGTTATCAGAATCTGAATAGAGAATGAATTCACACCTGTCTGTCTAGGTCAGTTCCCCTTTGTCTGTGATGGCTGTTGCCCACTTACTATGCAATCCCAATCAATGAGATCATGTCTCTCCGTCTCTCAGGAAGGGCTATAGTGGCCCTATATAACTAGTTATACAGCTACCTACAATTCTGTACAGTCCCAGAAAGTTCTAGATAATTCTGGACAGTTCTAGAAACTTCTTGATAGTTCTCACAATTCCAGAAGCTTCTTAAGTATCTTGAAATATGGCGAATATCCTTAAAAATAGATCAAAATAAAATTATTTCAAAATAAAATGATTTCAAAATATCATTGTGCTGACCACAAAAGCAAAGTTTACAGGGAATAATAACTTTTTTCTATTCATTTAGGGTACAAACAATCAGGAAAACACACTTAACAACTGGGAACACAAAATTTTTTTTGAAAATGGTTTACATGGTGTATTAACGTATTTGTTGATAACCATATTATTTCATGACAAGGATTAGGACAAGCTTCAGGAATCAGCTGTACACGACAGGCTTAAAACAGCCAAGGGTACCAGCACAAAAAAAAACACATTCAGCAAAGACTGGCCAAAAAAAAGGGCCTTACAACAAGAACAAGAACATTTAAATTCCTTCGATTAAGAATTTGCAACCAAAGAATTGCAAAAAAAATTGAGATGCAAAGTACAGTCTAATTACCATTACCGACAAAATCCCAGAAAATAATCGCGATTTCATTTTTCGCCAATATTTCGCACCCCTAGTAGGGAGGAAAGTAACGTCCCTAATGCTTTCACCTGCTCTTTTTTACTGCGTTTTTTTTCTAGAACCCTATATGCATTTACACATGGTTGATTTTTGTCACTGGCATTTTACATAAGTGTGAAGCTTTAAGTTTTAGTATTACAACTTAGATAAGTGTCTAGGCAACGGTGAAGCAATGGTTTTTGTTCACTGCGCTATTAAAGACGACTCTACGCAGTCTCTACGTTACCCGACTCTTCAGCTCTCCAGCCAGAGCTTTCCAATGCCGTCAACACCAGTGCACAAACACGCATTGTCTACTTCTTCAGAATGAGCCTCATTATGCAACGCAGCATTACAGGGAATCGATAGTTTCATCTTCATCACCCAAAAGACTCACGTAACAGTAAATACAGTAAATAGTTGAATCGAACCTATGAGCTGTATGTGACTAATCTGGCCTCGAATTCAAGCAGTCTGAGCAGCCTTTGTTGGACGCACCGAGGTCTCATGATTACGACAGTTTGAGTCACCAGCGCGAGCAGAAAGCTATTCTTTGATGAAGCATCCACTGCTAAGTGAGAAAGGAAAGGGGATCACCCTCTGCCTGAGAAGGAAAACACATTGCTCAGAGAGTGAAGTGAAACAAACGATGAAAATTTGGAACCCACGACCTCCAGAGGCCCAAGTGAGACACTGCTCTGGATATGCAATCTGCAGGTTCTGGGAGAGGAAGCTGAGGTATTAATGAGCATGCAGTGTTTACTCTCTGCCTGAGGTTGTTTGTGTCCAGCAGCCTGAGGGAAAAGGAAATGGCCATGGGATGGAAATGGGCCGCATTCAACACGGAGACAAAGCCAGGAAGGGAGGGGGGTGAGACGAAGTGCAGAGGTGAAGAGGGACAGTGGCTATCAGCAGCCCGTCTCTCGTGAGTCAATCAAAAAGAACGAAGGTGACGTTCTGATTCACTGTTTTCCGTCTTAAACTATATGTTAGGATAAACAGGGTGTTCATCACGCCATGTAGTTTGGGATGCAACCGGAGACGTGATTTCTTCCATTCCGCAGCATTTCTGCAGCAGCAGCCCCCATTGTACACGACTAACACATTTCAAGACCTCATTTAAATTGTAAAACTTGCATAAAAGAAACATTTTAACGTTTATCTGATCAATGTCTTAAAACTTATAATAGGAAATAAAATACAAATCTGCCATATACATTACCAGTCAAAAGTTTGAACACATTTTGGACCCATTCAAACGTTTTTTCTTCATTTTTATTATTTTCTACATTGAATATTAGTATTGAAGACATCAAAACGATGAAGGGTCCTGCATGGAATTAAGTAGTAAACAAAAAAAGTGTTAAATGGACTGCGATAGGTTTTATTCTTCAGATTTTTCAAAAGTAGACACCTTTTGCTTTGATGGCAGCTTTGCAAACTCTTGGCATTCTCTCAATCAGCTTTAAGGTAATCACCTGGAAAGGGTTTCAGTTAACAGGTGGGCATTGTCAAGACTTAACTCCAGGACTTTCATGCCTTCTTAATGTGTTTGTGACCATCAGCTTTGTTGTGCAGAGGTCTGGCTGAAACAGAATCTAAAGTAAAAAACCTATTCTGGTTAGTTTAACACTTTTTTGTTTACTACATGATTCCATGCGTGTGCCCTCAGTTTGGATGTCTTCAGTATTAATCTACAATGTAGAAAACATTAAAAAAATAAGGAAAAACACTGGGTGAGAAGGTGTGTCCAAACTTTTGACTGGTACTGTATGTGTATGTACATATGCACATCCGAATGATGGGAAACTAGTATGAGCGCCCTGTGCAAAACCTGCTGAGAGGTAACGTTCATCTCTTTTCGTTTTGTGTTTCAAATTTTATAAAAGATCCAAAGATAAGGACAACTGTATTGTAGAGTACTAAATGTTTTCATGGTATTTTAATTAATATTAGTTTTTTTTTTTAAATAAAACCCTACGACAAAGTATCCAAACTACTATTTCGGTCAGTGTTAAATGGTGCAAACCTGTGTACCTATAACCAGGACTGTATCTGGAATACACAATTATGACTCGCCGTGGCACTACCCAGAGCGAGATGATGTGGTGTGACTTAACGATGCTTTGGAAATGGAACCGATTTGGCGCCAACGTAAAATATTAAAGCACGAGTCTGTATTTTTCAGCTTCGTTTTCAGACCATTTTCCATCAAAAATGAAAACATACGTTCCCAAAAGGGTGTGATTATCGGGGACGGCTGTCTCCATATGGAGGGGACATGCCGAATGTACAATGGGTGCGGACATGCCCATAACCTCTTACACAACCCAAGCTTGAATTACTGCCGTAAGAACAAACACACACAGAACCCATGCTCTCTGTGCATTAGCAGGCAAGGGATGATGGGATGGTGCATTAAAGAGACTGAAGAGCCTGGGAGTACAAAAATGGCTCCTGGCAACAGCAGAGCTACTGGCTGGCCTATCACAGTAAGGGAACTGTGGTGAACCAGTGCAGCGATAAATGTGTTTAGGAAGAAGAAAGCACTGAATATGAAGTAGCAAAGAATTCTGATAAAGTACTTCAGTCTTCAAAAAGCGTTACTTAAACTAAAGCAAAAGACCAACCAGTGAGGCAGAGCTACAATGTGCTTGCGTTTCCCCCATCAAAATGAACGTTCTTTAAGGAAATGGTAAACGCTGAAGCGGTAAGCCTTAACAACAGTCCAACAAAACACAATCACTTTTTGATCACACTTTGGATCTTGTCAGAAGAAATCCAAAAGATGGAAAGCTCCCTGTCACTCTCACTCCTCTTCTAGGCTGAAATCTGTCAGGTCACATCCACAAGAAATTTTCCCACCTAGCAGGCCACACCAGAGGCTCACCGGGAGCTCAACTCGGTTCACAGATCGGCGAAAAAAAGAAAGTGCATTCAGATAAAAATGACGGATCAAGACTGAAGCTCGGTCACAAGGACCTGGAAGGAAGACAGGGCAGTAAGAAAGTGATTTGAGGATGGCTAGTGTTAAAATACTACACACATATATACAGTGGTGTGAAATAATGTTTGCCCCCTTCCTGGTTTCCTATTTCTTTTTGAATGTTTGTCACACTTAAGTGTTTCGGAACATCAAACCAATTTAAATATTAGTCAAAAGACAACACAATTTAAAAAAAATGCAGATTTTAAATGAAGGTGTTTATTATTAAGCGAGAAAAAAATCCAAACCTACAAAATAAGTGAAAAAATGATTGCCCCCTAAACCTAAACTGGTTGGGCAATCCTTAGCAGCAGCACCTGCAAACAAGTGTTTGCGATAACTTGCAGTGAGTCTTTTACAGCGAGGAATTGTTGTAATTCAGCCACATTGGAGGGTTTTCCAGCACGAACGGCCTTTTTAAGGTCAGGCCACAGCATCTCAATAGGATTCAGGTCAGGACTATGGCTAGGCCACTCAAGTCTTCATTTTGTTTTTCTTCAGCCATTCAGAGGTGGACTTGCTGGTGTGTTTTGGATCGTTCTCCTGCTGCAGAACCCAAGGTCGTTTCAGCTTGAGGTCACGAACAGATGGCCGGACATTCTCCTTCAGGATTTTTGGTAGACAGCAGAATTCATAGTTTCATTTATCATAGCAAGTCTTCCAGGTCCTGAAGCAGCAAAACAGCCCCAGACCATCACACTACCACCACCATATCTTACTGCTGCTATAATGTTCTTTTTCTGAAATGCTGTGTTACTTTTACACCAGATGTAATGGGACACACACCTTCCAAAGAGTTCAACTTTTGTCTCATCAGTCCACTGAATGTTTCCCAAAAGTCTTGAGGATCATAAAGATGTGTTCTAAAAAAACTGAGAATGTTCTTTTCGCTCAGCAGTGGTTTTCGTCTTGGAACTCTGCCATGCAGGTCATTTTTGCCCAGTCTCTTTCTTATGGTGGAGGCATAAACACTGACCTTAACTGAGGCAAGTGAGGCCAACAGTTCTTTGGATGTTGTTGTGGGGTCTTTTGTGACCTCTTGGATGAGTCGTCGCTGCACTCTTGGGGTAATTTTGGTCGGCCGGCCACTCCTGGGAAGGTTCACCACTGTTCCATGTCTACGCCATTTGTGGATAATGGCTCTCACTGTGGCTCGCTGGAGTCCCAAAGCTTTAGGAATGGCTTTAGAACCCTTTTTTCTCAACTGTACCTGAATTTCTTTGGATCTTGGCATGATGTGTAGCTTTTAAGGATCTTTTGGTGTACTTCACTTTGTCAGGCAGGTCCTATTTAAGTGATGTCCTGACTGAGAACAGGTATGGCAATAATCAGGCCTGGGTGTGGCTAGAGACTGAACTCGGGTGTGATAAACCATAGTTAAGGCGGGGCAGTCACTTTTTCACACAGGGCCATGTAGGTTTGAATTTTTTTCTCCCTTAATTATAAACACCTTCATTTAAAAACTGCATTTTGTGTTTACTTGTGTTGTCTTTGACTAATTAAATTGGTCTGAGGTTCCGAAACACTTAAGTGTGACAAACATGCAAAAAATAAAAATAAAAATAGGAAACAAGGAAGGGGGCAAACGCCTTGTCACACCACTGTAACTCATGGCTTAATACTTAGGTGTAAACCCATAAAGGCCTGAGGTACTTATCCAAATTTGGATAAACAATCCCAAGTATGGATGCTCCAAAATAAAGATGAAACTGAAAGGTTTGTTTCTGATATTTATCCTTCCCGTGACCGGTGATTAGAGATCGCTTGTCTAATTAGACTCTGCACCAAAAAAGTGAAAAGTACCTTCATATTAGAGGCCTCGGTCTCCAGCTTTGTGAGGTGGTTCGAGTTGTCCTCGAGCTCTTGCCTCAGGTTGGAGTTTTCCATCTTCAGGGCCTCCACTTGCTTCAGCAGCTGATCATATGACGCTGCAGCCATCTTGGACTACCTCTTGACCTACAAAGCAAAGGGAATAAATCAACCACAAAACAATACACACAGTCAATAAAAAGGCATAGCGCCTAAAGAGGAATTTAGGGAAACTCGAATGCCAATCACCCCTGTTATTCAGCAACGTCACATGAACGATTCACGTCACCAACCACAGCGCACGTGTTTTAAAGCGTCACTGATGCAGCAATAAAAGCAGCGCAAGGGACAGTTGTTTTACTTCAGAGGCTCCGCTGTTTTTATGTGACTGAGAAGTCTTTTATGGCAGCGGTTAACAAGCCACTGGTTTTGGAATCAGCCACTATTTTGGGTTCAGCTATCGGAAAAATGTGGGATTGGTGCAATACTAGTATCATCTCAGTGAAAGTGACTCATGAGTTGAATAAGCACTTCTTGGCATATTCAAGACTTCTGATGTTACTATATCCTGTCTAACAATCTCCACGTCTCAGTGGTTAAGGTACTGGACTATAAACACAGCACTGCCAAGAAGCCCTGTTGAGGACTATAGCAGGTCCCTCAACCCTCAATCGCTTAGATCGGACCTGATAAGATTGAATCAGCTTGTATCCATGTGTGTGTGTGCGCCGGAGAGTTCCCTGTGGCAAGTGCCAGCCATTCACACCATGCTACATTAACAATACCGATCTCAGAGACAAAGGAATAAGACGTAACCCGAGAGTACGGAGCGGCACAGAGTCTCTCCTTGGGCAAGGCTGAAGTGTTATGTGATGAGCAAACGGTCAATAGAGAAGAAAAATACCCTGCCACCACCACACCGGGGCTTAAGTTACAAGATACAGTGGGGCAAAAAAGTATTTGGTCAGCCACTGATTTTGCAAGTTCTCCTACTTAGAAAGATGAGAGAGGTCTGTAATTTTCATCATAGGTACACTTCAACTATGAGAGACAAAGTGAGAAAAAATTTAATTGTAAATCATGGTGGAAAATACGTATTTGGTCAATAACAAAAGTTCAACTCAATACTCTGTAACACAACCTTTGTTGGCAATGACAGAAGTCAAACGTTTCCTGTAAGACTTCACCAGGTTGGCACACACTGTAGCTGGTATTTTGGCCCATTCCTCCATGCAAATCTCCCTAGAGCAGTGATGTTTTGGGGCAACACGGACTTTCAACTCCCTCCACAAATTTTCTATGGGGCTGAGGTCTGAAGACTGGCTAGGCCACTCCAGAACCTTGAAAAGCTTTTTACGGAGCCACTCCTTCGTTGCCGAGCGGTGTGTTTGGGATCACGGTCATGCTGGAAGGCCCAGCCATGTTCCATCTTCAATGCTCTCACTGATGGAAGGAGGTTTTGGCTTAAAATCTCAAACTACATGACAGTAGGTATGGCACAACTCAGAATTCTTCTTCATCCAAACACGAGTGGAGGTTTTACCAAAAAGTTCTATTTTAGTTCCATCTGACCACATGATATTCTCCCAATCTTCTTCTGGATCATCCATATGCTATCTGACAAACTTCAGACGGGCCTGGACATGTACTGGCTTAAGCAGGGGGACACGCCTGGCACTGCAGGATTCGAGTCCCTCTTGGCATAGTGTGTTACTGATGGTAGCCTTGTTACTTTGGTCCCAGCTCTCTGCAGGTCATTCATCAGGTCCTTCCGTGTAGTTCTGGGATTTTTGCTCACCGTTCTCATGATCATTTTGACCCCACGGGATGAGATCTTGCTTGGAGCCCCAGATCGAGGGAAATTATCAATAGTCTTGTATGTCTTCCATTTTCTTACAATCTTACAGTTGATTTATTCACACCAGCCTGCTTGCCTATTGTAGATTCACTCTTCCCAGCCTGGTGCAGGTCTACAATTTTCTTCCTGGTGTCCTTCGACAGCTCTTTGGTCTTGGCCATGGTTGAGTTTGGAGTCTGACTGTTTGAGGCTGTGGACAGGTGTCTTTTATATAGATAACGAGGTCAAACAGGTGCCATTAATACAGGTAACGAGTGGAGGACAGAAGAGCTTCTAAGTTACAGGTCTGTGAGAGCCAGAAATCTTGCTTGTTTGTCGGTGACCAAATACTTATTTTCCACCATGATTTACAATTAAATTCTTTAAAAATCCTACAGTGTGATTTCCTGGATTTTTTTTCTCATTTTGTCTCTCATAGTTGAAGTGTACCTATGATGAAAATTACAGACCTCTCTCACCTTTCTAAGTTGGAGAACTTGCACAATCAGTGGCTGACCAAATACTTTTTTGCCCCACTGTATGTGAACGCTGGAGCCGATCGTCTCCAGGTAAAGTCCAAGAAACAGGTATGGAGTTACAGCTGCAACTACTATGTTAAATATTTGTTAAACTTTTCTGGTCCTGATGTTTCAATCCACGATTTCTGATCCGGATCCCGATCAGAAAGCAAAGTTCACTAAACCAAACCCAACCAAGTCAGTTTTTTGATTATGTAAGGAGTGACAGCAGGAAATAAGTCATTACCTACGGCAGGAAGAATGGCTACAACAAGTTGAGAGATGGAGATAAATAAATAACTGATTTACAAAATCCAGCAGATTCCTTAAGCCTTTCAAATTGAATGATGCTCCGTCATCAGATCACATGATGTCACACTATGTATTGCCAAAAGGGCAGATGGCTATCGGAGCATCAAGAATCGGATTTGATCTTTGCATGAATCGAAGTTATTGTACAGCATCTAATCACATCCACAAAACAGCCGTCAGATGTCTCTTAATTCCAACAGTTTGAACGTCAGGAATGAGTGATGAAAAACGAAGTCTTCAACAGTCCCTCACTAACCATGTTACAAAATGGAGCTCAAACGTCTAAATAACCGGATCGTTCTTTCTTGTTGATAGGAAGGGAACTCGAAAAGGTGTCTGATTTTAAGGGGTGGTATGTTTTGCAGGTTGGCAAATTCTATCCCCAATCAATTGGACAAGTATTGTTTGGCGATTCCCCATTTTTATTCTAAAATATTTTTTAAAATTCAGATTTGTATTTAAATGAATTCATTTCCATAACAAACAGCAGAATTGGTCATCCTTGATTTCAATCCAAATTTCTCAAGACAGACCCAACCCACACCCACCAGAAATAAACCATTCATATCTTTCAAATCGTGCGCCATTCTGAGTAACGTCATGAAATCACCATGTGTCGTCCCACTCGGGACGTGAATCAGCTATTTGTCCAGCTGTACACACAACCTGCAGTTGTTCAGGTCAAAAATATGTATTATACATACTAAAGTTTGGTATTATCCTCTCACTGACAAGGCGGGACCACTGTAATTCAATGCATTTTAATAATAGAAAAAAGGCACTCTGTACATATATTTTTGGCTCCTGTTTGGAATATTATGTCATGAAAAGAGCAGGTGCCAAAAATAGTCACGCAGAGACTGTAAGAGAAAAACACACACACACACACACACAGCAAAAATCAGCCTTTATCACACACAGCTGTTTATCTCTACACCACTTTAACCACAATCGGCTAAGCAGAAAACCACCGAGCAGAACCTAACCCCTTCTTTAAACCCCCATACGATATTTTGCTATATCTGGACTAACAGAATGGGCGGTACACTGAGGTCAGCTTGCTTTTTAGATTTTATTACGGGTTGGTATATGATGGTGTGGGTTGCTCGTTGGTTGGCTGACTCCTAATTTGCGGGACTGGGAAATGAAAGCACTAAAAACACTATCACGTATCATTTAAAGTCAGGTGGGCGTGGAAATGGGTTCTCGTGCCTCGTACACATGAAGTGGTGTTGGGGGGGGGGGGAGGACAGAGGGTGACTAAGCGGCAAGAAACCACCTCAGTGACCCAGTTTGAGGCCTTTTTTTTTTTTGAAAAGTCAACCCAGATATGGACCCCAGAGAACCCCCCCCCCCAGAACAGCAACAACAAACCCTTCTGAGCCCTGAGTGATGGACTGACGTCCCATTCAGGGTACGCATCCCTGCAACCCCTCAATTACAAGGGGGGTCCAGACCGCCCCCCAAACCAAGCCACACCAACACAGAATAATAAGGGATTTTAATTAAGAACAAAATATTAAGAAGAGGCATTTTTCTGTCTAGAGTCAGAGTATTTAAATCGCTTGGCCTTCTTCGGCGTCCATGTTGCTCTCAAAGGCAGGCTGCATCTGCATGGCTGTAGGCTTGCTCGACCAAAATGGCTCCTCCAAAACTAACTGCATTAGAGGTAACATCAAGATAACCAGCTTTCCCATCTCTCATCCCGTGTTATCGATGTTTAGGGCATTTTGCCCTATATGGCCATCCATAGCATAGCAATAATGGCTCGGGGTGATCGTCAGGAGAGGCGGCCAACTGCCACAGAAATCTGCTGACACACATATGCTAACATAACGTGCTGATTGTGAAGAAATATAGCTTTAACGCATGTTAATTTAGTAGCCTTTCTGCGATGAAGAGTATTTAAAATGATTTTTTAGAACCAAAAGATTGCAGACGTGATCAAGCGAGATATTAGATGAAGAAACAGCCAGCATATGGGACGTAGAGGAGGCTTCGTGTTGCACAAAAAAAAAAAAACCTGACCATCCACCTGCTGTCAAAACCATCCCATACTCCAACTCGATGCAATCCGTTCGGGTAGAAGGCAGCATTTTTGCATTCTGTGAACCCGCAGAAGTGTGTGAGCGCGCAAGACAAAAACCCTAGAGCCTAAAAAAACCCTGCAGTCAAGCCACAAGAGCGCGGATGCCCTTCCCTTCGGTCCACAAAAACACCGCGGGGCTGCTGCTCGCACCCGACGGCACACACCTCCAGCCACGAGCTGCAGATTTTTTTTTTTCCTTCTGAAAGCGGACTGCGATTCACAGCCAAATCCTGAGCAAGCACCTCCACCATGACACATCTGCTTTGTTCAAGGCTCACCTGCAAACCAGCAGCCCTTCTGTCCTCCCTCATCTCGCCTCAGACCCAGCATTTAGCGTTTCCGCCTTAAAAGATACGAGATAACAATATTTTCAGTGCGTCCCCTCTGTTCGAACTGCTTCTGTTCGAGCCTTTTTGCGGCTGATGAAGCAAGAACTGGAGAATACATGCACATCCCCCACACCCACCCTCGCCTCTCGACGAGCATCAATACAAAAGGCTCAGAGGAACCGCCTCACACGCATACGGGCGCTGCTTTCTCTCCCCGGCAGCTGCACCGAAATAAAAGCAGCCACAGCCTCACCTCCAGCAAAGGATGGAAAAGCACAAACCTACCCCATTGCGATCCCGGTGACAGCATCCATCCCTTCTCCGCTTCGAGCTGCCTCTTTTTTTGCACGGCAGCATCCAGCCAGCCCAATCACATGGGTTAGGGGAGGGAGAGCCAATCAGAATGCTCGTCAGCACAGCGGCTGCCGGTTGCTGGCTCGCTCCTGAATTGCAGCTGTGTCCCTCGACTCAATTGGAGCTCTCATAAGCAAGAGAGTGGACGGTGGAGAGGGTGGAGGGAAGGTGTAGCAGGGGGGTTGGGCCTGGACACGGGGTCTTAAGGTCATGCAATCAATAAGGTAACGCATTATTATGTTCCTATTACAGCCTGTTACAGTCCTAACTATGATATGTAGCACAAACAGAAAAACAAATTATTTTTCAGCACGGTTTGTGGTTCTATGTCCCAGGTGGGTATGTTCTCATGGGCTACATCAGGTCAAGCTGAGGCTGGTACTGGCTCACCAAAGCTAGACAGTTGAAGACTGGAAAAACATAATGTATTTGGACTGCTGCTCAGGCAGAGACAGAGTCAGAATTTGGTGCCAACAGCACAAACCCATGGACTGACCCATCTTCCAAAGGCTACTACCCGCATGATAATGTGCCAGGTCACAAACCTAAAGGTCTTAAAACAGTTTCATAAAGATGGCGATCTGAATCAAAGAGAAGACCTTCGTAATGAAGAACCTGCAGGAACCGGTGACGCAGCCATGCCAACGGAGCACAATCTCAAAGGAATGGTTCCAAACACCTTGTGGAATCCATGCCATGAAGTACCTGGAGAGTCTGGAGCTACCCAGCTTTACTACTGCATTCCTAATAAAGTGTTCGATGAACGGAGGGGTTTTCGGGTATAATGCAACGTGGAGGTAACATGCCATTGCAAGTAATAACTCGTCTCTGTTCAGGCACAAAGTTACAACCTAGACGATGCACGTGTGACTTGCATGGGGAAAACCGTATCCAATGTTCTGGGTAGCCCCTCCAAGACATGGTTTTCTCAACAACCAAACACTTTGTAGTTAAACTAGCAGTCGAACGATGGGTTTCTTAATGGCAGATGCCAATGCCGAGAGCAGGGTGACCGATAGCCGACAGCTTTTGTACCAGATTAACTTTTGTCATAGTTTTTAGAACTGTTGGAGAGAGAGTCCTTTTCTCAGGTAGGAACTGGGGACGGTTGTAGCTCTTAGAACGCAGTATACAGGGACTTTTCCAGCTCCTACTTCAAAGTAGGGCCTTTTCTCAGCACATAGGAACCCTGAAGTGACGTAGGTAGGCAGTGACTGGTCCAGAGATAAGGGTTGAGGACAACCTTCATTTTAAATATACTTGTACACCGGTAGCTGTATGAACAACAGATACTTTCACAAAAAATGGAAACCAATACTGCAAACCAATACAGGCCCTGAAATGTGGTTCTTGTGGGAACCCAAGAACTTCCAAATTGAACAGTTTGGTGCGAAAATAAACACGCCTTCCTCACAGATTTCCCTTTGCTTTAGACTGTAGCGAATAAAAACGTTACCTGTGAACACTGGAACACGTACAGGACTGAATTATCTTTAGGAGCTCTGCATCAATATCGAGCATTTCACAGCGTTACCAGGCAGAAGAAAAGCCGGCTAAATTTAAACGCAACTAAATGAAACTATTCTTAAAAACTATTTCAGCTCTGGCATCGCATCGGTCTCAGACCCATTTATAGGCTGAACAACTCTGCTATTTGTACCATGCGACACTGTCACAGAACTGGAGCCTTAAGGATCCTCTGAATAAGCCCTTGTCTACATTAGGCTGAAGCATACTGAACGGACTGAATTTTTTTTTTTTAACTGTGGACATAATGGAAATCCTGGGAGCAGGAGGAGGAGGATGTACTCTGGTGGGGTTTTTTCATGTAAATGAGGTCTCTGAAAGACTTTAAAACGAACACTGCCAAAGACTTGCTCGGTCTTCACTCTCAGAAATGGCTTACAAAGGACTGACGGACGCGAAAATGGTCCAAAACGTAGAAATAAAATAAACATTAGGGCATTTCACATGTATGGTTAGTGATTAAAAACTGTGGGCAAGTAACTAAACTCCATGAGCCAATCTCTCCAGTGCTACACAATCTCCGTCAAGGTGTACACTGACCAGCTTGCTACTTTATTAGGTGCACCAGTTTATTTGCTCGTTAAGCCCAATATCTGATCAGCCAATCACACGGAAGCAACTCAACGCACTTAATCAAACCGAGCATCAGAATGTGGAATCAAGGTACTTTAAGTGACTTTGAACGTGGCACGGTTGTTGGTGCTAGATGGGGTGGTAGGAGTATTTCAGAAAATGCTGATCTACTGGGATTTTCACACACAGCGCCATCTCAAGGGTTTACAGAGAACAGTCCGAAAAATAGAAAATAATCCAGTGAGGGCAGTTCTCTGGGTGAAAAGTAAATGTTGATGCCAGTGGTCAGAGGAGAATGGCCAGACTGGTTCGAGCTGACAGAAAGGCAATGGTGACTCAAATATCCACTCATTACAATCGAGGTATGTAGAAGAGCATCTCTTGAAGCAAATGGGCTACAGCAGACCACACATATTCTACAATTCAGAGCCTCACCAAAACTAGACGATAGAAGATTGGACGTTGCCTGGTCTGACGAGTCTTGATTTCTGCTGCGACATTCATATGGTAGGCTCAGAATCTTAGGTAAACAACACAAAAGCATGGATCCATCCTGCCTTGTATCAGCGGCTCAGGCTGGTGGTGGTGTAATGGTGTGGGGGCTATTTTCCTGGCACACTTACCTCCAACTGAGCATTGTTGCTGACCGTGTGCACCAATTCATGAGCTTCTGACGGCTCCATCCAGCAGGATAACACATGTCCCAAAGCTCAAATCATCTCAAACTTAACATGCCAAGGAGTTCACTGTATTCAAACAGCCTCCACAGTCACCACATCTCAATCATGAAGTTGAACGCAAAGAGTCATATCATGGATGTGAAGCTGGCAAATGCAGCAACTGTGTGATGCCATCAGGTCAATTTAGTCCTGAGGAACGGTGCCAGGACCTTGTTGAATCTATGCCACGAAGAATGGAGGCAGTTCTGAAGGCGAAACAGGGTGCTACCCTCTTGGTAGAACGTTTTATATTTCAACTGTTACATTGCAGGTGCATGTCGCATGTTTATACTACGATATCAAGCGTTACCTATTCTAAACCACTTAATGGCGTGAGGTACATTCAGATAGCGGTCTACTTCCATAGAATTACCATGAGCCACATGCTCAATTAGAAGTGAAAGCTCCATCTGCGTCGGTGTTATGTTCAGCCCTTGGACTACAAAACCGTCTGGTATGTCAAGATCTAAAAACAAGGCTTAGAATAGACTCCGAAAGATGATCTGTAATTTCCTCTGGTGCTAATCCATTAAGAGCTCGAGAAACTCGACTAAAGTAGAGCGTAAGGTGATATCGCATGAGTGTGTTACGAATCGTCGCTTAGGCTTTTATTGTAATCACATCCATAAACGTGTAGTCAAGGCAAATCACAGTGGTGCCTCCAGAACCACATTATGAGCCACACTGCATGTTTTAAGTACTTCTCAGTCAGGATTACTGACTTCATTGCTAAAGATGAACTGAAAAAAATCCACCTTTCTGGTTCAGTTGCTTAACCGCATGTTGAAAACGCAGCTAGGTGGTAAGGGCCAGCTGCGAATCCAGGAATCTGAAGCGGTCCTCAATACACAAGCTCTCCAGATCCTACAGACTCCTAGATCCTCTCTTCAGCTCACACCACAGGTTTCACTGAAGCTGCTGGAAGGTCCATTAATGACTCAGTTGTAATCAATGTAGGATGCATTACGTCTTCCGGTACTTCATGAAGCCAGTGAAGCTGCATATTAAGGTTCAATATGGAGGAGAAGCAGCCACAGAGCATCACAGATCCTGCACCATACTTAACAGTGGGTGTATATTCACCTTCATGCACCAAATGTGCTTTCATAAAAATAGTTTTCACGAAACATCTTTATTTACCTACAAATCAAAGCAAAGCATGATGTTTAACCCCAGTTAACCTGGTCCAGGCCGGATGAGGGTTTGGGGTCAAACTGGAAACAGGACAACCTGCATGTCACAAGCCCAAATATTCAAACCCAGGTCCTCAGGAACTGAGTTTTCCACAAGTTGGCTCTTGGCACATAAAAAGAGCTGCTTTTGTAGCTACAGAACAGCCAAAGTAAAACGTCAAGGTATTTTGGACACTTCGTGGCATCAACATGTCAGTCTGGCTACACAACATGTTACCTACACGTAAACAAACACAGTACAAACAAAAAAACAAGCTTCAATATTGGCCCATAGATGCTGTATGTGATGTTCGTATTATAAACGGGAAACTGGGCACAGCAGAACCCTTCACGGCAATCCGGACACCATTAGAACTAATGGTAAATACTGTTGGCTCGCAGTAACGGTTCTCCGTACACAACACGCAAACGGTCCGCGTTGCTGTTTTTGCACCAGGAATTGTTTGTTTGGTACGAAATAAGGACGAGGAAACAAACGATGAGGAGTTTCTTACATTAAATGTGGTGAATACAATATAATAATTACGCATTTTTGTGACTTCACTCAAAGTCCGAAACGCACTGCCGATAAACGTGCTCTATAGCTACATGCATTACATTATTATCAAAACACCCTTATAAGAGTATAAACACACCCAACAGGAAAGACAATACAACAATCACCGGTGTTATGTTCATCATTTACGCCCCAATGACAGACATGTTTGTATGCACAGTAGTTTATTAGCTTTAGCAAACCGGCTATCAGAGGTAGTAACGTTAAAAATCTTCTTACCTGCACAAACATCCGTCCAGTTTTCCCAGTTCCGCGACTTTTAACGTCCCGTGCAGAAAATATCCGTTAAAAACATTATTCACGCCCAGTTGAACCCCAGACCTCGCTTCGTCTGGCGCTGAAGTCACTTCTCTCGGCTCGGGACTAAACTTTTTCTTTCTTTTGTGTCTCAATTCTCCAGCAGCCTCACTCGGACGCTTGCGCCATATTGTAGTTGAACGGCTGCTCTTGCGCATGCGTACAGGTGGTGTGCTGAATGCTGCCAACTAGCGACGCGCTGGTGAAAGTGCATCCTTGTGTGTTTGTTTCTTGTGTTGCAACGAAGTGTGTTTATTGTAGTGTTCTGCCTTCCTTTATTTGTTTGTTGTACTGTGTTGTACTGTGATTTAGCAGATGGTAAGATTATGTGTAGTCATTGTTGTATTACACTATCAAGTGTGTTTTCTGTCGTGGTGCTTTGTCCTGTGTATTTATTGTTTTGTTGCAGTGTGTTGTTTATTTATTGATTGGGTTGTGTTGTATTTACTGCATTATTACACTGTTCTGTGTGTTCATTGTTTTGTTGCACTGTGCATGTGTATTTATTTCTGGTGTTGCGTTGCACTGTGCTGTGTATTTATTTTTGTGCTGTGTTCCACTGTTCTACATATTTATTGTGCTGTGTTGCACTGTCCTGTGTATTCACTGTGTTGCATTGCAATGCAGTATTTATTGTTGTGTTGCATTGTTCTGTATGTATTGTGTTATTCCACTGTGCTGTGTATTTATTTTTTGCTGTTGTTTTGCACCATAGTGTGTTTTTGTTGTGTTATTGCACTGTCCTGTGTATTCATTGAGTTGCATTGCAGTGCAAATATTTATTGTAGTTTTGCACTTTTCTGTATGTATAGTGTTATTTCACTGTGCTGTGTATTTATTGTGTTATTGCACTGAGCTGTGTATTTATTTTTTTGTGTTTTGTTGCAGCATGGTGTGTTTTTGTTCTGTTATTGCACTGTACTGTGTTTTCATTGTGTTGCACTTTGGGTTTTTTTTGGGGGGGGGTTGTGTTGTGCTGTGCTGTCCTGTGTATTCATTGTATTGCATTGCAATGCAATATTTATTGTTGTGTTACACTGTTCTTTATGTATCGTGTTATTGCGCTGTTCTGTGTATTTATTTTTCTGTTTTGTTGCACCATAGTGTGGATTTGTTGTGTTATTGCACCGTCCTGTGTTTTCATTGTGTTGCACTTGTGTTTTGTTTTTATTTTTTGATGTTGTGCAGTGCTGTACTGTGTATGTATTGTGTTGTATTGCACTGCGTGCTATAAGTTGTGTTGTACACTTCCATGTATTTATTGTTTTTTGTTGCACCGCCCTGTGTATTTATTTAATGTGTTGTACTGTACTTTATATTTATTTATTGTGTTGTTCTGCATTGTGATGTGTATTTGTTATTACACTGTCCTGTGTGTTTATTGTTATTACACTGTCCTGTCTATATATGTTGTTGTACTGTGCTGTGTATTTATTGTGTTGTTGCACTGTTCTTCATATTTATTGTGTTGTGTTGTGTCGCTCTGTCCTGCATATTCATTGAGTTTATGTGTATTTACTGTTGTGTTGCACTGTGCTGTGTATTTATTGTGCTGTGTTGCACTGTGCTTTGTATTTATTAATTATTTATGTTGTACACTCTCGTGATTGTATTGTTTTTTTGTTTGCACCGTGTATTTATTTAATGTGTTGTACTATGCTTCGTATTTATTTATTGTGTTGTGCTGCATTGTCCTGTGTATATATTTTGTTGTACTGTGCTGTGTATTTATTGTGTTGTGTTGTACTATATATTGTATTTATACAATTATATGTTGCATTACATTACATTGCATTTAATGAAGAACTCAAGTTATGGAATAAATCAGTAATAAGGAGAGTGGGGTCTTTGCACTGTCGCGTACACTTTGGCAAACTGTGTTGCATAGGCAGCACCAAGAGGGCACCAGGGGGCGCTCCAGCTAAACATATAGTTGTTATGGTGAGCCATGATCATGTATGATTGACCCGTCCAAGAATACCAGGTATGTATTTTCATATAGTAACTGATATGACAACACCAGCTGAGAGAATATCTTTCAAAAGACTGGTGTTACCTTCATTTTGTCCCAATTTTGTTCAATCTGTGATACAAGTGATTAGCCAAAACATTAGGACCTCTGACAGATGATGGCAGGGTTTGTAGAATGCTCTCAGTGAGCAGTGGTGAGTACCTACCGACAGTGGTCTGAAAAGGAGTGAAGCAATGTCGAGCCTGTTGGGCTACTCTGGTACAAGTCACAGAAAAGTTTATTGCTGGTTATGGGAAGCTTGTGTCTCACCACACAAGGCAACACACTGTTCTGGGTATTTGGCTGTGTAGGCCAAGACCATCTTATCCACCCTCTAATGGCGCTTTCCCACCACATGATATTGGCTCCACTCAATTCTACTAGACAGTACTCACTTTTGGTACCAGATACTCCGTATTTAACTGTAGATGTAGTACCTGGTGGCGGTTCAAGTGGGGGGCCAGGATGGGGCCAGTGGCCATGTTAGACAGGTCGGTTGCTACATAAATGTGCATTGTCGCTTGTGTTTGCAAGAGTGGGTATTGCAAGAGTTATGGGTCCATGGGTGGGGGGAAAAGCTGGTTGTTATGGAATAAATTGCCCCCCCCCCCCCCCCCGGCCCCTGCTGGTTCCCCTAGACCCAGTAACTGATCGTCCATTCAGGTAGTTATCATTAAAAAAACATTTTACATTTATGTCATTTAGCAGACTTACAATTTAGTCTTACAATCCAAAGCAATTGTGGCTTACTGGCCTTGCTCAAGGACCCAACAGTGGCTGCCTGGGTTTTGAACTGTGGGACTCTTCTTGTACATAGTCCATTACCTTAATCACTAGGCCACCACATTCCCTTCAGGTTGAGTGGCCACTGAATGTCAGAACTGGACTTTAGAACAACGGGAGAAGGTGTCAGGTCCAATGAGTCCTGTTTTCTTTTACATGACATTGACGTACACATGTACATGTACCTGTGCACTACTTACTTGAGGAAGTAATGACATCAGGATGGACTGTGACAAGAAAACAAGCCAGTGGAGGGACTGGGTAAAATTCTGGGTTTGGGCATTCATGTGGACATCAAGTTGTCACAAAACTTACCTCAACATCGCTGCTGAACATGTGGTCATGATATTCTGCACCTAATGTATAATGTAAGAGTCACATGAAGTATACGATACTGGATATTTTTCCAATATTACTTCTAAACAATTAAGAAATAAAATACATCTTCCCTCTAATCCGTTTATCCGACAGATGGCAGAAAAGTTTTGCTTTTCGAAGCCCCAGAGTCCGACTGGTAAAGTGAAGTGAACGAGGGCGGAGTCCCAGAACAATTGCTCTGGTAAGTGGGCTGTATCTCAAATAGCTTTGTTTCTGACACATAGTACACTACGTAGCAGTCTTTGATGGTTATTTTTGAGCCTGGCGTAGTGCACTAGTGTAGGGAATGAGGAGGGGTTTGGGATTGTGCCTTAGCTGTGGCGCTCCTTAGCAACGGGGCGCTCGAGGAGTGAATTTACGGTGCCTTCAGTTTCAGGACGGCACGGAACATTTTTGAGGTGGAGTACTGACACGAAAAGTCATGTTTCCCGCATGAAAAATTGGTCTAGAACACAAAACCGAGGCAAGAGGAATTACTTTTGGGATTCGGGAGGAGAAATACACCTGCCAGCCGGGATCAACGCTTGTCTCGTGCGGCTCGTCAGGCGTCTGTTGAGGAGTGTTTTCGCGCGAGCCGTCAAAGGAAGATGCTTAGGAGATGCTAACATTTTCGCTTATGAGCGAGAAACAACTTAAAAAAAAAAACAACCCAATAAACAAAAGCGTAGCTGTTTCGTTCTTACAAACACAAAATCCGTGCGGACAAAGAAACTCGGTGCGTGGAGGTTTCTTAAATGTCATTATGAGCCGAAACTGACATTGACATGAATGGTAGCACCAGGATAAATTTATAGCTGCATGTATGTACGCATGTATGTGTTTTGGACATTTTTGAAGCACTGAGGATTCAAAAACTGTTTCCGAGTAGTAAATATGAGCTGTTTCTGCTCCACACAAGAGGAATTCTACTGCGAAGTGCTGCTTCTGGACGAGACAAAGCTCATCTTAACCACCCAGCAACAGGGCATTAAGGTAAGAGACCTGCTCTCTTAAAGCCCTTAAGGGGTGGCTAATATGGCAAAAATGTCATACCGTGATATTTAAACTGAATACATTACCACGATATACGATTTGCAACCTGATATATTTTTTCTAGATTAACCCTGAAGCCATTTTATAAAGAAGTAAAGATGCTTATAGTTCAGTGCTCAAAGAAATGAGGTAAAATAAGCTAAAATTGGTGCCAGATATAGTTTATTCTGCAATGTCTTGTCAGACGAGGTTGCAGTCAGAAGAACAACGAACTACATCCACATAATGCCGAAAAGCAGTTATCCTGGTAAGGGATACAGGCACTTTCTTCAGGAACTGCCATTTAACAGAGCCATGCCATTTAATGTAAGCTGGACTAGTGTAGTGTAAGACCAGATCTTCAGCTGATGGCCACTCTGATGTATTAGACATTATTAAGAGCAGTGTCAGTGGAGATGCGAGTTAGAAAAGTGACTGGTGAACATGGTACAATGTTCATCCAAATCCCCAGACCTTAGTCCCACCAAAAACCGGGGGTGAAGGCGTCTTAATGTGATACAGTAGCTGGCCATGGCTTCTTCTTAAGACATTTTTGTCCTGTCTCTTCTCACCTGGGTAATCGTTGGCCCAAACTCTGCAGTTTTACGAGTTGGATACGCACTTTCTCTCACGCACGTCATCAAGGTGTGTCACGTTACATGTTCTTAATTGTTAATGTGAGCTGAGCAGGTGAGCCCTTTGGTGACCCCCCCGCATATTTGAGCATATGGTATGAGCGCTGGTCGCAACAATATCTCTATCTCCCAGCGCTTCAGTATAACGACTGCATCTGGCCCTCAATTGGAGTTTAAAATGATTCATCACACATGAATGACATAGACAGTGTGACGCTCTGGGCGGTGGTCTGCTGGGAAACCTTTGGTCCTGGCATGTGGATGTGGAATAGTTTGAGGAGCATGGTGGACAAAGGTGTTGCCCTCGCCTCCAAATTCCCCTGTTCTCTATCTGATCACTGTGGGATGTGCTGGACAAACAAGTCCCGATCCATGGAGACCCCACCTCGCAGTTTACAAGTCGATACGAGGAAGGCCTGTACAGAATTTAGAAAGTGGTTGTAATGTTAAGGCTGATTGGTGTGTATTCCTGTTATACCTATCATTTTGGTACACGTTTTAGGTGTTAGGTGTTACCCTGACCAGATAAAGCATGGTTAAGAGGTGGAAAACCATAAATAAATAAATACTGAAATCTTTTCTATTTAATGAAACGATAAAAATAGTGATAGTTTGTAACCCTGGACTAGATTGATTGTAGAAATCAACGCTTTTGTGAAGCTGAAAAAATGATGGCGCCACCTGGGGTTGGGCCGCATTGTCGTCTTCAGGTAATAGCGCTATATATGGTATTTCCGCCATGGGCGATGACGACGCCAACTGTATACCAAGGAAAGTATTCACACGTTTTATTACAAAATCTAAAACAATCAGAACGTCGAACATCTCTGTCTGACCACTTTTCAAGGAATGAAAGGTGCTACTCGTGGTATGATTTATGATTTATGGTTTCAGCCAAACCATTCAATTGTGCGAAAGTAATGACAGTCTATTGGGAGGGAGTGTGAGGTGTGTATTATTGGAAAGATATTCAGTATAATATTCTTTCAGGGTTATTGGCAGGTCATTCAAGGAGATGTGAAGGCATAGATGGGGATGCTATGATCAGGAGCATTTCTGAGACATTGAGCTATAAATGATGAATAATTTATTAATCTTACCAGAAAAGAGAGGAAACAAGTCACGGAATAGCCTATTTTTTATATTTAAAAATGGTCACATGTTCAATTTCACTTACATTTGACCTTCTTCACCACTCGTTTCAAATACGATGGACGAATTTGGAACTGAAACAGCCTCCAGCACCACACACAGCACTCCCGAGTCCGGTTTATAGTGTGTTCCTATTGTTTGCCTTTGAAACGTTTGCTACATATAAATAAATAATCAGAATGAAAAGCGTTCTTAAATCCTCACAACACCGACTATAAACAGAAACGAATGACACGGTGGATGAACGAAAGCTGATCTGGTAACTAATGTATTTGGCACCACCTACTGGCAATTGTGTCAATAACAGCGTCCTTGTCTAAAGATTCTGTGTTTTTTGACTGCTCCGTCGGTGCTTTAAGGTAGGAAAATCCAGCAGGTGCTTCACATTTTTAAAACCCATCACCATTTTTTAATCCCGTGGTATCCCAGAATACGTCATATCGCCCAGCCGTAGTACCACCTCAAATTATTGCGACGTTCATCCCAGGCATACCCGGGAATGAACCGTGTTGCTACTTTTCATCAGCTCTCTACGGACTCGAGACCTTTCAAAGCTTGTCGTAAGTCCTTTTTGTGTCGTCCGACTACACACTTGCTCGTTCACCTACGCTCGCATAGACGCCCTGGCTGCACAAAGACCCCATTGAGTTTGCCCACAGGGTGTGTGGGATTTAGCGTGAAGAACAGAGACGCTCACGTGTTTCTCTCCACAAAAGAAAAGCCACCAAGGTGAAGTTTGTTTTCTCTGGCCGGTCCTCGCCGTGGCCTCTTGGCATGTGGTAATATTTTAACAAAAAACGAGGCATTTTTCTTTGCTCATGACCCAGAAGGAAACTCCCTGGCGCTGTGTAAATCAACACTGTTTCTCTAGTTTCTACCAGTGGCCTCCGTAACCCGTACTCATTGTGTCGCCGTGTCTCTGCACGGACAGATTTGTGCTTTATCCTGTTTAGTGTCCTCTAAGCCAGACTGGATCTTTTCGCTTTGTTCCTACCAGAACAAATCACATCATTTATTGACATTAATAGGTGGAGACGTATCAATTAGCGATCACAATGTGTACAAGCTTCACTGATTCAGCTTCAGCACACCTCTCCTGTTGGTAGGATCAGGAGGGGGAAGGTGCAGTGTTATATTTGGGAGTGTGCCTGGTGCCTGACACACACTGGCGCAGCTTGAGCACAATGGACGCGGGATCTGTCTGTAGCGTAGGTTTGATGGGACGGAATAGATTTGCCATGACTGGACCACAAGTGGACTAGCCTAATGTTTTGGATCAGAGACCACAGCAGTGGTGTTTAATGGGGTTTTTAATAATGGTAGCATCTGTCAGTTGCCAGACAGCATGTGTTTTGTTTTATGCGCTGCCAGTAAGTTAATCTGTCACCGGTTTTCGCTTGTCACTTACCAGTAAGACAACCAAAGCGCTTAACGTGACGTACTCGTGAATTTGACACAGGTAGTTGATCTGTCTAGTCAACTGCTTAAGAAAAGTAGTAGTTTATTAGTATCTTAGTAAAAGGCCACAGAAACTGAAAGGTGTCTTGAGAAATATGTCTGGTATAGGTGCTAGAACACGTCACGCTACGATGAAACATACGCGTCATGATGATGAACATATTAGCCACGCGTTATGCACCTGTGCTGCGTTAAAACGTCTTCCACAATAATTGACTCATTAATTTCTTCTGTGCCGGTGCATTTCTCTCTTTGATGTGTTGTTGTTTTGTGGCTTTCCTGCCCAGACTTTGTAATTTGTGAAAGAGCCAAAACTTGTGGCTGGCTTTAGTATTTGCGGAATGCCTTCGCTGGCATTGATAGGGTCTCTTGACATCTGGAGAAAATGTGGAACTGTAGATAAATCTCATCATGCCGCTTTTGGAAGGGACATCTCAAAATCTCAAACGCCACCCGATGTAATAATAATGCTGCTTTACCTTACGTAGCCCCTTTCCAAAGTGAATTCCAACGTTGTTGGGGTTGAAACATTGAGCTATATCATGTAACTACATATTGGCACGCGTTCCTGAAACCTTCCCGTGACAGTTTAGCCTGAGGGGATGCACCTGACTGGCGAGGATGTTCAGATATCCTGTGGCATTCCTACGTTTTCCCACTTTTTTAAAGCAGCATGTCTTCAGCAACAGCCAAGCTTTGCGTATTCTGCGAACGCTCCACAAAATACTTAATAATTCAGTAACTGCAGAACGATCCGATCAACGAGTATACATGCACGGGTTTACACAGCTCAGGCAATAATCAGATTTTGCAAAAATCTGCCTTGCAACCAGCCAATAATCTCACGCAAAAATGTGACATAAACTTCAAACTTTAATATTAAATAATCAAACTCTTCATTTTCTCGAGTATATACTTCGTTTCAGAATCTCCCAAAAGTGTTCGAAATCTGTTTTGCTTTAATTCTGGGGTTGCCAGATCCCATGAGAAAAAACTTGTGGGAAAGTCAGTGGGAAAAGAGCCCAAATAAAGCCATTTCTTTATAGTAAGCAGACCTGGACCTGGCAACCTTGGTTAGTCTTGCGTTGGCAACCTTAGGTTTCGGGTGGTGTATTAATAATAAATAAGGAGTCCTTGGATATGTTTGTGGTTCCAGAATGAGAACCACAGCAGGAGGTTATGTGTGATGCCCACCGAGGATGGTTTCTGGGTATCGCAAGTCAAACTTCTACCTCACCAGAACTTCAATTACTAATCTGATAAAAGTTGGATTTCTGCAGTTATCTGATTTTTCTTGTAAAAATGTCATACTCTGATATCGGATCTCATTAAGGTCTGGAAATCAGATCAAGAAATCCGATAAAGAGCTGATTTTACCTCAGTAATCCGATTTCTCAGTGCATGTTCCCCTTCACTTTGAGTTCAGCCGCCTTTCTCAGCCTGTGCAGTGTGCAAACGAAGCTTGAACACAGCTGGCGTGAGCAAACAGGGCTGCTTATTCTAAGAGACTGCACTTTCTTTGGGCTTGTTTCTTTAGCCCTGGTTGTTTGCTTCTCTCGTGGGATCTGGCAACCCTGGAATTAAATGCAGAAACCGCAAAAAGGCTACCAGACACTTTTGGGGAGACACACAGTATATGCTAAGAATTTGATTACGTAACTATCACATCAGTTAAGAACTGACATTTACGTCACATCCTTCTGTGAGATGATTGTCTGGTTGCAAAGTAGAAATCCGATTATTGCCCCAGTCGTGTAAACCCAGAGCTCTGATTACCCAGTTGCATGTATACTCTTTGATCGGATCCTATTCGAACTTTGACTCCATGACTTTTCATGACGTTTCGCTCTTAGATTTATGATCTACGCCGCCCAAGGAGGTTGGGTCCCTTTTTGAGTCTTGGTCCTCCCAAGGTTTCTTCCTAGAACTAGGGAGTTTTTCCTTGCCACTGTCGCCCTAGGCTTGCTCAATTTGGATTGGACGTAGTTATTAGGAGATAATCTAAACTTATAAAGTTGCTTTGAGACAATGCTCCATTGTAAAAAGTGCTATATAAATAAATCTGACTTGACTTGATTACTGACTGGCAGTTTAAGATTATTTAGTGCATGTAAACACACTCAGAGTTTCCTACAACTTGCTGTTGGCTCATGGTTTGGGTGCAGTCTGGTAAACTGAGCTGCAGCTTCTCTTTGTTTTCTAATGAGCAGAATTATTTCCTGCATTACTGTTTAGTTCTTCGCTTTCTCATTGTGTACGCACCCTGTAAGAGGATTAAGCAACTCAATTCAGTCACAAACGAAAGGATGAAGCAGCCTTTTGAGCTTCCGGCTTGGTTTCGGTCTGTGTTTGACACTGCTCACTGTAACCACAGACAATATGAGTTAAGATAAAGGCGATACCATTTTACCTTGCCATCGCTAATTAGCCCGAGCGTCGCCCAAGCGCAGACCCTCCTTCCCATTACAGCCGGTGCTAAACCGCTCCCCCCTTTTACCACAATATGAATCACATGCACTGATTTGTGTTTCTGATTGCAGTCATGAGCAAGTGTGTGAGTGTAGTTTGATTTAGTGCCCAATTTTATGGCCCACTCAGAGACAGGTACAGGCATTCTCCAGGCCTGCACTTGAAAATACCTGCTGCCACTGCCAAGAAGTACATTGTGTCAATGTATACTGCTTTCCACAAACGTATACTGTACGTAGCTTTTTAATGTATATTAATAGCGCGAAAGAGAAAACGCAATTGCCACGTTAGTCTACATGCTTGCCGTGATTCTTATTGCACCTCGCCTCTCAGACTAGAGCAATGGATGTCTCAAGGGCTGTCTGTGGCCCAGACAAGGACAAACATCTAAAGAAAATACAGAAAACAGTACCGTCTGTCCGACGTGCCACGTCTGTCTGTCCTTTCGAGACCATTGGATGCACATCGGAATACACATAGTATGTGAGAGCTGTTTCAGTGCAATATAATTACGATTTCAAGGCCATGTAGTTCGGTTGAAGAGAGTTGAGCTGAAAATATATTTCAGGCGTTGGAAGTCACACTTGCTTTATTGGAAATTAAAGCTACAGGCACATTTGCTATGTCTTCTTAACTGGGACTGACAGGCAAAAGTCATGACAGAAACACAGCCCACAAGATCTACACTGGCTAGACCTGTTTTATCGTATTTCCTATTGATCATTAATTCGAATAAATGCATTTTTAAAATGCAGCGAAATGGCAGCCAATGCACATTGCTGACCAACAATGGTTGAAATGGCAGAACGAGGAAAAAGACAGACATTTTTGAAAGAAAAAAGGTTAACATCAGGCTGGAGCAGGGAGCAGAGACAAGTTCAGATTGCAAACAGAGAGTTTAGGGAACAAAATCTTGATCCTGGCTTTGCCTCGATTGAGTAGATTAAGCAAATGACAGGTGAGAGGAATCAATACACTGGCGAATGGGATCCCTGGAAGAACAGGGCTTGTAAGAAAGACCTAAAATCAAGTGTCTGAATTTTATTTAATGATAATACATTTATAATAAAATTAGGTTTAGGTATCAGCCAAGAATGTTTATTGTAGTGCATCACCAATATTAATGCTGCCCCAGTGGCTTAGTGGGTGGAAACGGCAACGTGTGAGAGCCTGAGTTCAAATCCTGGGTTGGGCTTGAATGTGAAGGTTGGGTGGTTCATTTACTCAGGGTGCACATGTCAGGCCACTCCTAGTTCCTAGTTCCAGTCCTATTCTCGGATAAATGGGAGGGTGGCATCAGAAAGGGCATCCGACATAAACCTATGCAAAATTAAATACTCGGATCAGGATGGCTCCTAATGGGAGCAGCCCAATGACGCAGAACAACAACAGCTAATTAATAATAATACTTTCTGTATACATTTTTGTATACACTTTAAATGTCTATACGAGTACATCAAATAATTTGTGATCAATATAATGTACTGGAAAGTAAGTTATATAAACAGAGTGTGTACATAGTGCATACGGTAACTTTTCACTTTTGTCTCTGCACATGTCACATTGTTTGAGACGCTTGAACAGTTTTCATACTGCTGAGAAAGAAAGAAACCCAAATGAACTACTGTAATGTTCTGGATTCTGTTAGCATTCCTGTGAGTGGGTAAATATGTTATGCAGTACAGACAGAGTGTTGATTTGCAGTCTGTCCCGGCGGTAAATATGTCAGTGATTTTTGATGGGTAGTGCTGACAAACAGGCTTATACATGCGAAGCTTGATGTAAGTGGACTCAGGTGTGAGCACAAGGGCGAGGATTTATCAGGCTTTCATAAGAGCAGGGAAAGAGCTGCACGGTAATCTCTGCATCATTGACTGTCCTTAGACCTTCCCGGGACCGAAAAGCTCCCCTTTCAAAACGGATTTAACGCTGACACTTTTCTCAAAGGTAGCCTGCCGTGATTTACTACAAAACTGCCACTCTCGTACCGCGCACTGATATGTTTCTGACCCAGTCCTCCGTGGCGTGACTCATGGAACGTTTCAGAAACGGGAAAAGTATTTGGAAGATGCAAACGACTGGAACACGCATGCGTGGCCTGTTTTGTTGATTTTCTCAAGGAAGGAAAGTGAACATAGTCGTTGTACGGAACTGACTTGAATATGACACTGACTGGTGGAGTGCGTTTGACCTTAAACATCCCAGATTATCTGAAAAAGTCTTCTGAACTTTCAGTATCCGTAAATGTAATCACCTATAAGTAATGACGATCTGACAGCGCACTCTGAGAGGTTAAATTCTGCCCTGAGCAAGTTCCTCTTCCCTCCTGTATGTGAGCTATAACATGGGGGTCAGCCCTGGTCTGTCATCGGGGAGCCCAAATAAGCAACTACACTTTAGCCACAAGCCCTAAAACCTGCAGTGAACAATATCTGTAGGTGACTTGACAGGAAACTAAGTGGAAGGTCACTCGTCGAATGCCAAGAACACACAAAAAGAATCATGCAGAGAACAAATATTCAAACTGGAAATGTACACAACGTGAAGAGCTTCAAATTTCATTTTTTCCAAGGATGCGTGAAGCTGAGGGGAGGAGGACAGTATGAAGCGATGAAGGTTGTGGCAAGAACTTGAAACTACTCTCACCCCTGGGCATAGCGCTAGGAGAAACCTGCAGTGAGACAGCAGAGGGCATTTTGCCCTTTCTATTTAAGTACATGCGTTTACAAAACATCTGCTAGGCAGTAAAGAGTAAACTCACCAGGTGAGGAAGTACAGCCCAAAGTGTAGCTAACAGGTCAGGAGACCAATCAAAAAGCCATATTGTGCTGACGGCGCTGGAAGTAGCTCCGTGGACTGTAATTGTGATTAGATGATTGTTTAGCCCTAGAATGCTCAGCCTAAGAGTACACAATATTTAGTCTAGTAGATCTACCACAATAGGCAGGTGTTTTTGTAAAGCTGAAGGCTTAAAACGCCTCTCAATAAATCCAAAATGAAAGAAGGAAATGTAATAAAACCCTGACCCAGGCAATCCCGTCCCCTCTAAGCACCATCTCTCTCAGCTATATCTCTACTGCTCCCTGAAGAAATGCCAGCTTTATTTCTCTTTCATACCTGAGTGTATGTGTATGTCTGTTTTATTTGACCAGTCTTCATTTCCAACCCTGGTTTTTCACCCTGAAGTGTGGACTTTTGCTTTTTTCCCTGAAGACTTCATATGGTGTTGTTGTTATTGTTTGTTCAGGCTTTTCGGTCAGCGCAGCATTAACTGCGTGTCTCGTAAATACGTTACATCCGTTCACACCACGCGACTGTGTTTAATCTGCAATCCTCGTCTGGTTTTATCGCTCAGAGCTGACGCCCTTTGTCTGTCCTTGCCTCCAGTGTGTTTTTGGAATATATTAACATTTTATGTTTGGTATCTCTTGCCATGTC
Source organism: Ancistrus triradiatus (assembly GCA_025084515.1). NCBI lineage: Eukaryota > Metazoa > Chordata > Actinopteri > Siluriformes > Loricariidae > Ancistrus > Ancistrus triradiatus. The sequence continues at coordinate 292,064 of JAJAGP010000188.1, read as the reverse complement.
TGTCTGTGTTGTAGAGAAAAAACAGAAATAATATTGTGCATGATTAGATTCATGGTAGTAATAATGAAGAAATTGATTGTGGGGCATCCAAATTGTCTTTATGGTGTCTTTGTCTGTTATTTGGTAACTATGGAGACTGGGGTGGCATTGTATGGATGGTTCAGGCGCCTGGACGGTTTCCAGTGGTAACTGAATGGAAAGGGAAAAGGGAATGGGATCATTATGACCTGTCTCTGAATAAACTGAATAAATTCTGAATAAATTTGTCCTCATTTTAACACCGCTTATTATGGATGTCTATCCTGGAATTCACTTATCCCAAGCAGAAATGATCCCTGACTGGTATCACCTCCCTCAGCCACATTAAGCAGTGTTGTTTGTGCTGTGTGCAGACCTTTCCAGAAGGCACCACCGGGATCCCATGTCACTGCAGTGTTGGTCTAACAATTTGGCTGCTGTGCCGCTCAAGACAGAGCAATTAAATTTCACAATAAGTGTGTATTACAGCTGATAATGCACTTAAATCCAAACTTCATTTTAAAATACACAAGTGCATCCATATTGTCCTTTACTTTCTCCAAGCCTATTCCAGAGATCATGGGGTATAATAACAATAATAATAATAATAATAATAATAATAATACCAATACTGCCAACAATATTAACAGCAATAATAATAATAAGAAATAACACCAACACCACCAACAAATAATAACAGCCATAATAATAATAATAATAATAATAATAATAATAATAATAAAAAACACCAACACCACCAACAATAATAATAGCAATAATAATAATAATAATGATAATAATAATAATAACAGCAACAACACCACAACAATAATAACAGCCGTAATAATAATAATAATAATAATAACAATAACAATAGTTATTATTTTTTATTTCTTTTATTATTATTATTATTAACATTATTATAAAAATAACACCACCGACAATAATTCTTCTTCTTCTTCTTCTTCTTCTTCTTCTTACAACACCACCACTGACAAATAATAATAACAGCTATAATAATAATAATAATAATAATAATAATAATAATAACACACCACACCAATAATAACAGCCATAATAATAATAATAAATAATAATAACAACACCACCGACAAATAATAACAGCCATAATAATAATAATGATAATAATAATAAACAATAATAACAATACCACCGACAAATAATAATAACAGCCATAATGATAATAACACACCACACCAATTTTTATTATTATTATTTAATAATAATAATAATAATAATAATAATAATAGTATTATTGTTTCTATTTTTTTAAATTAATATTGTCATAAAAATTACACCACCAACAACAACAATAATAATAATAATAATAATAATAATAACAGTAACATATCATATTGCCTTTCCTACATATTAGCTCCACATGCTTTACTGGAATGACACAAATGGAAAGACTATAATTATATTTATACATTTTTATGGTGCAAAGTAATCAAACAAAGCGTAGAAGCGTTTCGTTTAAAGCGTTCTTTGTAACCGGACAGAATGATTTCATCAGTCTTTGTTTCCGGACGTCTGACACACAGGCAGATGATACTCCTCTGAAAGGACGTGGCTGTGTGTGCAACATCTGCTGTCAAGAATCACACACACACATACACACCTAAAATCACCTCCCTCTGGCACACACAGCACGGCTTACACACAGTCAGACACACGCATACAACAGCGGTCATCTCCACGCCCGCGCAGCCGGCTGCAGCAGATGGTTGGGTCCCGCGCTGCAATGACCCTGTTGCCATGGTGACATAAGGGCATGTCAGGGAAAGTTAAATGTTTCGAAGAACATCGTAAATGACCCTGCCCCTTTCCTTTTTGACCACACGCAGACACCTACACACAGCCTGGAGAAAATGGTTTGATTAACTCTGCAAACACGGCGAGTAGCCTTTTTGCAGCTTATCACAGTGCTGGAACAGGTTCTTCTTCTCATGTTAGACACCAAAATGTGCTAAGTCGCCTCCCTATCGGGCACAAATTACTGTTAGAACAGATTATAGACTGGGAATCACACGTTTCTGACTGTTTTTTGTAGACGTCTGCGCCAAATTACTTGGCCAAATTATAGGGATGCAGCAAAAAGTTTGTTTTTTTATTTACTTTTTCATTTGTTTTATGAACAACAGAACTTTTTTCATTATCGATGCCACACGTGAACAGTGCTTACAGATTCCATGTCTGTTGTCCTAGTACATCATGAAATATGACGTCACTGCTGTTCAAAGATTTAACTGTTTTAACTGTCACTCCTGCCACCTTTAAAGTGCCTGAGATCCTGTGTGGGGTTTGCATGTTCTCCCATGTCCGTGTGGGTTTAATTCAGGTGCTTTGGCTTCCTCACACATTCCAAAGACATGCATTAGGTTAATTGGTCGCTCTAAATTGCCCCAGTGTGAGCGTGTCTGACTAGTATTGATGTAATCTTGGTTCTGTCCTGTCAAGTTAAACAAATAAACAAAAAACATACATCCACGTTTCCAGATTCCATCCCGTCATTCTCATTTCTCCCACGACACTGATCCAGTCCTGTTCCTCCATTAATTCCAATCACCAGCTCTCACCAGTCCCTCATTTCCTTCATCCCGTCCTCTGCTATTGTCACGCCTTTTCTGAAGTGTTTCCGAGTTTGCTTGTGGAGTGAAGTCAAGCCTCTGTTCCCTAAGCTCAGTTCATTTGCCATCTGCATTCTCTGGCCCATCCTGGCATTTTCGTTCAAATATTTCAGTGCCATTTTCAGCCAAAAACTGAATGTAAATGTGTTTTTCTCGTAGCAGCGGTGCTAGAGCTCCTTGCTGATGTTGTTTCATGATGTTGTTGTAAACATTTCACTTGTGCATGTAGTTCTTCAAACTGATCTTCTTTCAGCTCAAAAGTATCAAATCTACCATCTGTTTTGCTTTATATTTTCTCAGTCTTTTCTCAAGCCATTAACCAGCATGCAACACTAGACATCATTCACAGTCTGGTCGAAGTAATAAAGCATCTGATACACCTTCCAACTGGCCTGAAATTCAATCACGAGCTGCCTGGACCTCCCAAACTCATCATACCAGCTGTCAGCTCCCAGATCTTCCCAGCACAGCACAGACTAATTATGGTTAAATGTTATAACCTTGGCTCCATCTCTAGAATAGCACTCATCTTTTGTCTGTCTAAGCTGAATCTTCGGCACTATATTTAAGTAGGACAAATCAAAGTTAAATTGATACTTTCTGATGAATCCTTTTTGGTAATGTCTATTTTCACGTTCTCAGAATAAGAACGTGAGAAGCGAGTGTGGGAAGAGGAAGCACGCCAGTCTCACATTGCGGTGGTGTTTAACATATTGGGGAGAGATAAAGTGATAGAAATTGGTAAACAGATCTGTATCTGACGATACACAGTTTTTACAAAGAACGAGGATTGCGGGCAAAAAATAGATCATGACATCCCTTATAATTATGTGAAGGGAAAGATGATGATTTTATATCACAACGACGATTAGGCCTAACAGAGAGAATTTTATTTTGACAAAACTCAGAGCACCTCAGAGCAAATAAAAGCCTCACACGGCCCCCTGTGATGTTTGGTGCCCTCCGCGGACCCCAGGTTGGGAACCGTGGATTTGGATTTAGCAGACACCCTTTGCAAGTCATAGTGGGTTAAGGGCTCGAGGACACACCAGTGGCAGATTGGCAGAGGTGCGGATTTTTGAACCCTGGACCTTTCAGGTCTACAGTCCCTGTACCTTACCCACTAAAGCCATAGTGTTACTTAATGTTAATGTAATATGACTATGATGGTTATTCGTAACCCACCTGGAACATGGTGAGGATTATTTACATTTTGAAACCGTGCACAGTTTGTAGACGTGCTCTTTATTTAAACTGAAGCGCTCTCTGTTATTTCCGCTCTCTTCTCGTTTTCTGTTTATTTCTGTCATGAATGCACAGCCATAATAGCAGCACGTGGCGATCGCAGAAGGTGGATCGTAGTAATTAACTAATCCTCTTTATCCCTCGGGGATATAATGGCGCAGTCAGGTTTCTGTTTGATTAGCTTTTGTTATTTTATTATTATTATTATGTTTATGTACCAATAAGATCTGTCCTTTTGCCTATAGAAGTCAGCAGCTGTGACAGAGATAATTAGTGATTCATAGACGGGATTTGAACCTCACACACTTTAACTGGGTTTGTGTAATTATCCATTTAAAGGAGGAAGATCTCCAACAGCTGCAATCTGACAAAGATTAGATTTCGTTTCTTAGGTTTCTAACCCCTCCCACCAGCTCTGACCATTGCGACCGCATTGAAATATATTCTGCAACCCCACGTCCGGCTGTTGCATAAGTGTCATCAGAAGGGCAAACCCAGTCCAGCTCAACCACTTCAAAATCATTAGCATTAACCTGCCAGTGGGTTCGACTCCAATCTTGTAGATGCTTTCCACTAAATTACAGAAACAGGCAGTCAGGGGATTTGCTTCTGTTCAGCCCACACAAGTGTCAGCGAGGTTGGGCACTGTTGGTCTGTGATAAGGCCAGCCCTCACAGTCGATATAGGTGGAGTTGGGTCCTGTCTGCGGCACGGCCTCAGACTTTAAAAACAGAAAGAAAAACCCTGTAAATCTGGACAGCAGTTGGTGTTTCTCCCTGGAATATGCCATAGCCCAGATTCAAAACAAGGTTTACTCGAAATAAGTTATTTTCCACTGATGATGTTCTGTACATCATTATAATTATAGCCAAGCCAAAATGGCAATATTATGCTCATGAGTAGCTGGCTGACCATGGAAAAAACCCAATCCCATGAAGCCCTTCGTTTGACCCGCCATGCAGTTCACAGTGCCATTCTGTGGGATTGTGTGGACTAATGCTGCTTGGGTGAGCAGGTTGTTCCAGCTAGATTCCATGTCACTTGCCTGTCCGCCATTCTGCCGCATTGAGAGTGTAATATGGTTCAGCACACTCCAACCATTCCAGCCCTCGTTCATACAGTTTATTTGAAATGGATCCACACCGTGTGAAATGACAAAGCCTCCTACACAAAGTCATACCCAATCTAATAAGGCAGAAGCAGGAGGACGGAAATCCAGCGTTTCTAAATTCTCGAAAACAGATTTCCCTCTCAGTCTTTTCTTTCTGCATGGTGTTTATTTTAAGCAGACCCACCCCATCCTGACCATCTGCATTGTCTTATCAGGGACTCGAGATATGGCAGGAATGTGGGGTGGCAGGTTTGAAAAGCTCTGCCAGTTCCAGCCTCGGTTCCACGGACACGGCCAGGCTTTGGGACAAGGCTCGTTTCCATAGCCCCGAGCCCCTTCAGGGCTTCGGAGGTTTAGTTACAGGGACTGACAGCAACTGAAGTTAGAGCATTTTTGTAAAAGCTTCGGTGCTGGGAGAGTTTCCTACTGACCTTTGGGAACTGCTAGACGAGTTTGAGGTTTTGAGATACGATGGTGGGCATTTCCTGAATTTTGGGCCGCATGGCTTAATAAGCTTTTTCCTGAAAAGTCCAGACGCCTGTGTGCAGCGAACAAAAGTGGGGAAGCAGAAATGGAACTGTATTTATATTCCAACCCTGTTTTAGGTTTTGGGGTATTTTACAATGGCTTTATAAGTAGAGTCACCTTTTTCAAGGTGATGTGTTTTTAAAAGTGATGTGTTGGTTCTACAAACAGCTACCAGGATTCCAGTTTTGTTCCTGCGACCTCTGCTTATTATTTATTTGCGTCCTCATGGGTTTTCCTCCCACCAAGGGTACACTAAATTACCCTAGCAATGACTGTACGAATGAGTGTGTTATGCCAGGTGCCAGACTGATGCCCTGCCCTGGGTACTTACTGAGGATTAATGAATGAAGGCCAAAATGTTGACTGAAAGTAGTCTGGTTTTAAAAATATTAGATACTGTAATATAAATGTAAGTCATTATCCTGAGATAAGGGAACCTGGGACCGAAAAATCTTCTTAAATGTATGTTTAAACTTCATTCTTAAGAAAAAGGTTCCTTAAACTTTTTAATAAGTAATCTTTACATTGCTCTTAACTCTTTTCTTAAGAGCAATTCTATGAATAAGTGGTATTCTTGAAAATAATCTGATCTTAAATGTTTTCGTAACCTTACGATAGCCTCACACTTGTCTTAAGAGTTCACGAGGTGAACGTCTAAATTTATTCTTGCCCATCCTTCGTCTTTTGCTTTCCATCGTCCACCCCACAATTATCGTATTTTCCTAGGAGGATTTTATCCTGTTGGTTATTTCTTCCACCATCACCTCCATTTTCTTTGTTTGTGAAAATCCTTTGAATGCTTGGTTTGAATGTTTTTCGTCTATTTTGCGATCCTCTCGGGGTGGATTAAACGAAATAATGGCAATAACAAGTAAAATACAAATTCAATATGTGTCCAAATTCAACGTAGCCCTACATAAGAAAACAGTGAAGATTTTCCTTAAGATAATATTGGGGAACTTCTTCGATAAACTGCCATTTAAGAACATTTTCACAAAACTCCTTAAGGTTTGTCTAAAGAGCCTTTCGCTAGTTTTCCTCTTAAAAAATAGAGCTTTCGTGAATCCGGCCCCTAATCAGGGGGGATGACTTGCAAAGCGCAGACATTGAGTCCAAAAAATCACATTTGAGAAAGAAAGTCTGAACAGAGTCTGCGGTCTGAACGTAGTCTTAGAGAAACCAGGATCAGAAGGGGGAAACCATCCTCCGCAGGTGACACTGGATACTGGATTTTGATGCTAAGCTTATTATGCGTCATAAACGGAACAAAGGCAAGGCAAACCCTCGCATTTCGACAACAGCGCAGATATTTCAGATATGCTTTCTAATCCGGTCACAGTGATCTGACATTAAACTCCATCATACAGCGTTACCTGGGTAGATGGTCGAGGTAGTGAGTGTGATCCTGTCTGACGCTCATCACCTAAGGTTTGGGCTGTACTGAGTGAGTAACGTGAACCAGGTGAAGTTTGATAAGCGTACAAGTTTGGGGGTGTGAAAAAACATGGCCCTAGGGCCAGATACGAGCCATTCGGTTCAAATTCCTCTCAGTGCCTGTAGAGAGGCGGTGTTATCGGAGCCAAGATGTGTCATTAAGTGTGAGCTGTACAACATAACAGCAGGTGTGTCACAAAAAAGATTCATCGCCGTATGACATCACTGGAAACTTATATCCTAATAAAATGTTAAACCATCATTTTAAAACGACTTCTTGTTCTCAGAAAGCACACGGTATTTCTTCAGCGCCATTTCGCACTGGCTGATCATCGTTCTGCCAAAGGTCACCACAGTACGAGTGTCAAACAAGTGTGGCACCCGCTTCGTAACGTAATAGCTTCCCCATGGAAAGCCAAATGGGTCATGACCATTTTCATGTCCAGTTGAGTGAGAGGTTCTCAGTGGTAAGAGTCACGGGAGTGACTCAAAACTCAAAAGCGCCACAGGTGGCTCTTTTTGCTGAATTGCTCCCACCATGTCTGAGTGCCGACACCATGTGTGAGTCAGCTGGCACTTGCAGTGTTTCAACAATGCCCCAGACAGCAATGATGCCAATCGACGCTCACTTTCCAGTAGTGTGTATGGGTTCCGCTTGACACCCAAGATACAGGGCTCACCCAGCCAATATGGTCTGGTCACGTCCCGTTACAGGACAAGCCATTAAGGTACCGGTCTATGAGACCATAAGGTCCTGGGTTCAAATCTTGCCTCGATCAAGGTGCCACTGTTGGGTCCAAGGTCCTTAATTTATAATTTCTTAAATCGCAAGATTGTAATAGTTGTAAGTCGCTCTGGATAGGAGCGTCTGCTAAATGCGGTAAGTTATATATAAGTAATTAAATATATACATATCTATAATATGATATATACATATATATATATATTTTTTTTTTCTTTTAATTTATTTTATATATTTTTATATATTTTTGTCTTGTCTTATATGTTCTCATTTGCTCTGTGCAAGGATTGCATACAATTTCGTTGTACCTTTGGTATAATGACAATAGGTTCTATTCTATTCTAAATGTACAGTGTACAGGTACAGTAGTACCTCGGTTCTCGACCATTCGTTCTTGACACATTTTGAGTAGAAAAATTTGTTCCGGTACTCGGTGCACTGGCTCGATTCATGATCATGATTCAGGATTCAGTACACAGTGACTCAGTGATTCCGATTCGCAATAGCTCTCAGTGACTGGTCCAGTGAATAACTCAGTGAAGGTCTGTGTCTGTCTTTATTTTTACGTCTGTATTCTTAGTGCAAATAAATCTCCATGGGCCCTACAAAGGTTATGTATTCTAATAGTTAAGAACACAGATCCTCCAGAAGTTAGCTCAGCAGCTATGAGTTCATCAATAGAATACGTCTTTTGCTTTTACTTTTCACTTTCAATCTATTACTCACTAAATTACATGAGCCTTTCAACACTTTATTATGAAATAAGCTTTGTGTTAATGATTTTGGTCAACTGCAAGTGTTAATGTGTAATAGACTCCACTATGATGCAGTACAGACTGGATTAAACTTCTCAGTTCATGATATGTGTAACTTATGATGGATTTGCTGAATCGTATCCCCATCATAAATCAGGGAGCACCTGTACAAACTGCATTAATGCATGTAATGCCTTATACAGTGTGGATTTTCTGGCGGTCTGGAACGGATTCATTCAATTTACATTGTTTCTTATGGGAAAAAATTGCTCAGTGGCAAAATTTGAATCTAGATGTTTCTTTTTTTTTTTTACCAATTTCTCTCACAGAAATCCACTAAGGGCTGTGTGCTGCTGGAACTAAAATACGTGTTTCAGCCATGTGAAAAACCTGCTGGAGAGCGACTACTTCGGCCTGCTCTACTGCGACCAGCAGCCATCAGACGGTGAGCGCCGAGGTGCCTCCTGAAAAAACAGGGGGCCGAGATCGCCGGGGTTTTACCGGAGCTCTAACAGGTTTCAAAAAGCGAAGAGTGAGCAGAATGCCAGGCTGGGCGATAAAAACAAAGGCCTCGGCACTAATCTTTCCATAAACCTCCTCCCACCAGAGACGTGCCACAGGCATTCTTTTCAGGACCTGTCCCTCTAGCTTTGTTTGCTCTATAGTCAAGCCAGATTTTCTCGGATTTATCGCTGACTCACGTGCAGCTTAGTAAATATGCAGTACGAACTGCGAAAACATTCATTTGTATTATAAAAAAGTGTTCACGAGCGCTCTGACTTGCAGGTTATGAGCGTCCGTGACTCACGGTCTTGTTCCATGGAAAAAAGAGCGACTATGTAATATGATTTCACGCTTATTATGGTTGATTTGAGAACGTTGTACCTTGAGTTGGTGTTTTCTGAGGTGTAAAAGCCCTCAGAACTGCTGCCAGGGGCGGTTTAATTATTCCCTAATAATTTAATTAACCCGTCATTATCTGGGCAAATCCAAGCCTGGACGCCAGGGTTCTTCCCTGAGCTGCGCGGCTGCCGGTTTGTTCGGCGCACTCTCATTTGCATAAATCAGGCATCAGGGCGCACCGGGACACGGCAGCTGGAGCAGCATGATTATTAGATAAGATCAGCCGATTCAATTACCTTATTCTAATTTCATCAGGCCCAGTGTGACCATCCTCCGTATGTAGAGGTTTATTAAACAGTGAGTCTCCCTGTCTGTCATTAATAGGGCTGTGCTGATTTTTATTAATATATTAAGCCATTTAATTTGCATACCCAGCTCAATGCGTCTCCCCTTTGGAAGGGGACATTTGTCCTTCGTCATTGATTTGCAACCCAGAAGAAATCAGGGATTCACAAAGGAGTTTTGTCGGGCATCAGGGACCCCTACCTAGCCCTGGTATCCTGGTCTCGGTACGTTTGTCCACAGTGTGTGGATTCCAGGACATGTCCCCGATTGACCCATAGGCATAAATTTGAAATGCAACTCAACCTCACCTTGCCAGATGTGACCCAACGGTTTTGTGAGCTGCATTGTTGCCTCAAATTTAGGCGCTGAAGAAAGATCAGATGCCCGGTAGTGACAAAGAAGGGTGTTGCAGCACAAGTTCAGATATACAGCACTGTGCAAAAGTCTTAAGCCACCATTAGATTAGATACACCATTGGTTTAGCAATTGTATATTGGTTATATACGTTTATCATTATTAGAATACAGCCTGAAAATGCAGGACATTTGTGTGCAGTATTAAAAAACTGAAAAACGAAATCTGGAAAAACAGTTTCTATAGGAAAACCATTAAGAAACCACTCTTTCAGAATGGGAACAGGGTGAAAAGGCTCACAAATATTGGATGAAGGATCAGTGGGAAAGAGGATTATGGAGTGACGAATCCAAGGTTTTTTTTATATGTTATATATGGTCATTACAGCATTGATAAAACAACAATCTAATGACGGCCAAAGACTTTTGCACAGTACTGTATGTGTGTGACTATGCTGGACACTTGGCAGATCACTGGAATGACCCAGGCTTGAGTCCTGGGGGCGCCTTCCCACTGGGTAGGGTGTCACACAGGATCGAAACCTTTTTTATTTTGTTCAAATTTTTGTTCCGCCTTGGATGAAAACGTTTAGGCGGCTACAAGTGTAGCATAAACCAAAAATCTATGTATAGACACACATAAAAGCTAAATTATGAGGACATGGCAACAAACCCAAGCAGTCCAACCTTTAATCTAAAATTTTATGAAGTTGCATTGTGGACATATTTTAAATAAGAGCATTTCTTCAGTGACAAATATTTGGCGTCCATAAATCGACACCCTTTTGTGGACGCCTGGTTGCTGCTTTAATTCCGAAGGGTTTCGGGAAGCCCTCATCGCGCTCCCCTGACCGATACTGAATATTGGAACGCCCCTCATCAGCAGTAATGCTCTCTTGGACTCCTAAGCATAGATTCAAATGGGAACTCATGATATTGTGATTGCAAGATTGTGGCTCGCGTACATCTGGCCCACATCCCATTGCGTGCTTGCGACACACTTGGCAACCCACCACAGGAGAGCGATTGCTCTACACTTAAACATCCACGTGTTATGAACAGGCCTTGACTTCAGAGGAGAACGTATGGCAGACAGGGGCGAGGGCTCTGCCCTAATAGCGCGCGGAACATTAGCATCATTGTCATACAGTTTACACAACATGAACCGCGGTGAGCTTTTTAAGAGCCGATAAAGCCGGCCTGTTTACTTCATCCAGCATTTATAGCACCAGCAAGCCTCGGCCCGACATGCGACATTAAGCACAGCCACATAACGAGCGTTTCCTTCACGGCGGCGCCGTACGTGCCTCGGCCTGCTCCGGCCCTGCTTCCTGCTCGGGTTTTATCGACGGAGCCAGTAATGACTTTTAGACCGAATTTTTAACAAGGCTGCTGCGCATTCCCGTTTAATAGAGCTCATATTATGCAGCTACCTGCATGACTGAACATCTCTAGGAGCTCATCAGCTTAGTCTCGTTTTGATCTGCGGGAGAAACACCCACGGGTGGTTTAGAGTGCGATTACAACAGCATTTTTGCACTGCATTTGCAGGTCCGTGAATCATTTGTAGTTGCAGCGATTGCTTTCGTGACCCCCCGGAGTATTCCTGCGCTCGTTTAGCCGTGCCACTTTGTGTGTGTGGGGGGTTATTTTATGTGTCTGAAGGCTGGATGGTGATGGGCCGATCCACATTTTTTCAGTTCCGATCCGATCCCAGTGCACGACTGCCAATACCGGTACAGATTCCGATACAGGGTTTTTTTTACCTTACGTTATGATTATTATTGTTGGTAATGTGTAGGGTTGGGTATGGTTTGCATTTTTTCGATTCCAGTTCTTCTTATCGATTCAGGTTCTTATCTTTGTCAATTTTCGATTCCAAAATGGTGACAAAAAATGTGCCAAATGTTTAGGTATAAAGAATATATGTATTTTTTATATTTCAACTTCACAAGTAATCCTTTGACATTAAGCTTTTATCTTCCCATTTAAACCTGTTATAAGTATAAAGCTTAAAGTGGCTTAATGTTCTAGTGACCCAGGAAAACCAAACTTCTCTCAGTCACTACTGGTTTTAAGTACTACTGTTATTTTTGAGCTCTGATTTTCCGCTGAGCATACCAAAACGTAATCACATGATGAAGTATGTGATCACGTGACACACCGGTCCTGGCAGATAGATGCTTCCTTAATGCGGACGTGTTTTTGCACTAATCATGGTCATGTTTTTGAAGCTAAAATGCGTTAGTAGGAACCGATAAGGTGAATTGAAATTCTGTTTTGTTAACACGTACCCATTAAGAAAAGACATTTTAGCTAAACCAACAGCTACTACTAATACTAATGGAATATGGATAGGCTCTATTCGTCCGATATCCACTGAGTGAATGACGTCAATATCGGACCCCATCTCTAAAAAATTTTTATAGTGGGGCAAAAAAGTATTTAGTCAAGTTCTCCTACTTAGAAAGATGAGAGAGGTCTGTAATTTTCATCATAGCTACACTTCAACTATAAGAGACAAAATGAGAAAAAAAAATCCAGGAAATCACATTGTAGGATTTTTAAAGAATTTAATTGTAAGTTATGGTGGAAAATAAGTATTTGGTCAATAACAAAAGTTCAACTCAATACTTTGTAACATAACCTTTGACAGAGGTCAGACGTTTCCTGTAAGTCTTCACCAGGTTGGCACACACTGTAGCTGGTATTTTGGCCCATTCCTCCATGCAGATCTCCTCTAGAGCAGTGATGTTTTGTTGCTGTTGCTGGGCAACACGGACTTTCAACTCCCTCCACAAATTTTCTATGGGGTTGAGGTCTGGAGACTGGCTAGCCCACTAAAGAACCTTGAGTTGCTTTTACGGAGGCACTCCTTTGTTGCCTGAGCGGTGTGTTTGGGATCATTGTCATGCTGGAAGATCCAGCTACATTCCATCTTCAATGCTCTCACTGATGGAAGGAGGTTTTGGCTTAAAATCTCACCACACATGGCCCCGTTCATTCTTCCCTTAAAATGGATCAGTCGTCCTGTCCCCTTTTCAGAAAAACAACCCCATACTTCACAGTAGGTATGGCAACTCAGCATTCTTCTTCCTCCAGTTGAGTTTTTACCAAAAAGTTCTATTTTGGTTTCATCGGACCACATGATATTCTCCCAATCCTCTTGTGGATCATCCATATGCTCTCTGGAAAACTTGAGACGGGCCTGGACATGTACTGGCCTAAGCATGGGGACACGACTGGCACTGCAGGATCTGAGTCCCTCTCGGCATAGTGTGTTACTGATGGTAGCCTTGTTACTTTGGTCCCAGCTCTCTGCAGGTCATTCATCAGGTCCCTCCGTGTAGTTCAGGGATTTTTGCTCACCGCTCTCATGATTATTTTGACCCCACAGGATGAGATCTTGCGTGGGGCCCCAGATTGAGGGAGATTATCAATGGTCTTGTATGTCTACCACAGTTGATTTATTCACACCAACCTGCTTGCCTATTGTAGATTCTCTCTTCCCAGCCTGGTGCAGGTCAAGTTTTCTTCCTGGTGTCCTTCGGCAGCTCTTTGATCTTGGCCATGGTTGAGTTTGACTGTTTGCGGCTGTGGACAGGTGTCTTTTATACAGATAATGAGGTCAAACAGGTGCCATTAATACAGGTAACGAGTGGAGGACAGAAGAGCTTCTTAAAGAAGTTACAGGTCTGTGAGAGCCAGAAATCTTGCTTGTTTGTGGGTGACCAAATACTTATTTTTTCATTTTGTCTCTCATAGTTGAAGTGTACCTATGATGAAAATTACAGACTGCTCTAATCTTTCTAAGTAGGAAAACTTGCACAATCAGTGGCTGACTAAATATTTGTTTGCCCCACTGTACATCTGTGTATTTCCTTCAATCTAGGCGTTCTTTTCAGACCATGTACATTACAGCAATAAGCCACGAGATCCATTAGAGATTATCGTAATCCTTACTTAAATATGTATCTGTTTTGCAGTATTGGCTGGATCCGACCAAAACCCTTGCTGAACATAAAGATCTTATAGCAAGTAAGTATTGTTTCCTGTGTACTCTCTGGCAGAGAGATCCTGACCTAATAATTATGCTTCTCCTGCTCATTAAAGCTTGTTGTGTACATAGACTGTGTAGACAAAAGTTTGTGGACACCTCTTCCAATGGTCAGGCTGTGCTATTAATTACAGTAACACATTCATCATATGAAACGTACATTCCTGGATTCAGAGACAAACTGGGGCAGTAGAATGGGTGGTACTGATACCCCAGTGACTCTCGATGTGACACGTTTATAGGCTTTGTTAACTTTCTGCCCTGCTGCCCTTAAACTTTGATTGATTGAGAACTTGGCTGGCTTGGACAGAACCTTGATCTCAACTCTATCAAACACCTTGCAAATGCACTAGAATGCCATAAGTGTCTAACATCCGAACCCAACCTCATGGGCATGTTCCAAAATCGAATGGAAAGCCCTCTTAGAAGAACGAAAGCATGTTTTGGATGTCCACAAACTTTTGTGCATATAGTGGATTATATAAAGGTTCCTTAACTGAATCTATAAAACAAGGGTCTAATGCTGCTCGGGCTCCTTATAATCAGGAGCCTAATTGTATGTATTTATTATAATGATGGTGAGAGCCGTGGACGCCAGTGTGAGACGAAGGCAGCGAAAAGTCTAACAAACGTAAGGGCCTGCAGGGCGCCGCAGTAACAGTTAAGAGGATGTGATGGGTGTACAGTGGAAGTGAAAGTCTGCCCTGATACATAACCTGAATTTCTTAGATTTAATGTTGTCATCGCTGTTCTTATAGTGGGAGTTGATGGTTCTTATAACAGGTTAGGGGATTAATATATCCCATATGTTACAGTAGGATTTCGGATAGCAGGGCTTCAGTTTGGCTGTGGGAGCTCAAACAGGATCACCAAGGGTTCAAATCTAAAAAGCAGTCCATGTGAAATAAGCAGGGGAGGGATTCACGAAAGTTTCTTAAGAAAGAAAATCTTCTTAAATGTGTGTTTTTTCTTAACTTCCTTATTAGGAAAAAGTGACGAAAGTTTGTAATTCTTCAAATGGCGTCTTAAGAATTATCTTATTTTTTTTCTTAACTCTCTTCTTAAGAACAATTCTAAGAACGAGTGGTATTCTTGAACACTTTCTGTTCTTAAATGTTTTCTTAACCTTATGATAGCCTCACACGTGTCTTAGGCTGTAAGAGTTGGAGATAAGCATCGAAATTTCAAACTTTAACCTGTTTAGTTACTGGAAATGAGGTGGGAAGGTCAGGCTTAAAATACAAAAGCCTATATAAGGAAAGTTTATGGCAAAACTGGCTATTTCTACCATCACGTCTTTTTCTTGTTGGCTAAAAGTTTTTGCCGCTTGATTTAAATTTCCTCCATTTTGTCGTCCTCAGAAAGGATTAAACTAATAATGGAAATAATGGTATATTGTAAGCTGTAAAATGCAACCTAGTCTACATAAGAAAACAATGAAGAGATTCTTTAAAAAATCTTAATAAAATAATTCTGAATTTCCTAAGATAATATTTGAGAACATTGCATTTGCATTTAAGAACATTCTTATGAACGTCTTAGTGTTTGTCTTAAGAAAGCTTTCGTGAATCCGGCCCCAGAACTGCGAGAAGGACTCATCCAGCTATTGCTTCATCTATCTCACTTTGTCGCCCTCAAGAATCTGGGGCCGGATTCACAAAAGTGTCTTAAGAGAGAAAATGTTCTTAAATGTTTTTCGGTCCTAACCTCATTCTTAAAGTCTTAAAAAGTTATCAGCAATTGTTATTCTTCAAATATCTTCTTAGGAATTCTCTTTTTTTTTTCCTTAAGTTTTTTCTTAAGAACAATCCTAAGAGCAAGTGGTATTCTCGAAAGCGTTATGTTCATAAATGTTTTCTTAACCTTACCATAGCCTCACACTTGTCTTAGGCTGTAAGATTGCATTGAAATTTAAAACTTTAACCAGTTTAGTGATCGCAAATACCATCCTTGTTTTTTGAGTTCCACCATCAGCCCACAATTATCGAATTTTTCAAGGAGGATTTTTTTCCTGTTTGCTATTTCTTCCAACATAACCTTCTTTAAAATATTTGGACGTTTGGTTTGATGTTTCCTCTGAATGGATTAAACTAAATAACGGAAATAACAAAGAATAGAAACTCATAATGTGTCTCGCTTTGGATATTGGAAGCTGCAACAGCCTACATAGGAAAACAATGAAGAGTTTCTTAAGATAATTAAATGAATAATGAAGATATTCTTAAGACGATATTTGAGAACTTCTTACATTGTTTTTTTTTTGAGAATTGCATTCAAGAACATTCTCTTGGTGTTTGTCCCTGAATTTCTCACAGCCGTCACAGTTGTGGCCAGGGATACTTATGGCTGGCATAGGAGGAGAACTTCTAAAATCCTATAGTATTAGAGATTCAGTTTTGGTTTTCCTCCGTCTCTTTGCAGCCGGACCGCCGTACACCCTGTATTATGGTGTGAAATTCTACACCGAGGACCCCTGTATGCTAAAAGAGGAAATTACAAGGTGGGTTTGTTTGTGGGACGTCTGATAATTAAGTCGATTAAGAGAATTACACGTGCAATATTCAGTTTAAGCGTGAGTAAGGTGTGTCTGCTGTGCTCATCTTGCGTCAGGTACCAGTTCTTTCTCCAGGTGAAGCAGGATGTTCTGCAGGGCAGGCTTCCGTGCCCCTTCGACATCAGCGCACAGCTGGCAGCCCTGGCAATCCAGTGTACGTACGCACATCACCAGTTTTTGGTATCGATTTTAAATAAGGGGTGTAGAGTTTCATATTATAGAAGATCTCATAGAAATAGAAGATTTTCTTAAGACAATATTTGAGAACTGTATTTAAGAACATTCCTATGAACTTCTTCATGTTTGTCTTAAGCCTTTCGTCAATCTGGCCCCAGATGGATCTTAGTAATGTACTGGTAATTTAGCAGGTGCTCCCTCACATTCCAGTATCTGCACATACTTGTCCCGCACTGGATTGACTCCATCTGGGTTGCTTCCCGCCTTGTACCCAGTGCTGTGGTCGGGCCTCCACGACCCTGAATTGGGTCGAGTGATCCTGTAATTCAGCAGTGTAAGTCTTGTCCTTGCTGTGACTTCTGCAACTGCATGCGTGTGAAGGAGGAGAGGTCAGTCAGGGGATCATCCTGTCCAGGACATCCTGTTCTCCAGGGAGAGGCGCCGTAGGGAATAAAGCAGGAGTCAGTCCCTGTGCAGAATATAGAGTACTGTGCAAAAGTCTTAGGCCACCATTCGATTAGATGGCATGTTTAGTAATGGTATATCACAGTCTCTTTATTAGAATACAGCCAAAAAATACAGGGCATTTGTATGCAATAAAAACTGGCTACAGTGGCAAAGGGACCTCCCCTTACACTTGAGCAATAGGGGTTGCCAAGGTGACCCTTCTACAGTCAGAAGATGCTTGATCAGGATGGTCTTCTCAGAAGGGTAGCAGCCAAGAAACAAGGGGAACTTAGTGAAAATGTGTTAAAGGTCACAAAGATTGGAATTAAGATGGACGAATCCCAGTTTGCAATATCTGGGTCCAATCTGCACTGCTGTAACAACTCCCTCAGGGGAGTCTTATCTTATCAATCATCGACAATGTGCTACATATTATCATTATGCTCTTGGTAAAACAGCAAATCTAATGGTGGCCTAAGACTTTTGTACAGCAGCGTAACACGTCATTTTGTGAGCATTTTCTCAGATCTGCGATTTGTCTTTGCTTTTTCCAGCCGAACTCGGAGACTACGACCCCTACAAACACGGCCAGGGCTACGTATCCGAGTATCGCTTTGTTCCCGACCAGAAGGAGGACCTGGAGGAAGCTGTTGAGCAGATTCACAAAACTTTAATGTAAGCCCAGGAAACGTCCTCGATCCTTAATTCTGTCTGGATGAATTGTAATCTCAGTCTCGGTTAATGACATTTCTGTATAGATCTTTTTTCAGCAGAGCATTGCCTCAGATTTAGAAGAACGTCTGAGCCCCACCTGAGCAAAACACAAAACAGTGGAAGTCTCCCTAACTGTGATATGAAAGGAGCCTGGGATAGACAGTGGAACCCAGTTACTAAAAAAAATCTAAACTAAAAAAAGCTAAGAAAAAGGGTCTACATGTGATCATCATCCTCTCTGTAGCCGCTGGAATGTTTGTTTAGTGCAGAAGGAAGGTCCCTCCCTCTGGCCACAAGTCCCACCTTTGTACTGGGAACATGAAAGACAGTCAGGCAGGGTTCGAGTTTGGTAAGCCGCTGACTCACCTTTCTCAGAGCAGTTCTGGAGGACAGACGGGAGACGTTACGTCAGAGAACGAAGGTCACAGAAGTGGTCAGGCGTCGGCTGCACGGGACCCGGGTTAAACATTCCGATGCTAAATGTTACTAAATTTTTCATGTGGCAGGAATATCCAACCAGTGTCGTGCATCTTGCCTTCCAGCCGGGATTGCTGTAAGATGTGCAAAGTAAAAAAGCCCCTTTTTTAAGCTGCTTTAAAAAAAAAAAAAAAAAAAAACAGTTATAATTCAGTTATCATATTAGGTATATTGCTCTACAAGTTCTAAGTACTTAAACCTATTATGACCAGTGCATGAATACTTTTGGTTGGGTTCTTGTTACAGCAAACCAACTTTGACCTGTTAAATAACTGGAGTTGAAATCCTGTCTTTATAAAGGGAAACTCACAAATGGAAGAGACTCTAGCTCTTCTAGACTCTGAGTCATGGACACAGGTTTCTTTACAAGGACGAATTTATTTCCTGTTACACTTTTTACAACAGGAGCATTGTATTAAAGCAGCTTGATAAATAATCTAGCCCAAATCCAATTGAGCAAGCCTAGGGCGGACAGTGGCAAGGAAAATTCTCTAAACAGTAAAGGAAGAAGCCTTGACCAAGATTTCAAAAGCCACCCGGACCTCCTTGGGGCAGCCTAGATGGTATACATAATAATTAATTAAATATTGTATAGCAATCGTATAAAGAAGCAAACAGAAGCTAAATTACAAAACATTTAAAATATATCTAATAATTGCCATTTAAAATAACAATATAATAACATATAGTCTATGATAAATTCCTACAGAATACAATATTATGAAGAGCATAATTATTAGAGTAACTATAGCCCCTAAGACAATTGTATACATAAATAAAAACAATATGAATTAGTAACAAGTAGGAGAATATGCTTTTAGACACTTTGGGTCAGGTGTGGCAAATTTGGCGCTGTTGCCAGCCATGGTACAAGTTCGTTACTACTATAGGTAACGTCAGTATTTGGATTCTGGACCGAATGCGTCTCGCCGGCTGCAGTTCTGGCAGTTCTGAGTCAATGAAAAGGGTACATGGGGCCCATAAGTGGCCCGTCGCTCGTTTGCTATGACGGATGTTTATCCAGAAGCCGAACTGACTTTTAGAAAGAACGCATTGGTCTCGGATTAGACACCGGAACTGGATTCATCAGGCTGATGCAGCGATTTGATGGATGACTCTTCTTGGCAGATACCTGATGTTGCTAAACACGTGTACCGCATGAAGTCAAGAGTCATAAATTGTAACACCTCAGTGATTAATGCGTACAGGTTGCAACTTGGCCTGAGTCATTGGTTCGAGGCTGTCAGATGAGTCTGGAGCTCATGATTCCGTAGCACCCACCTGCTTCCTGCTACCCTGAATGGCCAGTGTTGTGTTTTAACTGCACGGATTAACATGACCAGGGCATGAGGACTTTGGCTCGGTACTTTCACCAGACACTAATCCAGATCTCTGGGGGCCTGGTTTCAGCGCAAGGATTCCTACTAGACTAAAACACACCCACTACAAAATAAATGGTGAATTGGACTGTGGTAGCCTAGCGGTTAGGGTACTGGACTATGGACCAAAAGGTCCAGGGTTCAAATCCCACCTCTGCCAAGCTGCCACTGTTGGGTCCTTGAGCAAGGCCCTTAACCCACAATTGCTTGGATTGTAAGATTGTACCAATTGTAAGTCGCTCTGGATAAGGGCGTCTGCTAAATGCTATGTAAATGTAAATGTATGGGTGATTAACATGCTACGGACGTTAGGGTTCATCCTTTCCAAGTTAGGAACATGCCAGCTTAGCTCAATCTGACTGGTGCCATACGGAGTTGGTCGCGTTATGGCTCCACAAGACTCGCCTACTTCTGTCAGTTCTGTGTGGGCTGAACTACGGCAGCAAGGGTTTGATCCCTCTTAGCCCACTCCACTGACATCACTGGTTCTTGGATTCGAACCAGAAGCGTTTGGGTGCTGGAAGAAAGCACACAGTGACACGAGATTAATTACCCTGATGCAACGAACGATGATGCACCCGAATGGAATCGTTCACATGAGCAATCGTGATGAATCAGTGTTCTTGGCGGGTGCTTTTAAGCATTGCTAAACACTTGGGTTGTATCTCTCGATCACGTGACCTGTGATTAACACACGCGGGCAGCGGCGAGGGTACGTTTTTAGCCCGTGTTGCCGCTCCGCTCTGATTGTGTTCGCGCGTGTGTGATTCATGTGAACGTTTGTCGCGCGGTAGGCGCTCGCGCTTCCTCTTCAGCCGCTAAATTGCCTTCGGTTTTGAATCATTACCAGTGCACAGTGTGCGGTTACCTCTCGAGCGTGCTGTGAGGAGTTAATCTGCCGGGGATGATGGGAAAATGGTCGGAGGCGATTGATTTTTCTTCGCTCTGTGTCTCCGAGATGGATGAAGTGACTCTTCATGAGCTCTAGCTAAAGGTCCGTCGTAATAGAGGCTAGCAGGGCCAAATGAAGTGGGGATAGAGTAGCGGGCCGGAGGGCCACAGATTTTTCACACACACACACACACACACACACACACACACACACACACACTGAGGCTGATGACATGCTGGGCACTAGTCTGTTTTTATGGCCAGTGTCTGTTTCACTTTCTGTTGCTGCTTGATGCCACACTATGTTTGTTTCTTGCATATGGGAGCCCCCTCCCTTTCAACCTGCTTGTCACTGAGTGCGTATACTTGTATAAATGCACTCTGCAGTGGTCGGATCAGATTTCCCAGATTGGATTAATTAAGGTCTCTGCAAATCTGAAATCCGATAAAGAAAGCTGGATTTAAAACTCAGTAATTGGGATTTCTCTCAGTCTCAGTTCTGCGCATGCACGCTAATGTTAACCTGACACGGTTTTTCCGGGTCTGTTTATTCTAAGAAAACTTTGACTTTTGGGGGCTTTTTCCCATGACTTGGCTTATGTAAAAAATTCCATTAACACTGGCTTGTTTTTGTGCGCGGGACCTGGCAACCCGGGAATTAAATACGCGGAATGGCTTCTGAACATTCTGCTGAGACTCTGAAATCGGAGAATTTCCTTCTTTTTTATTTCTTTTAAATTAATCGATAAAGTTAGAACTTCAACGTGCATGACAGACGTAAACGCGAGGGAGTGACACGGTTGCCAGAATGACCCCGGAATGGTAAACGTGGCACCTGCTAAATGGCTACCAAACACTTTGTGGGGACTGAAACGCAGTAAAATGCTCGAGAAAAAGTCAGACGTTTACGTCCACAATCCTTCTGTTGAGATTATTGGCTGGTTTTGCAAAGTAGAAGAATCCGATTATTATCCAAGGACAAATGTAAACCTGGAGATCTCCCTTTATCAGATTACCCAAATGCATGTCAACTCGTTGATTCGGATGGATTACTTGATAAATCTTCTGATTTTCCTTGTTCTGCAGTTGTTGGATTACAATTGCATGTAAACGCACTTTCTGTCGGAATCAAAGTAAGGATTTGAAGTACGAGCTATAACGGGGAGGTGGGACAAATTAAATTGGTGTTTGCTGCTAGTAATTATGCTTAGCTAGTAGTAGGGTGTTTGGAGTATCTTTGGACGATTACAGAACGGTCCGACGCCAGGGCTCAGCAAGTTCAGAGCCTCATCCCTCAATCGCTGGATTTGTATCAGTATCAGGACGTATCGTTGCATATAAATGGATACAAATGGGCTCTGGAGACGTATGCAGCTCAGTCCGACGCAGAGGTCCAAGCAGTCTCAAGATCCTCATCCCTCAATTGCAAGGATTGGACCTTGTAATCAGGACTGTATCAGTTTTTGAAATCACCAGCGCGCCCGACATTTCACTGAACAGGCCTTCGGGGACACAAATTCAAAATTTATGGATGGTTTAAAAAGTGTTGCGGGGTATGATGAGAAAACCAGAAGAAGTGGGAAAATGAAAAAAGCAAAGAAACACCAGCCTCACTGTGGCGCCCACCACGGTCCCCATCCTCGTACCAGTTCGGACTCAAACTGTAGCCGCTTGCATTATTCGTTTCCAGCAGACTCTCTTTCACAGTCAAATGAAAGGGGCAAAAAAACGCAGACCGAGTCCCCCTGCAGCGATAATAAAATAAACAGGGCATCTGCAATCATCTCGTGACTCCACCCAGCCTTCCACGGCCTGCAGCAACCTTCTCGGGAGGGGAAATTCAGAGCGAGTCGATTCTGTATGAAGAGTGACGCGAGCGAAGCAGAGGATGCGATCCGTCCTGCAGGGACTTGAGATTAGGATCTGAAAAAAATCCGGACGAGTCGGAAGGAGAAGCAACTTCTAGAACGTGATTTACACTTTCGTATTTGCTCTGCGTTATGTATCGGTAAACAAGGTTAGGCGCATGAAGGTTTCATAATAAGTAGGATAAAACCTGTTACCTAGTAATGAGAGTCCAAGGTCTGTTACTTCCTATGGGAAAGATCCTTCACCTTGTTCAGGCGTCATTAAAAGTTCAGAAGTGTCACTGACAGAGACTTCCATCCTCAAAATGTCTTCATAGCAGAGGATCTTATACTGAGGAATTACGGACCCAACAGAAAGCCATTAATGCATGATAGGAACTGTACAAAAGCATCATTCGGGACTTAACGTGCAGCTTTTTTTTGTGGGTCTCTAAACACATTTAGCAATAAAAAACAGGCGCTCCCTAACAGTCCAGCACGTGAGTTGAGATCCGGTGTCAGTACCAAATAAACAGAGACTGTTTATTGGGACTGCGTGTGCACAAACACTTTTGATGTACCTTGTACTTATCGTTCTGCGCAGAGCTTGTAATTACTCTTATTACAACACATTCCACAGGTCGAGCGTGTTGTTTTGTTCAAAGCCAGTGGCCAGCTTAGTACTCAGCTTAGTACTCTTTTATTTGAAAACCTTTTCTGATATTATGGGGTGCCAGCACTGTGTAACGAGCTCAGAGTGCTGTTCGTATTATATCGCGTTCTTCGAACGTTTGGTTTTTGTCGTCTTTTCTATCGTTATCATTATATACATTTAAGTTGATATTCTGAACACGTCTTCTATGTGAAACACTTGTGCCATATTGCTTTTTTACTAATGAGGCTTTCTTGCTCCCAAACAACCAACCTCAAAGATGGAATGGAAACGTTCCTTTGTTGCGTGACTGCATCACGCAAATTCCTGAAGATTTTTTTCAGCTCCCCTTTTATGCTACGAATCCCCCGTCCTTTCACGTCCCAGAAGTCTATTGGATTTCAGATTCCACTGACTGGAAGGCCTATGAAAAGGACGTGGAAACTCATTGGTCCCACGTGTCCATCAGTTTGACCCACCTTTAGCTTTGTGACATTTTTGCATCGTCATGCTGGAAGTAGCAGTTAGGAGACGGATAAATTGTGGCCATGAAGGGGTGCACACGGTCAGCAACAGCCACGGTCAAGCCATGATGACTGGTATTAATGAGCTCGAAGTGTGCCTAAGAAAAAAGTCCCACACAATTCGTTACGCCACCCTCCAACAGCCTGGACTGTTGACACAAGGCAGCTCAAGTCTATGGATTTGTGCTGTTGGTGCCAAATTCGCGGACCGGCATGAGCAGAAATTCCCAATTCAATATGACCAGGCCACGTTTTCTCCAGGCTCAACTGTCCAGGTTTTGGTGATCCTGTTACCCGCTCCGCTTTCTGTTTTTGCCTGACTGAAGTGTAAAGCCAGTGTGATCTTCCTAGTGTTCAAGTCCTGATGTCTTTTATGAGATGCTTTTCTACATTTACATTTGTCATTTTCATTGAAGCAGACACCCGTAAAACCAGAGCGACTTACAATCTGGACAATCCAAGCAATTGTGGGTTAAGGGTCTTGCTCAAGGACCCAACAGTGGCAGCTTGGTGGGATTTGAACCCTGGACCTGGAACCTGGCCCTTCTGGTCCAGTCTAGTACCTTGGAGTCCCGCTCCACAAAACAGTTCCACTCACCACAGTTGGAGAGAGCGGTTATCTGAGTTCCACTTTCTGCAAACAGTCTTTCTGGGAGTTTTCTTTATCGCACCTTTCTGAACTTTCTGAGACTGTTGTGTGTGAAAATCCTAGGGGATCATCAGATATGGAAATACTCAAACCGGGCCATCGGAGATCTGACACAATCATGCCACTTGCAATGAGCCACCAAAATGCCATTAAGTGGTCATAGCTTGTGAATCTATTGGCAAATGTATTACATTAACAGCAAATTGGTTATCAAATTGTCGGTGCATTGCATCTGTCGTGGTGTTTACTACAGTAATAGCCCGAAATTTTGGACGGACAACTAACAATGGCCTATAAATACCTATATTCATATGTTGAACTCTAAATATGTCCCAAAAACACTTCTAGTTCATTTGAAAATTGATTTCATCTCCAGCCAAACAACAAAACAAAGCAGCAGGAAATTGAGAGGGAAGGTAGCAGAGTGGAATGAGAAGGAGGAAAACAGCATGACATCTGATTTGATGGAGAACTGTACCACATGAAAGGGGCAGTTAATGTGATCGATTGCTTGCTTCTTCCCAGTCTCTGAATGCTTAAGTGTGAAGATTCACTGATGGATAAGACGCTCTTAGCCAGTCGCTTTTAAGAGTTTCAGCATAGTGTTTGAACATGAATCTAGAATTTTGTGACTCATTAATTGGGGAAGGAGGGTGAAAAAAGACTCCTGTTAATCTGTAAGAGAAAAGGATCATTCTGTTTTCTTTCCGAAGGAATGC
This sequence comes from Ancistrus triradiatus, assembly GCA_025084515.1. Lineage (NCBI taxonomy): Eukaryota > Metazoa > Chordata > Actinopteri > Siluriformes > Loricariidae > Ancistrus > Ancistrus triradiatus. Next base: position 266,952 of record JAJAGP010000188.1, on the reverse strand, counting down.
TAAATATGTTAAGTGGAAACGAGGGTGTTAATGATTTACAGTCATGGAACAAGTCGGAGCAAAAATGTCGTGCTCGGCTTGCTAAACTCTATGACAGACACACATGCTGTGTACGTATGTGAGAAGAAGTTGCCCTCGTCTTTGGCTCAGTACTGGATTTAAGAAGTATTGTTATTATTTTGCTGTTCTGCCAAGGTTTGCACCGATCAGCCATAACATTAAAACCACCTGCCTAATAGTGCGAGTCGCGCAGGTTGCAAGTTGTAATGGTGTGTTCAGCACATCCCACAGTTGCTTGATCAGATAGAGGTCTGGGGAAATTTGGAGCCCAGGCAACACCTTGAACTCTTGTCCTGTTCCTCAAACCATTTCTGCTGTTAAAGGATACCGTTGCCACGAAGGGGTGCACATGGTGTGCAACAGTGTTTAGGTAGGCGATGTGTGTCAACGTCTACATGAATGCCAGGAGTTTTCCGAAGCATCATACTTGTGACACAATCCTATAACTTCACCTGACAGTACTTTTGATGTTCTGGCCGATCGGTGTATAATTATGTGTAGTTGTGTGTTTTTTATTGCCATGCCAGTTTCTCTCAGGGATCAATAAAGCTGCTATTTATCCAGCAGTGTGAGATGTACATGTAACAGAGAGAGCTAGTCAATACTGAGAGCCATTTAGTAACGAGAGCCTTTCTGTGTGCAGGGGTCAGCCTCCTTCCGAAGCCGAAATGAATTATTTAAGTATCGCAAAATCACTGGAGATGTACGGAGTGGACCTCCATCCTGTTTTTGTGAGGAAAAAAAATTGATATGCACTTACAGTAATCATATGGGTTTTCATATTATTTCCTGTACAGTTTTGAGATGTACATTTTGCTTTCAGGGAGAAAAACAGTCGGAATATTTTCTCGGTTTGACGCCAGTCGGTGTTGTGGTTTACAAAAATAAAGTCCAAGTCGGAAAGTATTTCTGGTAGGTAAAGTTACAAATGAACACACACCCCACATGATAAGCCAAAGCTTTCTTGACACCGGTCCAAAAAGATGCTAAGCTCGTTACACAGCGAACGTGACGAGAGAGAGTGACGCAAAAATGCGAAATGCTCAAAACACAATATTTTGGAAAAGTGACGATAAATCTGTTTTTACTCAGTCTTGTGGAAAGTATGAAAATGCTCCCAGCGGAGAGGAAGACTGAAAATCCAGGAGCTTTTTCCTGACATCCAACACGTCAGCTATGAGAACCTACTGTTCACTTAAAGTCGAATATGTCCCAGAGCTTAACGTGAGCTATTTTAATGACATAAATAAGACTGTTCACTTCATCTGAGGGTCTTAATGCTTTGGCTCATCAATGTAAACATATATATATATACAGTGAGAGAACAAAATGACAACTATGAGAGACAAAATGAGAAACAAAATCCAGAAAATGACATTGTAGGATTTTTAAAGAATTTCATTGTAAATCATGGTGGAAAATAAGTATTTGGTCAGCCACAAACAAGCAAGATTTTTGTCTCTCACCAACCTGTAACTTATATATGTATATATGTGTGTGTATTTACATTTATAGAAAGAGTTGTAGGAAAATGGTATAAGATATAAAAATACGTTAAAGCACTGAAAACTTTTTCACGTTTCAGGCCAAGAATTACAAAAATATTTTTCAAGGAAACACAGTTTGAACTGCGCGTCCTGGGGAAAGATGTAAGTCCTACTATTATTATTATTATTATTAATTATTAATCACCAATCAAATGTTTTTAAACCCAAAATGGATGAGAGGGTCGATACTTTGTGATGTAACTATTTTTAACTTTCATTGTTATGCGATTTAATTATGTGTCCCTTTCGCCTTCATATCCCATTTTGGCGGCACGGTGCCCTCGGGTTCCATCCCGACCTCAGACTCCGTCTGTGATGAATTTGCATGTTCTCCCTGTGTCTGTGTGGGTTTACTCGGGGTACTCCGGTTTCCTCCCATATTACAAAGACGTGTGTTAATTGGTTGTTTTAAATTGGCCCAGTATGAGTGTGTTTAGTAACGATGCTCAAACAATCAGTTTTAGCTGCTGCCTCTCTTGTCTGAGACTTTTAATCTCAATTGGATTCTCAATTGGATATATATATATATATAAAATAAATGTATCATGAAACCTTTATAACTGAATTAAAACCTGCCAGCCAGCATTTATTTTGTTAGGCATCTAAAAGCTAATAAAAGATGCCCAGCACCATTATCGCTCGTTCCACCTGGGGGACTGAGACTGAAATTAAGATATGACAGCCTTTAGGGTGGTACGAGTCCTCGTGGATCAGTTCCGCGGATCATCGTTATTGACCCGGGACTGAAACAACCCCCAGGCCTGAAACGAGATTCCATTCTACACCGCTGCTTTCTAATTCACTGCTGAAATGAAGGGCTGGTCCCATTAGAAGTGCATCCAGTCCAGTAAGCACATGCCAATCAGCATTTCTCTGGTCTTTCAACATTCCTGTGATTTGTCTCCGGGCTTTTGCAGTGCACTGAAACCTCGTTCTTCTTCGAAGCTCCGAACAAGGCGTCGTGTAAGAATCTGTGGAAGTGCTGCGTCGAGCACCACACCTTCTTCAGGTGAGAAAGCACCGTGCGATCTGACCTCTTGAGGCCCAAATTAGGGGTCACGCAAGAGGCACGACAATTTGTGACGCTTTGAAACGACAATAAAGCACAGTGATGTCGTAGCTACAGGTGATGGCTTTGGGTCAGTCCTGGGTCAGTCATGGTGGAGCTTCAGATTCCAGGTGTTACTCTATAAGTGCTTCACAGCCAGGCTGCACTCGTACTGCGGGTTATGAGCTAATGCCATTAGGTTACGGAGGATGTTTATTCGATCTTTAATAGTGTGTATTGAGAGTGCTTTAAATTCAGCGTTAGAGAGCTGGGGCCGGATTGACGAAAGCTTTCTTAAGAAAAAACTCGCAAAGGTTCTCAGCCAAACATTAAGAAGTTCTTAGGAATGTTTTTCAATGCAATTCTTGCAAAAAAACTCAAGTTTTTCAAATATTATTATTAATTATTTTCTCATCTAGGCTGTGTTGCATTTTACTGCTTACGCTATACAGCAAGACACATTTGGAATTTGTATTTATTATTATTTCCATTATTTAGTCTGCCCAGATGACACAAAATGGAGGAACGTCAAACCCAAGCCTTCAAATAACTTTCAGCAAACAAGAAATGGCCGAGGATGATATTTCCAATAGCTAAACTGTTTAAAGTGTGGCTTATTTTGTTGACTCTTATACAGTGGGGCAAAAAAAGTATTTAGTCAGCCACTGATTGTGTAAGTTCTCCTACTTAGAAAGATGAGAGAGGTCTGTAATTTTCATCATAGTTACACTTCAACTATGAGAGACAAAATGAGAAATAAAATCCAGGAAATCACACTGTAGGATTTTTAAATAATTTAATTGTAAATCATGGTGGAAAATAGGTAGGAGAACCTGCACAATCAGTGGCTGACTGAATACTTTTTTGCCCCACTGTAGCCGAAGACAAATGTGAGGCTATCGTAAAGTTAAGAAAAAACTGAAGAACTTATTGTGCTCCAGAATACCACTTGTCCTTAGAATTGTTCTTAAGAAAAGAGTTTTTAAAAAAAATAAGATAGTTATTTGAAGACAACACACATTCAAGATTTTATTAAGACATTATAAGCCCCTGGTTCTTATAACGTCTCTGCGCTTCAAACCGGATGGGCACGAGATCTCAAAACTTTACCGATGATTCTGTATGTGTTCTGTCTGTCTGTTCCTAAATTCCGTGTCCACCAGGGGGCTAGGTCTGCAGCGTGTGACAAGTCAAATCACACATCCTCGAAAGAACCCTTCGTTTCAGATTGACTTTACTTTCTTTATCAACTCCACTTCCTTTGAGGAGTCTCTTCTGCCCCTCTGGGCTTTAATAAGACCCTGTATTTTAAAATGTGCTTAAGCTCCCAAGTTTCACTAATACCCTTACTTTAGAAGTCGGCTGTTAAGACCATGTCTTGAGTGAAGTCTCTCTGTTGGGGAATACTCGCCATAATCCGCCCAAGTTGCCAAGTGTTTGCAAAACCAGCCCAGACCGAAGTTTCTCCCAGAGTCAGACTTAAGAAGTCACAGAACACACTGGCCTGGTAATCTGCGTGTGAAAGGGCGCTGGCTCCAGGAAGCTCAGGGCAGACGGGTCAGGAAACGGATATAGACTAGACCAGGTTACTCCCTCAGATCAGACGTCTGGCTGCAGCGTACTGTTTAATTTTGATTATGGATAGGCCTTATGGCTTTACCCTCACCAGCCGTGGCAGTGGTTATGGATAGTTGGGCAGCCAGGTCAAATTATGTGTGTTGACCTTATCATTTGCATTACATAGCCATACTAGTGGACAATACACGGTTCTATGCAAAAGTCTCAGACCACCATTAGGTTAGATATTCCGTTGTTCAAGAATGCAAGCTGAAAATACAAGAAATCAGAAAAAACAGCTTCTGTAGGCTACAGGGTAAGTATTTAGTGTGACCTCCCCTTACACATGAGCAGTAGCAGCATCTGGGAGCTTCAGTCCGAAGAAGCTTGATCAGGAATGGTCTTCTTGGAAGGGTAGCATCCAAGAAACCACTTTTTCGAAAGGGGAACGGGGTGAAAATGCTAAGATATGCTGAAGCGCACAAAGATTGGTATGAAGATCAGTGGAAAAGAGGATTAATGAGTGGCCTAAGACTTTTGCACAATACCGTACGAGGAAAAATTCAACCCGATTGCTAATGTGACTTCCGGTACATGACGGCGAATACTCACTCATTAATCAGTACGGCCTCATTAGCATAATTCCAATTTATTGAATTGATTATTAACTAGTGATAAATTTCCGACAGAGTATGCAGATTTTAAACAGCACAATGCCGGGCTGATTAATTAAAGGAATCATCCAACAAATTATAATAATACTGCTCAGATTAAATAATGGTGCTGTTACTCAACAGATTCTTATTTACATAATGGTTCTGCGTTTTTATTATGGAAGAAAACACAGTCTCATTACCATAACGCTGTTTATCGTGTGGATTAGTCATAAAGAATGATCGTATATTAATTTCTGTATTGATGCTTTGCTTACGAAGATAGACCAAGAGTTAAGTTCTAAAGGATTTGACAAAGAAGCATTATTATTATATTCATAATTACCACTGTCGTGGTGGTGGTGGCTACTGTTGGATCCAGTTTTCTGCGGCGCACTTTATTCTGATGCTCTTATTATATGCAGGCTTTTAACGTTTCTGCCAAGCCGCGCTGTTTTCCTTTAAAGTCGTGAATGTTAATGAGAGGAAAGCTCTCTGCAGTTCAGCCTCTAATTTAGTTAATTAAAAAATAGCTCTGAACAGATGGACTCTCTCTCAGAAGGTTAGAGAAAAAGGCACAGAACGACACTTCTGTGACACCAAAATCTGCCGTCTCCTGATCTGTTTGGCGCCACAGACCCGGTCTCTCACACCTGAGTAATTCTGAGGCAGAGCCTAGGAGAGTGAGATAGAACCCAGAGGAATGAGAGCAAAACCAGGACAGGGATGTGAACCAGTGTCAGTGTTGGAGGGCTGGTTTGAGGTGTTGAGTCGTCCTGGTTCGTATCCCTCCTCTGGTGAGGTGAGGTGAGGTTTCCGGGATTTGTCCCGATTCCACTCCTCCAGCTTTTGTCCTGGTTCTGTTCTGATTCATCCAGGTTCTGACCCTGCTTCTGTTCTTCCAATTCTGTCCTGGTTCCCTTTCGTTTCATCCTGGTCCCATCCTGGTTTTGTTTAGGTTCTGGTCTGGTTCCACTCCCAATTCTCTGTGTTCCAACCTGGATCCATTCCTGTTCCTCCAAGTCCTAGGTTCAGTACCGGTTCCCTTTCTATTGTTCCGGATTCCATCCTGATTCTTTTCCTGCAGGGGCCGGATTCACAAAAGCTTTTTTTAAGAAAAAACTTGTGCAGATTTTGAGACAAACATTAAGAACGTCGTAAGAATTTTCTTAAATGCAATTCTCGAAAAAAAACTCAAGACGTTTTCGAATATTATCGTAAGAAAATAATTGTTTTCTTCTGTAACAATGTCGCACTTTACAGTTTACAGTATAAAGCGCTAGACACATTTGAATTTATATTTTCCATGATTTTCTTTATAAACTATAGGAGGCAAAAACATCAAACCAAGCGTTCCAAATATTTTGGCCCTGGCTCTCATCCTGGTTCCAATTCATTCAGGTTCTGATCTTGGATCTGTATCCAGATTCTGTTCTGCTTTCGTTTCGGTTTCCTCCAGGTTCCATTGTGGTACAGTTCCAATTCCTCCAGGTTCTGTCCTGGGTCCACTCTCGTTTCTCCAGGTGCCATCCTGGATCCATTCCGCTTCCTTCTGGTTCCATACTGGTTTCCTTCCCATTGCTTCAGGTTTTGTCTTGGTTCTGTTCCTTCAATGTTTTCAGCTCCAGGTTTTATCCTGATTCTGTTCTTGTTCCTTCAGGTTCTGGTCTGGTTTCGTTCATCCAGGTTCCGTTCTGGTTATGTCCAGGTGTTGACCTGGTTCAGTTCCTCCAGGTTCCCTTCAGGTTCCATCCTAGTTCTGTTCCCATTCCCCCAGGTTTTATCCTGGTTGTGTTCAGGTTCCGTTCTCGTTCCTCTGGGTACTGTCCTGGTTCTGTTCTCCTAGGTTTTTCCCGCCAGGTTTTCTCGCTCTTTTGATTCTTCTTGGAAGAAATCATGTTGACAACTGAAATTCAATGTTACTTTAAAGGCACAACTATAGAATTCAAATGATAGACTTGATTCCATCATCTATTAATAATAACCAAGTTTACTTTGTAGTCGGTGCTTAGAAAACTGGGTGTCATCATTATAGGCGAGGCATTGTTCTGAGCCTCAGAGTTATTCGGGTCTGCCGGGATAAGCCTGCAGCACTCGAGCAGACCTGGGTCCTCCTGTTTGGCATCCCTGACAGCACAATTTTGAATAGGCATGATCCTTGTGGTAGTAAATAACAGAGCAATAAATAGAAGTTCACAAGATCTCCATTTTGGATATGCTGCGTTAGTCCTCGCTTTAAGGCGATCTCTGATTTATCTTTGGGTTCTTGCTCTGTTAAAACTGGTTTGTTTTGCAGGATGCCTGAAAATGACTCCGGCACCCTGACAAGCAAGCTGTCTAAACTCGGCTCTCTGGGATCCAGACATCGCTACAGGTTAGTCGTTTAGTAACTCGTTTGAAATCTACCATCCTTTGTACAGGGGAATGTAATACGGTCTGAGCTCAAGTATCAGTGCTGAGCGTGAACCATAATAATACACTTTTCCTTTATTATTTAGCAACTTCATGCTCCTGAAGAAGCGTGCTACAGACAGCTGTATTATAGTGTAGCGTTGTTGCTGTTCAATTATTTAGATACGCTCCGGTGCAGCCCTTAAACCTTCTCTATAATTTAGACTGTTGTCTAAAGGTCTAAGAGTTTTGGACGGTGCATATTTCCCATGCAAATAAGGCTGGAAATGGTCTTTAGCTGGTTTTTTTGGAAATCAAATCCTTGCTTATTAAAGGAACTCGAAATTCCTACGCAGCAATACCAGTTAATAAAGCAACTCTACGTGATTGTGTTTTTTGTAGTGGAAAGACCGCCATGCAGATGGGAAAAGACCAGTGCGTCGGTTTGCCCAGACAGAACCTGGAAGTGGTGCGCACCCGAAGTAAGACCTACCCAAAGAGGAGCTCACAACCCGCCGGTGAGAACGTCTGATACACAAACCACAACATCGTCAATAGATCATCGTCAGTGTTAAGCAGCCACACCTTGTCAAATTACTTTTTTGTTTTTCTAAGTGACTAAAAAAGTGAAAGAAATTTCATATAAATCACAATGGCGATCAATATTCCTGATAGAAGCTCAAAACGTTTCCTAAATGAGTCCTTCCGTGTTCAGTCTAGGCGTGCATGACCCCCAGACTAGTGCTCGCGGTCCCTGGGGTAGTTCGTCAAAGAGTAATCCATTTACTACTCATTTGTTACCAATTCTTTATTTCAAAATGTAAAGGGGATTACTTTACGGATTACTTCATGGAAAAAGTAATCCCATTACTCATTACCTTATAAGTTACTCCCTCAAATAAATCTGTTCCAACTAGAAAGTACAAGCGTAAGAGCCAGTTGTGCTTTAAACACTTTATTTAAGTACAAACTCAAAAATTCAAACAGTTCTGGCCACAAATCTGGCCAGCAGGTGTCGCTAAGGCTCGCGGTCTCGAAAACTGAAGTGTTTTTTAATCGACTGGTTCAAATGATCCGAAATTGTTTATGTTAAATGCTTCGACGCAAAGTAACACAAGCGATGTTTTTTAGTAATCAGTAACTGTAATGTGATTACACATTACTTTGATACAGGAAAAAGTAATTCGATTAGCGAAATGCATTACTTTGTACCTCGTTACCCCCAACGCTTCCAAGCCTGGCAAATTTGCGTTGTTAAATTTCATCTACATGAACCCGACCAGTGCGAAATGAGCCGCTACTGGACGGAAATCCCTTCTTCGCGTGCCTGATGCTCTTCCGTTTAAGTAAACAGCTTCTCCCCCGGGGCGGATTTCATCCGTGCCCAGTGCGACCGGTACTTCAGACGAACCTTAATACACAGCGTAATTAACGCGTACCTTCTGTTGTGCCACAATGAGATAATCCCGTTCTGAATCTGTTGCTAATTCCTTCAGCTTCAGTGTTCATTAAATCAATTGTGAGTCATGTCAGTAACTTATAGGCAGGTGTGAAAGTGAATGTGTTTTGCAGCTGGTAAACAGGAAAGTTCGTGTTGCTAATCTGTCATCTCACCTCGATGATCTGCAGAGCCTGTAAAACAGGCCGGCAGGCAAAGAGAAGCATGTGACTCATGTGCAGTCATTCTTTCCAGATCGAAGCCCGGGTTGGCATCGGCACTACAGGTGCTACATGAATTCAAATTCGGCTTTCCATCGGTTTGGGCTTAAGTGAGCAAGCCTAGGGTGACAGTGGTCGAAGTAAAACTTCGTAAATGTGATTAAGGAGGATACCATGGGAGGACCTTGACAAAAGCCTGCTTGGGCGGCCTAGATTTTTATGTAAGAATTACACTAAGTAGTTTAAAGACACAGAATCTGAATATAAAATTCAGTTCTCGACAACCCCTGAGCTTGTCGGATTTGGTTCTCGGTGCATTTCTCGTCGTTTACTCGGTACTCACTTACTTAAACTTGTATTCACCCGAAACGATTCATGATTCATGATTCATGATTCACGATTTAGTTCACAGTGATTCAGTCTCACAATAGCTCTCGCTGTGCTTCTTGTGTTTTTCTTTCTTTACATCTACAGTACTGTCTTATTAGTGCAAATGAGTCGCCATGGGTCCTAAAAAGGTTAGTTAAGAGCCAACCGACAGGAAATCAGGAACTCTGGATCACTTTCAGGCTTCAATTAGCGTTAGAGTTCACCAATAGAGTAAGTGTTTTGCTTTTACTTTCCACTTGCAGTGGGATTACAGGATATTTTCAGCACTTTATTATAAAATAAGCTTTGTGTTGAGGATTTTGGCCTCCTTTGGGTTAACGCAAGTGTTTCTCAATAAGGTCGGTTCCTCAATGATACAGTATGGACTGTATAACTCGTCAGTTCATGATGCATTTAACTTATGGTGGATTTGCTGGAACGTATCCCCATCCTAAATCAGGGAGCACCGGAAGATTAGAACTGCATTAATGCCTGATACAGGTAGGATTTTCTGGCGGTCTGGAACGGATTCGTTCAATTTACATTATTCCTTATGGGGAAAATGTGCCCTGTAGGTTTTCAATTGGGTTTAGGTCAGAGGTCCCTTCCCCAGTGACACTGCGACTTAATCTGAGATTTCTCTGCTTAATGCTGTGAGCTGTGAGTGAAGCAACTCCTTTGACGTGTCTTCTAGGATTAAACAATGGCAGCAAACCGGTCACAAAGGCAGGAAATTCCCTGGATGCGGGCCAGCCTAAAGTGAGCACGGTCCCGCAGGCGAAGAGGTACTGACCTCAGATGTACGTATACGACGTACGCGTCAAAGATCATGGCCCCGTTTGAAGAACGTGTGATCTGTTCTGTCTTAAAGCCCCAGAGTGCCCAAAACAGAGCGCGTCTCGGAAGATCAGCCCAGCAAGCTGGCAGCACCCTGGGATGAGAACGCGCCGCAGAGGTACTTTTTAGGTTTATAATCCGTCGTAAATGCACGATTAACGCATGAAACGCACAAACAAGCCGCAACTTGTGTCAAGATAAGGATCGGGTACTGGTTTGCGCAGATTTTTTTTTTATCGGAACAAATCCCACTCGGTAAGGATTAGCTCTGCGCCGTGGCACCAGTCTCCTCTTACTTCTGAACATGAGAATGTTTTCTGATGAAATGCCAGCGGCTTTGGGTTTAGCGGCCTGCTTTTTTGTTCCACGCCGCCGCTTTAGTGTCAAGCCCTCTCGTTGTTGTTTTTCATCAGCGGCTTGTACAGCTCGGCCACCGAGAGGAACAAATCTCCCAAATTCCCAAACGCGCGCAGACGCTCGCCATCAGGAGGCAGCGAGAACGACCCTGCAGGCTCAGCCAGGCACAGGTACTTTGTGTGTGTGTGTGTGTATGTGTGTGTGTGTGTGACTTGACATGTGATCTCAGTAACGTTTCAGCCCCGAGTAATAAAACTGTACAAGCTCTGAGTTGAGGTGTTTTTCAAAGTGTTGATCCTATATCCTGATATCTTTTAAGGTTTTGAAGGTAGGTGACCAGAAAGAGCAAAGATGACAGATTAACTGGAGCAAAGTCAGCGCTAAACCTTGCCCGAATCAAATCGGTTGCAATCCACGCGAATTGGTGGAAACTGGCAATTTATGACCTGAAGGTTTTCCATCTGAAACTAGAACGTTGCTGCTAAAGGTGCCCAAATTACATCCAGGTTTTTAGAGTGAAAGCGACAGAAGTGGCCTGATCTGATTTCCTATGTTCACATCATAAAAGATGGTAAAAATGGCATCTTCGAAGGGCTCAGGATATTTTCTGGCTGAGATCGGGACAACAGTCTTACAAGCTCTACACGAGAAGCCTAAGGTTTTATGGTCACATGAGACCCCCAGTGGAATCCAAGCAAATACCAAAGGGAGCACGCCACCGAAAGTACATCGGATCCACTGTGAAGCGTGCTGGTGACAACGTTACGTTGTAGGGGCTTTTATCGTCAGCCTGGACTGGGCAACTGGTCAAGATTGCAAAGAAAGTGTACAACCAAATTCTTGAAGGCTCTTTGCTAGATAGCTAAAGATTAATAAAAAGAGTAATAAAACTGTACAAGCTCTGAGTTGAGGTGTTTTTCAGAAGTGTTGGTGAACTCGCACGTGGTTCATCTTCTGCCACAACAATGACTCTAAGCACCCAGGGAGGGGAATGTACTTGAGTGACCAAGGTGTGGAAATGGAGATCCATGGACGAACTTGAAAAGATCTGAAAGTGCTGCTCACCACTTCAAGTATAGGGAATATAATAATAACGACAGGCCATCTGGGTGCAAAGCTGGTAATTAAAGCCGAAGGTTTGTCTTTCATTTTGCATTAATATGCAGAACAGTTGCCTTTTTTCTCATTTCGTGATATTTGTGAGGCTGGTAAAAACACTGCAGTTTAACCTGAATCCGGGTCCCGGGGCTGGAACTGAGAATCGTTATGTAGAAATATGATGCTATGACTCCCTCTAGTGTAAAATCCTTGTCATAGCAACAGTGAACCTGTTCTCACCCAGAACCTTACTGATTACTGTTCATTTACAGAACCGACGATGCGGTGCCTTTCACTCTGCTTATCGCCACATTCTTAATGTCGCTTGGCACGAATGGTTTGACGCTCAGAATGAATATGCAATATGAAAAGCTTCTGTGTTTCTCAGTCATACAAGCATGCTTGTTAGGAATAGTTTTCCATTGGGAAATGAGTGATTAGGTATGGCAGGAGTATGTGCAGTACGTGCTGTACAAGTAATAATGTACATGGGCCAACTTTCCAAATGAGTAAAAAAAAGATTAAAAATGTTCAGACCTTAAATATATCTATTTAAACTCAACCTGTTGAATCTATCCAAAATAATCATTTATATTTGGCTTTCAAAAACCCTAACCCCTAAATTTTATTTGTGTGAACAGTATTTTTTTCTTTTGCCTTTTTCATTCAGTTGTGTTTTATTCATTTTAAAGCAGCGTTAAGATTTATATACATTTTGTACAATTGTTAAATTAATAAACTCATTCATTCATTCATTATTCATTTATTAAAAGACAAATAGTTTTCTTTCAGTGGTGTAGCATTTTAGAGCAGGAAGAGAGGCTGCACCCCTGTCTCTCATGGCCATGTGGTGAGTAATTAGATCCCACTGTTGTTAAGGAGAAGTGTCCAAAATATGAAAATAAGCATCTCAACAGAGGCGATTGCTTTAAGACTGCACAGGACGTTTGAGTTCTGATACAATGTCATTAAAGGGTTTATAAAAATATCAGCATTTTAGCAAATCATTGCAATATTGTGCCGTTTGTTCATGTAACCCTGATGAACAGTGCAGAATAGGGGTTGTAGCGCATTTATATATATACACAGCATTTATATATAATACACACAGTTGCTCAAAAAAATAAAGGGAACACTCAATAACACATCCTAGATCTGAATGAATGAAATATTCTCATTGAATACTTTGGTTCTGTACAAAGTTTGAATGTGCTGACAACAAAAATCACACACAAATCATCAATGGAAATCAAATTTTATTAACCATTGGAGGCCCTGGATTTGTAGTCACACACAAAATGGAAAAATACACTACAGGCTGATCAAACTTTCATGTAATGGTCCTTAAAACAAGACATCCACGTGCCTGTATGACTTCCCTAAATGCCTGGGCATGCTCCTGATAGGTGGCGGATGGTCTCCTGAGGGATCTCCCCCCAGACCTGGAGTAAATGCATCCGCCAACTCCTGGACAGTCTGTGGTGCAACGTGACGTTTGGTGGATGGGAGCGAGACATGATGTCCCAGATTGTGCTCCAATCGGATTCAGGTCTGGGGAACGGGCGGGCCAGTCCATAAGCTTCAATGCTTTCATCTTGCAAGGAACTGCTGACACACTCCAGCCACATGAGTTCTAGCATTGTCCTGCATTAGGAGGAACCCAGGGCCACCGCACCAGCATATGGTCTCACAAGGGGTCTGAGGATCTCATCTCGGTTACCCTAATGGCAGTCAGAGGCTACCTCTGGGCGAGCACATGGAGGGCTGTGCGGCCCCTCCCAAAGAAATGCCAACCCACCACCATTACTGACCCACTGCCAAACCGGTCATGCTGAAGTTCAAGTCCAAGTCAGATTTATTTATATAGCGGCTTTTTACAATGGAGAATCGTCCTCAAAGCAAACTTTTACAAGTTTAGATTATTCTCCTAATAACTACGGTCCAATCCCAAATTGAGCAAGCCGATGGCGGACAAGTGGCAAGGAAAACACTCCCCTAATTCTAGGAAGAAACTTGGGAGAGGACCAAGGAACCTTTTCAAAAAGGGACCCAACCCCCCCCTCCCTGGGCGGCGCAGACGATCCACCTAAGAGCAAACTAAAAGTCATGGAGTCAAAGTTCGAATAGAATGTAGAAGTATGCAGTGATCTGAAGGATGCTGCAGGCAAAGCAGATTGCTTCTCCACAGCGTCCCCCAGACTTTGTCAAGTCTGTCACATGTGCTCAGTGGTGAACCTGCTTTCATTCTGTGAAGAGCACAGGGTTGCCAGTGGCGAATATTTGACCAACCGGGTGTCATTCTGAGGCCAAATGCCAAGCGTCCAGCACAGTGTTGGGCTGTGAGCACAACCCCCATCTGTGGACATCGGGGGACCCTCAATACCATCCTCATGGAGTCGGTTTCTAACCGTTTGTGCAGACACATGCACATTTCTGTTGGCCTGGCTGGAGGTCATTTTGCAGGGCCTCTGGCAGTGCTCCTCCTGTTCCTCCTCCTTGCCAAAAGGGGCGGACCGGTAGCGGTCCTGCTGCTGGGTTGTTTTTGCCCTCCTACGCCTCCTCCCTCCACGTCTCATGGTGTGTATGTGGCCTGTCTCCTGTAGCACCTCCAGCCTCTGGCCACTACGCTGACAGACACAGCAAACCTTCTTGCCACAGGCTCGCATTGATGTGCCATCATGGATGAGCTTGCACTAACCTGTGAGGCCACTGTGTGGGTGTGTTAGAGTCCAGCTCATGCTACCAAACCACGAGTGTGAAAGCACAACCACCAAACGATTCAAAAGTGACCAAACATCAGCCAGAAAGACATAGGTACTGAGAAGTGGTCTGTGTCCCCACCTGCAGAAACCACTTTCTTTATTGAGTGTGTCTTGCTAATTGCCAATAATTTTCCACCTGTTGTCTATTCCATTTGCACACAACAGCATGTGACATTGATTGTCAATCAGTGTGTTGCTTCCTAAGTGGACAGTTTGATTCACAGAGTTTGATTTACTCTTTGGAGTTAATTGTGTTTGTTTAAGTGTTCCCTTTATTTTTTTGAGCAGTGTATAGATATTATATATATATACTGTATATATATATATACTGTTATATAGATGGCTCAGTGCAATGGTTGATATTGGACGTATGAATATGTATGTATATTCAGTAGAATGGTGCATATTGTACGGGTTCATGGCGGGTAGTTTCAGCAGCGGTACAATGATCTGGCACCCTGTGAATTCTCCAATAAGCTGCAGAAAACTAGACGCAACCAACGTAAATCCAACAAAACAATCTGACCAGTTTTATGAATCGTTGTAGGTCTGACAGCTGCATAGCTCCACCCTTTTCTGGTTCGTTAAGCTCCCAGTTTATGTGCTTGTGTTTGTGTTTCAGCTTGTGCAGTTTTAAATGATTTTGGCACTAATGCAATCCTTAATACTTCCGAATATGATTTAGGATTTCAGTCTCATTTTTCAGAACATCCTCTGCCCCTCATTCTTAGTCAGTGATGGGAAGAAAGGACTGCAGTAACGATTTTCCTAGAGCTTTGTGGCTTTGAGTGGAGATTTGGAGATTTTAGCCCTAGGCTAGGCACTGATGAGAGAAACCCTCTGAATAACTAAGTAGGGATAAAAGATAGACGTGTGAAGGGAGCTGATCTGTCCATGAGCCGAGTGTGTGAAGCCGCTGCTGGGAAAGCCTACATCATTAGAACATTAAAGAGCTTGCGTGTAGCTGGATTAAATAAACTCTGCTCTCATCACGTGCTCTCACAGGAAGGTCCAGAACAGCGAGGATCCGTCCAGCAAGCAGTACAGGAGAAGGTAGGAGGTTTGGTTTAAGTCTTAATGTGGACGTGTGTCATAATGAGTTTAAAGGCGGCTTCAGTGCACCTCAGGCACGCATTGTAATATTTTAGAAAAACGTATCTTTGAACAGTTCCGGCAAAAATTAAGACACCACTCCAGATTTTCTTAGGATCAACCCTTCTAGGACTTTCCTTTTCCAACACAGACTCACCTGATTCTACTTAACGAGCTACTGATTAGGTGATCACCCGAACCAAATCCTATTTTACTGAGGAAAACACAAGACACATGAAATCTGGGATTGTAATGTTGGATTCTGAGCTTTCCTAAATTAAAACATTGGTGTTGTTTTGTTAAAAAATAATATATGTATTATTAATCAAGGTCTGAAAACACTGCATCTTTGATATTTGTCCAGTTGTCTTTTACAGCGAATAACCGATCATTTTTCAGTGGTCTCTTAATTTTTTCCAGAACTGTATGCACTAAAGTATTCAGATCATTATATAACTCCATGTGGTTTGGTGTTTACGAGTCAGATCAGATATCAGCCTGCTTTTCAGCCCATAAAATACCCGACGATAGCTAAACAGGAGGAAATATTCCCATATTTAATCCCAGTCAGATAAGTCACATGATTGCTGTTCAGCTAGAAAGGCAGCGAGTTCATTCTGCACCATGGATGAAATCTGCAATTTCCATCTCGTCCTCTCGTCCACCTTTAACCCCTTTCGCTTGGCCCTCAGGTCACGTTCCCGTGGCAACACCAGCAGTGGCAGCGAGTCGGAGAATTCCAACAGAGAGCATCGTAAGAAGAAGAACCGGTAAGTCGTTATGGTGATGAGCCTTGGTAGTCTCCATATAGGACCCTGTAAGCTGTGTAACTGATTTTAAGGCTGTCCTTAATAATAATAATAATAATAATAATAATTATCCGGATAACTAGATTTTTTGTTCTTAACGATTCCTTTGCTGTAGGACTCGGCAGGAGAACGAGATGGTCGATTCTGGCCCTCAGTGGGAGGCGGTGCTTCGCAGGCAAAAGGAGAAAAACCCGAACGATCCCAACCATCGCCGCTCACGCCATCGCTCCAGATCGTCAGTACCTCTGATTACATTGTGTAATCCAGTACCAGTAAACAATCACATCCCGGGATGACATATCAATAAACAGTCTTTTAATGACATCCCGGGATGAGATATTGCAAATTTCAAGCAGGATATATGTGTGGATACTAAACACCTTCCTCCGTGATCGCATTTGCCTGGTCTTCATTGGATTGATTTTGTTTTAGGAGAAGCCCGGATGTGCAAGCTAAGAGCAGCTATGGAAGCACATTCAGTAAGTCTCTCTAAGACGCTAAAGCTGTTTCTGCTGCTCTGGTTTGGATAATGTCGTTGTCCATGGGTAATGATGAACAGTCTCAAGTGGTGCGTTTGGTGTGTGTGTTTGTGTTGTGTGTGTTGTGTGGTGTGTGTGGGGAAGGAAGGATCTTGTCGATCCCTTCCGGTCTCTCCTCAGACGAACAGCTGAAGGGAGATTCCGTTATAAGAAAAGTAGAGTGAGTGAATCAGTCTCTCCATTCCCTAAGTGTGTTTTATAAATGAAATCAGTCTTCCAGTCAGGTCCACAATAGCAGAGGTTTTCACAAGTCACCTTGATGTGAGTGTGGAGCCCAGATAGAAACAAAGTCTGGCATATGAGTCAGAGCCAGTTTCTGAATCTCTAGAGTCCAACTCAAGCCTGGAGTCTCTGGTGTCTAAAGTCGAGTGGAGTTTCGAGTCTCTGTTTTTACCATGTAGGTGCGAGTCAAATCTGTGAGGTATGTGACTGAGTAGTATCTTGAGTCTCTGGCATGAGTCCACAGTCGAGCCTCAAGTCTCCAGGGTGCGAATCCAAGTCGAATGCCCAAGTACTCTAGGTGTGCGAGTCCAAGTCGAGCCTCAAAGTCTTCTAAGGGTGCGAGTCCAAGTCCGAGTCCTCAAGTCTCCACCAGGGTGCGAGTCCAAGTCGAGCTCAAGTATCTAGGGTGCGAGTCCAAGTTCGAGTCTCAAGTCCTTCCAGGGTGGCCGAGTCCAAGTCAAGCCTCAAGTGTCTAGTGTGCGGTCCAGTCGAGTCTCAAGTCTCTAGGGTGCGAGTCCAAGTCGAGCCTCTCAAGTATCTAGGGTGTGAGTTCAAGTCGAGTCTCAGTCTCTAGGGTGTGAGTCCAAGTTGAGCCTCAAGTATCTAGGGTGCGAGTCCAAGTCGAGCCTTCAGTATCTAGGGTGCGAGTCCTCAAGTAATCTAGGGTGCGAGTCCAAGTCAAGCCTCAAGTCCGCTAGGGGTGCGAGTCTCAAGTCGAGCCTCAAGTATCTAGGGTGTGAGTTCAAGTCCGAGTCTCAAGTTCTCTAGGGTGCGAGTCCAAGTCGAGCTTCAAGTCTCTAGGTGCGTCAGTCCAAGTCGAGCCCCTCAAGTATCTAGGGTGTGAGTCCAAGTTGAGACTCTCCAGTATCTAGGGTGCGAGTCCAGTCGAGCCTCAGTATCTAGGGTGCGAGTCCAAGTCGAGCCTCAAGTCTCCAGGGTGCGAGTCCAAGTCGAGCCTCAAAGTCTCCAGGGTGGCGAGTCCAAAGTCGAGCCTCAAGTCTCCAGTGTGCGAGTCCAAGTCGAGCCTCAAGTCTCTTGGTCTAGGGTGCGAGTCCAAGTCGAGCCTCAAGTCTCCTAGGGTGCGGGAGTCCAAGTCGAGCCTCAAGTATCTAGGGTGTGAGTTCAACGTCGAGTCTCAGTCCTCTAGGGTGCGATCCAAGTCGAGTCTCAAGTATCTAGGGTGCGAGTCCAAAGTCGGGTCTCAAGTCTCTAGGGTGGCGAGTCCAATTCGAGCCTCAAGTGTCTAGGGTGTGAGTCCTCAAGTCTACTAGGGTGCGAGTTCCAGTCGAGAGCCTCAAGTGGTCTAGGGTGCGAGTCCCTCAAAGTCTCTAGTTCGAGTTTCAAGTCGAGCCTCAAGCTCCAGGGTGCGAGTCCAAGTCGAGTCTCAAGTCTTCTAAGGGTGTTGAGTCCAAGTTGAGCCCTCCAGTATCTAGGGTGCGAGTCACAAGTCGAGCCTCAAGTCTCCAGGGTTGCGAAGTCCAAGTCGAGTCTCAAGTTCTCTAGGGTGCGAGTTTCAAGTCGAGTCTCCAAGTAAATCTTAGGGTGTGAGTCCAAGTCGAGCCTCTCAAGTCTCCAGTGTGCGAGTCCAAGTCGAGTTCTCACGTTCTCCCCCCCCAAAAACCCCCAAGCCCCCCCCCACCACAACCCCCCAAAAACACACCCCAAAGGACCCCCCCCCCCCCCCCCCCCAAAAAACACCCAACCAACCCCACCAAAAAAAAAAACCCCCCCCCCCCCCCAAAAAAAAAAAAAAAAAAAAAAAAAAAAAAAAAAAAAAAAAAAAAAAAAAAAAAAAAAAAAAAAAAAAAAAAAACAAAAACCACACCAACAAACCCAAACAAAAAAAAAAAAAACAAACCCCCCCCAAAGTAGGGTGCGAGTTCAAGTCGAGTCTCAAGTATCTAGGGTGTGAGTCCCAAGTCGAGCCTCAAAGTGTCTAGGGTGCGAGTCTCAAGTCTCTAGGTCCAGGGTGCGAATTTCAAGTCGAGCCTCAAGTCTCTAGGGTGCGAGTCCAAGTCGAGTCTTTCCAAGTCTCTAGGGTGCGAGTTCAAGTCTAGCCTCAAGTGTTCTAGGGTGCGAGTCCAGACAGTCTAGTCTCAAGTCGGGAAACTAGGGTGCGGAGAGTCCAAGTCCGAGCCCTCAAGGTCTAAGGTGCGAGTCTCCAAGCGATCTAGGGTGCGAGTTCAAGTCGAGCCTCAAGTCTCCCAGGGGTGCGAGTCCAAGTCGAAAGACTCAAGTCTCTATGGTGCGAGTTCAAGTCGAGTCTTGAGTCCAGTAATCTCTGTCTCGGTCACATCACTTTTATAATCCCATTTCATTTCAGTGAAACAGAATTGTGTGTTGGCCAATATAGTATTTTTTTATAAATCCAGACTTTCTAAGCTGAAAAGTATTTTCAGTATAAAAGGGTATTTATTATTATTCCTAAAGCTTATCATAAATAAATTACTATCCTTTATTAATAGTGACTGATGTGCAAAAGCCATTGCTGTGTTTGTCCCAACTTTACTTTAAAAATGATGAAATAAAAGAAACCAAACCCGTGTAATTGTAGCAATTCTAACTACCCTTCTTTGGTTAAATATTATGACTAAGCTTCACCCAAAAAAAGTCCAATAAGCCTCCATTAATTAGATTTTTTTTTATACGTTTTGGCAGGGTTCTCCTTACATTAAGGAGCTGACAGTCTTTAAAACGTGGTTCAGGGAAAATCCCAGACTCTGTGGCTGCCGCAGGCTGGAGAAAAGACTCAGCTGCCCTGTGTTAACAAGTCTCCCCACAAGAACTTAAATGAACAGGAGTCGTGTTCCTGCTTGGATTCTCCCTTTGAATGGATTTGGATGTTTTAGTTTTGTTGCTTTGACATGTTGTTAGAATTTACTACTACTTTTTTTGTTTTACTGCAATTAAGCCAAACCACTGAGTGTGTGTGTGTGTGTGTGTGTGTGTGTGCTGATTGAAAAGCGTTTATTAGATGCCATGCACTATCTATGGAACACAGCCTGTCTGTTATCATTTCTGAGCTCCGTTTGAAGCTGCCTATAACTGCAAAACGTCTCATATTTAGAACTCAAGGTGATCCGATCCGTATCCGGCACTCTCACTCTCCCCGGAGCTATCGGCAGTACCGGCGCTCGCACTGCTCCGACGGAGAGAGGTCTGTCCTCTCAGAGGTCAAGTAAGTCCTTTACTTGGGTGTCCTTTACTGTTATTTACAAGTGACCGGAAATGATCCCATTCTCGCTGTTACTCAGCTCCGATCTGTGCATTTGTCTCTAGCTCTCGGACCGATCTGGTGCCCCCACTTCCTGTCACACGCACTGCAGACATGACCGGGTCTAATACGACCACGCCTCAGGTCAGTCCCTCCATCTTTTGTCCTCTAAATTATTTTCCGAATGGAAGTTGAACTATGACATATTTTCCAGACATTATGTTAAGATCAGTTAGACCTGAGAGATTCTTAGTCGAAGTTTGCTGCTCTGACTTTCACTGTGAAGAGCGGGAAGTGCTCCGACTCGCCAGAATACTAACAGCTGCATCGTGGTACAAAGTCATTTAATTCCTTTTTCTTATAACATAGTAACATAGCACGTTACAGTTAACTGTAATGAGGGAAAAATAATTTATTCCCAAAGCATTTATTCTTTATTTACCTTCCTTAGCAGTTTAATACCTGTCTAAGTAATTTGCTCACACACCCATGCATACTGATGGAAAAAAACAAGGTTTTCTGAAGCTTTGAATCATTTGAACTAGTCTCTGAAAAAATGATTGTGTTCCACAGCGCCAGCGACATCTGCTGGTCAGATTTGTACAAATGTTTCAGGAAAACCAGAAAAACTCCAGACAAATACTATTGGCTGTTATCCTTGTACTTTCAGATTAATATGGGTTTTAGGGAGTAACTTAAAAGGAGTAAGTAATGGCTTTTTCCATGAAGTAATGAGTAAAGTAATCCTCATTACATATTAAAGAAGTATTAGTCATTTGTAATGGATAAGCTTTTTTGAATGCCCCAACACTGGTGCTTTTTGCATTTAAGCTGGCGTCCTTGTTCTGTCAGCGAGTGACATTGACACCTCGCGTTTCACTATTTATTGGCAGTTTATCTCGTTCCTTTGCTTTCCAAATACTCGTCACCCATTACAAATTGACTGAAGTTGGCCAAAACCATTGACATTATATGGTCAAAAGTGTGTAGACACCCGCAATTAGTGATCTCTGAGCTTTTAGTCACTCTCACTGCTAGCAAGTTCATAATATGAAGCATGCAGGCATGGAATCTCCAAGAGTGACTGTCAGTCTGGTACTTTTGATTGATTAGATGACTGGCTTGTATAGAGTCCTGGCTAGATTGCTCACAGTGAGGCCAACATCAACACTGCGTGCGTTTAAATGCACTTTGTAATCTGCATGAAATCAGATTACATAATCTGATTAAGGTAGCTGAATTTTATTTCAGTCATCTGATTTCTCATAGCATGTATAGCAGTTACACGATTCGGCAGACTGCGCACGTGTGCAGAGCAGCTAGCGGAAAAAACACGGTTGCCAGGTCCGCTGATTCTTAGAGCTTTTGCTTCTTTTGGGCTTATTCACGTTCTCGTGGAATCTGGCAACCTCGGAATTAAATGCAGCACCTGCTAAACGGCCACAGAACACTTTGTGGAATCTCTGAAACGCAATATGTTCTTCATAAGAAAATGAAGAATGATTATTTAATATTAAAGTTTACGTCACATGTTTCTGTGAGATTGTCTCTGGTTGCAAAGTGGAAATCCAATTAGTACCTGGGTCATGTAAACCCGTGGGTTTCCCTTTACCTGATTACTCAGGTGCATGTACACTCCTTGAACTCCGATAACCTTCTGCAGTTATTGGATTATTAAGTGCATACAACGTCCTTAATGCCCCACAGCAGTGGCAGACCTCACAGTCATGTTTCAAAATGTAGTGGCTATACAGTGTGGTTTGTTGGCATTGCGGTGGCGTCCGGCTGTAGGTTTAAGCCTTGGCGAGCCCAGAATTCCGTCTTCTGCAAACCTCCATTTGTGATTGTGCTTTGTGTGCAACATCACTACATTGACTTTTCAGCTTTTATAAAGTTCTCTCCGGATTCTAAAGAGCTCCCGGTGTACAGGAGCGGGAGGCTATAAACAAATCAGAATGTTCTAGACAGTACATGTTAGCAAATGACCGACCGCTGCGAGATGTTTTTGGATGCTCATTCACACGAGCACTGTGTTTTTCTTTCCGCAGAAGAAGAATGGCTCCAAAGACAACCTCTCCGAGAGCTCCGGGCCCGAGACAAAAAGCAGCATCAAAGCAGCGAAGCCTGCGCACAGCGCTCGGACTAAAACCGAAACATGAGCGTGTTCACCAAGGTTAGGACAGACAGATAGTTATAGCCGTTACAGGAGCCAGAAGCATTGACGCCTTTTAGATTGAGGACTGGGGGGGGCATTACGTTAGAGAGAGGGCGAAAAATTTTTTCGTATTTGATCATCCAGTCTATCAGGATCCTTGAAACCGGTTTTCAAAACGATATCTGTTCTATTCCGACAATCAAATGAAGGATCATCTGGATTGCAGCCAATGCACAGCACGTATACACCACTTGTGACGTCGTAGAGCTTGGACTCGCACTGCTGGTGATATAACAATGTCGTATCACTGCGACGTCACGAAACCCAGCTTCATGGTCGACGTTTGCTAACTTCTGCACCGCTACTGTTGCACCTCAGCTGCTGAGGTAATTAGTTAAATGCTGTAATATGTCAAAACAAAGCAAGCTTCAACAATAACCACGGCAACCACCATATAAAAGCCTGGGGATCTAATGCCACTCTGCTTCAGCCTTTATTTTCTTATTCATGGCCTCATGCACCCATATTTATGACACCAGAAAGGGCTACATATGCGCAGTATTTTACTTCGTACGTGACACAGATGCATCTTGGGGGCAGATGAATCTGACCATTTCAGTCCCGATCTGGGCCACTTTCATAGGTGGTAGTGAAATCTGATACATATCCAACCAGGAATTCATGCGATTTTTACGTCACTCTAACTTGACATTTGTCACAAGTGGGCGCTGAGGAGAAGGGAAACCTTCGGAACTGCTCCATAGCAGCAGCGTCAAAAGAAAATAAAAACCTTAAAGTAAAAAGTATTTAGTCAGCCACTGATTGTGCAAGTTCTCCTACTTAGAAAGAAGAGAGAGGGTCTGTAAGTTTCATCATTAGGTACACTTCCACTATGAGAGACAAAATGAGAAAAAAAAAATCAGGAAATCACATTTGTAGGATTTTTAAAGAATTTAATTGTAAAATCATGGTGGAAAATAAGTATTTGGTCACCCACAAACAAGCAAGATTTCTGGCTCTCACAGACCTGTAATTTCTTCTTTATAAGAAGCTCTTCTGTCCTCCACTCGTTACCTGTATTAATGGCACCTGTCTGACCTCGTTATCTGTATAAAAGACACCTGTCCACAGTCTCAAACAGTCAGACTCCAAACTCAACCATGGCCAAGACCAAAGACCTGTTGACGGACACCAGGAAGAAAATTGTAGACCTGCACCAGGCTGGGAAGAGTGAATCAAGCAAGCAGGTTGGTGTGAATAAATCAACTGTGGGAGCAATTGTAAGAAAATGGAAGACATACAAGACCATTGATAATCTCCCTCGATCTGGGGCTCCACACAAGATCTCATCCCATGGGGTCAAAATGATCATGAGAATGGTGAGCAAAAATCCCAGAACTACACGGAGGGACCTGATGAATGACCTGCAGAGAGCTGGGACCAAAGTAACAAAGGCTACCATCAGTAACACACTACGCCAAGAGGGACTCAGTGGCTGACTAAATACTTTTTCGCCCCACTGTACCAAGGACGCAATCGTTCCAGAATAACGTGCCACTAAAGAAGTGCCTGGTACAGTCGACTGGACGAGAGGCTCAGCTGAAGCACGGCTGGAGCATGAACTCACCAGATGGATGCCGGGTATAGCTCAGATCAAATAAGCAGTTCTGGTGAGAAAATGGGCACGGATTTGGGCCACTTACCTGCTGTGTGAGCGTAGCCTTAATCTCACCCGAGCTGTTTCATGCATCTTAAAGTATATTAGGATCAAGCACTTTATTAGGAACGCTTTATGAAACTAATGTCTTGTTGGAGCCCATCCATCTCAAGGTGGAGCTTCCTCTTTATTGGTTAAGACAAGTTTTTCCCGTTCTGCTGGCGTCGTACCATTTTTAAAGCTGCCATAAGCTAGACGTGTGGAGACGGATGTGATCATGTGTGATATGAGATCGGGGGCTGTGATTACATGTTGGTTCTAGTGATAGAACAGCGTTGTATTGTTATGATGTCATAACGCTTGCTTCCATGGCCGCCCATGTCACCACACTGTGGTTTTATGGTAAGAGCTACACCTATGTGTCAGTGGTTACGGTACTGGACTGTCGACCAATAGGTTGAGAGTTCAAGTCCCAGGTTCAAGGCACTGCTGGCACACCTTTAACTCTCAGTTTCTTGGTTTATACGTTGTAAGATGGAATAAGTGCTCTGGATAAGGCCATTTGCTAAATGCAGCAACTGTATATGTCAGGCCCAAAACTCCTGAGGGAGTGAAACATAACCATCGATAATATCCATAGCAACCACTACTTATCATTTACCCTCATTTTCCTTTATCTCGTAAAGCCACATTTATGGCCTCGTAAAAGATTTTGTCAAAACAACAAAGTAACATGGCTGACTTTTAATCTCATCTAAGCTGCTTCACGTGTGAGCGCATGTCAAAACATCCAATAAATCAGCCCGACGTGGCGTGCCCAGACAGACCCTGGTAGGTTCAAACCAGGTGTTACCTTTAGTCGATTTATACAGTATTAAACAATTACTCGTTATAGCACGTGGATTTTATCAATGCAATGAGCTTGTGTTATCAGTTCTGTGTCCTCTAACAGACTTGGACTTCTGTAGGAAATTGCTGCTGTATTAAGTGTGTAGTTGTTTGCACAATTCTAGCCTTTGCCTTTCCGTGCTGGTAGTCGAAACAGATCACTGAACGCGTTTAAAGTGGGAATCGTAATCGTTGTCAATAAAACTTCTTCTACCTTGTCAGCAATTCAATAGGTAAACGATGTTAGGTCAATTAGTACAGAGACTGCACACTTCTCATACATCCTCATATTAATGGTCAGACAGCTTCACTCCTGGTGTCCCACAGTGGCGGTCTTTGGGGGTTGGGGGAGGAGTTACCTCAATCTTGCGAATACGCAGCGGAAGTGCACATTTAGAGTAAAAGGAATTGGCAACTCTAACATAGCCATTGGGCCCACCTCTTCAAATCGACTAGAACCTCCACCAATATTTGTCCTAATTCCGTTATATCAAGGGATACTTCAGTGTAGTCCAAATTCTATGCTTAATATGTGGTTGTATTTAACGTGGAAGGTTCTGTTGGTTCTGTACCTATAGGCCAATGTATTTAGGCGTAGTGCGATTTATAACCAGCAGAGGGAGCTTACAGATCGTAGTCCTGCGCCTCTCGGTCTACTTCCTTTCTTAGGCCGTGGTGCTAAAAGGCCAAAAGGCAAGAGCACACCAGTCAAGCGACACGTTTTGCTGATTCCCTCAACTCAACCTGTGCAGGGAACAGCCTTGTGTGACATGTTTATGCGCTGTTTGAATCCAAAAACCTTTGCAGATCTTTGAGACCTTATCGGTGGTTAATACAAATGAGCAAAATGTGTCGTATTAGCTGGTCCGCAGACAAAACCAAACTATAGATAATCCATTCTTTGATAAACAGACCTTTTCTCTAGAAAGGAGTTTGGAATAGATCAATAATATTAACAAGAAATAACTTCTCCCACATACAGCTCTGGAAAAAATACCACTCCAAATGTTCAACACATCTACTTGTCTGGAAGCAATTCCAGCACAGACACACCTGATTCTACTTAATGAGCTACTGATTAGGTGATCACCCCAAGCAAATCTTATCTCTCTTAGGGAAAAGTACAAGACATGAAAGCTGAGACTGAAATATTGATTTCTGAGCTTTCTCAAGTTATAACATTAGGACTGTTTTGTTTAATGCCGATCATTTTGCGGTGGTCTCATCTCCTTTTCTGTACGTCACGTGGACGGTTGGGCACGTGTGCACTGGTTACCTGGGGCACTGTGAGAAGAACACAAGTCAGTGGGGTCACTGGGTCCAGGCATTTATGGGGACGTCCATCTGACACGTAATACCTACCTAAACGTCAGGACCAGGTGGTCATAATGTTTTCTGATTGGCGTGCGCTTATTATTCCCTTGTCGCCCCATCACCTGTTGTACTGTCCCCTGTATTCGCTTATAGGAGGAAAACCACAATCAGTGAGACACTTTATATGTTTGATGACTCCTGTGGGGTGGTTATTAATGTTGTTGTGTAGGAAGGATACCCAAAACAGTTCTGGTCACGAGTGTAGCCCCAAAATGAGTTCTGAAAGTCCAAAGGTTTTAACCTATCAGAAACATTGATTTGTTTCCTGCAAAAGTTCTGTTATGGAATGAAGCCTAAACTCCCTCGCATTGGGCATTTTATAAAACATCAATATTTGTTTTGTGTGAAGACCGAGCTCTGACTCTTCCCGAAACGAACCGAGCAGCTTTGGACGCGGTCCAAATACCAAAGCCTTCAGCATGCATTAATTTCTAATGCGAGTATTTGCAAAGGCACAGTGCAGGGCGAGAGCTTTTCACTCATTTACTGGTCTCCTAAGGCTACTGATGATACAGTACGTCGAGCCTGAAAGGTAATAATTGTGGCCACACGTAATTGAGCTTGCGGTAGCAAAGCTTCTCTGATTCTGTGAAGCCTCTGGGCTGATGTTTACTTTTGCGCTCATCTCGACTTGATCTAGCACAAACCCGGCATGCTTACGTTTAGTCTGCAGCAGGGACTTGTTTGGTCTGGTTGTGCAAACCTTAAGTCTTTTTTTTCTGCATGAGATGGAAAGAAAGATGTGTCATTATTATAAATGCCAGATAGAAATACTGTTACTGCTGTCCGTCCATCATCTGCTGCAATATTAGAGGGATCAGAGTTCTGTAAGTCCTGGCAGATCGCCATCAGACGTATGCCAGATGTACTCGTTCACCTCGAACGATTCTGAAAAAGTGGAAGGGAGGGGCGCGCAGCGGAGCTGAGATTCTGCCCTCGCTTTGTGCATTGGGACGGCCTCTTTCCCCCATGGAGAGCTCGTAATGCTGAAGGGCTGGACTGATCAAATGGAATGGCTCTGTGATGAAACATGGGCAGAAACTGTTGAAGCATTTGGGTTTGTTTCTGCACTGATTTTCTTGGACATAACTGTTAGGGAAGCCTGTTTTTTAATAATGTCAGTCCATAAACCTCAAAACCTAACAGTTTACAGATGGCTTCATCAAACCGTGGTCCAAGTTGAACACAGTTTTCCAGAGCAGCCTTTCTGTCTTTTAATACACGCCAAAGATGCAAACAGTTCTCTCTGCATCTGGCAACCTGAAAAGCATCCTGTAAGCTCTTGAGGACAAAAGGCTTGAGCACAGCACCTCATGTAAACAGGATGTGTGTCTTCCTGTGAGGAGGGCTATTATCAAATTACCCAATGGAGCACCCATTGCTCACGTTGTCTTGTAGAGGGCTTTGGACTATCCGTATTGTTCGGCGCTCTAAATTTCCATCTGGACTGATTGCAACAGCCTTCCAGCCAACGCCCTTTTTAGTACTGGACTCAGAGACCTAGGACAAAGGAAACTAAAGAACTTTCTCGGGCTCAGGACTGGAAACATCTGGTAGATGCATCTGGATACAGAGAAGAGCCTCGATGCTCCTTTTTGTCCTGAAGACCGATGGGTCAAATCTAGCCATGTTAAACAGCTACGATGTGGATTGGCCAGAATGAGTCGTCAATTTTTGGATTTGTAGACCCAGGAAGATGCTGAAGTGGACTGTTTTGACCATATGCAGCAACACCAAGTAGGAGCAAGGCGCGGTGGTGAAGTCTTGAGGTGATTAAAGGTGTGAACGAGAACCTGTCTGGCTTCCTTAGAGAAAAATGATCAAACACCGCTCATGCCTTTCTGGACTGGATTCAAAGATCAAGGATAGAGGCTTGTTTGCGTGCAGAGCACTTCACAGAACAGCTTAATCAAACGTGTATTCTTAACTAGGTCCTGGTTTTGGTACATAATTAGCATGGAAAGCTCATTTCACTGACTAGGTACAGGAAGAGTGGTGGATCAAGCCATGCCATATTTGTAGCTTAGCAGGCTGAGAGATAAAGCATGAGAGATACGCAGTTTGACCACTGAAATTGGGCATGAGGAGGTCGTTCTTCGTTTTGCGGGCTAGGATCACGGCTTCAGAGCTAATGCAGGCAGCTAAAGGAAGTATTTTGTACCAGTTGCGAAGACTTTAGGGTCAGAAAAACTGCCTGACATCTTTGGAAAGAAACTATGAAACACTGCTGTTGCTTTTGGGGGGAAATCTACACGATAAAGTTGCAACAGCTAACATTTCATGTTCTTGACAGGTCTAGGTCAACCCAGAACAAATATTTGGATCGGTAGGCCAGTGCTTGTGGAGGCTTGATCTCATGTAAACACCTGTACACCACCACCATTCAGGTCATCAAAGTATATCAAAGTAAATCGTCTGAGGAATGTCGTGACTTAGTGAGTGAATGGGCTGGGAAGAATGAACCTGAAGAACTGGGTTAGGCTCAAGGACTGGTTATTTTAGTCTGTTACATTCGGCCGATGCTTTTGTCCATGACAGACGTGGTTGATTGTAAAACCTTGTCGCATTCATATAGGACATATTCAGGACCACAGATGCTACTATTAGCAGTGTTTCATCTCAAACTGGCTCAGTCTGGCTCACTGGCCAGTCCCCACCATAACCCAGGTTCAAGCTTGACAGAGATGTGATTGATCCCATCTGAGCTCTGAGAGATGGACTGGCGCTTCATCCAGGGTACACCTTTGTCTGTGCCCTATGAATTTCAGGATAGGCCCCAGATAGCCCTCCCCATGACCCGGTTGAGGATAAAACAAATGAAAATCCTATCAAATATGGTCAATCTGATCCTTGTAGGGTGAATCAAAAGACCTTTTGTGGTTTATTTTACTCTCGGGTCCTGCTGCGACTTTAGTAGCACACATGAGCTCAGTAAGTGAGTAACACACATCGATTTACTTCCTTTTCAGCTTGGTTAAAAGCAAACCCGTTATATGATCACGTAACACAAACTTCAGCTCTTCCTGAAAGGCGTTTTTTGTTAAGCACCACTAATTGAAGAACTTTTTCAAATGGTTACAAGTCTTCAGTATTTTCCAGAAAGAAAGCACAGTGAAGGAGAAAAGGATCTCAATTTGTATCCAAAAATATAGCTTCTACTTCCAAACTCCCATTTCAAGCTTAAACCCCACCTTCTTCAGTTTCAAAAATAAGCTGTACCTCTCGTGAAGCTTTGAAGCGTTCATGAATACTGGCACTTTCCAGACTGCCACAACACAAACAGAAAAAATCAAGACCACGTCCATGTGTAAGAAGCAAGCTTAACCACCTAACTCTGAGTGGTTTGAGGTCAGCAAGGCTTTGCCCAACTCTGAGCTTCCTCGCAGCCGCTTCCACGTGACTGAAGCTCCGAGACGTTTCTTTCTCACCACAAAGAAAGAGGGATTTCTAATGAAACCCATCATTGTGGACTTGCAATTTGCACGAGGCCAAACATTACCATGTGACGGAGCACGAGCAGAACCTCTGGACATGTCGTTTGAAGGCCCGAGGAACCACAAGAAATGGCCCACGAATGTTTACCCTCCATTAAATGGCAGGACCTAAGAATATACGCTCTTTGTGCAAGACTGGGCACTTCTGCAAAAAACACATGTGCAGTACTTCTGCTGGAGTGTGCATGAATAGGCAGTTTCAAAATGCTCCCACACCTTCCTGCCGCCCCATAATAGCAGCTCGGCCTGACTGCTTACAAACTGTTACCTTGCATGCAAGGCGGATTGTAGGAGCCGAGTCTGGAGTTTTATTCGTTAAAATAGACGTAACACACCCTAATAAGCATGAGGTCACACTTACATCTTGAGATAAGGTCTAATTTACTACCTAACTGATATTTTATCGTTTTCCAAGTCTGGAAAATGAATTTCCATGATGTTCCCAGGCTTTCCAGGACTGTTAGAATCCTGTTGAGGTTTCATACTCCCCTTTTTCTCCTCAACTACTACATTTACCTTTACAGCACTAGCAGGCTCATCCAGAGCGAAGTCAAAACTTATTTATATAGCCCTTTTTACAAAGGAGCATTGTCTCAAAGGGTTTTTACACAAATTTAAGCCCTAACTGAGCAACCCAGGGCGACAGTGGCAAGGAAAACTCAAAGACTTGCTTGGGTAGGTTTGCTGCTGTTTACCTAATTTGTAAGTTTATAGTAATATAAGTTAGATAATGGTTTAAAGGAACAGAAACTAAATATAACAGTTAAAATAAGAATTTATTCAAAATAAAATTTTAAAATATTATTTAAAAAATTATATATATACTAAAAATAAAAATATAATATATATCATAATAAATTAAAAAGAATACAATATTTTAAGAATATAATACAATTAAAGCCAGCACAAACTACAGTTTGAGCTTTTGAGTGGCAAGGGCCTTGGCTTGAACCCTGGAACATCTGCTCAGTAGTCCAGTACCATAGTGATTACACCACTGCTGACAGCTGGATTGGCATGTTCTGAGAAAATGTTAAAGAATTGTTTTGGGGTTTGTATTTGCTGCTATTTGATTTATTTATTGACCTCACATCCTTGAACTACTCTTAAGTCTTGATTTTCTGTCCATTGCTTTCTACAGTCTTATGTTAATCACTGCAGGGGACAGAAAAAGAACCTTTGCCAATTTTAACGCAAATTCTAAACCTTTTTATATGTCATACTCTAACACCGGGCCTCCATCATGACAGGACTTGTTACGTCTTATAGATCATTATCCTGAGGCCTTTTCACCCTTTGGTAGGTCTGCCACTGGTCCTGAGGTGGTGTTTATTAACTGTAGTCCATATCCTTTAAATATGTGCACTGACCTTTATTTTTAATCCAAGTATTGAACCAGGATCAGGGGTCTTGTGTGTTTTGGTTCGGTATCGTCATAGATGCGAATGTTTCTCCTTCCTCGTTCATATTCGAGGTATTAAGTTGGGATGTTTTATTAAGCTTAGACTTCTGTTCAAAAGCAAACTAAATATGAGTTGGGAGGGAAAAAAAAAAAAAAAAAACAACACCACACACACGACGGCTTTCATATTTATTGAACTACTGCTTAAAATTGCCAACACGACTTGTACAATACAGAGCGCATCGTTATTGATCACAAGCATCGTTCTTTTTTTTTTTCACACCGACATTTATTACATAGCATCTCAACATAGTAGAGCAGACCCTACGCTACTCGCTATTTACAACAGCTAGCTTTCGACTAGCCTACGGGAGGAAGTGCCGGCAGTCGGGATGGAAACGAGGACGAAGCGGAAACACTAAAGGGAAGATTCACATCAAGCGAGGAAGGATCCCACTAAGGAAAAGGAAGACGAGCGGAGCTGACGTGGGCTTTCAAGTTGGCCTGTCGAGTAAGGATTGTTCAGAGCGAGCGCTAGACTGGAAGCAAGGACAAAACTGCAAAGTCGAGGACGACACTCTGCTACTACGGAAATAAATAGAAAAAGCTCTCGCCTAGGCTCAGTAGGAAAACAAAAGCAGACAAGCCCGTCCTTCTCCGGTGCTACATTCTGAGATCAGGAAAGAGCGCGGACGGGTCGCGACAGGCATCCTGTACGAGCGGTGACTGTGCTGCGTGTGGTAACCCCGAAGCTACTCGTGGATCGTCCTCAACGTGGCTCCTTCCGTGCCCTTAAATCTGTAAAGGGCTGAGGTTTTATCTAGAGCGAACCCCGATGGCGTCCAAAGAACGTTTCCTTGCCTCTTAAGACGGTTAAAGAGGAACAGCCCATATTTCACCACTGCCAGGAAGAGCGACTAACCCGTCACATGGACTGCCAACCTTAAGTTACAACGTTAATGATTGCAGTTTTGTGATTGCTCCCGATGTTAGTGAAGGTTTTTCTCCTTTTGTTTAAAGTGCATCCTTTTAATCCAAAGAGAAAGCCGCACAGAAACGACAGTGTGGGGAAGAGAAAGGGGGGAGGAAAAGAAGAACCGTCGATCCAGACCCAAGTTCCGACGATCGTACGACGAAGAACTACACACCCTCTCCGAACGTGAAGATATGAAAGAAAAACCATCTCGGCTACCTTACCAAGGAGCAGATTAAAGTCCAAAATAGCACCATTCATCAGTGTCTCAAATCCGTGGCAGCATCTCAATCACTTACCACAAGGAAACGATGCGGTTTCTACAGCTACTTCTATATCACAACGCACATGATTACACCATAATATATTGGCAAAGCAAAAGGAAAAAAAAAGCCAGAAGCCCAAAAAAAACTGGAAAACCAAAAAAAATACTATGTACTTCAAAGCTAACGACTGCATGGAAAGTGGGGACTCTTAGCCTCAGTAAATACTGTAGAGTGTGTTTCAGTAGTTTCGTGGCTCAGACAGATCATTCGCTGCAAGATGGCGGGGCGGGACGGCGGGTCGATCCAGATCTGGCGGAATTTTTAGTGTCGTTACTCGATTGGCTCGCGAGCGACTCGTTTGTTTAGTGTAACAGGTCGGAAGGGTCTGTGGAGAAACAATGGTGGGAAGAGTGAAAAAACAGGATCTTGCTCGTGTAGGAAGTGGATGACATGCTGCTGCAGGTTTCCTCAGACCCGCGGGGCGCGGGCAACCTGGCGGTTGGCGCGGGCCCGCGGGCCGGTACGGGTCCAATCTGTCAGGACTGTCGCGAGGCGCTTTGTGGCGTTTGGCGTTACTCCGCATCCTCCCAAGAACGTGAACTTGTCATCAAGGCTTAGAGTCCCGAGCGGTTCTATCAGAGTATTAAAATCACACAGACGGGGGCGCTCGGCCCCGCAGTCATCTTTTACCACACACCCTTAAAAACGAGGAGATTTAGGAAACAAAATATACAAGAGGACGCCCCGGAGCCCGCGCTTTAAAACGAAGGCGTCCGGGTTTAACCCGCGTCAGGTTGGAGGAATGTCGCCTTTCCTTCTTGGCGCCCCATCGCCACGGCCTCCGCTGGGACCCAGGTGTCAACCCTAAAAGAGACAGACAGGAAGGACACCCGAAGGACGTGAGACTGCGACGGAGGGCGCCTGGTTCCGTTTCATTTCTGTGTTACGGGATTCAGAATAGTGGAGCATACCTCTGGGGATCCTCCATCGCTCCTCTTAGTTCACGCCTGAAGCAGGAACCTGAAGAGAAAATGACAGGAGTCAGTCTAGCTGTATCGCAAACCGAAAACTGAAGCACTGCTTCGCAGACTTCACTTTGTTTTTAACCCCAGCTTATTCCTGGAGAACATGGCACGAACGTGAACGTGACGTCAGACCTGGCTCGAAGTTCCTGTCGTGACTTCTGCTTTGGATGAAGTTGGACTAATCGACTAAGGGTCCACTTCTGCCAAGTTTCCGTGTACAGTTACACCACTTGAGCTCAGCAGCTGAAGGGTTGCCAGAGCCAGGATTTGAATTCGCAGCCGTCTAATAAGTCGTCCAGAGCCTCAACCGCCAAGCCACCATTACCGAGCCCTCGAACGACACGTTCTAGGGTCTACAGTATAAGGCCAGAAGTATACAGACAACCTTCTTACCTTTCTTAACTAATCATCTCCATTGCTCTATGAGCTAACAAGTTCGACCGCTTCTTTATTCAAACATCGGTATGTTCGAAAACATTTTTGACTCACAGATTCGAACAAAGAAAACCTGTACCTGCCTGAAATGAACTGGATTTCAATTAAGTTCGAATTCTGAGTTCATACTAGTAATTTCCATTGAATCATTTAACAGGCACAGTTATCCAGACTTGTACAAGTTATTGGGTTTTGCTCAATGGTCCAACAGCGGTAGCTTGGCAGAGGTAGGATTTCAACCCTGGACCTTCAGGTCTAGAACCTTAAATATACAGTCGAGGAATCTCTATAGACAAACAAAGCAGTCACAGTTAAACACTTCGGTGTCCTCCGATTAGGGCGACATGACCAGTTTACCTTGTGAACGATTAAAAGAACCGTCACAGTAAACATTTTATTGCTTGAGCTCAAAACGCTGCAGATCTGGTTCTTTGACAACCAGACTCTATTCAGTACTCCAGCTTTTCCCTGACAGTCTCACTCACACTTGTTTGGCAACACAGTAGCATGATGTGGAAAAACTTTGGACTTTACACAACGGACACAAGAGCTGTTTCAAAGTCAAGATTGGCATGTCTGGTGGAAACAACGAACCCGTTGGACCACCTGAAAAGGAAGCGCCCCAAAGAGTACAGTGAAAGCCAGATAGCACAGGGACCTCATGTCGGTGCAACAGCCAGCTTCCATAATTTAAACAAAGGCATTTCAATCACTAATCACTGATGCTGTAACAATTCTTCAATTTTTAAGCGAGTTTTATAAACAGGCGGCGCATATTTTGTAACTCAAATCCTCTGAGGTACGCAACACAGACGACTGAATCCCAAACGAACGTTTCGCTTTCGCCACTGCCTGTGATTTACGTTCTAGTCGTAGCGATATCGGAACCATACTTGATTATTATTATCATTACAATATTATTCACAGGTGCCTGGTACATGGTGGTGACGCTTACAATTAGATTTTTTTATTTGTTGAACATTTTAGCAAGTGCCCCCATTTCTCTTCGGTTATGAAGCTAGTTTTAGGAGTACAGAAATCAGTTTGCTGTGGTCGGGTGCAATTTAGTCTAAAAATATTCTCGATACCATCTTGGCTCGTGATCCAGCCTAAAAAAAATCTGATCATGTGATATTTTTGACGGATCCTTTCATAGATTTAAATTCAGCGTATCGACTTTCTCTCCTAAAACAAGGGTCGATGAAGTCACGGCCCTGACTTTGACTCTGTCAGAGACCTTTGATGTATCGGAACACCAACAGTGAGCCATTTTCCGGCGTCACTGCCCGACCTTACAGTCACGTTCCAAAATCCAGTGCTCTATTCTAGCTGCCCAAATATTCCTACATAGCGCGGCTTTGTCATAATAATTACGGCGCGTTCCCGAGCGAACACCTCGATGAAAAGCTTCCATCCGTATGCCTGCTCAAATTCCTTCTCTTCGGCTTTTCCGACTGCAGCTCTGGAGCGCCTCCAATCCCAGGCAAAGGAGGTCACATTTTTTCCTCTCTCCCCCCCTCCCCTCCCCTGCGAACCCGCTGAACCCTCGGCGCTGCTGCAGCGCGCGCACACATAATGGGGAGCTTCCAGCCGTGCAAAGGACGCGGGGAACAGTCCCCGACCGCCCGGTACTGCTGCTTTTGGTATCATTTTCCTCTCGTCTAGCCGAGACTAAATAAATGCAAGCGCAGGAACTGAATCATGACACCTGGAAGCTTCCTAAAGGTTGCATTTTTTTTCCATGCACAATATTAACATGTAACATTTCTAAACGGATTTCTCCATGAACGATGCAACAACTCACCATGCTGGCAGGAGCAGCTCTGGCTCTGCAGTAGATGAAGATCACTGCGAGACAGAGGAAGAGAGGTGTCTGATGAAAATTGATGCAGTTGAACTCAAGCACACCGTGCAACGTCCTTGGTGTGTGTGTGTGTGTGTGTGTGTGTGTAACGTTTAAGATGGGAGACACATGGGCATGTCGCAGCCCGCCTGCATGACCTCATCGCCCCTTGCAGCTGGCTAAATGTAGGACTGTAATCCTGCATCTGCTGGAGCCAAACTAAAATAATACAGAGCCAACCCAGGGCGCTGGTAGCGGCTTTTAGACCTGAATGCCATATTTCTTTCATGAAATACACCATGGTGAACCTGAGGTAAGGTTATATAATAAGGTGTGTTTTCGGGGCACAAGTATAACCAGGCTTTTATATCCATTAAGGAATTTAGCCCAAAGTCTACATTATTAAACCACTACAAATTACCCCGGTTTCATCCAAATCCCCCACTTTTCCTCAATACACTCGGTTAAATGTCGAAATTCGACGGTTTGAGCGACAACGCACGACTTCCAACAAGGATTTAATCACGATTTCACGAACAAAGACGGAGCTAACCAGCTAACGAGGCTAGCGAGATCAAATGGAGCTTCCAAGCGCAGCCAACCGTGCTGAGAGTCGATTCCACAAAGAACCGACTCCCGATTCACAAGGCTTGTGATACAAGATTCGACTCCGCAGTATAGCCAATTCGTTTCAATCAAACCTGTACAGATCTCGTCCGGACAAAAAATGTGTCAATTCTTACTTAGGAAAACAGTCTAAAAATGTATTCTGATTTTAAAGTGGTACAGTTTGGGCACTTGATCATTACAGATGAGTCACTGGCGAATTTTGAAAGGTCTGTTAGTGGTTTGTTAAAAATTTGCAGAACCATGCACAGGTTTGCATTTAGAAAATGAAGCTTTGCTCTCATTTATACGGTCAACATAAGCGGTTTGTATTTAATTAACCAAACTATCTTACGCTTTTTGTGGTGCTTAAGTTCTCTCTATTGTGGTTCTTGCCTTTATTTTCTATTTATACTTTATTCTAGCAAATGAATCCTTGTATTTTTTGGTATAAAGATTTTCCATATAAACACAGAAATTTCCATTTGGAAATGAAGCACTCTACATTATCTATTCTGCGTGGAGTCGAGTCTGCATCGACTCCTACTCCCAACACAGAGTCGGACTTGGAATCGGAGTCGACTCCATCCTTTGTGGAATCGAACAATCCTGCCTGTACGTACAGTTGGTTTTATAGCATATATTAACATATATTTAACGTACAAAATTTTTAAATGATCTGTAAATATCAGTTGCTTTGCAGAGACATAAAGGGACAATGCATGAAGCAAACCTGTCAGTAAACGAAGCTTAGAAGAGTTTTAATAAGAACAGTCATTAACCCACCTACACTGTCACTAATTTATGAAATATGATTTAGAGGAGAATTATGTAATGTTAAGCCTGAATAAACGAAGCACAAGTCTAGCTACAAGGATCCAAAGGCCAGCAACATGCACCGAAATAAGTTCCGCGGTGTCCTGTTCATAACGTACAGATATAGAATAAGGCTTGAATCAGACTTACAGTTGAACCCTTTGTCCGAAGTTTCCACCGCCGACAGCTCCTGAAACCGCTCCCAGACTCGTGTAGGAGACTCCGGCACAAAAAGCAAGTCAGCAAGTTGAAGCTGGCGGACTACATTCACCACCGAGCTAATTCGGACCAGTGCTGATGGCTCGGGGCCAGACAGCCCCGTTTGGGCTGCACTGCAGCCGTGGCCAGACTGCTTAGTCGGCAGCAGGCAGCGAACACAAAGTTCCCTCAGTCTGACCAGAGTCACAAATAGGACCCCGTGTATCATGTAGTGCACTCTGTAGGGTTTACAATCAATCGTCTCCTTCCCTACGCAGTGCGCCTATGTAGGGAAGACGAAACGGTTTTGGGATACAGCCAAACGGCGCGCTCACAGCCCAGAGTTTGGGGTTCCGGGGGAAAAGACAACCGTGATTGGACAGCGCCGTCTTGTCAGTCACCCAATAAGAACGGAAGAGGGAGCTGCTCTTGCATCCTATTGGCTAAAAGCGAAAACGTTCGTTAATACGGCTGCGTCCCAAATCATTTGTCACACGATAACGCCAACGTTAATATTGCACTAATTTGGTAGTGTCGTGGAATCCAGTTTTACGAAGCAAACTTGATACAACACATCATTATCCGTTCAAAACGAACATTTAATATTGAGGACGTGCAATACAAAGTAAGTATATGCTACCCGTATACAGAACAGCGTCCTTCCCTACGCAGTGCACTTATATAAGGAAGAAAAAGCCATTATGATTGGACAACGCTGTCCTTTTAGCTATCCAATAAGAACAGCGGCTCTTCTATTGGTTACAAGCGAAAAAGTTCGTTACTCTTCGTTATTGTGTGCCAAAACACGTTAAAATAAAGCAACGCTGCCATTGCAGTGATTTAATATTAAGAAAAGCTAATTCACTACATCGAAAACACATTATCCATGCAAAATGAACATTTACTATGCAGAAATTGCCAAGTAAGACATTTGTATACTCATAGTCATGTACAAAATAGCTTCATCCCCTGTTTTGAATTGCTCCTGATTTCTCTGTTGGCTAAAAGCGACTACATTCGTTACTGTGGCTGCGACATGTCTACTCGTATACAGAATAATTCCCTTCCCTACACTGTGTGCTTATATAATGAAAGACAAAGTGTTTTCTTTTCCGTTCCAATAACCCAATAAGACGTTCCAGTATCCAGTAAGAATGGGAAGGAACAAATAATTGATTTTCCTGCTAAAAAAAGAAATAAATATATACAGCAAAGACCAGCAAATGTTGTGGACTGTGGTAGTCTAGCGGTTAGGATACTGGACTATGGACCAAAAGGTCCAGGGTTCAAATCCCACCTCTGCCAAGCTGAGCAAGGCCCTTAACCAACAATTGCTTGGAATGTAAGATTGCATCAATTGTAAGTTGCTCTGGATAAGGGCGTCTGCTAAATAATGTAAATGTCATTGTGTTTTGGACATTGGTATGCTGGTCAACCAGCTTTAGCAGCAAAACCATCACCTGCATGCGAGTATCCATTAAGGGAAGAGGACCAAAGGCCAGTAAATGCCTGCATACATCTTGCAGCTCTGAAATTAATTTCAATGCCAGTTTTAGGCAAGTACAAATGCAACAGAATCCACAACTGTTAAAAAGTTAAATATAAATAGTGTTAACGTGATTTTTTATTTATGTAGAAATGCTGAATTTGTATGTAAATCAAATCCAGGTAACACTTTTCTCAGTGCTGTAAGTTATTAGTGTACATAAACACGCTCTGTTTCAAATGACCACAAATGAGATGGTGTCATGATGTAAATGGGATGGAAATGGAGCATAGACTGTAAGTAAATACAGAAAGTAAATACAGACACAGATTACAGAGGGACAACTGAAATGAAAGCCTGAGCAAACAACAAACGGCTGTCTTTATATGCAACAGAATTAACTTAAATACTTTAAATATGGATGGGTTTTCATGGGTTGGCTGCACCTAAAATTGGTGCCTCTGGTCCCATATGCTCGTCAAGAAGAGCAACACTGTCTACGATGCTGAATACTCCTGCAAATATCCCCTCTGTAGTCTACAGTATTCTGTATTTTCAGTAGCAGATGTAGTGATTAAGACCAGCCCTCCACCTCCGAAGTGCCACCCCCAGTTTCCATCTGGTATTGCACACAAGCCTACAGAGTTTCCACATGAACTGGTTTTGCTGCCAAAAGACGTTTGGTACTTTCTTCCAATTCCTATAGGACTCATACCACCTACTCGTTTTTCTGTCATAGTCTGGAAACGTGGTGGAAAAAAACAGCTATTATTATAATATGATATATGAATGAACATGAATGAACACAATTGTATAAAAGGACATGCTCTACTCGTTTTGGAAAAATGCCTGATGAAATGGTTCTTCGTTCATTTCAGATTGGATGATTAGCATAGCGATTTGAGTCCCAGAACCCCTAATACATGAGAGCAAAATGTTGGGTTTTTTGTTCTTTCTCTGATAACCTGAATAAAATGTTAAACCCATACAAAGTACATGGTTTCAACATAATATGTTAACAATGAAAATAGTAAGAAAATGGGTTTCTCATTGGTTGCTCTGAGAAAGATGTTCAACCAAACATACCAAGCACTGGTTCTCTATAATGCTCTCAAAATTCCTATTTCTTCATATATTCCCAGTGTCACTGCTTAGATGATACATTTTTTACGTTCTCTCATTTGATAAGACCCTGTACAATCTAGGACTTGAAAGAGTACCACTCCCTCGGCCAAAATATGTGAATGAACGAATGTTTCGTTTGCGTTTCGCCATTGCGGTTACCCTATTGGTGGCAGCTTGGTAGTGCAGTCACACTCCAATATTTCTGACAGCACCAGAACCTTGTCGTCATTGGTCCTGTCTTTGGTCACGGTGACTAACCAAGAGGTTGTGAGATCCTGGCCATGCCAACCTGCTACTGTTAGGTCACTGAGCAACTGATCTTCTGACTGTAAATGCAAGGCTGGGTCATAACCAAAGTTACCGCAGAGGTGAGAAACTACGTTTCTGGGAGGACTATCAGTGTAACATTAACACAGTTTTCAGTGCACCTTCTGACCACTAGAAGGCACTGACCTATTAACATTGTAGAATAACAGTGAGGAAAGACAGGTAGAGCAATATCGCCATAGAAGAGCCTGCTGATCAAAAGAGTAGTTCTTTTGACGTAGGGGTTGTGCACATGGCATGCGGTTGTCAGAACCAAAATGGGAGAAAAGGGAGGGAAAATTAAGCCAATAGTTATTTATTTGGCTCTTTTTACAATTAAACATTGTCTCCATATGACTGTCTAGGCGCACACCCTGAATTAAACAAGCCTTTGGTGACTGTAGCAAAGGAAAAGCTCCTTAAATGTGTTGAGGAAGAGCCTTTGGGAGCACCAAGACTCAAAAACAGACCCAATCTCATTGGGCAGTCTAGATATCAAAGAATTCAATTGACATTAAATAAAATTAATTCCAATATAAAACATCTAAGCCACCCAAGGAGGACGAGTCACTTTTTGAGTCCGCTTAAGGTTTCTTCCTTATAAGATTTGGGTAGATTCAGGGAGCGTAAAAAGCGCTACAGAATAAATTTGACATAGATTTTACAAAGGAGCTCTATTTCGCTTCGTGTTTGTCCACAGCTTTAAGACATGTACACACGTTTTGGTGTTCGCTTTTGTAAGTTGTACCTACTAACTAATGAAGACTGACTCAAAGTCATTTAATAATTTATTGAAATGCCCTTCAGACATATGTACAAAATATCTTAAATACCACACCTGCAGCTTTTTATCTGTCACAGTCTGGTCATGAACGGTTTTATACATAGTATAGTAAAAAAAACCAAAAAAAAAACAGTACACTTTAATCCATAAATCGAGAGCTGAACTCGAGAGTTTAGCACCATGTTTGTTTTTTGTTTTTTTGTTATAAAGCTAAAATCGCCTTGACCCAGCCCCATAATTTGGTCAGCCACAAATTAACTCCGAGATCTGCCAAGTACTGGATCTCGGGCGTGAGCATCTTTCGGCAGACTTGCTGGTACTGCTGCTCAATGTTGCTTTTCAGATTGTATCCTAAAATAGAGCTCTCCCCTACAGGCTGCCAAGGCTTCATGCTTTGGTCCCGTATGTCCCCCTCCTCCACGGCCATGCCGCCGTTGATGCAGATGGCTGCCATCTCACCGTTCCTCCTGCGCAGTTCTTTCACTTCGCTCTCCATGCGCTTCCGTCCGTAGGCCTCCACCTTGGCCCACAGAGTGGCGTTGAAGTGGCGGTAGAGCTTCCAGTCGGCTCCGTTCCACTCGCGGGCCTTGGCTGTCATCTGGGGCGTGAGCTGGGACACGCTGGCAGGTCTGCGTGCGTTCATATTGAAGAACAGCAAGTCGTCCATCTGCCAACAGAGGGCGTCTTTGAGCAAGATTAGCGACTCCTCAAAATGTTCGGCGATCAGGACTAGCTGGAACTGGTCAGACACGGCTTGGATGGCGCTCTCCACCATCGGGTCGTCCGACTGCAACGTGTTGTCATGGCCGAGGTCGAACAACTGCAGGTTCTTCAAGTAAAAAGAATTAAATCCATCCGGGGAGAAATATCGCTGTGGCTCGGATAGAAAATCGGTCAGTTTGTCCTCGCTGTTGATCCTCCATGTCAAGGGCACGACCCTGTTATAGTAGTGAAACGAAGACTCAAAAACCAGAGCAGGGTCTCTCAGGATGGTGAAGAAGAAGGCGTCGTCTGGTAGAAGTGCTCCGACCTCTGGCGCGTTGAAACGCATGTGGTTGCAGACGATGTTGAAGCAGGCGCCGGGCCTGTAGCCTTTGACCTGCATGCGAATAAATGGCGACGGGTAAGAGAAATCGTTGCGCCCATCGGGGAGCGCGAACTTCAGCTCATTCCTCTCCCCGAAGCGCAGAAGGATATTGAGAACAGTGCTGCTTGCTGCTTTGTGGGTCTTCAAGAACATGAGGTTCGTTTTTGGTATGCAGGGCTCCGTCTCGC
Source organism: Ancistrus triradiatus (assembly GCA_025084515.1). Lineage (NCBI taxonomy): Eukaryota > Metazoa > Chordata > Actinopteri > Siluriformes > Loricariidae > Ancistrus > Ancistrus triradiatus. The sequence goes on along the minus strand of JAJAGP010000188.1, from coordinate 224,630 downwards.
CCTGAGTTTCGTCCTTCTTTTGCGTTGCAAGGGTTCGATTTGCACACGGAGCTTCCGCGGGAAATCTGTAGATGTACGAGAAAGGGAAATCACATGGTCTTAAGAAAGTTTCTACACTCTGGTGACAATTCAGTAGACGTCTTACAGTCTTGTGCAATAGTGTAGGCCCCAGAAGCTTTCTGATCGAGAAAACTGGTTCACATGTTCAGTTTTCTTGAATGAGTGCCTGCCCTAGAGGCTCTCCACGTGAGAGGCGAAATTCACCGCATCTCGTCACCAGGGAAACTTTGTTTAGAGTACAAATGACTAACCTCTGTGAGTCGGCTTGGAACGTGGGCGTCGAAAAACAGTACAACATCGTCGTGATGCCAGTGAACAGCATCCCCACAATCAGCTTTTGTGTGCTCGGCCTGGGTCGAGGATGATACATTTTTTACGCTCTCTCTCAGTTCTGATTTCCGGAGGCCTGTTGAGGCAGAAACTAAAATTAGTCCAAGAAGGAAGACAGCAAACCTGGTCAGCTTGTTCGCCTCCTCGTCCTCCGTGGGCTGCTGCTCTGATGCCACCCAGATTTACATTAGCAAGATATATTTATACAAATTGCCCAGCACTCCCTCTAATTTCCTGCCTTTGAAACATCAATCACTGGATGCACTCATATATTCATGCTCTCAGAATCTGTAAAGCTCACCTTCTTTTTTTCAAATACTCTCACTGCCCTGATGGCTTGGGTGGGTGAAAGGCGCTGTATAAACATATTAGTAGTAGTATTGCGTTGTTTTCGGGCATACTTTGTGAGCGCCTGCGGCACGTCTGAATGCTAGCACCTGCACCAGCCCTCATGTTTAGTGATGACTTTGTGGCCTCGTGCATTTGCTTGGGGTGTTTTGGTTGTCTGGCTCTGTTTTTCCTACAACTATCTTGAGTATGTTTTGGTCGTGTAATTGAAACACAGCCTCGTAGCATCTGGTGGCCCATTTAACATCTCTGTGCTCAACAGCCTTCACTTTTAACCTTAAAATCTATGACATTGTCCCAATATTTTAGTGAAAAAATGCTGGATTTCCACTAGAATTATAGAATGGCTTTCCTTTTATATATAGAAGTCATCGAGCTGGTTTAAAAAGATTTACGGACTGTAGAAAACAACTGGGCATTTCGATGAAGCTGCCAGATGCTGCTATTGCTCAACACTAAATATTTGCCACTGTAACCTCTAGAAGCTATTTTTCAGATGTTTTCAGATTCTTTAATACTGCATACACATTATACATGATACACATGATCAATAATTTTCTGGTCATTTCTGAAACAATGGTACATCTTATCTAATGGTGGCCTAAGACTTTTTACTGTAAATGAGGCGACTGGGGAGGGCATGGAAGATATTAGGCTGGGTCTGCCGTGACCTCTGTGAGACAGCTGGATTCTGAATACCGTCCAGTCCAACCCAGACAAGCAGCAGAAGTTACACACAAAGAGATAAGGCAGTGTTTACACAACAAACATGCTGAGTAATAAGCCGTGTATTATGTCATGGGATTCTTGATTACACACCACAACATGAGTGTGAGGACGATCATCAAAAAGGCAGCGCTTAAACGGTAACTCAGATAGTACGAAAGTGACATAAGGGAGCCAGGATACAATTATAAAGCTGAGCCGGTGAGGACTCAAGAGTTACGTACCAATTACGTACTGGCGGTCCTGGAAGTGGTCACTAGTACAGAATCCATCCACATTCAAACCATGATGTCCGAATCATTTTGATCTTGTTTCTGACCACAGCAAGTTACCTGTGAAATCTATATAAGATGTCGTTTCTTAAGGCATAAGGCAAAGCAACTAGCTGGCACTACTGCTCTACTCTACTGCTCTACTGCACTACTTGTTGTATGCTTTCTGGTCTGAGTGTGCTCGGAAAACCTGTTCTGCCAGAAGTCACAGAGAAAACAATGGTCTGAATCATAAAGTGGGTTTTGGTCTTAAGCAATAGTTTCTGCACCAATTGGTAAAATATAATGAAGTCAGGTTGTTTTGAGGCCTTACAAACACTAGTGTCCAAAATAACTTGTTTTTCCCAAGAGTTCTATAGTGCCTATCCTGGAGAACTCGGGGCACAAGCATGAGCCAGTCCATCACAGGGCTGGTAGGGGTTGCTGTTGCAGCGCTGCCAGATGATTTCCTACCAGCTCTCCCATGTGACACTCGACCTGGCTGGAAGGCAATGGCATCCGTTGTGCCACTCAAGCACCAGTTTTTCCAATATGTTATATTCAGGTGTGATCCTAACTGGGAGTTTGCTTGTGTAACCACGTACATCTAAGATGTATTTATACTGTATTATCCTCTCTTTTTGTAGGTGTAAACATATTTCTGCTTCTCAGTATTTTCCTTGATTCCTTGTCCACATTTCGATGGAATTTCAACACATACTCCTGGAAATGTAGTTGATATTTGTCATACACATTATTGATTTTCAGCACCATGATTACTCCAAAAGTTAATTCTCGATTAAACAATATTTTGTTTAGACAAAATAGGGCACCATTCCATAGCAGGTCTAGATAGTTTTCAGAGATGGCAACGCTAGGACCAGTATTGAAAATTCAGAATATAACAAATTTAGCCCTAATAGTCATTTTACTGTTGCAGGATAATTAAGGCTTATAATCAGGGAATGCATGAACATGATAATGAGGACAACTGAACAACTTTTGTTAGCACAAACAATAATAGTGTCATATTAGTGCTTGAGATTACCACCATGTTTGAGTCCCTCAGTGGCTCCTCTGGACTATCTGGGCAATGCACAGACACAGAGAGTGTCTGAGGGAGTGAATATCAGGTGAGGGATCATCCAGACGGTGGATGGAAAACAGGCAATCGCTGCTTTGTAGAGGGGTCATGAAACCAAACTAGGAGAAGGAACGAGGAGATACACTGTGCTAAGTTTGTAATGTGCTACAAGAGCAGGATTAGCTTCTTCTCGAGAAAAGTACACAACGCGAAAGCTAGACTGTCGATTCCACACTGAACGCAAATTCACAGAGGTGAGGTAAAGTTCAAGTGCAAATTAGACACTGTAGTTTTCATATTACTTCATTCTTATAAATACAAGGAAATTTACTTTTGCATGTGAATTTTTGCATGAGCTTAAGTTTAAATGAGTCCATTTCGGTCAACCCTCCAAGCCACTTAAGCATTTCACTAGCAAAGTTTACCTCAGAATGTCGGCTAATGCTTGCAAGATACCTAGTAATGACAACAAATTGTAGCTAATAGCGCTGATACTTGCCAGTTAAGTGAAGGTACAATGGAAAAACTAGTAATCTGATATATATGTATGCTTTTAGTACAATTATTTGGTTCTTGAATGGTTATCCGGCTGTAATTGAAAGAAAGAGACCTGTTTTTCTTAAAAGCAAATTGGTGATCCAGATAAACTGTCGTATAGGATTTCAAAAGCTTAATGGCAGTCAGATGTTCTAAGGAGATGAAACAGATTCTAAAATGATTTTGATTACAGAAATCATAAAATAACCTATATACTAGAGAATTCCTCGGTTACCAGCTGTCTCTAATTGGTCACTGAAAATACTTAATTGAAATGCTACGTATTCTGGGATCAAGCCACTCACACTACGTGGATTCATAGTCTTTATGAATTTATATGTCATCTAACACAAAGCAGCTGATGTTTTGAGCTCTGTTACATTGTCCGCTACTGCTTTAGTTGTCCCTCCTGAGTTGTCTAGTCAACAGAGAAGCTAGCATGACTGGTTAGGTCTGTTATTTTCCTCATACTAGACACCTGAATCCGTTAGCAGTGAAGAAATTATTCTCTCCGTTCACACTTGAAGATTTGACGTGTGCTTTCTGGGGATCCTTGGTGTTTGGACATTTGGACAAAAATATTGGCCAGCTAAATGTCAAAATTCTTATGTATTCATTTGAAACGCCACATTTTGAAATCACGGTCTGAGAATCACTGTGCTAGTCTGTTATAAATATTAAACCTGGCATCACAATTGAGTGTGTGTCCTGAATTAGTATAAAAACAAAAAGAAGGAAGGTCGTCACGACTTCATAACCTTGTCAATAAAGGGAGGTTTAACAGAATAAACATTCTGTTTAAAAAATGTTTACATATTTAATTCATGGACTTGGGTATAATTAATGAAGCCCGAGACCCTTTGTGGTCAACGGGTGTGGGTTTAGGCTGGGAGATCAAATGTACCTGTATGTTATGGAGCATGCAAACATGGCCATATAGCGTCCTGACAAGAATGGCCATGTCATTTCAATTCCATAAACGTGTATGTATGTACAGTGGTATGAAAAAGTTTGGGCACCCCTGATAATTTTCATGATTTTAGTTTATAAATCATTGGTTGTTCAGATCAGCAACTTGAGTTAAATATATCATATAGCAGATGAACACAGTGATATTTGAGAAGTGAAATGAAGTGTATAGGATTTACAGAAAGTGTGCAGTAATTATTCAAACAAAATTAGGCAGGTGCATAAATTTGGGCACCCCAGCAGAAAAATTACATCAATATTTAGTAGATCCTCATTTTGTAGAAATAACAGCCGCTAAACGCTTCCTACAGCTTCCAGTCTGGATTCTGGTTGAAGGTGCTTTGGACCATTCTTCTTTAGAAACATCTCCAGTTCAGTCATCTTTGATGGTTTCCAAGCATGGACAGCCCACATTTTCAGTAATATTCATGTCTGGGGACTGAGATGGCCATTCCAGAACGTTGTACTGGTTCCTCTGCATGAATGCCTTAGTAGATTATGAGCAGGGTTTGGGGTCGTTGGCCTCGGTGCAACTTTGTCACTGATTCTTGAACATTGTTCTTAAGAATCTGGAGATATTAACTGGAATCCATGCGACCCTCAATTTTAACAAGATTCCTAGTACCTGCACTGGCCACACAGTCCCGCGGGCATTATGGAACCGCCACCAAATTTTACTGTGGGTAGCAAGTGTTTGTCTTGGGATGCTGTGTTCCTTTTCCGCTCCTTGTTATGTCCAAATAACTCAATTTTATTTCATCAGTACACAGCACTTTATTCCAAAATGAAGCTGGATTGTCCAAATGTGCTGTAGCACACCTCAAGTGACTCTGTTTGTGGCGTGTCTGCAGAAAAAGTCTTCTTCTGCATTACTCTCCCATACAGCCTCTCCTTGTGCAAAGTGCGCTGTATAGTTTGAACGATGAACAGTGACACCATCTGCAGCAAGATGAGGTTGTAGGTCTTTGGAGGTGGTCTGTGGCTTGACTATGACTGTTCTCACCATCCTTCGCCTCTGCCTATCTGAGATTTTTCTTGGTCTGCCACTTCGGGAGTTCCTTAACTAGAACTGTGCCTGTGGTCTTCCATTGCCTCACTATGTTCCTCACAGTGGAAACTGACAACTGAAATCTCTGAGAGAGCTTCTTTTTCCCTTTCCCTGAACCATGATGTTTGAACAACCTTTTGTTTTCAGGCCATTTGAGAGTTGTTTTGAGGCTCCCATGTTGCCACTCTTCAGAGAAGATGCAAAGAGGAGAAAAAAACTTCCAATTGGCCACCTTATCCCTTTCTCATAGTTGGATTCACTTGTGTATGTAGATCAAGGGTCAATGAGCTTACAAAACAAATTTTGTGTTCCAATAATTAGTGCTAAAGGTATTCAAATGACAAGGGTGCCCAAATTTATGCACCTGCCTAATTTTGTTTGAATAATTACTGCACACTTTCTGTAAAACCTATAAACTTCATTTCACTTCTCAAATATCACGGTGTTCATCTGCTATATGATATATTTACCTGAAATTGCTGAGCTGGACAACCAATGATTTATAAAGAAAAATCATGAAAATTATCAGGGGTGCCCAAACTTTTTCATACGACTGTAAATCGTACAGAGCAGTGCATGCAAAGGGTTTTTTTCACAGCTTCACCAGGTCTCCTACCCCACCCTATAATGCCCTTCAAGGTGGAAAAACAAAAGTGGGAACACGAACCTCAGCCCGCAACAAAACAAAACCTTAACTCCAATTGTGTGGACTGAAGAACTTTTTTTTATTTTAATTATCAAACTGTAATTACACGACTCTTCGCAATTTGGACTCCATGCATTGAAATGCATTCTATTTACGATTTGTGTACCATCACACTGTCCCTAAGGCATGTATCAGTAAAGCCTATATATCTTATTCAGCACTCAAATGTAAATGTAATACAAAGACATTTTTCTACCAATACCAGCCTACTAGACTGACCAAAAATAAATGATGTCCTACCTGGTTTAAGGGTTCAGAGCTGATTCCTGGTTGAAACAGGAACGAAGCTACACTAAAGAAGTCTTCAAGCACACACGGAAAGCTGACAAGGTTTAAGTACCGACCCTGTGCATGTTTCACCTTCATCATGCCTCTATGTTTCCCAGTGTTGATTTCAATCTCTGAGCCACCTCAAAGAACCAGTTCTGCTGCGTCTGATTTTCCACAGCTCTGACTCTGTGAGAAAGGGCGTGCGAGTGTATGTGTGTGTGTGTGTACGTCATTGAACAATTATTTGTTTTTACACCAATGAGGCCTGACCTAACACTTTGGGGACAAACCAAAAATACATCTCGTTCATAAGTAGTACTTACGGTCCATGACCCGTGGTTTAATGTTGTGATATTCTCTATAGCAATTGTAAGCTTGTGTCAGTAGTTGTAACCTGACCTACGTTCATTGTGAATGTTCTAGCTTACAGAAGATCTTGTACAAGATTTTTTTCTCTGAGCATGCATGAGGAAAGATATCAATATATAGACGTCGCTGTGTGTTCTTCTATGGTTACCAGTGGAAGAGTTCTGCTACATCCACCTTCTGCTACAGGCGAGGCCCAGTGTTGGGACCCATTTTTGCCTCAGTGCTGTACATTTGTTGGAAGCGTTGAGTGGGAATGTGTGGTGATCAGATGGATGGTATTCATCCTCTGTTTGCAGCAGTCCCTGCTCTCTACATCCCATTCAAATTTTAGGTGAACCACAGGCCACAATCACTGATGGCTGTGGCAGATTCTTTTTATGTAATGAGGGAATTTGGTGGTGGGAGTATAGCAAGTCAAAGTTGGTAGCATAGTGCTTCCTACAACCGCTTTGAATGCGTAACCTGTATGTTGGAGTTGGGTATTCTGGTGTACGTTTGACACACAGTTTAGTATGACGTGTGCTCTATTTTATTTCAGCACTCTTATTAGTATAAGGGGCATTAAGGTGTAGAGATGTTCACTGCCATTTTAGGTATTTTCTTGGTTAATAAAACATAACCGTTACCAGTAACAGTTCTGTTTTTTTATTTGCTTGTTTTTATATACTTCTAGATCGTGTTGAGAAAGGGAACGATGAAGTTCCTGCTTTGAAACCTGGATGTCGCTATTACGCAAAATAGCTTTAAGTGCTCAACATACAGTACAGTACTTTCGACTGTAGTCTACTGCATGTGTCATATGCAAAAGTTTAGGCACCTCTGGTGTCAAATTACAGACATCTACTAGCCGTTTTAAACTGGCGTTGTGCCCACCCTCTTTTGCCAAGGCCTACTCAAAAATATATTTATGTCTAGGGCTATAAGATCTATAAGTAGGTGAATCTGTCTGTGAGGTAGACAGTAAGAAGGTCAATAAATCAGCCAGTGATAAATAGGTAAGGAAATCAGTGAATAGATAAGCAAATCAGTCAGTCAGGTAGTAGATGTGTAACTCGGTCAGTCCAAATGCAAGTAAATCAGTTGGTAAGTCAACACGTAAGTAAATCAGTCAGTTAATCAGTAAGCGCAAGTAAATCAGTCAGACAGCAAATATCGAAGGAAACACTGGAGGACATTTAATATTGTGAGCTTATGATATACAATTCCAAGCTGAACACAAAAATAATTTCAGATTTGCAGTATCATGTAGGAATTTGGAGAAACACTCAAATAAATACACTGAATTTCATCCCAATTAATGAATCAGTTTTAACTTTTGTCCAGATCCTTGACCAGATCATTTAACTCTGGCTGTTATCAGATAAGGTTAATCAGCCATTAAGGGTTTAACATCTGAACCAGTGTCATTTTCCACATCTGGTTCATGCGTTATGGCACGTTCACCTGCTCAGTATGGTCTCTGGTGCTTTGGGCGTCAGGTGGCACTGGAATTCAGTTGCTGTGAGACGGGCACAGTTGACTGTTTTCAGATTTTAGAACGGGAGCAATCTGTTTTATAAAGCCATTGATTTTTTGGACTGGATTGTGATGGCTCAATAAATATCAAAATTATTTATGTGTTAATACTTAAGGCTGTGTGTTTTTCTATGAAGATTCAATCGCGGATTCAATAGCCAAAGGAATTGCGGATATATTCTTCCAACTGTCTATGTAGGTTCAGTTTTGAATATTTGTCTGCATTCTTTCTGAAAAACACTCATATAAGCCTAGGAAGAAATGTACTGTGAAATTTGACAGCAGAACCATGAAGTGGCCAAATTACCACCAAAATTCATAGTAGAACTCTGAAATTCATGGTCAAATTTAAAACTGTCAAGTAATTCATAGCTTTAATATTAAAAATCACTGTACATTTTTTCCTGGGAGGAGACTTCACATTTGACTTGTACAGATATGGACACCTTTAATGCCCAGAAGTAGCGTGTTGTTTGCGTGAGATAAAGGTTGTGACACCCTGATAATTCATCATTATTGCTGTTAAATTCTTGTTCAGATCAAAAACAACAACAACAATCATCTTCGATATCATTCTGAATGAATCTGCACAACACTAGAGGGCCATTTTGTGGCAGCCGTTATTAAAAGAGGCGGAGCTATGTTCAAACTGAGAGTTAAGAGGAAAGGGGCGGGGCTTAGACGGCGGTCATCAGGCACTTCCCGCTGTGGGGGAAGCGTCAGTCAGGTTGCTTAATTACCTTCTGCTAGCTTCATTTATCACTTCTGTGTGCCGCAGGTGGGTCAAACTTTGTTTTTAATTCACCGGTTTTACCCGTTTCGTACATGCGTTGCATAAATACGCCGTGCCCGTGTTCATTCTGGCTGCAGAGCTAGCCGAGCGTGCTAACTAGCCGCTTAGCGTTATTGTCCCAACAAAGAGACACGGTAGCATTTAGCTAGCGTTAGCTTAGCATCAGTTAGCTTAGCTGCTTGTGTTATTCTTGAGTAAATTCTTGACTTAATGCAATGTACCATCGTGTTATATGGCTGCGTGTCTAAAGCTGCGAAGCGCCAACCGGTATAGCCCGCCTTAACTTACTCTCAATGAAGGAAGTGAATGAACTTGGGCAGCACTTAGCAGATACCCTCAGTCACAGAGATACTCACTACAGGGATGAGCTATTAAAGGTCAAGGGTCCAACAAAGGGATTCGAACTGATAACCTTCTCATAACAATATACACACTCAGACGTGTAGCATTTACTCTACACTGAAGGGAATGTGCATTTTCCCCCCTCACAGTTTTCTCAAAAGAACATAACTGAGAGTGAACTTTCCCCAGAGTCCTCCTCTTTTTTTACAAACATTTACCAGGTCCATCCTAGGCTTGGGGCTGAAAATGAACATTAGACTCTAAATGCACTATTTTACAGCACATAGTTTCCTTGCCTGGCCAGAAAAACCGATATCACACCAAGAACTGCTTCATCGGACCACCTATAGTGTTGACTATGGTGTGCGTTCGCTGTGGCATTTTTTTGACAACCTTACACAACATCGTGTTTATTTTCATCCAGAGTTGCATTCGTTTCATAAATTTTTTTACAAGGTTGTGTATTGGTGACGAGAGAATCAAACCACTCCAGAGATCCTCACAGCTCCAGAGAAGTGGAGTTTGCATGTCCTCACGGTGTCCATGTTGGTTTCTTCTAGTTTCCTCCCATGTCCAGTGCATCCCAAATACTGTTAGTAGGGTTAGGGCTAGAAATCACGTACGGAAATGATTCCTCCTGCTCCCAAAATGACGACTCCACAGTTTGAGCTCCATCTGTCGTGGCATTGTGGTCCTGGAAATTTGGCTTGCCATCAGAGAAGGACAAAATCTACTGATGGGATAACCTGGTCATTAAGTACATTCAGCTTGTGGTTATTAGGGTAAAGACTTGACAGTGAGACACACATTTGGAGGGGGGGGGGTTGTATTTGATAGACTTATGCAGAATGATTTAGAAGTGATCAAATCTTAGTGTCAGTGTACAGTGCAAGCAATTCAGGGGTTAGGGCTGTGGTCAAGAGTCCAAACGGTGGCAGCTTGGAAGCGCTGGTACATAGTAGTCCAGGACCTTAGCCCCTGTGCTGCTAGTGTCCTCTTGTACTCGCTGCTGGCGAGTACAGCTGGTTGTTGTGCTGCAGTGCTTTGGGAAATCCACCTGGACCTGTTTTGGTTGAGGATGTTTGACACACTAAGCACAGAGATCCAGTGAAACGCATTTCTGCGAGAGTGACCTCGTTAGAGATGAGTCATTTTGTTCTTATTCAGTTTGTATCGAGTGGCGGTGGAAGTATGAGAACAGCTGTGATATCACGTGTGCTAGAGTGCAGAGTAACCTCAGAAGAAAAATAGGCAGGTGGATATTAATAGCCAGCGTTCAAGTAACTTGCGGAACGAACATATAGGTGACATTTGAAGTATTTAGTAGACGCACTTAGAGCTGGTACAGTCTTACACAGTACAGAACCAAAAAAACTGCTCGGACTTGAACCCTTGACTAGTGTAGTACTTTAACTGTTGCACAACTTTTTGAGATGCCATTAAAACCACCAAAACTACATGTATAAGCAGTTTTTCCTCAGAGCTGTGGCACACTGCATTCCATGGTGAACCTGCAAAACCTCCCTTAATGTAACTCCCCTCAGTTAAACTTCCTATTTTACACAGATGAAGTGTTCATATAATACTGTTCATGATGTCAAAACTAGCTTTTATACATATTATTTTTATGATCTTCCTAATGGCCTGGGTTCGAATCCCTTGCAACATGAAGGTCGGTTGGTGAGTTTATGGAACCTGCATTGGACTTTCCATTTGGCGTACCTCTGAGTATGCTCGCTGAGCTTCTGGTCATGGTCCAGACCCTCCCGTGACCCCGACCATGATACGCGGGTGCAACAAAGGACACGTTGCTATTAATATTACCTCCCTCCTCAAACAATGTGATCCAAGAAATCCTAAGATTGGCCAAAATTTGACAAATTGGCGCTCAGCTAGCCTCGTAACACCCACCCCCGGATTAGTATGAATATATCCCTAGAGCTGACATGGCATTAAGAAACCACAAACAAACCTCCCTCCTGACTTCCCCAGATGTTTTTTGTTATGTTCGCGATTTACTCTACTTTATCCTGGCCGGAGTTGGGAGGTGTTCATTTATTGTCAAGATTCACAGGGTGCATGTGTTTATGTGATGCTCAAGCTGGCTGGAAAGCACCGCTAGTCACCGTGCTCCTATTTTATTTGTTTATAGTCTGTTGCTGAAATTGTGATTCTGTTTGTTTTTTTTACCAGTACACTTATAAAATCCAGTAGCGAAAGTCTTGTGCTAGAGGTGTTGTTACTGTAACATATGAAATATGATGCGTGTTCTTAACGGGTAGAAGGAACGACTGACTGATTATCCTGTGTTTCCGAAGTTTCAGACTCTGGTGAGATCTTGGAGAGATCCTATGGTGTGTTGCTTGAGCCCAACATGTTCTGCTGCTGCACAGCCCTGAGCTTAGAGTTTTAAGTCCTTTCTAGGACGGACTAAAATCGGGATTGACGTTCAGCCAAGTTTTCTGGAGCCCTGTATCTCCTCGAAGGCTGCAGGTCCATTGAGTTGTTTAGGCCTGTTTTAAACCATGACGGACGGGAGGATCTATGTGGGGAACCTTCCCATGCACGTGCAGGAGAGGGACATTGAGCAGCTCTTCTTCAAATATGGCAAAATTCGGGACATCGAGCTGAAGAACAACCGTGGCATCAGCCTGTATGCCTTTGTTCGTTTTGAGGACCCACGGTGAGTTCCAGGGCTGATGTTGTCATTTTCACCATCACTGACTGAAGACAGGGAACATGGAGGAGCCATTTCTCAAGTCTCTGAGTAGAAAGAAAGTTAGGAGCACTGTACTCTCTTCCTGTAGGGACGCAGAGGACGCCATCTACGGACGGAACGGATATGGATTTGGAGACTGTAAGCTGCGTGTGGAATTTCCTCGGTCCTCAGGGTTCGGCGGATCGGTCGGGGGCCCGAGGGTAAGGTTCGGGCCTCCGTCACGCAGATCCGAGTTCCGAGTCATAGTAACTGGTAGGTGAAACGTCTCATGTCTTCAGTGGTTCAGGTTTATCGGGGACGCTCGTGCGGAGCGATCTGAGGCGAGCGCGAGATGAAGGGAGAGGTCACCATTCCGTGGGTGTTTGCAGGTCTTCCTCCCACTGGCAGTTGGCAGGACCTTAAAGACCACATGAGGGAGGCGGGTGATGTGTGTTTTGCTGACGTGCAGCGCGACGGAGAAGGAGTAGTAGAATTCCTTCGAAGGGAAGACATGGAGTATGCTCTGCGACGACTGGACGGCACAGAGTTCAGATCTCATCAGGTAATCGCAGCCGGATTCAGAATCCTCCCTGTTCTGGTCACTAATTAAGCCATGACTGAAACTGTAGTTGTTCCAAGGCGTTTCCTAGGGCTCAGAAGTTGGCAGTGACTTGAATTGGTATCAAACCAATCAATGTTGGAAGCACAATATGAAATACTACAAAAATAGACCTTCCATTAGTCCAGAATGTCAGGTTATCCTAAGATGATCTAATTTTGCTGCAGGTTCAGTATGAACTTAGACACACTAGTTAGTGAGCTACTGATTAGGTGATCGCCTGAATTATTTACTGAGGAAAAGTTCAAGACACATGAAAGACCTGGGATTGAATTATTGATTTCTGAGTTTTTCTCAGTGACTTGATTCAGAAATACTGTATGTACAATGTAATACAGTGGGGCAAAAAAGTATTTAGTCAGTCACTAATTGTGCAAGTTCTCCTACTTAGAAAGATGAGAGAGGTCTGTAATTTATATCAGGTACACTTCATCTATGAGAAACAAAATGAGGGGGAAAAAATCCAGGAAATCACATTGTAGGATTTTTAAAGAATTTAATTGTAAATTATGGTGGAAAATAAGTATTTGGTCAATAATAAAAGTTAAACTCAATACTTTGTATCATAACCTTTGTTGGCAATGACAGAGGTGAAATGTTTTCTCTAAGTCTTCACCAGGTTGGCACACACTGTAGCTGGTATTTCGGCCCATTCCTCCATGCAGATCTTCTTTTAGAGCAGCGATGTTTTGGGGCTGTCACTGGGCAACACGGACTTTCAACTCCCTCCACAAATTTTCTATGGGACTGAGGTCTGGAGACTGGCTAGGCCACTCTAGGTCCTTGAAATGCTTTTTACGGAGCCACTCCTTCGTTGCCCGAGTGGTGTGTTTGGGATCGTTGTCATGCTGGAAGACCCAGCCACGTTCCATCTTCAATGCTCTCACTGATGGAAGGAGATTTTGGCTTAAAATCTCACGATACATGGCCTCGTTCATTCTTCCCTTAACACGGATCAGTCGTCCTGTCCCCTTTGCAGAAAAACGGCCCCAAAGCATGATGTTTCCACCCCCATGCTTCCCAGTAGGTATGGTGTTCTTGGGATGCAACTCAGCATTCTTCTTCCTCCAAACACGACGAGTTGAGTTTTTACCAAAAACTTGTATTTTGGTTTCATCGGACCACATGATATTCTCCCAAATCCTCTCTGGATCATCCATATCCTCTCTGGCAAAACTTCAGACTGGCCTGGACATGTACTGGCTTAAGCAGGGGGACAACGCCTGCCACTGCAGGATCTGAGTCCCCATCTCGGGCGTAGTGTGTTACTGATGGTAGCCTTTTGTTACTTTGGTCCCAGCTCTCTGCAGGTCATTCATAAGGTCCCCTCCGTGTAGTTCTGGGGATTTTTGCCTCACTGTTCTCATGATCATTTCTGACCCCACGGGATGAGATCTTGCATGAAGCCCCAGATCAAGGGAGATTATCAATGGTCTTGTATGTCTTCCATTTTCTTACAGTTGCTGCCACAGTTGATTTATTCACACTAACCTGCTTGCCTATTGTAGACTCACTCTTCCCAGCCTGGTGCAGGTCTACAATTTTCTTCCTGGTGTCCTTTCACAGCTCTTTGTTCTTGGCCATGGTTGAGTTTGGTGTCTGACTGTTTGAGGCTGTGGACAGGTGTCTTTGATACAGATAACGAGCTCAAACAGGTGCCATTAATACAGGTAACGAGTGGAGGACAGAAGAGCTTCTTAAAGAAGTTGTTGCAGGTCTGAGAGAGAGCCAGAAATCTTGCTTGTTTGTGGGTGACCAAATATTTATCCACCATGATTTACAATTAAATTCTTTAAAAATCCTACAGTGTGATTTCCTGGAATTTTTTTCTCATTTTGTCTCTCATAGTTGAAGTGTACCTATGATATAAATTACAGACCTCTCTCATCTTTCTAAGTAGGAGAACTTGCACAATCAGTGGCTGACTAAATACTTTTTTGCCCCACTGTATACATGAATGATAGTTGGAAAACGAAGAAAAAGGAACAACTCCGAAAAAACTGAACGACAGTATTTAAAATGGCGTCACCTCGCTGAATATGTGGACCCATACACAAGCCAGCAGCTGCTGCTATCTTTCTTTAGCAGGGAAGAAGTTTCCATTAAAAGAGAAGCTGAACAAAAGATCTGTATGTCATTTATAATCCTTGGTTAGAAAGAGAAACGGAATCGGCCAGGAAAGTTGCAGTCGGTGCAGCTCTAACATCAAGAGATGCGTACAGGATCAACAGCTGCTTTTTCGTCCTACAGGGTGAGACGCGTTACATCAGAGTAATGGAGGAGCGGGGCATGAGCTGGGGTCGTTCTCGGTCCCGTTCCAGGTCCCGTGGGCGTTACACTCCTCCGTATCAGAGCCGAGGCTCTTCTCCCCCCCCTCGGTACCGCTCCCCGCCACGTCACCTGAGTCGTTTCAGCCCCCCACCAAGAAGGCTCAGCCCGCTGCCGCGCCACTATCGGTAAACAGCCAGACGAGCTCAGCTCTTCAAACCTCCCATGTACCATCTCTCTTTTTTTTTGTTTTTTTGTTATTGTTTTGTTTTTTGTAATTACATTCCGACATTAAACTCTCTCGCCCCGAAGGCCTTGTTCACTGGTCACACAAGTTTCAAACCTTGTTCCTCTGTTTGTTAAAGCTAACAGAACAACTGCCAAAAAAAAAGAAGAGTACAGCAAGCTTTTATCCTGTCATTTTTGACAATGTGAATTAATGGTTTTTGTCCGTCTTTATTACCGGGTATTTCATGGGGAAACAGGTGTTTTTAGTTTTTTCTTGCTCTGTCGAGTCGTCGAATCATTTTTCTTTAAAAGGAAATCTTTTGTTTTCAGGCATCCTCCTTTTTGTAACATGTCACAGATGTATGCAATGTGTGTATTTTTTGTTTTTCAATTAAAGCATTGAATCATGGTCTTCTCCCGAAGCTTGCTACCACATCGTTATTCCCTCAGTGCCCATTGGCTCGGTTTGATTAGATGCAGGTGCAGTTTCTGGTTTTGTACGGCAATAAAATACACAAAAGAGGAAATGAAACGTGTTCGGGAAACTGCTGTGAACTGGGATCGAGTCGTGGCAGTGCGTTCAAACTGGCCACCTGTCCAGGGTACGTGAGTTCTACAAGAGAATTTGACCCACCCATGTCAGAAATGGCTGCCTGTTTCCCTGGTGTAAATGAAATGACACTCCAGATTCCTTTAGTCCTAAATCAACAGTAGTGGTTGGAGAATATACTGCTGAAATGTGAAAAAATGGATGTAGGAAGGAAGACCTGGAAGAATCGTTACGGCTTTAATGAAGTTGCCTTGAAGAGGACGGCTTTTGAGTCTCTCTAACATAATAATAATAATCCATTCAGGAAGTGTGCCAGAAGCATTCAAAGCATAATCCTAAGCACCAGGAGTTTGCTTAGACATTATTGGACTGTGGTAAGGAACCGATTTCTGTGGTCACATGAGAAATGCTATAGCTGCAAACAAGGCAGGTCTGTCTGGTGTATAAACCAGGGATGGTTATAGAGAAATGAACTGTTCAAGTATGGTGGAGGATCTATGATGTTCCTCCAAAGACACCAGGAACCTAGCACTTCTACAATCTTCAAGCAGGACAAGGATCCAAAAGGAGCATCTTAACCCATTAAAATGGTTTGGCCACCAGTGTAAAGCTTGTAACGTACTACAAAATCCCTCCACCTAAACCCCAAGGAACCAATGTGGTCAAGTTCTGTTCACACTGCAGAGACGTGGCCCTTATCCAGTGTTTCATGGGTTGTTCACGTTTTCTTATTAATGCAGCCTTGTCTGAGGATACAGCCAGAAGATTTTGCCAACATGCCAAGATTTTGACACTTTATGCAGAGAGAACTCTCTTGTTGCAAGACCAGAGCCGGGATTGTTGAAAGACTGACGTCTTTAGACATGGAACTCGTCTAAAACTTTGGACTTGTCAAAGACGATCTGTGTGAGCGACTTTCATCATGATTGGCAAAGCAGCCCATATCACTAAAACAGTGAATTTGTTTGTTTTTTTATTTTCTTAGGTCATACGAGAACAATTTTGCTATTGGCAAGTTAAATCTTTAGTGGTTTGAAGTGTGATATAAGTAAGTAAGTGTTTTATTTTGAGATTGGATAAATAGTTTTTATCCTGGGCTTGTTTCTGAACATGACTGGTCTGATTGAAGAAATTTTTCCTTATTAGGTTCAGATGAAGTTGATGAAGATGTGTTTAATAGTTAGCAGGTCTTGGCATAGTGAGCATCTTGGCTTTCTGAAATTAGGTATCCATTTGTGAGGATTGTTTGACTGAATTTATTACTTGAGGGTCGGTTTTGATTTTAAGGTTGAATTTCCTGCAGTTAGTTGGTCTGCCATTTGGAGAGGACATATTGGTTGATTTTTGCAAAGGGGTCTAAAACAGCGAGTAGCCGTTGGATTGTGACGGCTTCCAGCACGATGGGGTAACCTATTTGGCACAAGTTTTGCGAAGCCTGATGCTATGCTCTGTACATCAAGCTACCCCACGGAAATGAGCACCGAGACGACGTCCCACAAGGCTTGAATTCTGATCGGACTGTTCAGACTGAAGTCTGATTGCGACAGATGCGCATTTGATTTCAGTACCAACCGACAGTGGCCCATTAAAGACGTCTGGTTGTGTTTTTGCCATCGCCTGTCTCATAAGGCCACCTGCAGTGTGAGTGTAGGAGACTGGACTGTTGTGTTGGCAAAGGGATGCACTGGTGGGTTCAGTTTGAATAGTCTTTATTTTCATGGAATAAATTGACTGCAGTTAGTGTAATCTTCAGACTGAGATTAAGGTTGATCACAAACAACACATCTTTAGCTTGGGCGACGACGACTCCGGGCTGTAGTTAAAATTTCAGAGACCTAAACAGCAGCTGCACTGTTGTGTTTGTTCAGAGCCACTTAAACGAACGCACACCGCCGTCCATCCCGTGTGTATCTAGCTCAGCGCCCACTGGCAACATCAAAGGTGTGGAAGTCAATCAGACAGGCTTAAATATGACTTAGGGTTCACATGATCCAGAAGTTCAGCATCCCAAGATAATGACGACGATGTCATCAGTGCAATCCAGAACAGTTTCCTGACACGACGAGCCAGTCGATTCATTTGGGAAGAGTGACACATTTCAGAAAATGTCAACTCGCAGGCTTCTCTTTGTTCGGCCCCATGAACTCGACGCCGTCGACAGGGATGTCCTTTTCTTTAATGGCTTTCTGCAAAGCAAAATCAAACCACCCACTTAAATTTAGGGATGCAAACAACAAGAGCTGGCACTTCATATGCATTTAAAGTGAAAATGTGTCTGGCATCACTAAAGTGGTTTTGTACTGGAAACCTCCTGAATGCCCTTGTACTGAATGACCTTCAATTCAACAAACGATGGAAGACTAGAGAACCTGGGTCGGTTTTTAGGTCCCACAGCAGACACCACATGATTGGCCGTATGCTAGGCAAGGTATCCTGGATGGTGCAGTAACAGTGACCCCTGCTGTGCAGTATAATGGAATGCAAACGTGACCATGGCCAGGAAAATTCCTACAGTGTTTTTGCAGATATTTTCCAGGCCGCCCATAGAGGACAGTTCCCTGCTGAGTGCAGATCCTCTTAAGGTATGGCATTCATGATGATCAGGGAGTTCTACAACCTTAGGTTCTTTAAGGGATTTGGATCTCACTAGAGCTTGTGATATAAATATATGTAAATACTTCGAATTGAACATTACATACTGATTATCTGTAGCTGAGCCAGGAGTTTTTACCTGCTTCTTGTTGCCTTGCAGTTTTCCGTCCTGACCAAATCTGATCAGATTTGTTTACTTCTAAAGAACTACAAGCTATACAAGACACTGACACTAGGACTGCAGGTCCCTCCACAATTAATGACGCACCTGGTAAAGATGAGTAGAAGGGTTATAAGTCACACTGAAAATAGAATGGAAAAATCCCTCATCAAAAATTATTCCTCACAAAACATGTGCAACAATTATTGGGACCCCAAGAAATTCTCAGAAACAAAGTGTAACGTGCATTTTCCATTGATTTCTATTTTCAACCTTAAGTTGATCAGTGTCTAGGAATTCATTCTTTAACATGGGAAAGAAAAGAGAATGCAATTCTAAGAGAAAAGTGTTGACCTTCATAAGAATGTCAGTGGCGACAACATATAGCTAATTGTCTGAAAGTTTGGGTAATAAATTTAAAAGGTTCCAAGCAAATGGAACGTGCCAGGATGAGGACCAAAGTATTTTGCCACAACGCACAGTGGTAAGAAAGGCAAAATATCCCCATGGGTCTCTGTTGGGAGGGTTACAGGAAAAGAATCATCTCAAAGAATCGAGAAGCATCTTGATTCTTTGGAAGGTTTGCCAGGAAAAACCCTTTGGAGTAATCTAAACACAAGTATAAGTGCCTGATGTTTGCTGAGACTGGAATGTCCTATGGTCAGATGAATCAAAGTTTGAGCTTTAATGACTACAAACACTAAAGGTGGGTTGGGCTTAAAAACAAGGATGACTGCTAAAAAAAAGGGGTGGGGAGGGAGAGGTTCTGTCATGTTGCAGAGCTTTTTCCTCCAAAGGCACCATGGAATACCTCAGAGTCTGGCAATAAACTAAAACTGTGTGGTCACTGAATCTTCCAGCAGGCCGATGATCCAAAACGTGACCAGACTATTGAGTGCAAAATTCCTAAACCCCACAGTAATCCTGTGGGGTGAGCTAAAGAGG
Source organism: Ancistrus triradiatus (assembly GCA_025084515.1). Lineage (NCBI taxonomy): Eukaryota > Metazoa > Chordata > Actinopteri > Siluriformes > Loricariidae > Ancistrus > Ancistrus triradiatus. Next base: position 205,222 of record JAJAGP010000188.1, on the reverse strand, counting down.
AGAGGACCATGGAACATCTGGAGAGATTCAGTGAAGAGGAACGGTCTCAAATTCCCTCTGTATTCTCCAAGTTGTACAACGTGTTAACTGATTTTACTTCAATTACAGGTTGGATTCTCTCATTTTTCAGTTTGAGGCTACTAAGTCGCCAAAAGATGACTCATAAATCTTCTTACTCATCTTCGGAGATAGGGGGGCCAGTAATTGCGGAGGGGACACCATATACACCTCCGATCTCACCCACAGACCGATATTACCGAGTTGTAGTGACCTAAGAAGTTTATGCACAGTCTAAGCCGGTTTACCTGAACGCAGGACTGATATTTCTTGAAGAGCTCGGTGCACGGATCTTCACTGCGATCCCCCTTTAGGAATTTCTCTCCGAACCAGCGGTTGAAACACTGATCATATTCGCGCTTTAAGTCCGTGCAGCCTTCGCCCACGCTGTTCATCTTGAGCTGATCGAAGTCAGGATGGCACTAGCAGGTGGCTGTGTGTTTTAGTACGCGATCTAGCACTGTGTATCCGTCCCAACACCGGCTCAAAGCTGTCCCTTTTGCTGACTTTGTACCACGTGGTTAAAGCAGAGCGCGCGCGCACTGATGGCGTCGGCAGGAAAGGACGCCCGTTAGGAAGCTAGTTTGTCCGCGCTAGCAAACAACGTGAACCGCAGTGTGTACGCAATTATTAGTTCCACAAATCGCACAAACATATGCAGGACCATGCCATAAAGTCTTCAGGGAAGTCATCAAAACATGATCCCCCTCATATCTATGTGATATTAACCCATACTAACTAGACACCCATTTTCAAATCAGAAAACTCAACCCAAAACGCTTTCCCTTGTAACTGTGTATATCCCATGTAAAACTTTAAACCATATTCATCTATTTTAGTTATTTATCAGCTTAGGTGGCATAGTGTGTAAAGTTATGCTTAAAATTACATAACACAGGGTTGCACAGATGACATATTTAAATGTATTAATTTGATAGCTTATATTTGTAGAGAAAACATTAACTAAGCAATAGACTGCCCAATCAAGGACACTCTCACTCTTTATGCCCATAAATGTGGCACCAAAATGCACAATTCTGTACTGATTGGATATACCGTCCATCGTTAGGCCGGTTGTGAGCAACCCACTGGAAATCCAAGACAATTAGAGCCTTGCAATTCGAGGTAAAATGGGTTCATTGATAACGCTGCCGCCATGCAGTGTTGTTTATTCGGCACCTGTGAAAACAAGTAAACTAGTTAAAGGATTTGTAACAGTAGTGGGTACAAGGCAGCACCCATTTTTCTTTTATTCTAATTATTGGCCAGACTTCTCTGCAGAAAATCTACTCAACAACCTATTACTACCACCACCATGCTTCACAGTAGATATGGTGTGTTCACAGGTGTGCTGTGTTTGGTTGGATTGGATTCATGTGGTTATTTATTGTGCATAGATTACATTCCAATATGATGGCATCAGAAGTGCAAACAAGGCTGTTTTTGAGACAAGACTTCCTGTCATACAGGCCAGTTTGGTGTGAAGCTTGTGAAATTGTTGGCACACGCACAGACTGAGCAATATCATCTATAACGACCTGCAAGTGCTTCAGATTTGACACTGGCATCTTGCTAGCTTCCCTGATCAATATCCACTTGACTCAGTCATCTAGTTACGAGGGACGGCTCATTTTAAGTTCTTAATAATGCTCTGAACTGTACTCTGAGGAATACTTAAAGCCTCTTAAATAGGCTTCGTTGTTGTGTCTTTACAGAACTTTATCCTCGGAGCTCTTTTTGAAAGCGGCTTTCCAACCATGGTGAATTTTTTGTGTCATCATGCACTACTAGGAGAACTACTAATGGTGCTGGGTGGTGGAGAGTTAGCCTGGGCTGGTTGTACCTGAGCACGTTTATAGTGGAAACTCTATTTCAGTTCAGTTGTTAAGGATTATAGTTTGTTTATAAATTGTAAATACAGCTGGGAAACATTTCATATATTATTAATAACCTTTAGGGTGCAATGTGAAAAAAGTAAGCATTTTGACAGTGTATGACTTTCTGTAAATAATCTGTTCTTTCAGCTGCGGAGAAAAGACAAACGACTGAAGCGTGAGTGCTGACCACGGTCCACATTTATTCTGTTTTACAATACAGCACCACAACATTCTGACAATATATTATGTAGTCACAACAATTACAATAAAAATATATAAGTATAGAGTATATTCTTTAACATTTTTCTCTGCTCTTAAATAAATGATTACTTTCATGATTTGAATACGGCACTTTTTTTTACATCTCACAAATAATTTAATTATTCATTTTCATATAGCATTTTTATACTGTCACCTATCCTTTTGATTAAGTCTAATTTACACAGAGCAATCAAGAAATGCGAATGCAGTTCACACATACTGATGGAAATGACTTGTGGGTGAAGATTAGTGTTGATAACACTGGCACTTAAAACAACTGGTCTGAATTACAAAGTGCGTGGCATTTTTTAGCCACACCAAAACCATTGCTAGAAGTATGAGATGCAAGTTTGGTTGCTGGTACTTCAGTAGACACGTGCTCCCACACACACAAACACAGACACAAACAAACACACTCATGTCAGTGTTAATGTATATATGCTAAACCCACATTCCGATGTACTAACTGGCTTTTTCGATAATCACTCACTGCATGTGTCCCTAAATGAAGGAACTTAAGGCAAAATTAAGCACATCTCAGGGACTGTAGTATAAATTAGATTCGTTGTTGTGTCTGAGGGGTGAGGTACTAAATCTCGTAGCAGCTTCACATGTCACTGATTGACAGTCACCGCAGAAAGTTTAACGGATGATTACAAAAATCATTTGATTCCCTTTACGATACAAGTCTGATAATACCTGAAAATAGAAGGGTGTGCTGATAAGGTTCCCGTGCAAAAATGGTGAGGTCCTGGCGAATAAGCAATACTTAATAAATCTGGCAAATGCTGTTACCAGCGAGCACCCCTCATGATAGATGTGTCTCTAAGTTGCTCAGAAAGAAATCAATCTAATTTCTATAACTTGTGCTTTTCAAGGATCTCTGTTTGTAGAGGAACATTGCATCGCCCCTTTGCTAAATCGTTTCTGTATATGCACAGTGGTGCTGGAAAGTTTGTGAACCCTTTAGAATTTTCTGTATTTTTGCATAAATATGACCTAAAACATCATCAGATTTTTACACACGTCCTAAAAGTAGATAAAGAGAACCCAGTCAAACAAATGAAACAAATACTATACTTGGTCATTTATTAAGAGGAAAATGATCCAATATTACATATTAGTGAGTGGCAAAAGTATGTGAGCCTTTGCTTTCAGTATCTGGTGTAACCCCCCTGTGCAGCAATAACTGCAGCTAAACATTTCCTGTAGCTGTTGATCAGTCCTGCACACCGGCTTGGAGGAATTTTAGCCCATTCCTCCGTACAGAACAGCTTCAGCTCTGGGATGTTGGTGGGTTTCCTCACATTAGCTGCTCACTTCAGGTCCTTCCACAACATTTCCATTGGATTAAGGTCAGGACTTTGATTGGCCATTCCAAAACATTAGCTTTATTCTTCTTGAACCATTCTTTGGTAGAACGACTTGTGTGCTTAGGGTCGTTGTCTTGCTGCATGACCCACCTTCTCTTGAGATGGACAGATGTCCTGACAGCAACTTTTAGGACTTGTGTGAAAATCTAATGTTTTAGGTCAAGTCAAGTAAGATTTATTTCTATAGTGCTTTTTACAATGGAGCATTGTCTCAAAGCAACTTTACATTTTTAGATCAACTTCTAATATCTACGGAAAATCCCATATTTATGTAGAAATATAGAAAATTCCAAAGGGTTCACAAACTTTCAAGCACCACTGTATTTGGTTTACGTTGTTACCAGGATGCTCTCATCTCCTCATTCTCTGCTCAATAGAGCAGTAGAAGCTGAATGGTTTCTCTGGCAGTCGTTGGGATTGGACACACATCCTTCGGGTCACTAGCTTCACTGCTGATATACATATATATTATCGTCTTCCAAGATCTTGTACAAGCTTGCGTAAGCTTCCTTTCACAACGACCGCGGTTCCCCATTTTCCCTTGTTGTATAATTTATCATTGGGTCTTATTGCTCTCAAGCAAATTAAATAGCGACTGAATATTTTTTGGCCACCCTGTAGAGCTCAGGAGCTCAGAAGAAAGGAGCGATCGTACAGGGTGTGAATATATAACGTGCTAAAAAAGTACAAATCATAAATAGATCCATAAAACGATGGAGAGCACACTCAAAAATGATCACTTGTTCTCTATAAGGATCTGGACCTTGTGCACCAAGTCTCGAGCCATCACAAGAAGTCGTGGGACGTCGTGCCGCTCAGCCATTTCTAAAACAACAAACACGCGGGGTTAGCTATGAAATATGTTATGAAGAGGGACAAATGCATTGTTGATCGATCTTACCGTTGAAGAACTTGATAATGTCAGTGAAGTCCATATTGTTCTCCAAAATGATGTCCCTGTATAACTCAACCAGTGCCAAAGCGATGAAGAGCACAAAGTGGCCAGAGGAGATGGTCCGGGCTGCCCAGATGGTCTCCCATACAGAGAACACATCATCGTACACCATTTCTTAAACGAGACACAAAAATGACCTGATGTTAACTGTTATTAAGGTACATGCACAAAAATATGTGGATATTAGGGTTGTCAATTTAGCTCATACATTTATTTTTAATGAATTTCAATTATATTAATTTGTCAATATATTTTTTAAGTCCTAAAAATAAGTGGCTAAATGACTGGAGGAAAAAACATAATATTTAAATCAGTGTTATTTCCTACATCCACAAGAGGGCGCTTTGGCATGTTTTTCTTTCTTACATTTTAACCCCATTTTTACTGGTCAGGGTTATGGGGGCTCCAGCGCCTATCCCCGGACAACAAAGCGCACAGATGTAAACATGATGCCAGGGACGCCAGTCCAATAAATAACCTTCAGGGGTCACTGTTGTAGCATCGCAATTGTAGGCTTACTGGCCTTCCCTCTCTTAAACATAGCCAATTGTGTCCGCATGAGACATCTTACCAGGCAGGGCGGCACCAACGGGTCTTAACCGCAGGGTCCTGTGGTGGTTAGTGTATTAGACGTATTTTTTTTGTATAGCGTTCACGTTTTTACCCCTGATTTTTCCTAGTCAGGGCCTTGTGGGGTTAGACGCCTATTCTCAGGCGTAAAGCATGTCCTAAAAGGCAAGTCCTTCACAGGGTTGGTTAGGGGGTTGCTGTGCCATGACATAAATCAGATCCCACACTTTTCTGTGTATCTTTTCAACAATCTTACCTCTCTTAAAGTCTAAGAGGAACCACCGATAGCAGAAGTAGAAGTGTGTGTAGTCCCCATTCTGTTGCATCAGCTCAAAAAGCTCGGAGTCAAGAATCTAAAAATACATTCAGAAAAACTGTAAGGCAAACCCACATTTGCTTTACTCAGTGCACAAAAAAGAAAACTTCTCCTACTTGAATGAGCGAGCGCATGTTGGCAAAGTGCGTATCCATTGCGCCCCCGTGTGGAAAATTCTGGTTCATTCGTTTCATGAGCTCTGAGAAACAGCTGAAAGCCATGGCCTCTAATAGGAAAAAAGAAAACTATGAGTCAGATCATGCACTCTGGGAATATAGTTGGATAGACGAGTGTTATTCTAGTTATTTATAGGCGGCAGGGAGCTGGGTGTTTGACCTACCATCGTCGAGAATAACAAGTAGAGGCGCAAGCAAGTCACACATTCCCTGCACGTAGCCGATATCTAGATGCTGCCAAACATAGCTAAGAGCAGAAGAGCGAATGCAATCGTTGGCACGGCAAGCAAATGTTCGTTGTGTGGCGTAACATTCTCAAGAGCACCAATGCAAAGTCTTCCCAGATTTACCTGCACATGATGTTGCGTAGTTTCTCCAGATTGGCAGTGGTGAAGTACCAGAAGTTACGATCGCATCGCTGGACGTCTTTGTCAATACGATGCAGGTTGAGGGTGTACAAGTCCAGCAGCTCTTGCTACAGGGCGACACGAGAAACACAACCAAAATTCATACGTCAACGTTTCACCCCAGACATCCCTACACACAAGCGAGTTATTTTTTTTGCGATGGACTGACATCCCATCCAGGGAGCACTCAATTCTGGGATAGACCCCCTGCAAGCCTGACCAGGATAAGCGGTCAAAAAGGAGTGCTTGAGTGGTCCACCTTGCTGACCCAGGTTCAATTCCTGGCAGTGCATTCAGAGTGCCTAAGGGAGAGGAGACCAGTCAGAGGATCATCCCCTGGATTTCATGCCTACAGCTACACGCCATGTTCTCCAAGATATGTGCCTGACCCTGACCAGGAAAAGCAGTGATAAAATTAGACTGACTTACAGAGTAAGTGGTCCCAATGGACGACACTGGAGATGCAACATCATTTTTTAGTTCTCCTCCCACGGCTAGAGAGACTGGTTTGGGGAACAGGCTCTCCATTTCAGGTTCTTCCTCAGACAGGGCTGATTCGGTGGCGTCTGGGCTAGTGTTCTGTCCTCCCTCAACCGGCAACTTCAAAGCAGGCATAGCAACCGCCACCTTCTCTGGTGGCATTGCCAGAGCCAAAGGAGGACCTAGTGCAATCGGAGCCTTGACCAACATATCCTCAGCAGGAATGTAAACCAAAGAAGCCGGGATTTCCTCCATTTCGAGAGCCGACGGGGAGTCGTCAGACGTATCTGGAGATTGCTTTGTTAAACACATGGGTTCGGTCATTTGGTTGAATAGTTCCTTGGACCTGTTGGGATCAGAGGTCCAGTTGATTATTCTTTGAGCAACTGGATTCTCAGCAGCAGACGAATTGTTCGTTGGCAGCTGTGGCTCAGACGGAGCTTGAGCAGACTTTGTGTCTCTTTCGGAAGATTCCTGGCGAGATTCGCTGGTCATTTCTGAGGCAGACATTGTGAGTTCCCCATCTTTTTCAGGTTTGGTTTGGGTTGTTTTGGCTTCTTCCACAGAATGCTCTTTAGTCAGTGCTTTGTAAGGGTCACCTGTCATAGAGGTTTCGTTGTTTGTTGGAATTGCTGAATCTACAGTATTATCACTACCATCAGGCTCAAGCTTTTCCTGAGGCTCGGCCACTGTTTGTGAGTCCCTGATTCCCTCTAAGGATTTTGTCACCTCTTCAGCAGAAGCTTCTAATGACTGAAGACTTGCCTTGTTGCTGTCTGAAGTTTTTGTCTCCTCCGTGTCACGAGCCTTGATTTCTTCTGTTTCAGAAACGTTAAGTTGAGATGTTTCATTTGACTTTAGCTTGTTCTCTTGACAGTCCGTCCTGCTACTTTCTTTGGTGTCAGAACTCTCTAAAATCTCAGTTTCCTGAGCTTTAACCGTCTCGTCTCCTGAAGGCAGGTCTCTACTGTGTGATTTTAAATATTTTGTCTTAGTGTCCACGTCCTCCTTCTCTGTAAGATCTTTCTGCTCTGTATCCAGACCTTCCTTCCCAGTGACCAGAGCATCCTTTTCTTCATCCAGACTTTCTTTCTCAGTGACAATATCCTCTTTATCTGTGTCCAGGTCCTCTTTCACAGTGTTTAGATCATCCCTGTCTCTGTCCAGGTCTCCCTTCTGTTTCTCAAGTTCCTCCTTCGATTTGTCCCTATCTTTCTTGCCACCAACTGAATCATCTTCTCCAGTGACTGAATCATCTTGTCCCTTGTCTAGATCTTCCTTGCTCGTGTCCAGAGCCTCATTCTCGTTTTTAAGATCCTCCTTTCCTGCATCCACAAGCAGTAATTTCCGTTCTTCTGGTTTATCTTTGAGCTTGTTTTCAACACTGGAGTTGGATTGTTCCGCTGTAACCACGGCTGATGTCTCTGGTGGTGTGGTTTTCATTCCGGACTCTTGTGTAGAAGCGTCCTCTGTGCTCGGGGAGCAATCCGAGAGCGCAGATGTGACCGAGAAGTTGCGAGAGGACGGATGGCCAGAGTCTGGAGAGCTTGTACAGTTGGGAAGGGTACCGTTGGGAATTTTGGGCTGCGGCTTTTCATCTTTCGGTTTAGGTTCCGATTCAATCGGGTCAACCTCATCGACGGAACCGAACACCTGAAGAAAGTAAGGACAGCTAGAAGTAAAACAAGTGACGTAGATGAATGATTTGTGATAGGAAATCGTAAAGTGTGTGTGCGGGGGCACACCTGTGTGCTGCTGTTTGAGTCAGAACAGGCATTGCTCTGTTTCTCTGAACTGCAACTCTGGGATGACTGGATTGAAAAACAAGACTTACATTCTGCACCTATTTTCCGCCTCTGGAAAGCATATGACCCATAATAGCCAAATGAATAGTAGTACCATAAGACTGCATCTTACATCGGTGCTGATAGTGGAGTCCTGCCGCGAATCTCGGTCCACGCTGGCTCCGGAGGCACACTTGGCAAGAGCAACAGCATGCTGCTCCTTCTCTCGCTGCCTCACAATGGCTTCACAGCCTAGCCACTCACTCATGGTCTGCTCATAACAGGCCCGAACCTGGTCATCCACCTGCAAGAACATAGCAAACCCGGGAATGAAAACTTTGAAACCCCACTATGAGCAACACAGTTAGGGGCGTCCTTTGGCGAGTACCTCCTTTCTCTCATCGGGAGTCATGGTGAAATGGTAGTGGCCTAGCAAGAAAGGCCACACCTCCTTGCGCAGGTTGGGGTCTACTCCGCCGTAATACACCAGTCGGAGAAGCTCTGCCTCCTCGTAAGCCTGTCAGGAACGAAAGTGAATAATCGGTCACTATTTGTAACTGACAGACCGAAGACCCATATGGATTTCTGCATGCTACTTATGGAAACAATGAGTCACAAGTTTGCTTAAGTCTCCTCACAGAACTATCTTGGAGAAACCTTTTCCAGATTTCTTCATTCAGCCCTCTTCTGGCATCGTAAGGAATGTCAGGCTCGATGATAGTGGGATTGACCAGAGCTGACAGATGCGTCCGTACGGTCGACAGGTGACGACAGTAGGCCAGCCCTAAATGGAAGAAAGTTATGAAGTCTTGATAGCACTTTCTAAGCAAACACGTATTTGATTAAGATGGTGTCGGAGTTACGTACAGCCATAGAAAGCACGAGAGATGATCTGGTACTTCATGGTCTCACAGAGTAACTTCAGGGGGGCTCTGCACAAGGTTAAGACGTTACAGTACGATCGTTTTGCGTTTGCGTATTTGCGTGTATGCTTTTCCAACCAACCTGTCGTGGTTGCACCCATTGGGAAGTCCGCCATCTGAGGAGTCGTTCTGAGAGCAAGAGGAGCAAGAAGACTTCCTCGGAGCAGGCTGCCACATGCTCATGCCTTGCTCCATTAGGTCCGGGCCAACTGCATTACGACAGCAACCAAAATGTCACACACTGGCGTCTTGTCCTCACCAACACGCATCGGCATTTCTTTCAATATTTTCTCCATTCTGTTTGTTTCCACCATAGGACAACTGTTGTTAGGTTTTTAGGTGTGGGGACACCCCTGGTTGGCATCACAAGCTATAACCAACATAGCCCCGAGCGTAGGCGACTCGGGAACCAATCCCTGGCTATCCTTGAGCATTCTGAAGCACGCACAATCATCTGTGTCCACTTTGATGAACGGCTTCCTAACCCTGTAAGGCCAGTCTGTCGGGACCTAGTTGCTGGATGTGTGGCTTGCACTGTGCTTTGGTTTATGTTCCCAGATGTTCAAGCCTAGCCAGGGTGGGTCCTCAAGTACCCAGTGCTCCTTAACACTTGACGCCAATCAGTGTTGCCGCCCATCACACAATCTCAGTCCCTGAGAATAGTTTTCTACCCAGAACAAATCTGGTCAATGCTGGTGTCCCATTGTATTTTCAGAACTGGGCAAAAGTCTTAAGCCACCATTAGATTTGTTGCTTTAGCAATAGTTTAATGACCCTATATAACATATCGCCGACGATTGATCCCAAAAACTTGGATTCATCACTCCATAATCATCTTTTCGACCGATCCTCATTCCAGTCTATGTGAGGTTTAGTATATCTTAGGCTTTTCACCCTGTTCCCCTTCTTCTGTAGGAGGGTCAACTTGGCATCTAGCTGCTGGGTCAAGTGTAAGGATAGTTCACACTAAATACATGTAGTATTCTAACAAAAAGACAAATGATTACAAAATTATAAAACAATGGTATATCTAATCTAATGGTGACCTAAGACTTTTGCACAGTACTGTCTATATGAGGTGCACCATACAGCATAGCGCCAGACTGAGCGACATACCAAACTCTTGACTGCCTGGATATATTATTCGAAAGACGTAATCCGTCGCCTCGTCATCGTCCTTGTCCGAAAAGGACTCGCAGGAGCCGTGTGGACTTCTTTTCCGTAACTTTGGAAAAACTTTTCCCTGTCAAAAAACAAAGCAAAAACAAACTAATAAACTGTCGCTGAGCAGGTACATACAGTTATACCAACTACTAGCAAATGTTAACTTCTACTGTTCGTTTTCACGCTCACCTTTCCCCTTTGGGACCACAGAGGAGGATCAAGCTGGCCGTGTGGAAGGAGCCCTGTCTCCAGACATGTGAGGAACTGTAGGAGATGGCCTCCTTTCGGAAAGCGAAACGGAGGCCTCTGGATCCCGTCCTGGCTCACCAAGACCACAGTGCCACCGCTGTCCACTGGGACGAGTTAAAAGGGAAATGTGTTGCATGTAATGAAAACAAAAACGCACCGGATGACGAGGGACCTCAAAGGTGTTACCTTGTTGGTGGCAGTGCAGGTAGACAATTTCCTCCAAGCGAATGGTCATCGCGTAATCCCAGTACACACTGTGACAGGAATGGAATGGGCAAAATGAAACAGTACGACCTTTACGTGAACTGTGTATTGGTAGTGTTGATTTTTACCTCCTTTCATAATCAAACTCTCCCATGTTGCCATTCATAAGCTGGTTCGGGGTCCACTTGAGCGTCATGAGCTCCGCAGTCTGATGTAGAGAAAGGTATCCTGGGATTGCTTCCATGTCGTCTGTCTGTTTTAACGGACAGAACAGGACTCACTCAGTATGGTCAAGAATCCATTGGCGTCAATACGGCAGTAATAATAGCAGATCACATACTGGCTGGACTAAGACGTTGTTCTTGCCAAACAGCAGCGTGGCCCTGGAGTTCTGATGGAGAGACTCCACGTAGTCCCGGGCGCACAGGGATGGCCTGTCGTCCATACTGCCACTCGATTGCCTTTTCTGAATCTAAACAACCCAGAACATTGCTTGCATCTGCCATAAACACTGCATTTCGAACCCACACAACTCAAGACGGCAGTACTAACGAGAGCAGGGCGTTTGGTTGGAGAGTCCTGGCGGCAGTGGCCACTGTGAATACGGTGCCTCTGCACCAGCTCATCAGCTGAAGGATCCGTCCAGAAGTGGTTCGCTGTCTTTGCTTTGGTGTATTCCAAAGCGCAGGGACCAACTGGAAGAGACAACATGGAACATCTTCATACAACCGCATCATAACTCTTATGTACAACCCATCATGCTTTCAAATTCACGATACTTATGTGGGTGCCATCGCTTGGGAAACTTTAAACCCTGATGTGTGCTGGTAATTACCATATACAGTACTGTGCAAAAGTCTTAGGCCACCATTAGATTAGATATACCAAGGGTATAATGACTGTATATAATTATGAATGATTAGGAAATTTGTATGCAGTATTAGAAAACTGAAAACAATCAGTAAAAAACAACTCTCTAAGCTACTGTGGAAAGTATTTAGTGTGAGCTTCCCTTACACTTGAGCAAAAGCAGCATCTGGCAGCTTTGCCTAGATGCCAAGTTGACCCTTCTAAAAAACGTTTTTCGAAAGGGGAACAAGGTGAAAAGGGTAAGATATGCTACAGCTTACAAAGATTGGATGGGAGAATGAAAAAGAGTATTACGGAGTGACAAATTCAAGTTTTGGACAATATGTAATATGTGGTCATTATACATTTCTAAAACCACAAATCTAATGGTGGCCTAAGACTTTCGCACAGTACTGTACATCTATTGCAGTACTAGGAATCAGAGAAAACCCACTTTGACACATGATGGACTTTTTCCCAATTGAATCCTGCCCCAGTGACAGTGTGTTTAATCTGATGCACAATTTTGAAAAAAAAAGAAGTCAGGATTTTAGAAGGCACTTATGCAAGAACTTACCAGGGGTGTCAACAGCAATAATAAGAACTGTAATAACAACTATACCCAGTAAAGATGCCAGAATCGGACCGTCAACAGGATCCCTCAGCAAGGCGTCCCGCTCATAGAATTTACTGCAACGAAACAAACCAATAAGTACCACAAGAAAAAAATGATAAGTTACTGCTCACACACAGCTATAGGCAAAGACTCTCGACCTGCTGTTCTCCACCAGGTACAGGACTATCTTGTCGAGAACCTTCTCAGTCAGTGCCGTGCGCACCCACAGATGTTTGATGGCCTGGGGGGAGAGCTTGGAAGAGCGCGACTGCTTTCGGATTCCCTCCTGGCTCAACTGGGACTGGCTCTGTCTGGAACTAGGATTAAACCATTTCAATAAGTCTGGGTGGGATATTTTTACGAATGGTCTAGGATCGTATCAGACACTTTGGAGGGCTCACTTGATTTCGACGAGCTGTTCCAGTGCCTGGACCTTCTTGCACAGATCCTCCGCCGGCGCGAAGACCTTTCCAACCTTCAGGAAGAGCGCCGCCAACTTATTACTGCGCAGGAAGCCGGCGGCACGCCTCTTCAGCCCGTGCAACACACAGGCTTCCACCACGGCTAAGGAAATATCATATGACATTACAGTGGGGCAAAAAAGTATTTAGTCAGCCACTGATTGTGCAAGTTCTCCTACTTAGAAAGATGAGAGGTCAAAAAAATCCAGGAAATCTAGAATTTAATTGTAAATCATGATGGAAAATAAGTATTTGGTCACCAACAAAAAAGCAAGATTTCTGGCTTTCAGACACCTGTAACATCTTCTTTAAGAAGCCCTTCTGTCCTCCACTCGTTACCTGTATTAATGGCACCTGTTTGACCTCGTTATCTGTATAAAGACACCTGTCCACAGCCTCAAACAGTCAGACTCCAAACTCAACCATGGCCAAGACCAAAGAGCTGTGGAAGGACACCAGGAAGAAAATTGTAGACCTGCACCAGGCTGGGAAGAGTGAATCTACAATAGGCATGCTGGTTGGTGTGAATAAATCAACTATGGAAGCAATTGTAAGAAAATGGAAGTCATACAAGACCATCGATAATCTCCCTCAATCTGGGGCCCCACGCAAGATCTCGTCCCGTGGGGTCAAAATGATCATGACAACGGTGAGCAAAAATCCCAGAACTACACGGAGGGACCTGATGAATGACCTGCAGAGAGTTGGGACCAAAGTAACAAAGTCTACCATCAGTAACACACTACGCCGAGAGGGACTCAGGGTGCACTCACACTAGGCACGGTTGCCTGAACTGGGCCAGAGCACGAATGGGGAGGGGGGACAAACGCGCTCTGGCCGGCACTTACACTAGCCGCACACAGAAACGCTCCGGCGCGCTTTCGTCATGCTTTTGTCATCACTATGCTCGCTGGCGCAGCACACTTCATGGATGTACATACGATCGGGTAATCACATACGTTTATGCCGTTCTTTGCTTTCGTTTTGTGTGCGCTGTGCAGCTGCCTCCGTAAGCATGAGATGCCGAAAAATGGTTCATCATCAGTACATTTATTATAAGGCTTATTAGAGCTGTGTGTCAGCATGCAAAGAGAAACAAAAAGTTACATAGTAAGTACAAGCATAAAGTCCGCTGGACAGCCGAAATACAGCGCATCGCATAATCAGTGCACCTTACTGCTTATTCGGGCTATGAGTCAGCGCCAACAAATAGAAATAAAAAAGCCATGTACAGTGCCTTGCAAAAGTATTCGGCCCCCTTGAACTTTTTAACCTTTTGCCACATTTCAGGTTTCAAACATAAAGATATGAAATTGTAATTTTATGTGAAGAATCAACAACAAGTGGGACACAATCATGAAGTGGAACGAAATGTATTGGATATTTTAAACTTTTTTTTTAAATAAAAAACTGAAAAGTGGGGCGTGCAAAATTATTCGGCCCCTTTACTTTCAGTGCAGCAAACTCACTCCAGAAGTTCAGTGAGGATCTCTGAATGATCCAATGTTGACCTAAATGACTGATGATGATAAATAGAATCCACCTGTGTGTAATCAAGTCTCCGTATAAATGCACATGCTCTGTGATAGTCTCAGAGTTCTGTTTAAAGTGCAGAGAGCATCATGAAGACCAAGGAAACACCCAGGCAGGTCCGAGATACTGTTGTGGAGAAGTTTTAAAGCCGGATTTGGATACAAAAAGAGCTTTAAACATCTAAAGGAGCACTGTGCAAGCAATCATATTGCAATGGAAGGAGTATCAGACCACTGCAAATCTACCAAGACCCGGCCGTCCCTCTAAACCTTCAGCTCAAACAAGGAGAAGACTGATCAGAGATGCAGCCAAGAGGCCCATGATCACTCTGGATGAACTGCAGAGATCTACAGCTGTGAGGTGGGAGACTCTGTCCAAAGGACAACAATCAGTCGTACACTGCACAAATCTGGCCTTTATGGAAGAGTGGCAAGAAGAAAGCCATTTCTCAAAGATATCCATAAACAGTTTGCCACAAGCCACCTGGGAGACACACCAAACATGTGGAAAAAGGTGTGTTTGGCGTAAAAGCAACACAGCTCATCATCACCCTGAACGCACCATCCCCATTGTCAAACATGGTGGTGGCAGCATCGTGGTTGGGGCCTGCTTTTCTCAGCAGGGACAGGGAAGATGGTTAAAATTGATGGTAAGATGGATGGAGCCAAATACAGGACCATTCTGGAAGAAAACCTGTTGGAGTCTGAAAAAGACCTGAGACTGGGACGGAGATTTATCTTCCAACAAGACAATGATCCAAAACATAAAGCAAAATCTACAATGGAATGGTTCACAAATAAACGTATCCAGGTGTTAGATGGCCAAGTCAAAGTCCAGACCTGAATCCAATTGAGAATCTGTGGAAAGAGCTGAAAACTGCTGTTCACAAACGCTCTCCATCCAACCTCACTGAGCTCCAGCTGTTTTGCAAGGAAGAATGGGCAAAAATTTCATTCTCTCGATGTGTAAAAACTGATAGAGACATAGCCCAAGCGACTTGCAGCTGTAATCGCAGCAAAAAGGTGGCGCTACAAAGTATTAATGCAAGGGTGCTGAATAAGTTTGCACGCCCCACTTTTCAGTTTTTATTTTCTAAAAAAAGTTTAAAATATCCAATAAATTTCGTTCCACTTCACGATAGTGTCCCATTTGTTGTTGATTCTTCTCAAAAAATTACAATTCATATCTTTATGTTTTAAAGCCCGAAATGTGGAAAAAGGTTGAAAAGTTCAAGGGGGCCGAATACTTTTGCAAGGCACTGTATAAGTATAAGCATAGAATGCGATGTTGCAGCGCGAGAAGCCGGAACACAGCATGCTTCAATACACTTATTTAAGGCTTATTAGGGTTGTGTGTCAGCGTGAACAAAGAGAAACAAAAAAGTCACATATTAAATACATATTAAATACAAGCAGGAAGTCCGCTGTACAGCACGATATAAGGCGAAATACAGCGCTTCGCATAATCAATGGACCTTATTATAAGGCTTATTAGGGCTGTGTGTCAGCGCGCACATAGAGAAATAAAAAAGCCCTGTATAAGCAAAGAGTCCAATGTGCAGCGTAAGAAGTTGGAACACAGTGGCTGCATTATCAATGCATTTATTATAAGACGTATTAGGGCCTTGTGTCAGCGCGAACAAAACGAAACCAAAGAAAGGTTACAGAAGTACGTTATTACCCGATCACATATATGTACAACAACGAAGTGCGCTGTGCTGTGTGAGCACGTCTGTGATGACGAAAGCGCGCCGGAGAGCGATTGCACTCACACTGCAAACGTACCGTGCTTGAGTCCCAGCGAACCGCACTCTGGCCCTCCTATTTCAAGCGGGGCCCCAGTGCGATTCGTGAAATGGTCCCCGGCGCGATTGGGAGCACTCACACTAGCCAAACGAACACTAGCCGTTCGAATTGCCTAGTGTGAGTACACCCTCAGATCCTGCAGTGCCAGGCGTGTCTCCGTGCTTAAGCCAGTACATGTCCAGGCCTGTCTGAAGTTTGCCAGAGAGCATATGGATGATCCATTAGAGGATTGGGAGAATATCATGTGGTCCGATAAAACCAAAATAGAACTTTTTTGGTAAAAACTCAACTGGAGGAAGAAGAATGCTGAGTTGCATCACAAGAACACCATACCTACTGTGAAGCATGGGGGTGGAAACATCATGCTTTGGGGCTGTTTTTCTGCAAAGGGGACAGGACAACTGATCCGTGTTAAGGGAAGAATGAACAGGGCCATGTATCGTGAGATTTTAAGCCAAAATCTCCTTCCATCAGTGAGAGCATTGAAGATGGAACGTGGCTGGGTCTTCCAGCATGACAATGATCCCAAACACACCGCTCGGGCAACGAAGGAGTGGCTCCATAAAAAGCATTTCAAGGTCCTGGAGTTGCCTAGCCAGTCTCCAGACCTCAGCCCCATAGAAAATTTGTGGAGGGAGTTGAAAGTCCGTGGTGCCCAGCGACAGCCCCAAAACATCACTGCTCTAGAAAAAATCCGCATGGAGGAATGGGCCAAAATACCAGCTACAGTGTGTGCCAACGTGGTGAAGACTTACAGGAAACGTTTGACCTCTGTCATTGCCAACAAAGGTTATGATACAAAGTATTGAGTTGAACTTTAGTTATTGACCAAATACTTATTTTCCACCATAATTTACAATTAAATTCTTTAAAAATCCTACAATGTGATTTCCTGGATTTTTTTTTCTCACTTTTTTCTCACTTTGTCTCTCATAGTTGAAGTGTAGCTATGATGAAAATTACAGACCTCTCTCACCTTTCTAAGTAGGATAACTTGCACAATCAGTGGCTGACTAAATACTTTTCTGCCCCACTGTATGTGCACTGTGAGGAAACGTGTGGACATCTCGAAAACGATGGCTTGTTGAATGAATAGTTTCCGATGTTCCTTAAGAAATAAGGCTGATTGTTGGCCTGTATCCTCTCTTTCACTCTCATGGTCTGGTTCTGTCACAAGAAGGTCGGTAGGTGGAGGTGGCAGAGCGTGACATTTCAGATTGTTTTCACACTTCCATCGGTCAGCGTAGTGAATGTCAGCGGTCATTAACCACCATTACGATGTTGCAGGCATTTATTATATATTATATATATTATACAATAAAAATATGTCTTTTAACAGCTGGCCACCTCAACAGCCTTACTGGTCATCCTTGCTCGTTAGCTCACGTATGGACTAGAGACTGTTCAAACTTAGTTGATGTGTTTAGAGACTTTTTTGTATAAGTTACTCGTGTCTGTGTGGATGACTTTCTACTTCTTTTGCACCAAGCTGTAAATGGTGTTTCTAAGTGTACATGCCTGTCCTATTGTAGGTAGTACTCCTTTGTTTGTCCCTCCACTACCTGAATATTCTCTCTAAGCTACAACTATATATATTGTTTCACATTCATTCACTTACTCTCTGATTCATCTGGCTGGTCTTCCGTGTTGTTCGTAATACTGTCGGTCGATGTCATTTGGCCCTTATTAAAATCATTCAGGTCCTTAACCCTCTCGCATCCAACACTTAAACTGCGAGACCTGACGTTTCGCTGGCCGTCCAATACATATAAACAACCATCGAGATAATCTGCGTCATTCATTATTCTGCCCGCGAGTGGTCACAATGTTTTGGCTCATCGTCTTCCTGAACTAAAGTCAAACTTTGTTCAGCCTGCGTATGCAGACGAATTCCCAAAGCATGACTCATAAAAAGAGCACTTTTATTAAGTGTGACCTTAATAAGGAGCGACCAAATGAAATCTGTGTGACTATTGAATGAGTCATGCCATAACGCCCTGTAGAGCACATCTCGGTAGGTGCGCGCCTACCTTCTAATCCTGTATTTGTTTAACCCGCCATCGACAGTGGCAATGTGAAAAGTCACAGGTGATGAGCTCACCGCAGAAAGAAATGATGTGGCTGCTGTCCTCGTGCACAAACTTCCGAGTTACCGCTTCCTCCATGATTTGCTTCACCTGAAAGGACACGGAGAGGGAAAATCAGCGTTTGACAAAACCAAAGGTTTCTGATTCGTTTTAAAAAGCTGGAACACGATGAGCTTGGAAGGGAGTAAACAAGACTTGGCATTTGCAAGCGTGAAAGAAATAGGAATACAGTCTGCGAGGCGGACAGGCAGTGTATGTGTGTGTGTCGTTACTTCCACTATAGCATGCTTCCCAGGGGTGAATCATACGTGACAAAGACCTGGCAGAGGCTGCGACTGACATCTCAAGCCTCTGCAGTGAGTAAAACGTTTTTAGCCTACAGAGAGAGGCTTGATCTTTCCGGCTTCGGGGTGTGATTCAGAATAATGATTCGCTGCTAGGGGTGAGCTTGACTGGCAGGTGCGACTGAAGACAAGAAGTCATACAATATGTTTTCTGCCGGAAAGTTTACATACAGTTTTTAGCAGACGCCCTTAACCAGAGCAACTACATAGATATATTAATAAAAGGCACAATCGGAGCTCAACAATACCAACTGGGCAGTGCTGGGACTTGACCCCTGTGGACAGTAGCCTCAGAGCCACCCCAGTCCACAGTAAAATTAATGACAAGGAGAATATAGTCATTGACAAAAAAAAAAACTCACCAAGAAGTGATTACAATATTAAATCAAAAGTTTATCGGTGCAAACTGCACTTGAAAGGAGGCTCTAGTTACCCTGTTGTGCCGGCTCTAGCCTGGATACAGAATGGGATACGTTCAGGAGGCATAAAGGATTCATACAGTATCCTGTGGCACATTTGCCCACTGAGCCTGTAGACCCTCCACACTTGTCGTTTGCCGAAAGCTGGCGTCCTATCGGGTCCCCTAAATGCTTGATTGGCGATAAATCTGGCAAGCCAAGGGTGTGTCGCAATCTGGCAGTGACATTCCTGGGAAACCCTTGCTGTGTGTGGGTGAGCATTATCCTGCTGGAAAATGCCAGTTGGAAGCCCTGCCATTAGAGGCAACACGTGGCCGCAGGATGTCCTGCACATATCGCTGAGTTGTTAGTGTCCCTCGTATCACTACCAGAGGTGACTGACTGTCATATGCGATGGATCCCTTGGGGCAATGTATCGCTCCACGGAAAAAGGCAGGATTGAAGCGCCCAACATGACCCCTCCGTACTCGAACCCCACCGTCGTCGGATCCCAAAGAGAACCTGGATCCATCACTAAAGACGATACGGTTCCAGTATTATTGTAGATCTTATACATTTCATCAGCGCAGATTCACTTCATGGACCATGAAAGCGTCCTAACCTTAAACTTAATCATGCTCTAGGGTTACGACGACTTTAAACCCAAACTCCAGTCCTGATCTTAACCTTAACTGTAAAGCGACATTTTAAGAAAAAGCAGTATAACACAGTTCATATAAATAGTGTTTAGTCACGTTTATTATTATGCAGCGGAACAGCAGACGTAGCCAAACAGGCTAAACAAACTACTAATATATGAGCATGCCAAGCGTACGTACGTAGCTTTAACCTAACCCTAATCTGCCATCCTAACAAAAACATGTTGATATAATTTAATTACAAGCATCACCACAGGTTAGTAACAAAGACTGATTATGAGTAATCTAAGACTCTAACTCTAAGACTAACCTTAAACTTACTCCTAACACTTCTTAAACAAAGCAGTGTTAGTAACGCTGTTAATGTTTTATTACGTATATTCTATGGAGAAATACCAGATGTTGTGTAACAGGCTAGTACATTAACCTTAACCTAAACTCTATTCTAACTCCTAACTCTAACTTTAACCTGACACATTTAGCACAAAGCAATATTAATGGGACTGTGGTGGCCTAGCGGTTAAGGTACTGCACAATGGCCCAGAAGGTCTTCGGTTCAAATCCCACAGTTGGGTCCTTGAGCATGGCCCTTAACCCACAATTGCTTGGATTGTAAGGCTGCATCAATGCATCTGCTAAATGACATAAATGTAAATGTAATAAAGATCTAATTAATGTTTTATTATGTTTAGCCCAGAGGGAAATGTAAGAACAGCAACGCAAGCGAGTAACCGCTTAGTATGTGAGTATGTTCAAACTTAACTCTAAGGCTGACTAATCCCCTTTCTAAGCATAACCTGACATCTTAACAAATCAGTGGAACAACACAGTTGATATAATTAGTGTGTAATTAGATTTACTCTGCAGCAGAAGTAGCAACAAAGGATAAACAAACAATGAATATGTGAGCTGGCTATGCCTAAACTTAACCTTATCCCAAAATTAAGCCTAACCATGACCAGAAATGACAACAATGAACAAAACAAAACTGATATCGAGTAAAAAGTTATAATACATATACAGTAATTAGTGTTGTGTAAGATTTATTCTGCAGTCAGAAAACCAGAAACAGCAGACATGCCAACACAGTAACAAACTGATTTTATTAGTAAACCAACCATCGCCCTTAACTTTAATCTTAATCTGCAGTGTTGCAGTGAAGACCAAGACAAATCAAGTTTGAGTTCAAACCAAGCATTTTAGTAAGTCAGGACTGATTTTATCATAAAATAATAAAAAGAAGTCAACTGGACAAATTATATTAGTTTGTAATTCACTTTACGTTCATTATCATTCATTATGCATGATGTATATGAATAAATATATTAATATATTAATAAATAATAGTATTAATATTATTATTAAATAATATGAACAAAAACTATCCTACACTATACTAAGTAAAGTGAGCGGGTGAAAATGCACACTTACAATCTTAATATAAATAAAACCTGTTCACTGATTGGATGCCGGACCAGAAGAGCAGTGACTTGTTTTTCCCTGTTAGCCAATCAGAATGCATATTTATTTAGGCATGTAGAGAAGGTTATGTAGTAGGAGAAGCTTATCAGACTGTCATACCACCTGACTAAACCATCTTGGGCCTCCTGACTGCACAAACCCCTGTTTGAATTTGTTATAATAAGACAAACCTCTCCCCGTGCATTCCCCCTTTTTGTCCTTGCAGTCTGTTGCGTTTGAGTGTTTTACAGATGCCTACAGTCACACCATTTGGAGTGTGAGGCTCACCCTATTCTTGAATGTGATTTTCAGCGCCGCCGCTGAGCTATATTTGAACATGAAGTGGCATTCCAGCATAGAGCGCAGGAGCAGCCTTACTTCTGCGATCCTATAAGCGTAACAGAATCTTTACAGGCTGTTGTATCGATACGAGTCATGTTTTACATCATATTACATTTGCATTTGTTCATGTAGCAGCAACCTGACACTCCAATTAAGTGTGGGTTAAGTGCCTTGCTCAGGGGCTCCCCTGGCGCATGCCCTACAAGTGATGGACTGGCGCTCCGTTCAGAGTTTGTCTATTGTTTACTAGTTTTATATGAGGTTGTATCAGGATCAGTGGCTGAATTTAGGACAATTTAGAGTGGCCAATTTACCTAATGCATGTCTTCGGTATGTGGGAGGAAACCGGAGTGCCCAGAGTAAGGGGGAGTACATGCAAACTCCACACATCGAGTTGTGAGGTGACCGCCCAAGGTCCTCCCAAGGTTTCTTCCTCATAACGTTTAGGGAGTTTTCCCTTTCCACTGTCACCCTAGGTTTGCTCAATTTGGGATTGGCCCTAGCTATTAGAAGATAATCAAAAGTACATGCCCACCAGTGCCCTGTGAATCATAAAAATACTATCTTCTACTGATAACCTCAGAGTGACCGAGGAAGGGGGATGGGACTTGAACCCACAGCATTCTGCCCAGTAGAAGATGCCATGCACGTCACATTTATAATGACACATTACACTGGCATTTACAGCGTTTATTCAAAGCGTCTTGCACCTGAGTGGAGTGGTTAAGGGACTTGGGGACTTGCTTAAGGGCCCCAGTGGCATATGAGCCCCCACAGCCTTCTGTCCGGCTGAGTCACCCATGTGATTTGGCGTGCGTTTATCCACATTGTACATTGTGTCCCTGTTTGAGGGATTCGTGCACTATGGGGCATCCAACATGGGGGAATATTACACACAAAGCGTGCATTTTGTTGTTGCTAAGCTTAGAATGGATGTAGTAGAGGCATTGTTTGGCCTGGCTTAATCACTCACCTCCTTTTTGACGCTGCGCAGTAATCGCTGACGCGTCTCCGCCTCTGCAAGGTAAACAAAACCCATATTTAGGTGAAAAAAAATATACAGGCCCCTTCTGCAGACTAATGAAGCCGTCATCACGGGAAACGTCTCTTACCTCCCATGTTCATCCCTTTGCGCGATCAGGGTAAGGACGTGGGTTTATTTGAACAGCAGGGCTTATTCCTAAGCGCACGGATGGAAATGGACGCAATGTGCGCAAGATCCCGATCGCTCGGCGCGAATGGGAGAGCTCGAGTGAGTCAGTCAGTGCCCGGGTGTGGCACGGAGGCCGAATCGATCCCTTTAAATGCGATCCCTGCTCATTAGCATCCTAATTACCCACAAAAACTAGCGCCCTTCTCTATCTAATATGATCCAGGATGGAATCGCCTCTCCTGCCGTATCATGTTTATAGCGGGTCTGCACAGCTCTGCACACGCACACACACGCACCGCCTTCCCATTGGATGCGCGGAAGCCAATCGCATCCCGGAGACAGGACCACTCTTTGGCCCCACCTCCCTTTTCCGTGATGATTGATAGAGATGTGCGTCATGTTATGAAGCCATGACACCTTAGTGTAAATCATCGGCAGCACCATGAACAAACGGACAGCGCGGGTATGTCCCAGATGGTCCCAGAGTCAAGCACGAGGGCGTGGAGTCTCATCAACCAAGTACCAACCAAGCATAACCAAGGAAGCAGGAACTACGTCTGATTCCACCTGGATAGTACAGATGGGTGGATCCCGCTTGGTTGGCATCAACATCTGCTGCCTCAGTGCCACAGTATATATGCTTCCTAGTCTGAAAAAGTGGCCTTTTGGACTCTAATAAACAAATACTTAAGAGGCTTTGATTGATACGTCTCTGTACGTTCTCAGTTATCCAGCTCATGGTAGATGACTGTTGAGTTGAAGGCAACTGGTCTTCTTGGTTCTTGGTTCTTGAAGACGTGTCACCTCTCATCCGAATGAGATGAGAGGTGAAACGTCTTCAAGAACCAAGAACCAAGAAGTACAGTTGCCTTCAACACAGTGATTAATATGTGCCATCTGGTATCAATACGTTTAGACCTAGTAGGAGCAACAAGTACCTTTTTAAACAATCATGCAGGAAGACGTAGCCTGTGGAAATGTTGCTGTTTCAGAAGAGTCAAATTTGCTGCATCAAGCAAAAGAAAATAACTACTGAGACACTGAAATGACTGGCATTGGGTTTAGAGCTGCCCAACACATTATTAAAACCTGCAAGGATGGTGGCGATCTCTTGTCGTCCCCTGTCGCCAAAAATTAGTGTAACTCCGGATGGAAATAAACGTTGTAACATCGATAGGGTGGTTGAAACTAAAGTTAAAGGCCATCCAACAAATTATAAGTGTGAGACACCCTTAATTATAGTGACTTTGCAATGAAGATGTGCTTTTGGTTGAGTAACAGTGTTGTGGTACGAGTCAAAGTAACATCCACATGACAGCCAGGACTCAAGGCCTTCCAGCAGAACATTACCCATAGTATCACACTGTCAGTGGGTTTTAACGTCATGACGATCTGTGTGCATTACTGTTTCGACATGCGTCCAGTTACTAACATGGTCCACCTCGTTGACCTCATAATTTACAAATTAAAAACACTGGCTACCCCTGCGGTGTCATCGGCGAACAGGATGATGCGATTTGAGGTGTGTTGAGCCCCACAAATGGCTCTATGAGTAAATACTAATAGCAGTAGAAATCGTGGGAACGCTAATATTTTGGACTTCTGTCCAGCGAAGGGATTTGGTGTGCAGAAGATTTTGCTATGCGGTTGTTTTTTCGTCCAGCAGGGGGCTTTGCTTCGGTTTGCAGCTGCGGCTAGATGTCACTCCACAAGATTAGTGTTTGGCAGACGGTCCGCCCACTTTTATCGCCTCCCCGTTCAGGAAGTAGAAAAAAAACAGGCTGAAGTGGAATCAGAGAACAAGGGCTGAACTGTGCGCTTTCCTTCCACTTTGTTATCGCCCCGCTCACTTTCCACCGATTATTTATTGGTCTTGTGAGTGCTCTGTTTCACGAATGTGAGAGAACAACAACATTTCGAGGATTTTCTGCAGAAAAAGGATGTCAATGAGGCCTCGGAACAGGGAAATCTGCGCTGACTGCAGCGCTCCTGGTGAGTCAGCGGCCGCGTCTTAAACCGCACTATATAGTGCGCCTTAATAGCGCGCTAAGGGATGTTTAGATAGTATTTATACACACTGCTTAGTACGAGAGCGCGCGGTTTGGAACGCGGCCAGCGTTTTCAGCAAATATTTAGATGCATAACTAAACGCCGGTCAAGCTTAAGATGTCCAAGTGATGTATAGTCCCGGATAGACGGATGAAAGCGAACGTAAATGCTGCAACTTTTTAAAAAAGTGTTTTATTGTGGCGTAACCTTAGCTTGTTGCTTTTTACTTTGCTTGCAGGCTCACACTGTGTTGCTAGCTAGGCAGTATAGACGTCTGCGAATACACTACTTGGAATTATAGAATTGGATAATAATTCCAGTGTTTTCCAGAAATGTATAAAGCTATGTTTTATTTGTTTAATAGTCATACTACGCCTAAACGCTCACATTGACGGTTTTGTTTTGCCACCCGTTTTCTTGCAAATCCCGCCTGTTTTGTTTCGATTGGCTCATGTCAATGCCGATCCGCTTTACAGCGGGTGAATATACACAATCAGCCAATCGTGGCGCTCCTCTCGAAGGGGCGGGATTTGACCGAATACGGGTGGGTTTCGTTCTGGCTATTGGTAGTTCATTGTGCGAGCTGTCAGTTGTTGCTCCAATTGTAAGCGATAAATCTTATTGAGTGCAGCAAGTGTTTGAATGTTTCTCTTCCCGTTATTCATTGAATGGAGGGAACCTGCCGTAACTGCGGCCACTTCATGTATTTGCTTGCTGAGTGTTATGCTTTTCAGGTGGTTAATAGTGGGGTTGCACAGGAAGGATGCACCAGATGCTCAACAGCTATGAAATGTGTCACGGTCATGAAAGTGCAGCTCGATATAGAGGGCAAGCGAAGTCTGAAAGCACGGATGTTAGGCTTTAACAAAGCAGCAGCGTTAATGTCGATTTGTGGTTTGGTGCCGAGAAAAAGAAGAAGTGATAAAATGGGCCAAATGCCAAGAACGGGCCTGAAAATGGTGAGAATGTTGTTGTTTGCAGAGGAAGGATGGAAACAATGAGAAATTACTGGCTTGCTAACAGAAGAGTGAGAATGGCACCCCCAACAAACTAACCTTTGGAAGTCTGGGGCTATGTGCACCCTTTGTGTTTGTGTATATAAAACTCTTTAAAATGTTTACCATGCAAGTGTCTCAGTTTATCTTGAAGTTTCTCTGGAGATTCACAACATATACATGTGTCAAGAGCAAATATGACCTTATGGCATCAGTAGCCCTGAGTCTAATCTCATGTGGTGTCGGGAACCCTGTATCTAACCTATTTTGGCATTAGGACCTCTGAACCTGACCTTATATGGCATTAGGAACCCTGAACCTGACCTTGTATATCATCAGAAACCCTGAACCTGACCTTATATGGCGCCAGTAACCCTGAACCTGACCTCGTGGTGTCGGGAACCCTGTATATAACCTATTTTGGCGTTAGGAACTCTGAACCTGACCTTATATGGCGTTAGGAACCCTGAACCTGACCTCATGTGGTGTCGGTAACCTTGTTTCTAACCTATTTTAGCATCAGGAACCCTGAACCTGACCTTATACATCATCAGGAACCCTGAACCTGACCTCGTGGTGTAGGGAACCCTGTTTCTAACTTATTTTGGCATTAGGAATTCTGAACCTGACCTTATATGGCTTTAGGAACCCTGAACCTGACCTTGTATGGCGTCAGGGACCCTGAGCCTGACCTTACATGGCGTCAGGGACCCTGAGCCTGACCTTATATGGCGTCAGGGACCCCGAGCCTGACCTTATATGGCGTCAGGGACCCCGAGCCTGACCTTATATGGCGTCAGGGACCCCGAGCCTGACCTTATATGGCGTCAGGGACCCCGAGCCTGACCTTATATGGCGTCAGGGACCCCGAGCCTGACCTTATATGGCGTCAGGGACCCCGAGCCTGACCTTATATGGCGTCAGGGACCCCGAGCCTGACCTTATATGGCGTCAGGGACCCCGAGCCTGACCTTATATGGCGTCAGGGACCCCGAGCCTGACCTTATATGGCGTCAGGGACCCCGAGCCTGACCTTATATGGCGTCAGGAACCCCGAGCCTGACCTTATATGGCGTCAGGAAACCCCGAGCCTGACCTTGTGTGGCGTCAGGAACCCTAAGCCTGACCTTATATGGTTTCAGGAACCCTGAACCTGAGCTTGTATATCATCAGGAACCCTGGACCTGACCTTGTATGGCGTCAGGAACCCTGAGCCTGAACTTATATGGTGTCAGGAACCCTGAACCTGACCTTATATAGCATTAGGAACCCACGAGACTGACCTTATATATCATCGGGAACTTTGAACCCAGCCTTACAGGATGTCAGGAACCCTGAACCTGATGTTATATGCCAACAAGAACCCTGAAGCTGACCCAAAATGGCGTTAGGAACCCTGTACCTCATCTTATTTTGTGTCAGTGATCCGGAACCTGACCTTTTATGCCATTAGGAACCCTAAACCTGACCATATATGGTGTCAGTAACCATGAATCTGACCTCGTATGTTATCAGGAACCATGTACCTGACCTTTTATGGTGTCAGGAACCCTGAACTAGACCATATATTGCTTCAGGAACCCTGAGCCTGATGTTATATGCCAACAAGAACCCTGAACCTGATCTTATATGGCATTAGGAACCCTGTACCTCATCTTATTTTGCGTGAGTGACCCGGAGCCTGACCTTTTATGCCGTTAGGAACCCTGAACCGGACCTTATATGGTGTCAGTAACCATGAATCTGACCTCGTATGTTATCAGGAACCATGTACCTGACCTTTTATGGTGTCAGGAACCCTGAACCTGATGTTATATGCCAACAAGAACCCTGAACCTGACCTTATATTGCTTCAGGAACCCTGAGCCTGATGTTATAGGCCAACAAGAACCCTGAACCTGATCTTATATGGCATTAGGAACCCTGTACCTCATCTTATTTTGCGTGAGTGACCCGGAGCCTGACCTTTTATGGCGTACCCTGAACCTGACCAGTGACGGGTGTGTAGTAACAGAAGGGCCGCGTTCAGTAGATGGGTGCTGTGCAGCAGGTGTACCTGATAAGTCCAGCGATGGTTTTAATCTAATATAAGTGTTCCACACATGCCAGACGTTTGTTCTGCTGACTTTCCTGCAGAGCCACGATGGGCCTCGATCAACAGGGGCGTTCTGATTTGCGACGAGTGCTGCAGCATCCACAGAGGCCTGGGCCGCCACAGCTCGCAGGTCCGCCACCTGAATCACACGCCCTGGCCGGCTTCGCAGGTTCAGGTAAGCGGCGTGACGTTTCATTCGCTCGGCACGGAGCTTCCCTCTGCGTGCTGTGGGTTTTGTGCAGGAAACGAAGCATTGTGTTGAACTTCCTCAAATGTCTATAAAAAAAGAAAGAAAGAAAAGCAGCACACGTCACGTCTGTGGCTGCTGCGATGTCGATTTCTAATGCAGCTGACATGGCTAAAGTAAACGTCTGAGGTATGGTAATAAGACTAAACTAGAAATCTTAAGAGCTGTGCTTTTTCCATCCCCAGATGGTCCAGAATTTATTTCACAATGGGGCGAATTCAATCTGGGAGCACAGTCTTCTCGACCCGTCCTCCATTATGAGCGGAAAACGCAAAGCCAATCCACAGGACAGAGTGCAGTGAGTGCGATTATTCCTCATCATTTACAGTTTCAGTCATTGGCTCATGTCGGTGCAGTTACTAACCTGTACGTAAGTATCTGCGAAGGAGCTCTACATTAATCTGTCTCTAATCGGGTTGGGCAATATGGTGATGTTTTGTCGTATCGTGATCAATTTTGTTATTGTGATAGACAATATGCTATCGACTGCAGATTTCAGTATGAAACACATTTTGAATCTAAATCCCTAAACTAAGTCTGGAAGCCTGAATTAGTCCTGATCGCCTAATAGCTGTGTTATTAGTCTCGATTTAAAAATGTCCATAAAGATTTCCTGAGGTCATTCCATCTGAAAACAGCACATGGTCTGAAAATGAAACCCCAATATTAAGTGCAGGAACTTTCTTTCACCGCACTCTTATCTGTACAGGAACAAAACTCTTTCGTATCTTCCTCTTTTTCGGGATAGACCGAAGAATAGGCGATGCATCTGAAGCAGAAGTTTAGTGGTGTGTAGGGAAGGGAAGTTTGAGAATTCCGCATGATAATGGGTGCAATCTTTCCCCAGTCCTAACAAAACCGAGTTCATAAAGGCCAAATACCAAATGCTGGCCTTCGTCCACCGCATGCCGTGCCGAGAGGACGACAGCGTGACCGCCAAAGATCTGAGCAAGGTGAGCGTCTGGAGTAAATGGCACCTCCACTGTGTTTGGTCTGGCCTGAATCTTTTGCTCTGGACTGTATTGAAACTGCACATTAAAAATGAATTCAATTTGCAGCAACTCCACTCGAGCGTCAGGACCGGGAACCTGGAGACGTGTCTGAGGCTGCTGTCTTTGGGAGCACAAGCCAACTTTTTCCATCCGGTAAGTTCCCTGTGCGCTCAGGTTCCAGCTCTCTGTTTTCCTCCCCCAGTCAGAAGACATGCATTGGGTTAAGTGAATACACTTAAGTGGCCCAAACGAGTCGTTCTGGTGTGAATCCTAAAGTAGATGTATGGTAGCGTACGGAATTTCAGGTTGTTTCATGGTTGTGCTGAAAACCAGAATAATTAGTCCATTTTATCACATTGGCCAGGATTGCAAATGGCCGGTACCTATTGTAGAGAACACAGAGAATGGGACACCAGTCCATCTCAGGCTTGGTGGATGATCACCTGACCCTTCTCACTCCCTCAGCCGGATGGTGGGCTCGAGTGTTAGACTGTTACGCCACCCGAGCATTGTGTTGCGACCTGTTTTTGTTTTTTCGGTTCCATTTTTTCAGTCTAGCCGCGTTTCCATTCCCTGCATGCGGTAACACAAATAGTAAGTTTAATATGATTTGCATGCTCCATATCCCGGTGCCTTCGTCTTTCAGTTAATCAACTACTTTGAAGTGATTCCGGCGTTTGCTTTCTGCAGGAGAAAGGGAACACTCCACTACACGTGGCGGCTAAAGCGGGTCAGCTGCTCCAAGCGGAGCTGCTCACGGTGTATGGCGGTGACCCCGGCTCTCCAGACAGCAGTGGGAACACACCTATAGATTATGCAAGGTTTGTTTTCATTTCATATTTTAATACAATACACTGCCTGGCCAAGAAAGGTCACCACCTGGATTTAACTAAGCAAATAGTTAAATAGTTAAAAAAGAGCCTCCCATCGGATAATTACTGCATCGGTGATTATGTATCAGCTGGCAACAAGTTAATTAATCCTAACTGATGCAGGGAGCTTCTCATTTGTTCAACAACCATGTCGAAAGACATCCTGTGGTCGTGGAAAAGACGGTCATCTGTTTCAGAAAGGTCAGATTGTGAAAGAGTGGTTCAGGGAGCCATCATTATCACACATGGATTGGCCACCACAGAGTTCAGACCTGAACCCCATTGAGAATCTTTGGGATGTGCTGGAGGAGACTTTGTGCAGTGGAGCAAATCTCCCATCATCCATACAAGATCTTGTGGGAGGGAAAAATGAATGCAACTCTGGACAGAAATAAATGTTGTGACATTGCAGAAGCTTGTGGGAACGATAATCAAAGCTAAAGGCGATCCGACGGATATTATGTGTGTGACCTTTTTGGCCGGGCAGCGTATTAGTTAATAAATGCGCGTACATATCATTTCTACATACGTTTTCTTCTCCACTTTAGGCAAGCAGGACATCAGGAGCTGGCCGATAGACTGGTGGAGATCCAGTATGAACTGACCGACAGATTAGCGTTCTACCTCTGCGGCAGAAAGCCAGGTGACTAGACTCCTATAGCGTGAAAAAAGTATACGTAGATAGATAGGACTTTGAGAACACGAAACAGCCTGCACAGCTATGGCGTGATAAAGGTAAGATTATGGATTTCGCGAGATTCCCGTGAAATCATATTTAGCTGATAGACAGATGGACACTGTACTAGTACATAGTGCATAGGGCCTCTCTGTTGTAGCCCAGCTGGATCGAAATGAAAGAAGTGGAAAGTGCAGGTAGATGCAAACTACATTTACAGCATTTAGCAGACGCCCTTATGCAGAGCGACTTACAATTGATACAGTCCAAGCAATTGTGGGTTATGGGTCTTGCTCAAGGACCCAACAGTGGCAGCTTGGCAGAGGCGGGATTTGAACACTGGACCTTCTGGTCCATAGTCCAGTACCTTAACCACTAGGCTACCACAGTCCCAAACTACTTTTTTTTTTTTACAAACTTTTCAGCTCGTTGCCTTCATCATAGTGGGTTGATTTTGCGTAAACGACAAACTGTTTTTGTTTCAGATCATAAGAATGGACAGCATTTCATAATTCCTCAGATAGCTGACAGGTAAGATCTAGATTTATTATATAACCTTATAAATGAAATGCATAATGTAATATGGATGTGTTGTTTTTTTTCTTTGCCACCTTTAAACTGATAAGGAATGTGTAAGTATGAAAATGAGACCTTTTGCATTTTTGGTAAGCCTTTCAGGAGCACGGTGTGTATGCCACGTGTGTGTGTGTGTGTGTGTGTGTGTGTGTGTGTGTGTGTGTTTGTGTCTTCAATACAGCAGTCTGGATTTATCCGAGCTGGCTAAAGCTGCAAAGAAGAAACTCCAATCGGTAAGAAACACCAATGTGTTGCGTGTTAAGTAGGTAGATTGACGGGAAAGTGCACCTTAAAAAATCCACATGAGGGGCAGAGCAGCCGAGTAACACGACCTCTAAAGTAAACATGACACGTTTCCGCAAGTTTTAGCAAACCGTTAGCCAGTCAGTTACCTCATTTCATCCAGATCTGGCACTGCTGTGTGAGTACAGAGCACTGGAAATAATAATAGACTTGGAATCAAATGTCAAAACATTACGTTTAATTAACTTCAATAGGAATAAAGTGTGTTCAAAAGCTTGGTAAGAATTATTTTGCCTCACTATTAGTACAGGTTTAGAATACACATGCATTACCAGTTAGGGATTTTCCCATGGGACGTAATGATTATCCAAATATTAGCTATCCAAGTCAATTTCCGGAGCAACTCGCTGCCCCTGGTGAAATAACAGAATCCACACATTTTTAGGATGTTCAACCAGACTTTTTACTTCGTAGCAAGTAAACAAATCGGACACCAAACAATTTTTGTGTAATAGTGGAACAGTCTGGCTTTGTGACACACACCTGGAATAAAGAAAATAATTGTAATTCATTTTTCCAGATCAGCTAGGGGATCTCCACAAAATTTCACATTTAGTACTTTGTTGCTCCTCGTCTGACTTTTGTTATGGACAGAGTGATTTGAGGAATGGATTTGACCAATGAAAAACAATATTCTCCTTTATTCAACAATATCCTTTCTTCTCGTCAATGCAAGATGGAGCCTTGTCACAGACAGGTTTATTAAATTTTGATTCCAGATTGTTTGAAGAAAAGCTTTATCACCCTTTATTTGGAGTTGACAGCTCGCTTGGTGGGCTCGAGTTTTCTTTAGTCAAGTCCAACACCTTGTTACACTTGTAAGAACTTTTTAAACATGCAATTTACCTTTCTTGGAGTTTTTTACCTATCTTTTTTGGAGTTGTGCTGCTATTTGTTTTAGAGATGCAATCATTTGTTCCTGGTTTGATCTGGAAAAATATGGCATTCTTTAACGTCGTGCTTTAACGTGAGATATTGGCTCGGGTGTGATGCGGTCGTTAAAGCACGACCTCGAGTGTATTGTTGCGTTATACCACAGTTCCGTTATCGCCATTTATTGTTCGATTTTAAGATAAAAAGAACAGAGAAAATGATTTGTTTATCAGCCTTCCGCGAGGTAAAATAGTTCCATTCTATCGTTACCCCTCGGCTAAGCCCTTCAGTCATTAAAGTCGAGCAACAGAATGACCAATAACTTTATTATACAGACAATAAACACAAATATATCGATTGGTAAGTGTTAATTTATTCAAAATAAAGTTTATTTGCATTCAGCAAATAAAATGGGTGGGGTTTATAAGGCAGGCTGTTACTAAGATCCACTATGCTACTGACTGAAGCAAATCGGAGTGAGATCCCGGTGTTCTAACCAAAGCCTGATTTGATTAGTGATTATAAATTTGTATGATGAAGCTCTTAATATTAATCTTATCAGTCAGAAATGTACCGGCAGAGTTCCAGAGCAGCAGCAGCTTCTCCGGGTTAAGAGCTGGACTTACAGATTACATAGCAATAGCTTTCATATGAAGCTGCGGATGTGTGTTTAATGAAAGATGCCCAGTTTAACTCCAGCAAATGACGTCTTTGTGAGAGATGAAGCTGATTCATCATTTTTGTTGATGGGACTAAAACTGATCTTCAGTCTCGTTGCTCTTCAGTCGAGCTGCGAATCTATTAGAGCCGGGACGTTTGATTTAAAGGACTGACTCCGTTTCGCGATCCTAAAGGTGACAAACCTTTGGTTCAGGTTGGTCATTAATAGCTTCATCTTCCAAATTTATATCATTTTCAAAACCAATATATTTTATAAACTAATTATAGCTTTCATTTCGGCAGTGTTTTACTCGTTATACCTTGGCTGCCTTTTAGGGTGGGCGTGGTTGGTAGGTTGCGTGTGTGCTGCAGATTAGATTGATCAGATTGCGTGGTCGGAACTAACTGTGGTACAATATAGTTTGAGCTATGCTTCTCAAAGCCAGGGTGTTCGGCTATAAAACTTGAATCATTTGCTTATATAGTACAAATGTAAAACATCTGAGGGAACATCCTCCAATTGTGGTGATTTCATCATGTTTAACAAATAGGCACCGTCTGGTACATCTGTGCCATGAATTTAGCTGAAAGTCTTCACCTCATAAAGTCTCAGTGAAGTATTTTGTGGTTGTTGTTTGCAGCTGAGCAATCATCAGTTTGAAGAACTTGCCATGGACGTGTACGATGAAGTGGACAGAAGAGAAACCGATGCAGGTTGGTTTCGACGACGACTCATTATTTAGTATACAGAAAAGACTCGGGCTTGATGATTTCTCTCCGTCGTCCTGATTGCAGTCTGGCTCGCGACTCAGAATCACAGCACCCTGGTGACTGAGACCACGGTGGTCCCATTTCTCCCTGTCAACCCTGAGTACTCGTCCACCAGGAATCAGGTAAACCAGTAGAGATCCGGCCACATGAGCCCGGTGTGCGTTTTGTTCCTGTGAGAACATGAAGGAAAATAAAAACAGTCTAGTCTCTGCTATCTCAGTGGGTTTCTTTACTAATTGACCTTATTGTGAGTTCTTATATGGAAACCAAGTATAGCTTTTAACTAATAGGAAGGAATTGGAAGATGCAGGTAGAAGCAAACTACCGTTCAGGGATACATTTACAGCATTTAGCAGACGCCCTTATCCAGAGCGACTTACAATTGGTACAATCTTACAATCCAAGCAATTAAGGGTCTTGCTCAAGGACCCAACAGTGGCAGCCCGGCAGAGGTGGGATTTGAACCCTGGACCTTCTGGTCCAGAGTCCAGTATCTTAACCACTAGGCTACCTGGATACACACTGGTTCAGTGCGGAATTAGACTACAGAGGCATTTTTTTTAATCGTATTTCAGTATTGCAGGTTAGTGGTGTAGATGCACAGGAGGGAGAGTAAAATACTTCACATGCTATAGTGGGAAATCGGCTACTGGGAGTCTGGATACCAGGATTTGACTGTACTGGAAAATAAATAAATAGCTGCTATAATGTATGTGTTTGTTGTACATCCAAAAAATGTATTCAAGTCCCTGGTAGTTCTTGTTTGGTACAAATATTGCCTATTTCTTTCAATTTGACAGTAATCTGTGTATCTGGGATTTCAACACTGCACTTTGTGATCATTTCAGCCGTTGCTCTAAAAATTGCTGTACTTAAAATGCTAGTGGTGTAGGAGTCTCGCACTTTCTTTCACACTTTATTTCTGCCTCTTTATTTCATGTGTAACTTTATTACCGCTGAACAAATGACATTGCGTGCTGAGTCACACCGCGGCGAGCGGTGCCAGGATTAAGTTAGTTCTTCAATCTAGTATTTCATATTGTTTGAAATGACTTTTGGACTTTATTCTGTACATTGAACATTCTGCTCTGCAATCACCTCTGTCTATTCCAGGGCAGGCAGAAACTGGCGAGGTTCAACGCCCACGAGTTTGCCACGCTCGTCATCGACATTTTAACAGACGCAAAGCGGCGACAGCTAGGAAACTCCCCGGACAACGTCAAAGGTGACCAAGGCTTTTTGCTTCGGTCCATCCACTAATAAAGATACAAGACGGGTCACTTTTTGAGGCCTCCCGAGGACTCTTCCTTATAACGTTTCGGGAGTTTTTTCCTTTCCGCTGTCGCCCTAGGTCTGCTCAACTTGGGATTGAGCTCATAATTTAGAAGGTGATCTAAAATTGAGGCAGTGCTCCATTGTAAGAAGAGCACTATAGAAATAAAGCTGACTTCTGGTTTAACTTGCTGGGGTTGCAGGTCCATAGGTCGGGCTTTTAGATTCTGTTATGCAGTATTGTGCAGAAGTCTTAGGCCGCCATTAGATTTGTTGTTTTAGCAATGGTATATTGACCATGTATAAGGTAGCATATTCATACTTGGATTCGTCTTTTCCACTGTTGTGCATACCAGTCTGTGAGCTTTTCACCCTGTTCCTCTTCCGAAAAAATGCTTTCTTGGCTGCCACCCTTTCAATAAGGGTCAGCTTGGCGTCCAGATGAAGCTCCCAGGTGCTGCTCATGCGTAAGGGGAGGTCACGCTAAATACTTACCATTGTAGCCATAGAAGCTGTTTTTCTGTTTCTTTCGTTGTATTTTATGGTTGTATTCTAATAATGCGACTGGGAAATATTCATATATGGTCATTATACTATTGCTAATACAATGGTGTATATATAATCTAATGCTGGCCTAAGACTTTTGCATGTGTATGTCTAATCATTAAGGTTTCTAATCGTTTCCTGATCTTAGATTTCCCAGAAAAGTGCAGAGTTTAAAGCTTTCCCTTACTGCTATAAATTACAGGTTGATATTTATTGCTGAGCTTGTTAATGTTTTCCCCAGATAACGTGGAGCTGATCCTGAAAGACATCGGCAGCCGCCTCGGGAGCGACAGCCAAGAGCCCGATCAGCCCGATTATGACAGCGTGGCATCGGATGAAGACACCGAGCGCGAGCCGGGCTCTGGGAAAGACGAGCGCACCAAGGTACCTTTTGGAGTTCATCCACATAGACGTCCAGCAGGTGGCTTTAATGTTAAAAAGCTGTATGATGCATAGAATTGTATCTTTTCTGTTCTAATCGTATCTGTTATAACGTATTATATCTTTACTTCTCCCAGAGCTCGGAGTCCTCCGACCTGTCGGACGGTCCCATCACCGTGCAGGAGTTCATGGAGGTAAAAAACGCCCTTAACGCGTCCGAGGCCAAGATCCAGCAGCTGCTCAAGGTCAACTGCCATTTGAGCGAGGAGCTGAGGGTCATGCAGGGCAAGGTGGGTGGCCTAAGGGGTGCTCCACAAAGCGAGCCAACTCGGCAAACCTGGCTTATTTGAAAGATGTCACTCGAGCGTACGGTGGGCGCCGAAAGTCTGAGACCACTAGTTCAAGTTCTGTTTTGACTTCTTGCAGTTTGCTTCCGTCAGAACAATGACCCAGAAACCACTGCACGCCACCGGTGTTTACTTAGCTCAACCTAAATTGCCAATAAAATGATAGTTTGTGGTTTTATGTCAAGAAACCAAATGAAACAACAGCGAGAATGATTTGAAAATTACTTCGCTGCTCTCGTCCACAATGGCGTTTAAAAAGGAGCAACCTAAAACGCTACCGAGACTTCACCTTGCCTGAGCATTCGAGTGCTCAAGTGCTCCACCTCAGGCAAGGTGCGGTTCCGGTAGGGCTTTGAGTTGGCGAGGAGGTTCTGGTGCCTGAAAGCTAAGGATATTTATTATTCACAAGTTCCAGTGCTCGCTCGGGGTTGCAGGCAGATCAGAGCTGCCCCCGTCGTTGCTTTATAGGTATTCTATAACTTTGTTCACGATTCTGCTCTGCTATTCTGCTGTAGTGGGGCTCTTTCATAGCCAGCTCGCTTCCTGAAACAGCCCCCGTCCGTTCCTTATCTCGCTGCAGCTGCTTTCACATGCTGGTCATGCTTTAGGTGAAAGCATGAGGGAGCCCTGCTAGCGCCGTGCTTGGCCGCCTTGCTTATCAGATCTGCGTCTGTCGGGCTGCTCTGCCGCTCAGCGGCTTTGATGAGCTAGAAGATGGGACGTCCTCACGCAAGCTTGCTTTACAGACCCGTATTGTTCGAGCGTTTACCCTGCACACAGATCTGTTTGTTTGTTTTTTCAGTCAAGCATTAGTTGATGTTTATTGGAATGAATCTGATATGGTCAGTCTGAACGTGCTCAGTCTTTCTAACATGAATCTATAGAGGTATGTGGAAAAGGAGGCAATCCATGTGCATTTCTACCTGCAAATTTACCGTGTGACCAGGGAAACGCTGTTTAAACCGACCTGGCAGTTTTCTTGTGCTATTGAGTTAGGGGTGTTGCGATGCACTCGGCTCGCGGTTCGATTCTCGTTGCCATTGTCATCTCACCATCATCGCTTTTGTGTCAGATTTCAATGCACGTTTCCTTGTGTCAGTGTTTAAACCAAAAAGTCATCTGGGGTTGAAAAACTACTAAACGTTAAACGGTTGAAAAATTCAACAAGATGTTCTGTTGCAGCTTCATTCCTTTTTGTTTCTGGAGTAGAACAGTTCCACATACAGTGTACTTGTATAAAAAAATCAACAAAAGAAGTCTTCTGCTATTAAAAGAAAGTAAGAGTCTCACTGAGAACGGGATATGCATCCGAGAACAGGGCTTGACATTTGATGGCTCCCTCTGGTGTTCGAAAACCAAACTGCGTTAGATGGCGTAAATATCGAGACCTATCATGCACATGGTACCATTTTTGTGTAACTGTTGGATGGATAAACGCGCTCCGTTTGAGAGCATTTTTCAAATAGTTTCATCAGAACTCAGTCCCAATCTTTAGGACTTAGGAGGTTATGCAATTATTCTTTATTCAAACATACTTTTTGTCATAGAATTCACCAAATGTTGGAATTCCATTTTATTTCCAGCCCTAGAGTGAGTCCTGCGTAAAGGAGCTGCTGCTGTGAGGGGTACAGTCTGTAATTGAGAGTAAATGCTTTCTATTTGTTAGCTCCCATTCCATTTGTTCTAGGTAGGTAGTTAAATTCAACTGTGAAGGGGCTAGGAAGGACATATTATTAACGCTGCTTTTGCACTTAGCGATCTTTGTCCGCAATGGCAGACGGATAATAATCGCCTCTTTGTTACGTACTAATATTAGTCGGTCAGATGGATCTATAAAACCTTGCGGCGGTGAGCATGAAAGGTTTGACGGCGCAGAACGTCTGCGCGTGTGTGTTTGCTTGGTCTCTAGCTGAGTTCCCTGCAGAGCGAGAACACCAATCTGAAATGGCAGGGCTCCAACAGCCTGGCGCACCCGCAGGAGCCGCAGCGCCGGGCCCCGCCCCGCGGAGGCAGGGCCATGTCCATGTACGAGACGGGCTCGGGCATGAAACACTACAATGTCAGAGCAGACGGCGGCCACCCCGAGCCTGGCAGCTTCACCCTGCAGCCTCTTCCCTCTAGCGTAAGTGCAGCTCAGCAGAGGACACGGCGTGCTCGGTTTGTGGCTTTGAGGTGTGGTGTATGGGGTTTGGTTAACCCATATTCTGTTCACTACGTACAATTAATGTCTCATTGACCCAGGCGTTTTTTATATATATTTATATATATATATATATATACACACGCAGTGGTGCTTGAAAGTTTGTGAACCCTTTAGATTTTTCTGCATTTCTGCATAAATATGACCTAAAACCATCAGATTTTCACACAAGTCCTAAAAGTAGATAAAGAGAACCCAGTTAAACAAATGAGACAAAAATATTGTACTTCGTCATTTATTTATTGAGGGGAAATTATCCAGTATTACATATTAGTGAGTGGCAAAAGTATGTGAACCTCTAGGATTAGCAGTTAATTTGAAGGTGAAATTGGAGTCAGGTGCTTTCAATCAATGGGATGACAATCAGGTGTGAGTGGGCACCCTGTTTTATTTAAAGTACAGGGATCTATCAAAGTCTGCTCTTCACAGTACATGTTTATGGAAGTGTATCATGGCACGACCAAAGGAGATTTCTGAGGAGCTCAGAAAAAGACTTGTTGATGCTCATTAGTATGGAAAAGGTTACAAAACCATCTCTAAAGTGTTTGGACTCCACCAATCCACAGTCAGGCAGATTGTGTACAAATGGAGGAAATTCAAGACCATTGTTACCCTCCCCAGGAGTGGTCGACCAGCAAAGATCACTCCAAGAGCAAGTCGTGTAATAGTTGGCGAGGTCACAAAGGACCCCAGGGTAACTTCTAAGCAACTGAAGGCCCCTCTCACATTGGCTGATGTTAATGTTCATGAGTCCAGCATCAGAAGAACACTGAACAACAATGGTGTGCATGGCAGGGCTGCAAGGAGAAAGCCACTGCTCTCTGAAAAGAACATTGCTGCTCGTCTGCGGTTTGCTAAAGATCATGTGGACGAGCCAGAAGGCTATTGGAAGAATGTTTTGTGAATAGACGAGGCCAAAATAGAACGTTTTGGTTTAATTCCAGATACTGAAAGCAAAGGTTCACATACTTTTGCCCCTCACTAATATGTAATATTGGATCATTTTCCTCAATAAATAAATGTCCAAGTATAATATTTTTGTCTCATTTGTTTAACTGGGTTCTCTTTATCTACTTTTAGGACTTGTATGAAAATCTGATGATGTTTTAGGTCATATTTATGC
Organism: Ancistrus triradiatus; assembly: GCA_025084515.1. NCBI lineage: Eukaryota > Metazoa > Chordata > Actinopteri > Siluriformes > Loricariidae > Ancistrus > Ancistrus triradiatus. The sequence goes on along the minus strand of JAJAGP010000188.1, from coordinate 165,740 downwards.
AGAAATACAGAAAATTCTAAAGGGTTCACAAACTTTCAAGCACCACTGTATATATCAGTACACTTTTATGCATTGTAAGAAACCCTTTATGTCATTAAATACTGAAAACAAGAAACAAATGGATTTGAACCCTTTCCAGATTGGGAAGGGTCCCTCCGTAGGCGCTTCCTCCTCCCTCCCCACCTTCCCTTCCACCCTGTCCTGGGCGTGGGACGAGCGAGCCCAAAGGGTGAAGTAGTCGCTCCTCTAACGTGGCTTCCCTTCCTCGTTTTCCTCAGCCCACATCCACCCACTGCTACTTCCTTCGACTGTGCAGATCTGCATGCGCACACACTACAGCGGTCACAGCTCCTTATAGGCAAGGAAGAGTGTTTGTAACGGACTGCAGCTTCGTCCTGCTACTAATCTCACCGAAACGCTGCATTTTGACCACCGCGAAGCTCACCGCGTCTGATGTGCGAGTCCACTAGCAACAAGTGTTTACAGAGTTGCTCACCCACACCAGATAACAAGGCATGGATTAAAACTGTTCATAATTAACAGAATACCAGCTATAATATTAATAACAGCATGTATTTATAAAAATCCTTCCTCTCTAGGGGTATTGCTTTAATTTGGCTAAAAAAGGGCAAAACTACTGGACTATGTTCCCTTTGCAATTAAATATGTGTAAACAGAGTTGAATAAACTTAATCTCACAATGAAAAAATGGGGAAATCTGACCTTTGACTGAAGTAGAAAATCTCATCAAGCAATTTTAATACTGCTTTTAATATTTTGGGATCGCCCCGTTCCTCATTACAGAATCTCTCCAGATACTCCAGGGTCCTCTCTTGTGCACTCTCACCTTTAGCTCGGAGATCAGCAATTTATTTTGTTTTGATCTGGACATTTTTAGTTTCTTGGCAGACGGATTTTGATTAAGAAATAGATATTTCTGGTAGTCCATGATATCCCACAGACTCTGGGAGGTTACTATGGTGTTTGGAGGGAAAACAGACCCTTGGTAATATTTACCAGTAAACGTAAGTGGACACTTCCCATCCTTCCCAGTGTGTGTGGGGGCTAAATGAACTTCATCTCATCCAGGCAAGTTTGTCACGATTCCAGTGGATTGGAGTTTTTGATATTTATTGCTGTATTTAAAGGCCAACACACATCTCTTATTTAAGTTTTGTGATCTCTTTACCTTATGTATACCCCATTGAAACTGGAAGTCATGGATACTGAACGTGGAAAGTCCCTAGACGCTCAACTTAATATAAAGATCAACTGGAAAAAAAATCAATTACATTGTCTTTCTAAGCATTTCTAGGAGTGACAGTAAATGCGGCGCAGGGTTTTGTTGAAAATAATTTCTTGATGAGGGCTACTTCAATTAAAGGTTAGATTTTCCTTGTTTTTTTACACTGTGAGATTAAGCTTTAGGGGAATTTCCTACAGCCCGTTTTGCTCATCTTTACCATCTTTATAATTGTAAATGACTGTAAACACTTCTCGGTAGTGGACTCGTGCTCTTCTGTGTACTGTCTGCAATTATTCTTTTTATTATTCTGTGTGTCTGTTTTCTGACTAAAGCATGAGGAATGCGTCTGCGCCACAGTCTGGGCTGCTCTTGACACTGCCGTGTCTTTTCTTGAGGTCCGTTAGTGATGTGGGCACTCCTGGTCTGCGTCAGGTGCCACAGGCCCAGCCCTTTGTTGACCTTGTAATTCGGGAGTCCCTGGTAGAGCAGAACTTGGGACGTGTACACAACCCCTGATCTTTCAGACCTTCGGCCCATCCTAACCAAGGATGGTCTGAGTGGTTTGGGACCAAGAAGCAGCGTTTGACCGGTGATTCCTCTGGTCAGGTTTGAGTTGCGTTTCTTGTTAGCTTGGGATCTTGCTCTTTCTTGTTCCCAAGTTCTGTCCCACCTGATGCTCCCAGGTTATGGGGCCTGCTCGGGGATGGGGTGAGTCTATGGCAGGTGGCGCAAACCAGGGGTGCCTTTGTCACATAGCATAGCCTCTGGATGCAGGTGTGGGGTCTATGGGGTTCTCATTAGTCCCTTTTCGTTATCACAGGGCTCCAGAGTGGAGGGAAAGGGCAGCACTTCAGAGAGCGACTACGATAACACCCCCAACCACAGCGAGCTGGATGACCCCAGGTACTGTTCCTCATCTACTAATGGATTGTCTGTCTAATACCGATTTATAACCAGTTTATGTCATATAAAATATAATTTGGTGGCGGCTTAGTGGTTTAGGTCCTGGAGTACTGGTCAGGACGTTGAGCATTGAAGACCCAGAGAGCATTGCCTGAAGTTTTATGGTGTATCTTATCAGTTTTGGATAAAATCATCTAACATTGGCACAATATTAGCAGATCAAGTTCAGAACTAATAATGCTGGCAATCCAGGAGATCATAGTCAGCCTTAGAGGAACGATAAAGAACTGGAACCTCTCGTTGTACTACACAACCAAAGGGTATTAGTATGGCGCTCCAAGGAAAAAAGGATCTCGGTATATCCGTGTGCCAGGTCGTGCCCCAGGACCGGTGGCTGGCTGAGCGAGGGCGCCATCCCTGAATCGGGCGACCTAGACGAAAACGAGCCCGACCCAACACTCCCGTCCACCGAGGACGTCATCAGCAAGACCGAACAGATCACCAAGAACATCCAGGAGCTGCTGCGGGCTGCGCAGGAAAACAAGCAGGACAGGTGAGGGAGCGCGAGTATTTATAGAGTGAGAGCATTTCCGTCTTACCACCATCCTGTTTTTCACTCCCCCCTCTGCTGTTGGTTTTGCGTTGGCACCCCGTGCGTACCCCCAGCCCGGGCTGTTTCACCGGCCTCCTGCCCTGCGCCGAGCTGCAGGTGGACCCGTCCTGCTGGTACTGTGAGCTCAGTGAGCTCCTTGTCTGGAGTGGTGGGCGTGTGATAAACTAAGCTGGCATCCATAACTGCAGATTGTACCAAGAGTTTGTAGTGAGCGTTAGACCTGCATGCGTTGGCAAAGCAGAAAGTTTGAACAGATCATATAATGACGTCATTAAGCTTCTTTAACTCTGCGCTGTTTTATCTTCCTTGTGTGTTAATTAACACAAATCGCCCGACAGGCCACCTCTCTTTCAGTTCTGCTCTAGCTTTTGGTCCCTGAACCTTAAATAAAAATCTTCTTAAATGTGTGTTTCTTAAGAAAGGGTTTTATAGAAAGAAGTTACTGCTATTCTTCAAATAGCATTTTAAGAATGATTTTTTTTCTTCACTTTTTTAACTACAGTTCTAAGAACAAGTGGCATTCTTGATAACATTCTGTTCTGAAATGCTTTCTTAACCTTACGATAGCCTCACACTTGTCTTAGAGTTGATAAGGTAAAGCGTAGAAATAACTCCGACGTACTTTTAAGTTTAAAAGACTTTCCAATGAAAGTCATCCTTAAAATACAAAACGTTCTCACTGGTAGACTTAACGAGGTCAGTGGTGGTGAATCTTTGAACCTTAAGCCTATCCTCGGCACGGAGTACAGCAGCTGTTGTGACATTGACGGGGCATTTCTGATGCTTCCCGAAGAGGAAATCCTGTTGTTAATTATACTCACTGTCCTATTCCCTGAAGAACATGTAAATATGAGCAGCTTTTATACCCTGTCTGCCAGTATCTAACCTACTTAAGCATGCCCAGACATTACTCGGTGTGTGTGCATGCTCCAAGCCGATTGGTGTTTGAATGGCTGCCTCCAAACAGATCCAAACTGGAGGCTGAACCAGCCGTGATGGACATGTTGTGTGTGTTTGAGCTCTGACTGAAGTGAAGCCTGTACAGGATGCTGTGTCTCTCTAGACCTGGTGGTTTGATGTTGCTTGCTGACTTTGATCGTTTCTCCTACCAGCTTTGTTCCGTGCTCTGAGAGGATTCATTTAGCCGTGACTGAAATGGCCACCCTCTTTCCAAAGGTAATGCACACACAGTGTAACAATATGCATGTTGAAATGTATTTCTCTAACGCTGGGGTGTTGATTGGACATGCCCTGTGTACAGTCAATACACGGGAATCCTGGGAATCCTGGGTGGGGCTTGTCGAAGTCAGACTTATTTCTATAGTGCTTTTATAATGGAGCATTGTCTCAAAGCAGCTTTACTAATTTATATTTGGCCCAAAGCCCAAATTGAGCAAGCCTAGGGCAACAGTGGCAAGGAAAAACTCCTTAAATGTTATAAGAAACCTTGATAGGACCAAGATGAAAACAGGGAACAAACTTCCTTGGAGGTGTGTGTGTGTGTGTATAGATATAGTGTATTAAATTTAAATTAATTTAAATGTAAATATAAATTTACATTTACAGCATTTAGCAGACGCCCTTATCCAGAGCGACTTACAGTTGGTACAGTCTTACAATCCAAGCAATTGTGGGTTAAGGGCCTTGCTCAAGGACCCAACAGTGACAGCTTGGCAGAGGTGGGATTTGAACCCTGGACCTTCTGGTCCAGAGTCCAGTACCTTAACCACTAGGCTACCACATAATTGTTTTATTTCTAAGCTGTAAACAAATTTTGATGTTGTGTAAAAACTTAGTCAAGAAAATTTTTACACAACAACAAATTCTCCCCTGCAATTGAAACAAATTTCTAAAATAAATTCTAATTATAAACAATGCTCGTAGCTTCACCACATCTTAAATCAAGTGAAAAACCTTCCTTTTCATTTCTGAAGAATAACAATTAACAGTAATATCTTTCTTGTATAAAAATGTAAACAAAACCAATCTTTAGTCTGCCATAATTAAATTCGAGTTTTAAATGCTTACGGGGGCCCTCTGGTGTTCAAAAAATGCAACTGCATAAGATAATCAACAGAACGCATGTGACTTTCTTCCTCCTTCCAGCGGCCGAGTTCGGAGACGGTGCGAGGCTCGCTGCGTCTGCTGACCTCCAGCGCCAGCCGGCTCCAGGGCGAGTGCCAGCGGGCCGCGCCGGTCGAGTCCAGCCCCGCCGACGCCCAGCTGGTCACGCAGCAGCTCATTCAGTGCGCCTACGACATCGCCAAGGCGGCCAAGCAGCTGGTCACCGTCACCACCAAAGAGAGCAACTGAGCCGCTGGAGTTTCGCCGTCCTTTGTTTCAATCCGGATCCGCTCGGGTCGCGATACTGTTTTGTTTTAGTTTTTTATACAGCATCAGTATTATGGAAAGTGTTTGTTATATTTTTTATTTAAGTGTTCCTTAATCCTGTTTTTTTTTTTTTTTTTTTAAGTTATATCCTTCGATGTATTACGCATAACGGATTTGACATTTCGCCTCTTTACCGCCATTCTCCGGTAACCGAATGGTCACATGCCGATTTCGTGGTAGTAGATCTCAGCTGTCGTCTGTGAAACCTAGTCCTTCTGGGCCTTTTTTGTGCGTGAAGACACCACTTTAACCTTTCATCCTGTGACTAAGCGATGTACAGTACCCAGAGTATTTACTTGTAATGCATACTGTACCTCATGTATTCGCGTAGGACTGCGCTAAACCTAACCGGAGAGCCCCGGGACGCTTTCGTGTTCGAGTCGAAGCAAACGCGCCTCCCGCTAGCGTTACTGTCGCGCTTGTTTGTAATTGTGCTTCGTGCAATTATGAGTGCAGATCCATCCAAAGGATGCGTGTCCAGTCGCCTCCGCCGGCAGCCGCGCTCCTGAGTTTTATATGTGGTGCTAAATGAGTTTGTCCTCGTGTATTATAACATATAAATGCTGCTAAGCTGTCTTCTACATATGCAACTAATAAGGTGGTGTCGGCTCAGTCACGTCCGCCACCGGGGATAAGACAACCACGCTTCTGTGAAATCCTTCCCATTGAATAGAATAAACCTGAATTTATAACCTGTGCGCTTGTGTGTCGTGTCATATTATTGGGATCCAAGTCAAATCACTATCTCGTCAAAGTTCCGAGTTCAAGATGAGTCATGTCCTGAGCTGGCGCCCAAGGCCCGGCAAGATGGCCAAAGGCCCGGCGTATCTTTAGCTGTTCGAAGATCAAGGACAACTGATTGAACAGGTGCAGTCAGGTGTAGTTTTCCTAGAATGTGCTGCTGCAGATTTGCACTCCAACGAAATAAGAGCTACACCAACACTCTATATGTGGTTGGAATGAAAACCTCGGGTGTAGCTCCATCTTTTGTTGTATAAATAAAGATCTTGCAGCTGCAGGTTTTTACTTTAACCAAGTAGGAGCTACAACCACGCCCACTGAACACATGGAGCTACACGTACCTGTTCATTCTAGCCAAGCAGGACTTTCACTTCAGTAAAACTCAGCAGTTTGACCTGCCACCCTGACCAGGACACAGCAAGGATAAAAGCATAAATACAATGTTAAATAAAAAAAAAGTGTGTGCGTGTATATATATATATATATATATATATATATATGTATATATATGTATATGTATGGTCTGTCCCCTCATTCTATTGTGTCCCATCTCGCTCTCTCTATCTCTAATCGCTCTCCTCCATAATATCCTCCATCTATATGTAATTCTATCTATACGTATCTGCTACGATCTATAATATAATCCCATACTCTATCTACACGCTTGTTCTTCCCATCTCTCTCTCTCTATCTCCATGTGTCTCTCTCTCTCTCTCTATCTCTCCCTCCTCTTCTCTCACGTCTCTCTCTCCCTCCTCTCTTCTCCCTCTCTTCTCTCTCCCTCATCTCTGTCTCGCTCCTATCTCTCTCTACTATACCTCTCTCTACTACGTCTCTCTCTCTCTCATCTCTTCCCAGATCTCTCTCAATGTCCTCTCTCTCTCTCATCTCGCTGTCTCATCTATCTACTATATATCTCTACTATATACTATATATATATCCGTCGTCTATACTATATATCTGCTCCGTACTCTCTCCTCTCTCTCTATCCCCTCGATATTGTATATCTATATATGTATTAGTATATATATACACACCTCCTGATCAAAATCGTAGACCAAGTTATATTTCCACCATTGCAAGAATTCGCATTTTTTGACAATATTGGATCTTAAGGAGGTTCTGAAGTAGAGCTTCACAAATGCTAAAAGAAGAAATTGGCGCAAACACAAAAATTTGTTGGAGCAGGGAATTTGTTTGAAAACTGCATTTACAACTCAAACAGATTTTTAGCTGATCAAAAGTTTAAGACCATAGCCTTAAAGCCAAAAGCTGCACAAACATTTAGATGCCATGTCATTTTCTGTCAAGTACATTTGACACTGGTCAAACTTCCTGAGGGCAAAAGCAAAAAAGCTCACTGACTTTGAACGTGGTAGGATTGTTTTGAGCTGCAGAAGCAGGGCTCCGAAAGTGCCATCCTGCTGAGGTGGCTGCAGTAAGACAGTCCCAATTTGCATTTTTTAAATGACCCTAGGTTATGGAACCAAAAAGTCAAGTGGTAACCCAAAAAATTTCACCGCGCTGAGCCCAGGATCCGATTGCCTGCCTGATCTCTACCCAACAATTAAGGCCATTACTGGTGCTGCCTGCAGCACATAACCATCTACGGCAATCTCACGAGGTAAGGGCTTCATAAACCACGTCTTCTTCAATGCCCACAAACTTTGCCCGTTTTGGACTTTGCAGGGTGCACCAACTGGGGCATTGAAAGGTGAAAGAAAGTTGTCCTTCTCTGATGAAAAAATTTACACCTTTATGGGCTAATGGCTTTCCACTTTAACTGCATGACACGGAGATCCCACCTGAGATGTTTTCTACACGGCACAGTGGGGAGGCTCATCATGATTTGGGGTGCGTTTTCCAACAATGGAGCTTCAGATTGTGCAGGGGCGTCAACAGCATCTGGCTATGTGAAGAGTTTGTGCAGCGGCAATCCCTCATGACTGAGGGCCCTCGTCTGTTGGTAATGACTGGTATTTTTCAACATGACAAGGCTGCAGTTCACAAGTTCCCCCGCCTACAAAGGACTTCTTCCAGAAGTAAACATCACTCTTTGGACATCCTGCGTGTTCCCCTGATCTAAATCCAATTGAGAACATTGGGGATGAGTCAAGGGAAGTTTACAAAAATGGACATTCAGTTTCCAGACATGGATGCCCTTCAATGACCCTTTTTCAACACTTGGAGCAACGTCCACTAGCCTCCTGAAACACTGGCACGAGCCTGCTTACACAATTGTTTAGAAGTGATCAACAAGAATGGTGGAGTCCTACTCAATTAATGAGTTCTTTTTTGACACTTTGATTTCTGTTTTTGAGGGGTTTTCGGGGTTTTTTTGAGCTATTGCCTAAACTTTGATCAGCTGAAAAAAATTATGTTTTTTGAGTTAAATGCAGTTTTCAAAAAAGTTCCCTGCTCAAAGTTTTTTGTCGCTTGCGACGATTCCTTCTTTAGCATTGTGAAGCTCTACTTAGAACCTTCTTAAGATCCAATAGTGCAAAATGCGTATTTTTTGCAATTTTTTAACTGGTCGTAAATTTTTGAATCAGGAGTGTATATATATATATACACACACATATATATGTGTGTATATACACTGTATGTATAGAGCTGTGTGTTATATATATATATATATATATATATATATATATATATATATGTATACCTACAGTGTATATACCACACACACCATATATATAGATATATATATCATATGTGGTGTGTATATATATATATATATAATTAAAAAATTTTTTTGGTTGTGTGTGTATATACACACGTACATACATAGTACATAGTAACAGATAAACTCTCTCATAGCAATATAGTGAATATTAAATGTGTGTGTATATATATGTATATGTGTATTATAGATATATATATATATAGAAGATATAATATATGTTGGGGTGGTGTTGTGTGGTGTGTGGTGTGTGCAATCATATGCTATATATATATATATACACCGACATACGTGTGTGTGTACATATATTATAATATATATTAGATATCTATAGTATATAGCTACACGTATGTATGGTGTATGTTATATATACCCTGGATATATATAGTATATCTATCTATATATATATATATCTCCTCTCTCATCTCTCTCTATACTATTCTCCTTCACTATCTCTGTGGTGGTGTGTGGTGGTGTTGTGTGTCGTATACTGGGCGCTCAAAGAAGACAGGGTACACGGAACCATCACCTTATAACTCCAAGTGTTTTCCCTTTAGTGTCTTTTTTAATATATATACTTCGGACCGACGGACGACGGAGGCACCCTCCAGTGCTTGTACTGATGTCATTTCTGTAATATGGTTGCGGCGGAAAATACAACTCCTATCGACACCGGATATTTGCATAAACACGCCTCTTGGTCGTTTCAGAACCACGCTCCCCGCCGCCGCACCTGTTGAATATTGGTAGGCTGTGTTCCCACCCTCCAGCGTTTTAGTTGCATGGCGGACTGACTCTGTGGTTGTTCCGGGTTATAAAGTGCTTCCACGGGCACTCGTTTTTCGTCGGCGGTGTATCGTTTTTTTAAAATACTTTTTACAATGTCACTCTTTATTGGAGAACCAGTTTCACCGAGCTCCTAAATACCAACGATGTCTACCAAGTGTATTTTGGACTCGGTCGCATATTCCGCCTTTCTTCCGGTGAGAAAGTTAGCCCTAGGAAACGCGTATTACCTCACTTGAAAGTGACAGGTTATTGGAACGACCCAACGTCCGCCTCGTTCTAGGGCGGATAAAAGCAGTTTTAGGAGGGGGTACATACGTTACGTTCCGTTTTTTGTAATTCCTTGTACGGTCCTGGCGTTGTACTCTAAGTTTAAAAAAGGCTTTAAATTGAGATTGTCTTTGAAACAATACGGATACTGATTACCTCCGCCGTATCCGGATAGTCCCTTGTGGTGGCAGTCCTAGACCTCAGGCCTCTTATATTCATTAGCAACTCTGACACGAGGTTACTTCACAGGCTGGAATGGAGTCCAGTTATTATTCACTGTTTGTAGAGTAATGATTTGCCATGCTTTACTGTTTTCCCTTTACACAGGTTACACATACCAATGGTGTACACTATCGTCATATTATTAAACTACAGCCTAAAGGTGTTGAACTGATCACGTGATGCCACACTACCTCTGAATGTTTCCTGTGGTATCTTTGCACCAAGACGTTAGCAGTCATATGCCAATAAGCTTTGATCTTCCCGCATATCTGGGGAATTTGGAGACAGGGCAACACCTTGAAAGCTTTGTCATGCTCCTCAAACCTTGCTGAACAAAGTGTTGCCACGAGCGGTGCACCCGGTCTGCAACAGCGTTTATGTAGGTGGTCCCGCAGGTTTTCCCCGGCATGACACTGCCCCCCAGAGTGTCAAACCATCACAGTGATTTCCCAAACTTTTACCCATGATGTCTTGTCTTTCCACCAGACTGCCTCGGTCCAAATCTTTGCCCCCCTCAAAGCAGACGTCAATGGAAACATCACGGTAGTGTGATCGAAATGTTGGTATACAATGGAAATTGACCTTTGTTGTTTTTTTTTAAGGCGCATTTTTATCTCTTTTAAGAAAATCAAAGCTGTTTATGACTCTGACCCGGGTGAATCTGAGACCGCAGAATATTCTGGAGGCTGAGAAGTCAAGGATGTCCGACGGGCTGCGTGGCCTAAAGTTGCGCTACGTTGCGCCTCATGTGGCTAAAAAGGGACGCGTCCGAGGTGGTTTTAATATCAATGCTGATCTTGTGTGTGTGTGTGGGATATCTGCATTTGAAAGCCTTGTTACTCTCCATATATTGTTGGCAGCGTATTGGTTGCAAACTCATTCTGTTTTTTCTCAGGGGTCTGCGTTTCATTTCAGTCCTGCTGCAACGCCGGCAGATGGTGACCGTGGACGAGAACAACCAACCCTGATCCGAGTCAATATTCAACCAAGCCTATATGCAGCGCTGAAGAGATACCACGGCTGGATAGGCCAGAAAATCTTCAAGTGATTGGCGAGATGCAAATTCAGTCCAGTTGAATTACATGGTTCTTGAAAGTTTGTGAACCCTTTAAATTTTTCTATATTTCGGCATTAATATATCTAAAACATCATATTTTTTCCACACAATTCGTAAAAAGTAGATAAAAGAAACCCAGTTTAACAATTAGGCAAAAATATATCTTGGTCATTTATTTAATTGAGGAAATGATCCAACATATTACATATTAGTTGAGTGGGCAAAAAGTATGTGAACCTTTGCTTTCAGATCTGGTGTGGACCCCCCCCCCCCCCCCCCCTGTGCGGCAATAACTGCCGCTAAATGTTTCCTGTAGCTGTTGATCGTCCCACACCGGCTTGGAGGATTTGGCCATTCCTCCATACAGAACAGCTTCATCTCGGGATTGGTGGGGTTTCCTCCATTAGCTGCTCGCTGCAGGTCCTCCACAACATTTTGGTTGGATTAAGGTCAGGACTTTGACTTGGCCATTCAAAAATGACTTTATTCTGCTTTAACCATCTTTGGTAGAACGGCTTGTTGCTAGGGTTGTTGTCTTGCGCATGACCCCCTTCTCTCAGATTCAGTCATGGACAGATGTCCTGAATTTTTCCTTTAGAATTCTCTGATATAATTCAGATTCTTGTTCCATCAATGATGGCAGCTGTCCTTGACAGATGCAGAACAGACCAACGCATGATCTACCACCAGCATGTCTCACAGATAGAATAAGATTCTCTATGCTATAATGTCTGTTTTTCCTTTCTAAAACATAACGCTTTTCTTTTAAACCAAAAAGTTCTATTTTGGTCTCATCCGTCCACAAAACATTTTTCCAATAGCCTTCTGGCTCGTCCACGTGATCTTTAGCAAACTGCAGATGAGCAGCATGTTCTTTTTGGAGAGCTGTGGCTTTCTCCTTGCAGCCCTGCCATGCACACCATTGTTGTTCAGTGTTCTTCTGATGGTGGACTCATGAACATTAAAATCAGCTAATGTGAGAGAGGCCTTCAGTTTCTTAGAAGTTACCCTGGGATCCTTTGTGACCTCGCCAACTATTACACGCCTTGCTCTTGCAGTGGACTTTGTTGGCCGACCACTCCTGGGGAGGGTAAAAATGGGCATGAATTTCCTCCATTTGTACACAATCTGTCTGACTGTGGATTGGTGGAGTCCAAACTCTTTAGAGATGGTTTTGTAACCTTTTCCAGCCTGATGAGCATCAACAACTCTTTTTCTGAGGTCCTTAGAAATCTCCTTTGTTCGTGCCATGATACACTTCCACAAATCTGTGTTGTGAATAGCAGACTTTGATAGATCCCTGTTCTTTAAATAAAACTGGGTGCCCACTCACACCTGATTGTCAACCCACTGATTGAAACCCCTGACTCTAATATCACCTTCAAAGTAACTGCTAATCTTAGAGGTTCACATACTTTTGCCACTCACTAATACAATATTACAATATTGGATCATTTTCTTAATACATAAATGAACGAGTATAATATTTTTGTCTCATTTGTTTAACTGGGTTCTCTTTATCTACTTTTAGGGCTTGTGTGAAAATCTGATGATGTTTTAGGTCATATTTAGACAGAAATATCGAAAATTCTAAAGAGTTCACAAACTTTCAAGCACCACTGTAGTTTTTGCAACAGAATTCACTACAGGAGTTGAAGTAAGGAGTTGTGATGTCATGGCTGATGGGTGTGTGTGTGTTCTGCTGTGTTTCCTTCTCCATTTAGGCTGCGCTCCTGGCTGCACCGTACAGGTCCGACTTCCTGAAGGCCCTCTCCAAAGGCCAGGAGGTGGCGGAGGAAGATTGCCTGGCTAACGTCCGGGAGTTCCTGGTGAACTTTGCCGCCACTGTGGACGCCATTTACTTGATGTACATGTCCATGAACGCGGAGCTGGACTACACGGTGTGAGTCCGCTCCGGCCAGTGCCTTACTCAGGTCAGATAGCTCTCCACTAAATGGACCGGTGCAAGTCGCCTTTTATTGTTTTTTAAAATTTTTGAATCATAGTTTACAGCTGGCTTCATCTATGCAGAAACCTAAAGTGCATTCCGAACCGAGGAACAACCTGTGAGTGACGTCCGAGCGATATTGTCCTTTCTATAGGGGATTCTTTGCAAGCGCTGCGTCCTAAATGCTATTGTGTGATAGAAGAGTTGCTACTGGGATCCACTGAGACAGAGCTGCAGTGAGACAGAACACAACATTAATACACTCCTGTGTTGAAACCGTGCTTAGAGGTGTACCAAGGGGGTCGGTTTTGGCATCCGCTGCTCGGGGGTCGACCCTGTATTCGTGTAGCATTCAGGACTGATCCCGAATCAGTCATTATTTATGTTTTGAAATCATTTACAGCTTTTTGCAGTAACTACTGATAGTCTTAGTGTACAAACTAAGCAACAGAGAGTTAAGGGCCTTGCTCAAGGGCCCAAAAGTGGAAGCTTTGGCACACTCAATGCTTGAAACCTTGGTCAAAGTCCTGCGTAACCGCGGTGACACTACTGGAAGTCATTTAAGGCTTTCTGTGACTTACTTGATGTTGATAAAATGACCAAAAACAATTGTTCATACACAATTCGCACAGTTATTAACAAAATTGTTTGTTGTATTTATTTGATTGTTGTTTTCTATCATTTCCATCTCTATCGTTGTCCTTTGAAATGTAGTAATAATAATAATAATAATAATGATGATAATAATAATAATAATTAAGGTGGTGGTATGTTGGCGCGTTGTGCTGGTACAAGTAGCTCTGTCACAGCAGTGCTGCTGGAGTTTCTAACACCTCATTGTCGCTGTTGCGCTGAGAATAGTCCAACACCAAAAATAACTAGAGAACAGCATCCTGTGTGTCAATACCCAAGGTCTGAAAACACTGCATCTTTTTTTTTTAAACAGCAAACACGTGCTCTCGCCATTGCTGCAAACATGTATTTCTATTTGGAACTTGTCAATAAGTCCTACAATAAAACAACAGTGTTTAATTCCACTACAACTAGTAAAACCAGAGAATTTTGCAGTGGTCTCGTAATGGTTTCCAGAGCCGTATATATTTAGTAAATCTGCGGTTTTAGGCATTACATGCAGTTACACACAGTTGACCAGCAGATGTCGCCAGATGTCTTAAAAGTGGATTCGTAAACCACCATCAAGCCTCAACGTTATTAAGAAAACGTTATATATAAATAATAATTTAAATGTTTGAGTAGCTTAGTTAAGTAAGCCTAATTTACTGCAATACTGGTTTAGATAACAGGTTTGCTACTGACATCGGAGCATTAAATAACAAGATGAATCACATTCGTTTGCTTAATTGTTTACTAACTCCGCTGCTTTTTTATGTTAGCATTGGTGTCACAACAGAGTAGCCCTTTTAAATTAATGCGACGTGAATATGTTGGAATTTTTATGAGGTCGTTTGTGTTTTCTTTCTTTCTATGCCGTTTCTACATTATTTTCTAGATTCCTCTATCAAACGCTGCTGTTTGGGGTTTGATCAATGTCTCCATACGGTCTTATGCCGACATTTATGCACCCCGACTGACAATTTTAATAAGAAACTAAGACAATACAGAGGGAACAAACTTAAATATGACCTTGTTCTGTAAATAGATGGTGCAATATGTGCATATTTAAACCAGGGGTTCCCAAACTTTTGCATATTGCATAAGTCTCTCTCTCTGTCTCACATATTAATTCATATATATATATATATATAATATATATTATTAATAGATATTATATATATATATATATATATATATATATATATATATATATATATATATAAATAAACAAACCGCTTTATAAATCTCTCAGGGAGTGCTGATGATTGTTGTAATATCGGCATCTGTTCGACGTAGAGGTGCTTTTGTAATGAATTGCTTTAAAAGTTTGATCCAGCTCAGAATTTAAACACATCCATGGGGAATGTAAAAGGTGCATTTTGGAAAGGCAGGGCAGTAATTTTTCTTTTTTCTTTTTTTCTTCTTCTTTTTTTTACAAGGAGAAAATGGAAAACAACGCTGTTTATTTATGATGTAATATAATAACGTGTGTGTGTTTCCCTAGGGCAGATGTTTCATTTATTTCTGTCGTACTGATTTACGCAATAAAGTAAGGTTTAAAAATAAAAAGCGTAGACTCCCTTTCCTGTGTAACAGTAACGATTTCTCCGGAGCTGCTGCTGGTCGATGCTGTCAGTAATGTTTTATGTTACTGCTTAGTGTTGCGTTGCTCGGTATTGATATTTACATTGATTTGAGGTTAAGTGTACTTTTCTGTGCCGCCACTAGGGGAGCCATGACGTTGCATGTTCGATTTAAGGGCAAACGTGATATTATTTTTGTATTCTCCATTCATTAATTCATTTTCATAGGGTCGCAGGGAGTACAACGACTGAACCAGACCTAGACGGGGCACACACACTACACTCTGGGTCACTTCTTTATATGAGACGTAGCCTTGCCTCCCCAGGACAATGTGGGGATTGTGGCGCCTCTCAGAGGAGATTAAATTCGTCTTCTGAATTAGCAGGACTGTTAATCCACTGGTTTAAGCAGCGCAGCTGTTGCTGAGGGCAAACGAAGCTTTAAAGGAGACTTTTTCACTGTTTCTGCACATCAATTTGAATGCCTGGAGTGCCTACCCAGCAACAGACTTTAAGATCAGACACGCAAGTCATGTTTGTGGGCTGCCCAACAAGTCAGATTTGACTCCTTTTCTTATGTTAACGGGACTAGTTAGACTTGTACCACCCACGAAATCTGAGTATCTACACCCCTGGCCTTAAAAATACCAGGATGTTTGACCTGTTCATACAATAAGTTGGAAAACACTGGCGCTTATGAGAAACTGATTGCTTTGCGAAGTTGGGGCATTTTTCTCTATCAAGCCCTGTACCGAAGCTAAGAGCTAAGCATGGCCACTGCATAGTTGTTGAACGAAACTCAGAACTGGCAGCAGCTTTTCCTGAATAGGGGTCTTGGCCAACATGCAACTGTAAGTAATAAAATGTACGTTTTTCATACATACTTAACTAGAAGAGTTTGTTTGGTTGTTCAGCCCAAGCTGCAGTGCTTACCATGCTTACATTTATTTTACGTTTACGTTATTTTGCAGACGCCCTTATCCAGAGCGACTTACAACCGATACAATCTTACAATCCAACATGTTGGGTGACTCCTGTATGTTACAGGTTTTAACTAAAAGCTGATTGTTTACAACGGCCTGGTCTTGCAAAGCCCGGGACTGGAAGTCGACCAAGAGCCACCTGCTTTTAACAGGAAGAGGCCATTAGTCTGACACGGCTAACAAACCATCTACAGACCATTGTTCCTGTGACGTGGGTTGGGGGAAGTGATCGTGAAGACCCGAGTGCCATAAAAATAGCAATGGAAAAACTTGGGTTTAACAACTGCTTAGCGTCAAACACAGATGCTCTGCAGTCTGGCTTGAAGAGAGACGCTCACACTTGCAACACGGTAAGATTTAAGAACAAAAGTTTAGGCAGTGTGTATACAAACTTTCAGAACCACTGAAAGAGAACTGTAGAGCAGATGGGACACTTATGTAAAAGAACACCAGAGAAACTGAAACACAGTAGTGAAATCAGCTTAGTAGTTTGGAGGCGTGAGCCAGCTCCTGAACACAGGAGTTCCTCAACACCTGGGATCAGCACGATGTTCTGGCCATGGTCTATCTCATCCAACGACCATCCAGTGAATTCTGACGACGTTGCAAGTGAAGCCAAACCCTCAGGAATTACTGTTCCCAGGAGGTCGCCAGGCGGTTCCTTAACGCATTAAACCAGCTACATTTATACAGCATATTGCAACTAGAGTGGCACGCACTTTATTCCTCAGCCCAAATTCAATTGTGTTTGTAGATACAACAGTTCATACCTACACTTTAGACACTGTAAACATGCACAGAAAAATTGGAAATATTTATGAGGTACTGGTTCTCAGGTCTTCAGAGCACAGTTAGCATGTTTCAGTTCCTTTATTAATATCTACAAAGCGATTATTAAGCAGAAGCAGGTTAAGCTCAGCTCTTGAACGCATCACAAAAACAATATCGCCATGTTTATCCGTAGTCTGGTTAGATCCTGTCGTTGACGCCGAGAGAAGCTGCCGAAATTGCATTATATGCTGCTGAGCCCGAAATAAGGAAAAAGCCCTGGAGCAATTTGCATATCCAGGCTAAAATCCCAAGATAAGTGGCCTGTCGCATTGTTCAGGGCCGTCTAGTCCACTGTAAGTGCACAATCCGCTTTATTAAAGGTAATATATTCGGAGACATTTAACCTGAGCGGACTGCACATTTTTCATATACAAATGTAAGACTGCAGGGGGATAAAACGAAGGACCTTATGGAGTCCCATTTCCATATATATGACTTTCTCAAGACGGTGCTGGATAAAAAAGCCGCCATGCTTCCCCAGCACTCAATAGAGTGGAGAAGATTAAAAAAACACACACTCGATAGGCTGCTAGTATTTCCAGCGATGAGATCTACGTAGCATGCACACCCATGTGTGTACCGAGTTAATTCAGATAGGGTTCGCCCGCTCGCTTCTTGTATGGTACCATGAATATTTGATTACTTCGCCTTTTTAGAACAGCGCTTGGGAAAAAAAAATGTCTTAAAGTTATTTCCTGCAGAGGTTGGGCAGTGCCCAAACTTTTGCACAAGGCTCGAGGTCTGTAGGTTCAACGTACAGCATAGCTGCCTCGTAATGCGCTTGTTTGGATAATAAAACAAAGCAGAGCGGTACAGCACGAGCCTATTAATATTAATACATGCTGATGTGGTGCCGTTGTATTCTGCAATGCATTTCCATTAGTTCATTACAATTAATCAATATTTAATTCAATTTGGCCTAATTGGCTCTCGTATCATCGTGATTGCAAGTACAGGAGGTGCCTAAAAGCACATTTCCTCCATTTAAAAGGCTTAGAGAAATGTTCCTTGGACTCGCTGCCCTGCTATTTCTCTCATGATGGGGTGGAAATTTGAAGGTACAAGATTTATAGTTTTAAGATTAACCTCATCCAAACTATATGTCATCCAGCAGTTTTTACTCTTCTTGTATTTCCAAGACACTCACCCCTCCATCCATGGATGCAACAATTGCCTGGTCACCAGCTCTACTGGCTTCAGTACCTAGGGTTTAGTTGTTTTATGGAGTGGCTGTTTGTGACACCATCATCCATCTGAATTATAATAGGAAATAAAAATCTGTCTTATATATATCTTATTCATGTCTGAGTGACAGAAATCTAGTACGAGCAAACCCTTGGGACACCTGCTGACAGAAACAAGAATCGCATTCTTGAAAGGCAGAAAGCAACATGGTAACGTTCCACTCTTGTTTCGTTTTCATTTTCGGTGAGTGTTTCAAGTTTTATTAAAGACACATAAAGATAAGAATTACTGTGTTGTAGAGTACTGTACTAAATGCTTTCATGTTGTGTTTGAATTCATATCGAAGTATCGAAACCTCTACCTGACTGGAAGCGTCTGGTCAATGTCCTGTTTTGCAAAGCATAATGCGGACGTTAAACGTAAATGGTTTTGCTCAACTGTGAGCCAGGATTTGACTCGCAACTGCTGGGGCCACCCCATCCCAATACGACAGACCCTGCACCCTGACCCCAAGCTGGTAATATGCAAAGAGAAGCATTACGTTGTATCAATGTAAGGACTTTAAAGGCTATTTATTTTAAGTCCAGAGGTCTGTGGTCGGTCTGTTTGAGAGAAGCTTTCTTCCTGTCAAGAAGCCTGCTGCAAGGTTGAATGACAAACCCTATCAGACTTTCTGGCGATGGTTAGACTGTCTGGCTTGTCAGACTATAGCCACGCCGACTGGTCTTGTTACATATATAGGGTGAGCTCCAGTAACGTGAGACACTTCAACTTTCCTGGGAGGAGGAGAGCAGTGTTGCTTGTAATGGAACAGCCTGCTAGTCACTTGACCTTAATCCAATCGGGCTGCTCTGGGAGCATTCGGATCAAGAGGTTCGGGTATCCGACTGGCTCCACAAAACCCCTGAGAAGAGACTCATGCAGAGCTAATACGGGAACAAGTGAATGTTGGGAAAGAAAGTTAAAAGAGCTGAGGAAGTTTTTAATGAACACAATGCTGTTTCTTTGTTAAATAAACCTGGTCTGGGCTTTATTGCGAACCCACAGAGCAGGTGCACATTTATTAGAAATATTTTGAGTGTGTGCTACGTGGGGGTGGGTTAAGAGATGCAAAACAGACTTGGTATTTCGTCATTCTTCATTCAGGGTGCCAAGGTTGCAGGTCCTACCTCAGGAAGACAGAGCATGAGGCAGGAATATACCCTTGACAAGGCATCGTTTTCGCACCTAGGGGCAATTTAGAGTAACCAAAAATACTCTGGTAAAATACATATTTTTGGTATTAGTTTTTTTCTTTTCATATCTGTAAATGAAACGTCCTAACTGTTGTTTTAAAATGATCTCATAACGATTACATTGGTCTGTCTTTTTTTTTTTTTTTTTTTTTACAGAAAAAGTGCTATATTACTAACACAGGATTTCTAGATTCTTAAATTACATACATTTCTCAATCAAATAATCAGAAATCGCCATACTTTTCGCCCAATGCTTTGGAATCGAGTAGATTCTATCTTCAAAGAATCGCAGAATCAGAGAATTAACAGCCTACATGCTATCTCAAGGATTGTGAGCATAATGAAAAATAACCTCTCTCTCTCTCTCTCTCTCTCTCTTTAACAGGAAAAAGCACTATATTATTTGAACAGTATTTTTCCGGATTCTTAAATTACACACATTGCTGAATCAAAGTATCTGAGAATCGACTCGCAGGTTCCGCTCAATGCTTTGAAATCGAGTCTATTCTTTCTGGAATAATAGAATCGGAGAATCGACTCGATACCAAAGCATTGAGCTAAGTGTGGTTTGAGTCGATTCTCCAAATACAGGTAATGACAAGCTTATCTCTAAGTTGGCTGCGAGTCGACTCTCTGACTAGTTGGTTCCAGATAGTTATAGTTGAATCGATTCTGGAATCAAGTGCAGGTGTAATTGGATCACCTCTTGTTGAATCCCTATTAACCTGAATAATTAGGTAGGTTATATGCATGAATCAGCTCTTTTTTTATTTATTTAGGCATTTTTATGGCTCAAGTTTGTTCGTTTCTTTGCGTGTAGCGTCCGTAAGGTGGTCGTTTTATTCACCTGGGGTTTTTATTTACTAATTAATTTAACGTATTTACGTAAATTGAATGTTTTAATTTAATTCCAGGCGCGGATTGCGGAGATTCTCCGGTTAGCAGTGATGGGTTTGGTTTTTTAGCAGATTCACTGCATAACTTGTAAGTAACTATGTGTGAATTTATACATTTCGTTCCTGGTTGCTGTTGTGGTTTAATCAGTGCCGTGGTGTCAATGTACAACATTTAATATTTTAAGATTTGTAGCCAAATTCTACTAAAGGGGAGTGATTAAATATTTTATTTATTGTAATGCTACTTAGTTAGCATCACAGTTAGCTCCTACGTGCTAAACAGTAGCTCTAAACACAAACAGCGCAATTTAAAGTATGAGATGATTTTAATCTGTTTTATACAATGCAGTTATGGACATTTTGTCTGTATATTCTGTAGTTTTATATTCTCTCTTTATATTATTGTATTGTTTTTAATTTATTATAGTCTACATACTATTATATTTCCTATAAATAGTGTCTCTGTTTTTAGTTTTATATTTAGCTCCTGTTTATTTAAACTATTAGCATTAACTTATTAATTAGGTGACTTGGTTTCATTCTTACATATAGCATCCACTTCCAAGGTTTAATATGTAAGGAGTTTCTCCTTTCCGCTGTCACCCTAGGCTTACTCGGTTATGGCTTTGGTCTTTGATATTCGTGAAGCTGCTTTAGGGGAACGCTGTTTTGTTAAAAAATGCCATATAGATAAATTGCTTGACTTTTTAATCTGTCTTGCAAACTAAAACTCTTATTCCACAGTACTGAGCGTGTCTTAACACTTTGTGTTTTCTATATAATCAGTAAAATAAGTCTTTCTCTGCAGAACCTTTAGTGAAAGATGGGAAGACCCATGCAAGCAAGCTGTTAGTAATTCGTTTAAAAAAACATGCAACTTCTAAGTGTTCCTTTCTATCAGACTTGTGCAGAAAAGCAGCTCGGAGGTATGGGCACCGAAAGACCTGGACAGTGCCAGTAATTATACCTGGTAATAAGATCTGCATGCTGTGCGTGCAACTCGAATGGCGTGCAGGCCCTGCCATTGTTCTGCCTACCACTCTGTTGCTGGAACTAATGGCAGCCCCCCGGCCTGGTTTCCGTCAGCACCTCGCGCTCTCTCTCTCTCTCTCTCTTGCTCTCCCCCCGTTTGTTCCCGATGCCCTTGAAGGCCTGATAAAAGAGGCCGAGGAGATGTGTGTGAGCTCAGGTCACACTGAAAGCTGATTAGCCCCTGTCCCCGGGGTGGATAAAGCCAGAGCAACGTCAATGCCCTGCCCTCAGAGGGTATCGCTGCTCTGCTTCTTCTCCGCCCCAAGGCCCCGACTGCCACTCGGATGACAGACCTCTGAGCCGAACAGCGTTGCAGCCCCTGCCTCGGCGAGTTGGAAGGCAATGCGATAAATTGGTTTATACGTTATAAATGAGGCCTCATTATGCTCTGTTTATGCTAAGATAAGCGGTATGCCTGCCTCGGCGGTTTTTTGTGTTTAGTTTCTTTGACGCTCCTCTATCATTCATTCTCGAAACAATAAGAGGCAAACGAGCAGAAATTTAAAAACATCCCTAAATTAGATTTTATTTGACAATCTTAATTGTGGAGGAGGTTCCAGACAGTCATACATACAGTACAGTAGTAAATAGTCAATGAAGCATAACAGAGGGAAAAGGCTTAACTGCCAACATTATAATTGCACTTTTTAATACATCTAGCCCCGCTGTGTGCCGATTTGCCCAAACGCTGCCTCCGTTTAAAAGATGACGACAAAGAAAACGTCGCGAGTGTGTGTGTGTATGCGAACGCCAGCTATCCGGCTGCTGTACCGTCTACAGAAATTCAAACATCAATAAATAATAAGGAATAACATGTGCAGAACACTGATTGAGAAATCCAGTTTAAAACGCGCTTAAGACTTGGTCACAGTAACTCGTCGGAGCGGGGTCAGTAGTCCGCAGTCCGTCTCTCGGATTCATAAAGGCCGTCGGAAATAAAACGCGCACAGGACTGGCAACAGCAGACGAAGATCCACTAGTAATCACTTACCAGAACCGGGTGAGAATTTGGATCTAACGTAATCATTGGTCACAAACAAAGAGATAAAGTATTTCATAAATAGGCCTGTCTACTGGTACACACAAACGCAATACAGAAAAAAAAATATTCAAGTTTCCTTTTTAGATGAAATGTTCCTAGAACCAAGCCATGCCAGTGTTTTTCATAAGTTTACGAACAGTGCAATTGGGGGGGGATCATAACTATTATGATTTATTACTAACAGGGCTACGCAGATTCCTGCCACTAGGGGTTCGTTAACAATTCTGTCATCAGTTTGCAATAGCATCCAGCTGCAGCCCTGCAGACAAGCAACTGCCTGTAAATGCAAAACCTCGTAAGAGTATTATCATTAAAATTGATTATAGTAATCCAGGTACAACTTTAAGATGATTCCGTTTACGATATGTCGACTTGAAGTTGGGAATCCCTTCATACATGTAATGCACATTCAGCAGAAACCATACTCTGAATTTTGAATTTGAATTTTTCTCTAAGCAAGCGATACGTGATGAGCGCTGGGAAATGTGAGGAAAAGCTGTGGTCGTGACGAGCCATTTTGTACTTGCTTTTCACTTTCAATACATTATTCAATAAATTACATAAGATATCCAACACTTTATTATACAGTCAGCTTTGTGCAACGATTCTGTCCAACTGTTGAGTGTTTTCAGCATGTTTAAGGTACGCTACGATATATACAGTATACACAGGTACTCCCCGATTTACAATGGGGATACGTTCGGAAAAATCCATCGTAAGTTCAAGGAGTTATAAGTTATACGATATACTCTATAACTTATAGAGTAGACGACATTAATGACTTTTCCTCATTACATTTCTCGGCGCTTGTCACTCTCGCTACGACTCCCTACATCACGCACTGCCGACTTCCTCATCAGAGTGCAGGAGAATACTGCGTATACTGCATGTACTATTTATCGCTTGTCTGGGAAAAGTTAAAATTCAGAATATGTATGCTGAAAATGTACGTGTTTATCAGTATTGTAAGTCGGGCCATTGTAAAACTGTATTAATCTCATCGGTTTGTCAGAACATATCCCCATCATAAAACGGGGACTACTTGCAATAATAATAGTAATAATATAATAATATTAATTCCGCCCACCCACAGGCTTCTGCCCATTACGGGGCTTTGCCCAGGCATGAGCTTGTCTGCGAGGCTGCAGCTGGACCCTCCTCTCAGTTTGGAGTAAACAGACCTGAAGTTGAACGTCCTGCAGCTAGTGGACAATTAAAGACTTCCTGTCGTGTATTTGGCAGCTAATCTGAAAGGGTTCATTCAGATGATTTGGGTCAAATGCAATGCTCTGACACCACAAAATCCCTGGAGCTGCTTACAGTATTGGGTACGTCTGAGTAAAGTCGGCCCAATTAGCACAGGACTGCGTTTTACCCTTTGCAAACGCCCCCGAACCCTTTACCGCTGCGCTAAAGGGTACGTCTGAGAGCAAATCTATACCTCATCAGCCCATCCCAAACAGTCCAGTACTGATTGATTGAACCTGCGATCCAATGCCTCCTATCTGAACACGGGCAGCTGGATGTGCGTGGGCTGGATGGCCTCGTAGCCGCGGCCCAGCATGCGCTCCTTGATGCAGGGGGGGTGGATCTCGCTGATTAGGCACTCCAGAGACTGCAAACTGCTGCTGAGCAGCGAGGCCTGGCACAGACTCCGGCCAGGCAGCCCGCAGCACAGGCCCAGGCCTGGGTACTGCTGCGGCACACAGTGGGCTTGGCGCTGAGGAGGGCGAGCGTGGCCGTGCACGTGCGCCATCGAACCGGGGGGCAGCTCCTGCGGGTTGTAACAGTCGCTGTCGGGTGTAGCGAGTGTGCTGTTCCAGGGCGGAGCAAAGAACTGGCCGGTTGAGAACTCTCCGTGGCCGGGAGCGCAGTTCAGAGGTGATGAGCCTACTCGGTCCAGCGTGCCACCAGCTACGCAGGTACCGAGGGCATGGGACCTGAGGGGGATCTGCGTGGTACCTGGGAGCAAGCACACGTCCGGAGACCTGCTAATGGCGGCCCGAGTGCCACTGTTGGCACTGTACCTGTGCAGTGGGACCTGCTGATAGTGCTGCTTCTGTTGTTGGTGGTGATGTCTCTGCTGCTTGGACTGCCAGATCGCATATTCCATGGAGTCCATGTAGCCAACGGTCTTGGCCACGTCCATGCTGAAGCTGGAGTCCAGACAGGCTGTGGCTGCTTGGTGAGATGGGCTGGAATGATCTTCCCCGGATGCCTGTAGGCCATGGCCATGGGACGCCCTGGCCATCTGCCTCACCATGCCCAGGGAGGGGTGGTCTGAATGGGGAGCCAAGGCTAAGCTTTGCCCACTGGATAGGGACGTGGCGGAAGCTGGGACTAACAGGTTGGGTGGCACCGAGACGTTGTGCACGTCGGGCGGCTTGCAAAGCTCTACGTTGTACGGCCTGTGCCTGTGGACCAAACTGTTGCCGCTAGGTGGGGCGTAAGGTGCCACTGCCATCTGGATAGGCGACAGTTTAGTCCTCTTGCCATCTGAGCTCTTCACTATGCCTTTGGTCACAACAGGCGCCTTGACGATGGCCAGCAAGCCCTGGTAGCCTCCGGGATAGGGTTGGGAATAGGGGGAATAGCGTTGGCCCGTCGTGTCCAGACCATTCACAGTCCGTCCAATCTGCTTGTGCTGCGGGACCCTGATGTTGGACGGGAAGATCTTGATGGACAGCGGGCTGTCTGCTGTTTTCTGTGCGTAGGCATCTAGCTCGGCGGCCGAGGGGTACCGTGGAGACTGCATCGAGCTCAGGTCACCTGCAAGCACACACGAGAAGAGTCACGTAACTCAACGGGATCTCAAACGCACCTGTAGACATGGTGAAATCAACACAAACGCACAGCACGTTCTGTCACAAACACGGGCAGGAAATTTGGCGATACTCGATCGTCCTATTAGAGGCTAGTCAACGATCCTGCACGCAAGGAATACGAACACAAACAAATGCGCGCCCGCTGAGGGGTTGCGCTGTCTGACAAACCAGATTGCCGCTGCGCCGCTCGGCAATAAACACCACAAAAGTGATGAACACGGCCTGAGTAAAAATGATCAAGGAGCAGTCACGAGACAAGAAAAATGGTCCAATAAAAATGGAGATACAGGAGCGTCTGCTGGATCCCATTTTTTACCCCCCCCCTACACCTACTTCCTCTGCCTCATTTCCTCTTGTGCATGTTCATCCTTAGACATCTGCATCTTTCGAAAAACTCATTTTGTGCAGGGAGACACCCCGGGCAATGTTTGATCAGTGCATTATGAAATTAATTTGGTCTTTCTTCAGGACAAAATTGGATTACCCTGGGAAATCAAGAACGAGATGACGAGAAGGGGGGGAGGAGGGGAGAGCTAATTTTGCTTCACTGGCTTGAGTGGAATTCATTTCATGGCATTTGGCTGTGCAACCCACTTAAATAAAAGCACAACTAAGTGCTGGAGATCTGAAGGGGGGGAAACAAGCATTGATCACCTTAGGATGGAAGGAAGCCTGACAATTTCCCACTAAGGCTGAGTCTGAACACGAGCGCAGATTGCCATGATGAGTCAGGCTCTGTGTTTGTGTGGCGACGCTCGTAGTAAATAAATAGCAGAACGCTCACGTTATAGATTCCCTTTAGTAATAATGATCTACAACCTCCACAGACGGACGGGCATATGCTGCACCGGCTCTATAGCGGTGCCGGCCTTAACCTGGAGTCTAATAATGGAAAAGCTCCAGGAGGGACGTGCGCTCGATAGTGTACGGGAAAGCTGAAGGGACAAACCGAGATTGGATTTAAGACCATTACTCAGTCAATTTCGTGCCTATTTAGACCGCCGCGACTAAAGAGAAGCAGAAGCGTTCCGCTCCGGAGCTATAAATCCGCCGGCACGAATTATGGCCGGCCCTCGGAATGACACGTTTATGGAATTTCTGACATGAAAAAGAAAAGAGCTGGAATTAAACTCGATTACTCAACCGTCAGCAAAAACAACCCAGGCAGACCCCGATTAAAAACAACACCCTCCTAAACAAAACAGCTCATTCCGATAAGCGGTGGCTCGACCGCGCGTCGGTGAGCTCACTTGTTGTTCCTGTTCGGAATTGATTTGGGAGTTCATTTCATTTTCGAGCCCACGACGAGCCTCCGACTGTGAAAATGATTCAATCTACAAGATCCATCTCATAAAGGAAATAAATTGGGTGTTTAAAACGGAGGAAGGAGCAGGAGGAGAGGGCGCTCGCAATGCATCTCGCCGCACAGCGCACTGCCTGCAGTCACACCGTGTTAGCCGGGGGTCATTCATCACAATGAGGCACCAGAAAGACCAGACAGATTGGTGGGCAGGAGGAATACGTGAAAGACCGACAGAGGTAACGGATTACGAGTCAAGCTTAGCTGAAAGATGTTTAAGACCGCCTCATTAATTGGCCTGGATTCTAACTGGCTTGCTGTTTGGGAAACATATTACAGGGCACCTTTTAATTATGGGATCAGGAACATTAAAACTGAAGTAAGTTTCCACCACAGCTGGCCTCCTAAAAAGCTTTGTGTTGAAAGATGCACCAACTGGGGCAGATACCGGCCTGAAGCTGAGTCGCTGACTCTCAGGAATCTCGCCACACTAATCATGCGTGTGAATAAACGATGCTGGGTTTCCATTTAATGCATTTGGTATGGCCAAAGACACTGGAAGTTTCAGGGCATCAATGCCATTTAAAGTAAAACTTTAAAGTGCTACCACAGTTCTGTTGCACACCCAGATCAGAGTGTGCAGAGAACAGTAGCATGCCTAAAACTCTGTCTGAAGACACTGGTCTTGACAGGATTGATAGACTGGTAGTGGTGCAGCTTAAAAAGACTTAAAATCTGTCTTTTAACATACATTATGACGTCAACAGCCAATCAGTGCTGCAGATTCAGGTGTTTAACAGCAGAAGTCACAGTTGGCAAGACCTTAGTCTCATTTTTCTGTCAAGTCACTAGGACTGGGCAGTTAATCGAAAACTAATTGAAACCGACATTCAGAACCATTAACCGATGTAATTTTACTCAGGTCAACTATTTAGGTTTTGTTTTGTTTTTTTATTTTGTTAATTATTATTATTATTTATTTCTCTTAAGTTCCCTACTGTGCGTTGACAAATGCTACACAATATGAAAAAGATTCAAGAAAATGGAAAGAAATAATTGATGCCACGTCCTACTAAATCACGGAGGATTTCAATTCGAAATTGAAATATTCAATAAATAACCATAAATAGTTCATCTGTGTGTTTCCTTTAGCTAGTTTAATATCACAACGAAATTTGATATTTTATATGTAATAGTAATAGTTGAGCATATTTGCAGCACAAACTTTGTCAGTGAACTGTGAGGGCAGAAGATTAATCGTAATCGAAGCAAAATGATCAATTAATCGTGACTATATATTTGAGGTCATATTGCCCAACACAAGTTATTTGAACTTTCTTCCTGATCCTGTCTCTCTCCACTCTCCGCATGGTGTTTGTAGTTTTATGTGTACAAGTCTATGTGCCTGTCCTGTTGTATGTAGTACTCCCTTGTATATTCTCTCTAAACTAGAACTATATAAACTGGTTCACATTCACTTGTTGAGTCTCTGGTTCATCTGGCCGATCTTCCATGTTGTTTGTAAGCCTGTATCGATGCATTTTTGGTTTCCCTCAAACAAAATTATCAGGTCCTATCATACCATAGACGCAATATGCCTAGACGCCTCACTGGCTGCTGGATCATGCGTCAACGTGGTCGCCATATTGGTCCAGGCAACTTCTCACAATTCTCCATTGATTGTATTGGAAACCACATGCCTGATTCTAGTCTAATAAACAATAATAGTTAGCAATAGCACACAACCTATATTATACCTACTATTGCAAAATGTTTCATTAATTATATTATTTGACTACATTGTAATGTATTCATAGGCTAATAATATTCTGTACTGTATATTGTATTTGAATCATTTCACTGTTAAACAGAAAGCAGAACTGCCAGTGTCTCACTGTTTGATTTTTATTTGTTTATTTCGTTACATTTTTGTCAGTGATGGTCAATTATAACAACTTAAAAATGCACAAAACATTCACAAAGTGAATGAGCCGAGTTCTGACATCAAATTTATATCCATGAAATTATAAATGGACGTTTCCACACGTGTTAACCAAGGAAAATAATCCAAATCCATGCTTGACAAAAACATTTTACAGGTTCTTATGACAAGGAATTATTTTCCAC
The DNA here is from genome assembly GCA_025084515.1 of Ancistrus triradiatus. NCBI lineage: Eukaryota > Metazoa > Chordata > Actinopteri > Siluriformes > Loricariidae > Ancistrus > Ancistrus triradiatus. The sequence goes on along the minus strand of JAJAGP010000188.1, from coordinate 137,223 downwards.
AATGTTATCTTGCCGAACGCTGTGCTCATCTCTATCGAGAATTGAAGTAACTGGAGTTAAAACTTTTTTTGTGCTCCACACAGATCAAAAGGCTTGAATATAAAAACAACTCATTAAAATTATTTGAGAAATAATTGTTGTTGGGCATTTCAACCAGAAAAAAGGCAGCTCCTCAGTTCACTTGTATTTGTTTACAAACCAGTCTTGCCTGGTCCAATATGGCGGACGCGATGACGTATCACAGAAATGAGCCGAAGCAGCCACTGCGGCGTCTAGGTATATTATGTCTATGCATCATGCCGTGCTCTTAGTTACAGGTCATGGTTTCCGAAACAGGTTAACTTGCAGGTCTATGACCTGTTTCAAAGAACGTAACGCAGTCATTAAATGGCGCATACCTGTAGTTTAGGAAGTGGCCCAAACTGTGGGTTGTTAGAAGGAAACAATTAGCATCCTGACCCAATCTCACACATCAGATCAGCTGACCTTTTTGAGTGGAAAGCTGTCAAGGTTCACTCCACGACTCTGACCAAAGTTAGCGGCCCATCTGCTCGAAACCACTCAAGCAGACACGTCGCTCTATCCAAGCTGTTATTTGCAGTGCTCGCCTTACCCAGGGGCATCCGAGAGTGCTTACCAATTTACACTCTGTAAGTCTTTTTAAGTGGCTTTCCTCCCTCTCTTGCTTTTGCATCGCCTGAGGTGGGACACATGGGATTCAAACGCGAGTGCTCTTAAGCATGCAGGGCCATTACCTGCAGCTCCCAGCGCTGCCGAAAAGAACGGGAATCAAACGCATGCTGCTCCACTACTCAGCCTGGGGGGAGGCAAGGTCAACCCTTCGATCAAACAAAGCTCTCGAAATGACTTCTATTACAGTAGGTCGGCCCTGGAGGGATGACGGAAGGGGAGAGCAGCCCTGAAATCTCAATTAACGCTCAGCTAATTAACTGCATGCACCATGTGATACAGGACAAAACTCCTCAAAGTAGGACAATGACAAGAACGAGAACATGGTGCACTGACAGGATTAAAGTGCACGGCGGAATTTTTGGACAGGTACCACTCCAGAACCTACCAACGCACGCTGGAAAAATCCTGTGCATTCTTGCTGCTAACCTCTGGATGACATCCACTTCCCTACGAACAGGCACAGAGCTTTTAGCCCCTGTAAGCTGGCTAATCTTTTTTCCCATGCTTACACTTAGAGCTGCTCCCTCGGATCAGAGGAGACCTCATTGTTTTGTAGCAGTTTGAGCTAATCAGTGATTAACTGGGAAAACAGCTGAGGCTAAAAAAGAGCAGAGCTCCTTTCCTACGTTTCCTCCAAGCTCTGTTTCTAAAACAAAAGGCTAAAAATCAAAGACAGGGCCACAATCAGTAGTTCTACTTCGTAATCAGACCAGTGTTTATGTTGGAAAGGATTTGCTAAAGCTACCAACCTGAGCTTTTGAGGTAAAAACAAGAACTAGAAACAGAGCCTGCTTGTGTTTTTGAGGTCCATTTAGGTTGGTTGATATTTTTCTATTTGAAAATATTTGATCAATCAGAATGTTGTCAGAAGACAGCCAGTCAACAGCCAGTCAAGACAGGCCGACCAATCAAAATGCTCTGTTCGACAGGCCTCAAATTTTGACCAGTCAGAACGTTTCATGCCACAGCCAATCAGAAAAGACCTTTGAATAAAAATTTGGACCATTAGGAACACTTCATGTGACAGCCAATCAGAGCAGACCTCTCAAAATTCAGCCGATCAGAACGCTCTGTGTGGCAGTTAACCAGAAAAGACCTGAAAATTTTCAACCAATCAGAATGCTTCCTTCAGCAGCCAATCAGAACAGGTCGGCGAAAATTGATCCAATCCGAAGCGTCTGCCAATCATAAAAGACCCCAAATTTCAGCCAATCAGAAAATGCCTCAATTTTCAAACAATCAGAACACTTGTTCCACAGCCACTAAGAACAAACCTTTGAAAAATTTCGACCAATAAGAACGCTCCATGTGGCAGCCACTCAGAAATTACCTAAATTTTGAAACAATCAGAACACGGCAACCATTCAGAACAGCCCTGAATTTTGAACCAATCTGAATGCTCTGTGCGACTGCCAATCAGAAAGGACCTCTGAACAATTTTGACCAATAAGAACACTGTGCGACAGGCTGTCATAACAGACCAATCAGAACAGATTCCAAAACTCCAAGCAATTCGACCACTCAGAACGCTCAATAAGATAGCCAATCAGCCAAGACCTGAACGAAATGTTGACCAACCAATCAGAACGGACCTTTGAAAACGTATACAAGTCATTCTCAGTAAGATAATTCTTATATTCATCAGTCCAAGCTACATCGTCACTTTTCGCTACTTTTTGCGAACGATCATGTGGCAGCACAGCCCTTTTCTTACACAACACTATGGCTATGATGCAAAGCCTAAAGTAAAGTCCATGATGCCCAACTTTTTACAACCAGACAGAACCCGTATTGAGTGCGACAGGATTTGTGACTTGCTTAAAAACAACCCTACATTCTGCGAGGTCTGCTTAAGCTGGTCATGGCTCCTGCTGTGGGTCATCCATATTAGTCACGTGGATGTTTACTGATCAAACTGAACTGCCCCGATGCCTCGCTCTGTGTTTGAGTCAAAGGCTTTTCCATTTGCGTCAACTCGTTTGAGGTGGGTAATTGCACATGTGTTCGACATGTGGTGGACGGACGTGAGGTTGAAACAGGCTGAAGTGTCTCTTTACAGTGCCAAAGCAGTCAAATGAAAGCCAAACAGAAGGCTCTGTTACATTTAGCACTCTCCGGGTGCGTTTGCGGAGCAATTCAGCCGATCCATTAGTACCAGAGAGGCTCGGCTGAGTGGTTAAAATGCTCCAGTTAAATCAGGTGAGTAGGAGGCAGTCATCATCTTCAACATAATTACATCATTTAAAACACGACAGCCAGAACTGCAGGATTTTAAGTGTGCTCTAGACTGAAGGGTAGGGTTTTTTGTTGTTTCGTTTTAAACAGTATACCTGCCACCTGAATGCTTTTAGCGAAGCCAAACACTGTTGTAGAGCCGGGACGAGCCTGCAAGGCCATGAACCGACTCCCCCGGGAGAGTCATGCCCTCGTCAAACGTTCCCAAGCTTGCCCCGAATGAAAGCCGAACGCCCTCCGTTATTAATATTAACAAACGTTAATACGGAGTGACACGAATCCTAAAGCGGGCACCCATGTGTGGAGGTGTCCCATTACGGATTTGAAAATGGAGCCTTTCATAAACCGTTCTCCAGTTAACCCCCTCCTGTCCCTGAAGAGTCCTGCTGTTTATCCAGCATAGGTCTGAAGATACTGGTCCTCTAGTAAATCACATGTATTTGGACATGTACACAGTCGTTCAGCTTATCAGAGTCTCTGCACGAATAGCCAGAGGAGACTGTGCTTATTTATCAGCTCTTGATGGCTCAGGCGTGGATAGCACTTTACACGAGTGTTACTTTCCATTTAACTCGGCGGCGTGGGAAAAGCAGCACTTCCCAAAGCTGCGGAGTGAAAAGAGGCATAGCGCTTCAGCTTCCACTACTCATCCGTATCACAAGAAGTGCTGCTCGGCTAGTCCTGACTGGATAAAAAAAAAAACTTGGCCCAAAATGTGGACCAATCAGAATTTGAGGTCTTTGCGTTTACACCTTACTTATTAAAGGTTAGGGTTAAAGTTAGAGCGACATACAGGAGCGCTTTGTTATTCTTAGTAGACATTACCTCATGCTAACACAAACAGCCTACAGCCCAAGAACATTCAAACCCCAGTAGGACACCCTTATCTAGAGCGACTTACAAGTGATACGGTTTTTAAAACATACAATCGAATCCACTCTGGTTTAAGGACCGGGACGTCTCTAGATGTTTACAGATGGAGCGTGTGAACCTTCAATAGGTATGCGTCAACAATGTGGAAACAATGAGCCACAGATCTTCTCTTGGTCATTATTTTTAGAGTAAAGATCATACAGTCCTATGGTAGCTCTCATGCTAATGTCTATCGAGCATGGATCTGCGGTTAGTTGAATATTTTACTATTATTTTGTTTTGGGGTCATGTGCCAAGTTAAAGACGTGTTAAAAACCCACTGAGCTCCACTGTACCTATGGGAGCCATATCCTTCTAATCATTAGCGTAGTAAATGGCGTCGGTTATGTCTTTTAGATCTTCTTGAATCCTTTTCATATTGTGTAGCCTTTGTAAATGCTTGTGTTATGGATAGCTGCTCTCTGGAGGCACTTGTTGCTGGGTGCTTGCCAGATTCACTCTCTTTTTTTGAGTCATGTACTAATCATATTCTGTTGCGTTTGTTCCATGTCATCCTCTCTCAAGCAAAAACGTATCTATACGACGAATACAGCATTTTCTTGGTATAAGCTGCTCTGGGTTTGTTCTCTTCTATGCCGCCGACTGGTTGGAGTCACGTGACTACACATGGGCTAGGATGATTTTAAGGGGATAGTACGTAAACACGCACGGTGGGGAAAATAACAGAATTTTAAAAAAGGAAATTATATATGGTCATTATGCCACTGCTAAAACAATGGTATGTCTTCTAATGGTGGCTGAAGACTTTTGCACAGAACTGTATCTCTGCCCGTGCCCAGTCAATTCTAGGTTAAGTTCCAGATCTTCCCCCTTGTCCCAGACCAGGTTAAGTGGGAGTAAAGCAGGATGATTTGCTTTTGCATTGCTTTTAACTCTCGCTGTGCAACTCTTAATACTTTCTCTGTTCCGAGCTTCGGAATAGACGAGGTCGTGACAGTGGAAGAATGAAATAAATGTCCGTCTCTATAAAAGAATCTGACTAGTTTCATTGCTTAATCTCAAATAGTGAGACCAAAACCAGAAAGACATGCCCTTCAAGTCAAGCAATAAACGATGATTAGCCAACTCTTGACAGCAATTCCGTCCCATTTCAAGGCAGTGTCATTTTGATTTGTCCCTGGGGACAGATATATGAAGCTCTGTCCTATCTAGGGAGGGCGGCACTTGAAGACGGAGAATGTGCCACGGGGACTCTGCACTTGCCGAATCATTATGTTTTTGATCCTACAGTCAGTTGACAGAACTAGAATTAAACTTAAATGAAGAGGAAACTAAGCTCCTAGTGTCTGGGAGTGGACATCTTTACTGTGTAGCTGGCAGGATCACAAGGCCAGACCAGATTAATAGCAGATTGACTTTGGTGGTGTTTGAGGTCTGAGAGTCATAGATTTTGAGCAATAACCAACACTTTGCGAGTCAGGTTGAAACGTGACTGCTCCTTGAGCTTCTTACAATGATTTACAGCTCTCCAAAAAATTTTAATGAGCTACTGTTTAGGTGATCACCTGAACCCAGTCTTATTTTGCTAGAAAAGTAAAAGTATGAAGAACGCTGTGATATGACGTTATAACGTTCGTATTATTTTGTTAGAAATGAATATAAACTGGATTTATTTGCATTATTAATCTGAACACAATGCATCTTTATTTTGACCAGTTGTCATTTAGAGTGAATAAAAGCTCTTGTCATTGCTGCAAATAAATATTTTCACTTGGAATTTAGGATTTTTTAACATTGGAATTAGAGTAGTAATTAGTAGAATAAAACAAAAACACTGTAGTTCACTCAAACACACACAGTACCTACAAAAAGGAACCTGGGAAACTGATAATCTTTTCTCTCATTTTTTTCCCAGAGCTTTATATACAGTGGTGCTTGAAAGCTTGTAAACCCTTTAGAATTTTTTATATTTCTGCAAAAATATGACCTAAAACATTCATAAAGGTAGATAAAGAGATCTCAGATAAACAAATGAGACAAATATTATACGTGGTCATTTATTTAGTGAGGAAAATGATCCAATATTACATATTAGTGAGTGGCAAAAGTATGTTAACCTCTAGCATTGGCAGATAATTTGAAGGTGAAATTAGTCAGGTGTTTTCAATCAGTGGGATGACAATCAGGTGTGAGTGGGCACCCTGTTTTATTTAAAGAACAGGGATCTATCAAAGTCTGCTCTTCACAACACACCTTTGTGGAAGTGTATTATGGCAAGAACAAAGGAGATTTCTGAGGAGCTCAGCAAAGAGTTGTTGATGCTCATCAGGATTGTAAAAAGGTTACAAAACCATCTCCAAAGAGTTTGGACTCCACCAATCCGCAGTCGTTCAGACAGATTGTGTACAAAAGGAGGAAAATTCAAGCCCATTGTTTACCCATCCCCAGGAGTGGTCGACCAACAAAGATCCCTCCAAGAGCAAGGTGTGTAATAGTTGGTGAGGTCACAAAGGACCCCAGGGTAACTTCTAAGCAACTGAAGGCCTCTCTCACATTGGCTAATGTTAATGTTCATGAGTCCCACCATCAGAAGAATACTGAACAACAATGGTGTGCATGGCAGGGCTGCAAGGAGAAAGCCACTGCTCTCCAAAAAGAACATTGCTGCTCGTCTGCAGTTTGCTAAAGATCACGTGGAACAAGCCAGAAGGCTGTTGGAAGATTCTTTGTGGACGGATGAGACCAAAATAGAACTTTTTGGTGTTTAAAAGAAAACATTCCAGCATAAGAAACCTTATTCCCATTCCTGTGAAAACATGGTGGTGGTAGTATCATAGTTTTTGGGCCTGTTTTGCTGCATCTGGGCCAGGACGGCTTGCCATCATTGATGGAACAATGAATTCTGAATTCTATCAGAGAATTCTAAAGGAAAATGTCGGGACATCTGTCCATGAACTGAATCTCAAGAGAAGGTGGGTCATGCAGCAAGACGACGCCCCTAAGCACACAAGCAGTTCTACCAAAGAATGGTTAAAGAAGAATAAAAGTTCATGTTTTGGAATGGCCAAGTCAAAGTCCTGACCTTAATCCAATGGAAATGTTGTGGAAGGACCTGAAGTGAGCAGTTAATGTGAGGAAACCCACCAACATCCCAGAGCTGAAGCTGTTCTGTACGGAGGAATGGGCTAAAATTCCTCCAAGCTGGTGTGAGGATTGCTCAACAGTTACAGGAAACGTTTAGCTGCAGTTATTGCTGCACAGGGGGGTCACAGCAGATACTGAAAGCAAAGGTTCACATAATTTTGCCACTCACTAATATGTAATATTGGATCATTTTCCTCCATAAATACATGACCAAGTATAATATTTGTGTCTCATTTGTTTAACTGGGTTCTATGTATCTACTTTTAGGACTGATGATGTATATGTACACATACCAAGACTGTTGATAAACCAGATTCGATCAAAAGACTTTGGGTTTTTTTAATTTAGAAATCCCGTATCCTTCTCTATCTTTCTCTTTTTCCATATCATTATTCTCCCTGCACCCCTGTGGGGTTGGTAATTGGTCCATAGATTAATTCAAGTAAAGAATCTCCTGTGTTTTTTCTTTTTTACATATTATCAAGTTATTCTGGAGACAATTTTTAGACAGTCCTTCTGGGCTTGATTATGTAATATTCACTATGCCTTTTTGTATTTCCCCACTTCTTCCAAAAAACTCAGAAGCCCCCCAAAGCAAGCTGAAGCTTTGGTAAGAATAACTGGAAGTTGCGTCAAAGGTGCTTGTTCTCATTCATCTTGAATTGATTCATTCGTTCATTCATTATCAGAGCTACTTCAATTCAGCGTCATATGGGTAAGGCGGGAGCACAGGGTGCAAGGCGGGAACCGACCCTTGACAGGGCACACCCACAGACATGCCGGGACACATTGGAGACACCAGTTGACTAAGGACGTCTAAGGAATGTGGGAGGAAACTGGAGCACTTGGAGAAATCCCACACATACACGCGGAGAATATGCAAACTCCACATGGGAGGAGTCTTGACTGGGTTTTAAACCTGGGTCTCTGGAGCTGTTTGACACTGTGCCATGGTTTCACTTTCTGGTGTACCATTACGCTTTATCTGTGCGTTTGTTAGAAATGCTTGTGTGAATTTATGTATCAAAGTATTAAAAGGTATCTGAACCAGAACTGGCGTCTCCAGGATAGCAGTTAGGGCAGGAAAATCAGGGTTACAAAAAGTAGTCTTTTTAGCTTAATTAGTTTTTTCAAACACTTTTCTCGTTACCACTGCCAAGCCTCAACAATAAGGCAAAACCAGCAAACTGTTAATTGCAACTACGTATGGCAGTCGCGATCAGAAATGTGCATATTGTGACGGGTCTAAAGGCGAAGCCCTGAGTTCTGCCTGGCAGATGTGATGCCAACAGTCACAACATGTTGGCAGGAATGTGGCTGACTGATAAACCCTGCGGGGCTAAACGCGGTCCACGAGTTGCTGAGGCAGACATATGCACTGCATATTCCTCACAGGCCTACTGCGGGTTCCATTCCAGAATAACAGATATGACACATGTCTCCAGGCGATTGCGACTCCAACCATGCATCAGCAGCGCGTCGTTTCAACCATTAAACCCCCCTCCAAAGGGAAACGACTCACAGTGGCTTGTACGTTAGTCACAGCGAGTTGGTTAGGGAAAACTCGGTTTGACCGTTGGGTTTGACCTGAGCCTCAATATGGTCTGTCATAGACATGTTATGGATTGGGGTGTGGGCTGAGTGACATGGGCTGGGGCTGTCAGAGCGCATCAGGCTCTGAGGCCTGGAATGAGAGATCCAGGACAGAGAGAAAGAGAGATAGAGAGAGACGCCTGAGGCTATGCCTGTGGCAAACCAGGGCCCTTCTGTTCCAGCATTTAGCAGACAAGCGCTCCACTGATTCCAAATTAATATTTAATAACATGGCAGACAATGAGGTTTTTACCCCAGCTGGATGGAACGGATTGAGGAAGCGTGAGGAAGCGTGAGGAAACTGGGGGGGTGGGGGGGGCCTGAAGAGCTGCTCCTGCTGCAAGAAAAAAAAAAAAATCAAAGGTTTTAACACCGTGCAGATAGCTCGTTGATAAAAGGCTCGTTCTAAGCCGGCAGTCTCATTTATCTTCGCTGCTTATCATCTCAGATTTGCTTACCGCAAACCTCTCATTACGGAGGCATATTTGGGCATGAGTTAGTTGAAATGCCTGGGCTTATCTAGGTCCTGATCAAACAGATTCAAATCCTTAATCCTCCTGACGTACGGAGATCAATTAGGTGAAGGTGAGCAATAATCGACGCCGTTCACGTCGAAGTCGGGACGACCTTGCACGTTCATTAAGAGGCCCCCCTCCCCATAACGATAATTAAGCTGCGTTTATGAAAACGTATTGGTTTTTGCAAATGTCAGGAAGCGGCCTGTAAGGGTCGGTCGTGTAAGGTTGCTCTGCCTGGGCCCGGTGGAGAAATGAGATCAAGTGTGTACAGTGTGCTGACTTGTGGAAGTCCGCACGAGTTGCCCTTAGCGACCGTGTGAAACTCTCAATTAGAGAAAGGTCAGGGCGCATTCGAACATTTCTAACATTTGGAGAACGAGTCGAGCGTCTGGCTCCGGCTCTCTCCTGCACGTACGCGAGCCCAGCGTGAAGCGAATCCCCACGGCGTCGTGTTTATACAGCTCGATCGGCGTAATGCACGATCTGCAATGCAGACGCGGCCGGGTCTAATCGAGCTTCACGTCTCAAACGCACTTTCAGACTTTTGTGTCACTTCAAAGTGACCGGCGCTGCTCCGGCAGACGTGTCTCCTCCGGGGACCGAACCCGCCGTCTGTGATGACAGGCGCCCTTGCGCAGGGAAAGCGTGTCATCCTGCGCAGCGCTGATCAATGCCCTCATGAATTAAATTAAAGACGGGGTGATCGCTGTCACCGATAAGGAGCACAACCTGATCGGCGCTGGCGATAAACCCTGGAACTCTGGCAACCAAGGTGAACTCTCTTTCTCTCTCTCTCTTTCTCTCTCTCTCTGTGTCTTATCTAACCTTCCACTTCAGTCTGCTATTCTGCAGGCCTAATTAAGGCAAATTAATTCCAGCAAATAGGCTAATTCATTAAGCTATGTTTTGCATCAGAGAGCCCTCGTTTTCGAAGGCTGCGAGAGGCGTAGCTCGGCTCAGACAGCTGGAAATATGGATCCTATAAGACCTACGTCTGGTTATCTATATAGGTTAGGCTAAGTGGTTTTTTCGAAGAGTCCTACTTCAAAGCGGCAGAATGAAAACGTATCCACAGCTCTCGGGCCTAATGGATAAAAATCCATTGTCTGGATGGAGGATCCATCATCCACTCAATATGCTTAAACCATGAAAATCAAAGGTTAGGTTACCTTGGAAAATTGAATTTGCCATGGGACTTTTTCGCTGCCTCGCCCAGTAAGCCTTTTTAACCCCCCTTCCCCCACCACCCAGCTACCCTCTCTGCAGTTTGTTCATAAAAGCACCCCCTGCCACACAGCCTTTCACGCTCCGGTCTGGCCTGCCGAGACTGTTCCAGCGCCTCTGGATAAACAGCTAAGCTCCACTTCAAATAATGTGTTATTGCAGCTAGAGGGGCCTTCTGCCCATCCAGATGCGGGAGTGATGGACGGGGCTTTCGGCTCCCCGCGTCACATGCCCTCTGAGAGTTGCGCGGCCGTGCAGAGAACAAAGACCTCGCGCTAACCTGACCGGGCTGTGACGATATAAGGTGATACTTCAACCTGCGACGTGCAATAAGCCTTCAGCCATAGTGCAAAAATGCCACGACGTGCATCGTAGAGACTGACGATTTTTCTAATGCACTTGCATTTTTCAACACCAGAGGGCTCGGTCAAGGCTCAAGTCCTAATTTATTTGAATTGCCTAAAGGCCTTTTCATGGACTTTTATGGACGATAAAACGCACATTGAGGTTTAAAAAAGAACACGTCCTTCACACCGAGTGCGAAACTGACAAACTGTGACGCTGTGTCAAGTCTTTAATCAGTCTGATCTCGTTTCTGCGTTGTTCGGATGCGTTAAAATCAGGCTGGCCAATCAGAGCTCCGTTATCAGGCAAAACAGCTCATCCTGCCACTAGCAGACCACAAGAACGTACATGACAAGCAAAACACTGACTAGAAAAATGTGGAGGTTAAAGAAAATGGCGGAATAGAGCTGAAAGGCTGGGAAATGATGGTGATAAACCTCACGGTGACTATATGTAGCAGTTCTTCTTTATCTAAATGCATTCTGGTCTTTTCGTGCCCCCCAAAAAACTATAGCTTCTTTCACTAATCTTTGCTCGTGTCTTTGTGTTTTTAAGTTGACGATGTGGAAAAGACACGGCAAAATCTCTGCAGAAACTGAAGGGAAATTCAAGTTATTAAAGTTAGTTGGTTATAAAGATTTTAAATTAGACCAAAAAGAAAAACTGACTGTGAATAAGCCTTATATTCGTACTCGTTTAAAATTTTATACAAGTACATATTTTGAAACCCTAATGCTTCAGAAATAAAAAAGGAATGTTTTCACTCGGTTATTTAAGATAAGGTGAAGCTACAATACAGCATTTTAAGCTCATTTCCTTACTTATTTAAACCTCTGTTTCTAGTCAATTATTTGAATTGCAGGGTGAGTTTTCTGTTTCAAAACAAAAATCTAACAAATCGTAAGAAAATTGAATCGTGAGCAGAGTGAATGGTTACACCCCTATTTAGCAACTTGGCATGTATACAGTAGAACCTCGGAATTCGAACGCTTCTTTATTCCAACATTTCGAGACAGTCTTCGAACAAAAATAGCCAACTGGTAAAATCTGTACAAGTATGATCCAACCTTAGGGCGTGTCTGAAATTAATTGGATTCTGACTTTGAACGAATCCGAACTTTGGCCTTCTTGAACCAATTAAGTTTGAATTTTGAGGTTCCACTGTATTTACAGCATTTTAGCAGACCCCCTAATCCACATCAACTTACAACTGAGCTGTACAGATGAAGATTAAGGGCCCAACAGTGTAATTTTGGCAGAACTCACAACCTTTATATTAATAGCCTATTCCCTTAAAACCTCTTCCTGTCCTGGGAAAGTGGCGACTCAACACTTAAGGTTTTTGACTCCACAGCTACTAAGCAAAGGGTTGTGAGGTCAAACCCTTCAGCAAGTTGCACCCCTTTTTGTTTAGTTAAGAATAAATCCCCCTTCCCCCCCCCCCCCCCAAAAAATCGACTCGCTATTCAGTATTTTTGATGCCACCTACTAAAGTCTGAAACCCCTCTCTTACTTTTCTGGCTGACCGGAATGTCCAGGATTTTGGCAGAGCACGCCGGGTGCTGGGCGGCTTGGTTCTGTCTTCTCGGCAGGCACGCGAGCATGGTGCAGCTTTCTCGGCTCTACGGCTGGGAGAAGCCTGGAGGAACCTGCAGGAAAGCGAAGCAAATTGTCTGATCTGTGTCACACGCAAGCAAAGGAAGCTCTTGTCGTTACCACACTAACGGGATCTGGCCAATCCGCTGGGCTTCCAGAGATGAGATTAGTGTCAGTCAGGTTGCGAGGGTGCACCAGGCAAGTTACAGAAGCAAACCCTGTGACTCCTGGCTTTATGTCCAGCATACCGCTTGTCTAAACGTCCATCCGCTAGGTGCCCAGAAACAAAGAAGATGGTAATGACTCAGCAAGCGCTCGTCTTTCGGTGGGATTTGGTGGGCCTGAGGTGCACGCTGTGCTGATGACAGCTCTAATCAATCTCCCAGCAGGCCATAAATCTCACCTCCCTCTGTTCTCGGCTGCTAAGCTATATAAAGAGATACATCCACGGGCAAAACTGACAGGGATAACAACACAATGCCACTATAGGATTAACATCCCGGCTCAACTTAGGCGGCCTTACTTTATCTCTCTCTCAGAGCCTCTCCAAATGAAAGCATCTATCTGAATGTCACTTCCAATCCAATTGTCATCTTTTCTTTTGGGGGTAATCCTTTAATTATTTGACAGGTGGTCAGAATGCAAATTCAACCCAACCCAGAAGAAACCCAGGCTAATGTGATTAAAAAAGACAGGAGTGTTAACGTCTCTTCGGGGCAGCATAACGTTTCAAACTGTGGGAGCACAAACTTTTATACCAAGAGAATGGATCTAGAATCATACAAAGAGATTGTTGACTTAGGCATTTGCAGTTATTTAAATACTGACTTGGGCAGAAGTTTGGGCACCACAGTTCAAAGGGCATGTTTTGTTCCAATTCTATAAAAGCCATCATGTAGGTCACCACTAGATTTGTTGTTTTACCAGTGGTATATTGGTAACACCTTGGTCTCTTCGCCCTGTTTCCATTCTGAAAAAGTGTTTTCTTGGCTGCTACCCTTCCAAAAAGAAAATTTGAACTGTAGAAAAGTCGACTTGGCTTCCCGATGAAGCTCCAAGATGCTGCTATTTCTCAACTGTAATGGGAGGTCACACTAAATACTTACCACTGTAGACTATCGAAGCTGTTTTTTCTGGTTTTTAATACTGCATACAAATGTCCTGTATTTTCTAGTTAGAGTCTAATAAATTAATATATATGGTCATTATTTGCAAAAACAAAGCCTTGCACAGTACTGTATATCCAAGTTTGCACCAGGCCAAAGTCAAAAGATCTCTTCCCATCCGCTTGCCACTGTTGAGTCCTAAGCCACTTCTCCACATTTCAGTGAATGGATCAAACATCAGGTCTGTGCAACAGTTCATGCAACTTTCCAGATGGAGCCATGCTTTATGCAAGCAGAAATGTACCCTGAAATCTGGGGCACCAGCCCATCGCAGGGCTGAGTTAGGGGGTCGCTGTTGCAGCACAGGGGGATGATACCCCTCATCCGATGACTATACCCCCCCATGTCAGGACATGCTACTGATTCAGATGATTAATTAAAGCACTGTCCCAAAACTTTACAAGATCTTATGCTCTATGTCTAAGTTTAAAACATATTTCAGACAATAAACACACACTAACCCCTAACCCTGGTCAGGATTGCAGTGCTCTGGCATCTATCCCCTTCAAATCAAGGTCTTTTGAAGTATTTACCACCTTCTGACATTAACTTTTGCCCCAATGCTCCTTCATTGAAGTAATTCCTCTGTTTCGAAATGAATCTGCAGTCCTCATGGCCTAGTTCTCAGTCTTTACTCTATAACTGTTGACTTTTCATATGCGTCGCCTTATTTGACTCGCGCTCGCCCCTTTTTTCTTTGATTTATTCCCCGTCCGAGTTATTACTCGCGTCTTTCCTGCTGGTTCCGCACGGCAGCCACCCGAGCCAACTAAAAAGGGGAGAGCTTGAAAGCCATCTGTATATACTTGATTGCCTACACCTCTGAAGGGTAAAAAAAAACAGCCTGGCTTTCATTTTCGTCAGGAGCCTGGAGAAATCACACAAACACACACACACACGCAACCCTACACACTTTTTTTTAACGCAGTGTGCACAGAGAGCCTCTCTTCAAAACACACAGCCGGTCTGTGATCACAGACAGCTAAACGGCTAAAAGCCTTTCTCAAGACTATTTTGTGAGAGAGCCAATTTCACAACAAGGCTTCCATTACTGCACATTTGTCAAAGGAAGATACAGGTTTCGGAAACGGGGGGGGAGCGGACGGGTAAGCAAAAGAAAGACAAATACGGGATCTCCCGGGAAATGCCGGCGCAGCTTTATCAACAGGAAATGAGAGACAATTGTGGAACTGCCATCCATTACTCTCGCAAGTGGCTTAGGGATAAAAACGCATTAAGATGCCGTTTTTGTCTGCGTGTACTTTGCTTATAGGGACATGAAATATCTATTCAAAGGGACAGAGTGAATAAGAGCGAGAGATGCGCAAAATGAGGCTAAACAAAAGCAGCGCCAGCCCCTCTGGCGCATCCTGTACTCTTCGGGCTTGAGCATCCATGTTTTGCGCTATTAAGCGAAGCGTGCTTTTTTTTCCACGAAGCCTTGAGAAATCACAAACAGCCCAGAGGAAAAGTGCTCCCTATTGGCAACCTAATGTCTGTTTGAATGACAGCCGGTCTGTCTCCTTAATTCCATTACACCACATGGCCTCCAAAGCTCCTTTCTCCAGAGGACGGCGTGACGTGCGAAGCGGCTCGACCACGAGGCTGACAAACTTTTATTAAAACGGCGTGGTTCTTGCACTGCGACTTTATCAGAGTTTGTAACAGTTTTGCCATCGGAGCCAACTTTGATTCTGTTCTCCTCCGCAGCCTGCTAGAGCTGACAAACTTTGACCAGCAAGGACACTAAATCTTTGGCGCTATCTTGGCCGCCTTATCGGCTCTCGGGCTGCCTACCGAGGGCCTGGCAGCCAGATAAGGGCCCTGCATGCCACTGCCGATCTTTTGTCTCCCAAGAATTTCAGATAAGATCTCGTCAGCGGCAAATTGTCCCCTCCGTTCCGGTATTTTAGCCCGCTCTTTTCATCTCTCTCCCGAGCCTGGAGGTGAACGAGATGGAAGGTTGTCTAATTGTTCGTGCTTCAGTGCGTCGTTAGGAAAAGAGGCGTGCATACAGAGATAAGGTCACGTTGCAGAGGGAACATTTCATGTGGGGGGGTTGCTTTGCTTTATTCCCTTATGTGCAGGCAAGCACAGAATGTCGGGATCCTTTTAAATCAAATCTTTCCCGTGTACAATCCCTTTGAGAGCGAGGAGAAAAACCAATGGATTAGGCACGGCTCGCTAATTGCACGCCTCACTATTCGGCGGCCCTCGTTGTCTAGGACGAGGCGGAGAACGAAGCCATCCAAAAAGCAAACCTGCAACCATGTGAGGCTTCTGTACCCATGCCTTGTTTACAGCCTGAACAAGCTCGCACTCCTACTCGAACATGCATATGCATGCACGCAACGCCGCGTCCCACTCAAAAGCCCAAAATCCTCAGTTAATAATTAGATAATAATGAAAAAGGTTTTTGAGTTGGGCCTTCTTTCAAGCTGTGGTTAGACAGGATTAGCATGAGAGTGCTATGGTAATGCTTCTCCCTCCCCTCGGTGTCATCCTGCCCACACCGTGGCGGAACGAGCCAAGTCACAGAATAGCACACGAGGTTGGCTGATCACGGCGTTCCAGCAGAGCGACACGCTGCTTTTAGGTCCGGCACTGAATCCTGTCCCATCGCTCTCGTCGTTAACTGGGAGGCCAGAAACTGCGGCAGAGTCGAGTAACCTGGGCTAGACGAGGAAGGATGCCTAAAATATCGGTAGCTCAATCAAACCTGAGCAAAATCAGGTTTGCATCGACCGTTTGAGCTTCACCCAGGTTTGATGTATGAGAGCCAGATCGGGGAAGAGACTCCGCCCACCCCCGAACCCATCGGCTTGGCCTGTGGACTCTTCCAAATCACTAACTCTATTATGAGTGACAGCAGTGAGGGAGAGGGGCGGCCGCTCTGCCACTTCCTCCAGCAGGAGCCCTCAGTGTGACGCTGGCAATCCGGCAGCAGCAGCCGAGCCTGAGCTCCACATCAAAAGGCCACATTTAGCCCGGCTGCCTGAAAAAGCCAAGAGGCCGCGGTGGGCTGGGGACGTTGCGCCAAACGGCCTCCGCTCGCCGAGCTCTGAAAAGATAGCGGGAGCCATTTCCCGGAGGATGGAGCCCCGTTTGACAGACAAGGATGGCGGCTTCATCCGTAAAGCTCCTCATGCATTTTTAATGGAATCTATTACTTCAGGATTAGGAGATAAGAGAGCGGAGCTCTGGTTAAATTTTCTGATAGTTAGCATAATTGGGATCAGAGTTGCAGAAGACGGACAGATTTACCCCCTCCTTCTTTTTTTCCAAGCAATAAAAAGCAGCACAGATGTGCGTAGAATACGTCTCCTGAGATAAAGAGGCGCTCTAGTGGGCTCTGGGAAAAGAAAAGCAGGGTGAGGGGGGGTTACGACAGCATTCTCGCTCACCTGGCCAACACATGCAAAAGTAAATTTCTCCAAAAAGTGTAAATTTGCCAAGCCCTGCTGCAAAGGACGTTGTTCCACTGGCAACTATTTATGGCTGCGCAATTCATTAGCTGTCATCTGGTCTGGCACGGTTTCTCTTGGAAGTTTGTGAATTTCGGGGACGCTGAGCAGAACCAGGCCCCCCCCCCCCCCAGCTTTGAACCGGCCGTCCGCCCACCATGCAAGCGGGGGTCAAGTCATTATGCCGTTAAGGGTCAACGCTTCCTTCCAGTCATTAAAAATGGTAATAAAACAAAGAACTAGGAACAAAGATGGGCCAAATGTTTCCCGCAGGCTGTTCGCTCCATCGGCGCTTAATGAACGACTTGGCACAGAAAGCGTTCTGGGGAGAAAATGGACTTTACCCGGCACACGCTAATCCAAAGTGACCTCCACCTGCTGCCCGTTCGGAGAGAGCAGGTCAGGCGGCTAGAACGCAGGTGAACGATTTGCAGAGGCTTACATAATGGGAAATTGGCTCAAAACATGGCCTCTGTTGAGCCAGCAAAAAAAAGCTGCTTCTGTAATCTAGAGTAAACATGTAACGATGCCCCCCCTCTCCACCTAGACGGGCCCCATTACCCCTTAGCCCCGTTTCACCCTGGCTCGTCAGCCCATAAAAATACAGAGAGCAATTAGGCAGATTTCAAAGGATGGCAGCCGGCCTATAATTACACACGACGTCCTTAGGAGATAAAAGGTGATTACGGTGGATGCGGAGGGAAAATTGCTTAGCAACCACGAGATTGACATCATACCCGCAAGAGGAGCTTAGCGACCGAGGTCAGTCGACCTTCCCGCTGCACCCTTATCTCGGCCTTGGTTTAATAAACACTGAAGGTATCGACAGAGCCGTTTAGCTCAGGCCATCAGGAATGCTTTGTGTACAAGATGCCCCAGCACTTCGACCCGTCCGCAAGCGCTCGCCAGCAAGGACAGCCTACCGCCTGGAGACAAGATGGATGTGGGTAAACACAACAGGAGGGATATGCATCATTAAAAGGGTGCGCTAGCACGTCCCACTGGCATCCTGGCTCGGGTAATGAGAAAGTGCAGTAGTGTTTGGAGTGCAAACCCCAAGGCCATTAGGCAGCAAATATGGGCAGGGTAAAAAGTGCTGCAACAGGGAAAGAGCGCAGTCAGGCAACGAGAAGAAAATCTCACGTCTTCCTCGAGAGCAGAAATGCTGATCGGACGCCGTGTCCTGCTCAGGCCCGCGTCGTGTTAATACCGATAATCGCCTCTCGCGCTTAACAATGCGCCACAAAGGCCTTTGAATTATGGCGTTAAATATGCAGCCCTGACCTTTTTTCGAAAATACTGTCTGCTACCCCGACGGCGGGGGCGAACGTACAGTACCTGCAATTTAAAAGTAATTACCGTGGCTTTAAAGGTCAACACGTTCCTACCGACGTCTGAGCGACGTGCCAAATTAAGATTTCCCCCTTACTACAGCTTCCCGAACCGCGCCGCTTGTCAGGCGTGTTGAGCCGGTCCAGCAGAAGCAACCCAACGTCGTACGGATGACATATGAACAACGCCGTTTCCTTGAGGCTTGGCAGATGGGTCTTTGGTCTTTCTCTACTATTTAATTATGTACTGCAACTGAAAGGCCACAATGTTTATTCCGTAGCCTGGATGTCCCAAAATGTCAAACGGCTTTCTAAAGAGCAGGGCTGGAGGAAAGATCTGCTTCTTCACTGTTCAGGGAGGGGCAGGATCATTCTCGCTGTTCAACCTTAAAAAGTATGGCGAGGGACAAGAAATTCGGGCAACGTCCGTTTGAATATATCCACGGTAACCTAACTAATCTATACTCATGTTATAATCATTTCCTACGTTGCTCTATGGCGTTCCTGTGACGTGCGATTCATGGAACGCGAGAGACGATTTACATACAGTACTGTGCAAAAGTCTTAGGCCACAATTAGGTTTGCTGTTTTTGCAATGGTTGAATGACCATATATAATTATTTCTAAGTCTCTTTAGGAAGATACAAAACAAATACAGGAAATACGCACACAATTTTTAAACAACACAATTTTCACACCAAAACCTCATATTGAGTGTGAGCAGAAGCTGCCAGACGCAGCTATTGCCCAAGTGCACTTGCCCCACTGTAGCCTACAGAAGGGTTTTTTTTTCCGATTGTATTCACTTTTTAATACTGTGTACAAATGTCCTATATGTTCTGGTTGTATTCTATTAAAGAGAATGATAAATAATTATACATGGACATTATACCATTGCTAAAACAATGGTGTATCTGATCTAATGGTGGCCTAAGACTTTTGCACAGTGCAGTGTATATATAATGCATTTTTATCCTATGTTTTATCCCCACTTTTCCTTTAAGGGCTTCTGAAGAGCCTTGCTCAAGGACCCAACAGTGGCAGTTTGGTAGAGGTGGGATTTGAACCTGGGACCTCCTGGTCCATAGTGCAGTACCTTACATATTATGTATTTAATAAACTCATGCACCTTTCACATTGAGTTTATAGTCACCTGATTTGGTTTTTGGACCAGTTTAGGCACACCTGCTTAATAAATGCTTTCTAAAGCTGTTCTTTCAAGTGCCACGTGCTGTTGGTGGTTGATGAGAGAAAAGCTGACACAACCTTTAGAGGAAGTTTAAATACAAAACATTTCTGCAAATCCCATCCAAGTTCTGAGAAGGGTGGACCATCTGGAAAGGTGGTCAAACCTTAGGCTACTTTTTTTCCAAAAATGTACGTGTGATTCTGCATGAGTCTGCGCACTGGACAGGCTCTCACCCCTCATCTCACACCTGGTGCCAGTCTAGTTGTTGATTTTAGCACTTTGCTCTGAACAGGTAGCCCAAACTTCTTCCCCAGGCTATATTACATGGACCTGCTTTTCCTCTGTCGGCAGCCTCGCCCGTGTAGGCTTTGAAAGGGCCAATAATAGTGCACTTCAAAGCCTTTTTGCCTCTAACCACGGGGACTCTGGAACACAAGGCCCCCTTTTATTACCAGCCACATCCATCGGGGAGGGTCAGCTGACATGAAAGAGACGCAGAGAGAGACGCATTTCCGACACCCATGCGCTCAGACAGACACCGCTCAAGCAATTCACCCACCAAAAACACACCCAAAAAGAGAGAGAGACAAAAACCAACAACCATGGGATTAACAGGGTTGCGAGCTGAAGAAAGCTTAATTAAAGGCTACAGGAAGTCACGTGTGTTTTTGGGGTTAAGATTAATGGGAGCATTTACCATATATGGAAGCGTCGATCCGCTTTAATATGCGCTTATTCCATTATTGTCGCTCCGTTTCTCGCCCGGTCTGCTGCTCTTTCTCGACGGGAACGAATCCACAGAACCTGGAGCGGGATATCCGGACTGGTGATTGTCCTAACGCTGAAATATTCCCATCGATTGTCCCGGTAATGCGTCTCCGTCTCGTTCCATTAAAGCGGCCCGTGTGCGTGGCGCATGGCGCACTCCGTGTAGCAGAAGCAGGACGCGTTTTATCTTCTTTCCGCGCACCTGCTGATCAACGCATCCGACAAATCACCACCTTAGAGAGGGGGAACTCGCGGAAACCCGAGCCGAACAGCGACCAGCCGCGGAAATAACCCTCTTTTGAGCGATCGTACCCGTAGATCAAACTTTAGTCCGATCTGTCCTTACGAAAACAACTCAAAAACCTTGATAAAACCAACGCAGGCCTTTTGATTCCCGAGCCGGAACCAGCGCGCTCCGCTCTCCATGCCCTGGCCATCAATAACGTCTGTGTACACACAACAACGGCTCGTTCTAAACACTCACCAACCGGAACCCTCAGCCAATCAGCGGCCAGTGCGTTGGAATAAATCAGAGCCCCAGCCAATCACTAACGAGGGTGGGCAGGAGAGAAGCGTGACGCATTCAGCGTCCGGGAGACGGCTTTTTAGTCCTGAGCACGCTGAAAATTCAGGGGATTATTTAAAGGGAAAGCAGGATATATGCGGTTTAAAGGGACCAGTTTAGGTTTTAAACACTAAACTAAACGGGAAATCGGTGAAGAAAATATTAAATAGTATTATACACTCACCGGAACACTTTTATTAGGGACACCTGTACACCTGTACACCTAATCAGCCAGTGCGCACACAACTTTTGATTTTGACATTAGAAAGAGGGAATTAGATGAGCTCAGTGATTTTGACCATGCCATGTTTGTTGGTGGTTGATAGCCCTGCTGGTGATATCTCTCCTTAATAAAATTAGTGTGGCCATGACCTTACGAATACGAATGTCTTTGGAATTTGGGACAAAACCGAAGTACCTGAAGGACATGCAGACTCCACACAGGCGAATCCGATGTCGGGATCGAACCGGGGACGTTGGAGCTGTGAGGCGACCCTATAACTGCTAATCTCCTGGGCTTTGAACACACTGAGTCTCTAGAGTTTACTCAATATTTTTTCCCCAGGGAAAAAAAACATCCAGACATGGCAACGGAAATTGTCCAGACAGAATGGTGTAAGCGGATAGAAAGGCTGTACGAATTCTCAGCAGCACCTACCGTCCTCTTCAGTCCGACAATAAATATTAATTTACTTTTAACGTGACATGCAGATTGACATTAAGCCTATAGGCCAGCTGCAACCGCTCTCCTGGGTTACGCAGCGTGCTGCAGGGCATCGTTTAATCACGCCAGTGTAATCAATCTTTGGAAAATTGCAAATCAATACTTTTAGTATTACTTACCTATCAAGTAATCCCTCATGAAACAAAGATATTAAACGGGGGATATAAGGGACAAGCCTTCGTCCCTGGATTAGTACGTCTTTGTAATTATATTTAGGACTATGATTGTAGAGGGAAAAGGCCTGATTTGCATTCTGTCTCATCTTCTTACACTCTATGCACTTGTGTGCCTCATTTCATCTGTGTATTCTCATGTCTTTCCTGTTATGATGAATGACTAAGGGAATAACCGTTTAAGAGTTAGACCATGCATCTTTAGTTACATCATGCTCGTACAGATTTTTTTATACATTCGTTTTTATTCATTCATTCATTTTCTAATCCTAATAATCCTTGGACAGGGCCGTGGGAAAGCCGGTGCCTAGCCGGTGGCACAAGGCAGGAACATCCCTAGACAGGACGCCAATTCTGCATAGGGACATTTGTTTTTATTAGAAATTTTATTTAAAACTAATTATCCACAAAGACACGTTGTTCATACCCATCTTTATCAAGGGTGCCAATAACTGTGTGCATTTCACATGGGCATGCGTGTAACAAACGCTGGCAAAATATCTATAATATCTATTTAGCTTCATTTCTTAACAGTTGTGACTTATTTTATGTATAACTATGTAGTTACAGTGGCAGTAATAGCTAATCTTAATGCTAACTAGCTGCATTTGTAGCGATTACTGTAGCACTTACATAGCAATAATTAATCTGTGTCTAATGTGGTTCAAGTCAACGATAACTCTGTATTATCTAATTTGGTTGAAGGAAGCAAACTTAGACTCAGGCTGTGAGTAAATAAAGCTAATGCTAGCTAAACTGACGTGCCAGATAAACACAGGGTTAGCGCTTAGCTGTGTGATGTTTATCTTTGAGGCTTGTTTTTGTACATTAGGCTAAAATACAGAGTGATTTCTAAAATCAATTATATTGTAATGTGGCATTAAATAGAGTTACTGAAGCAAGGAACAGTTCATACTCAGATTTGGAGCAAACTGTATTGATAAGATCTTATAGGTAGCTCAACAGAAATGAGTTTTAGTCCATTTACATAAAATTATTATCAAAAGCTTGTTTGGTAGCACTTTGTCTGTTGTGTTTCAATGGTTTTGAATAATAATGTCGTCTTTGCATTTTATATTAATAAATACAAACAAAATAGATAGATATTTGCACTGAATGGTAATTGGTTTGATTGAAAGTTACTACTTTCTTGATTTTTTTTTATAGCATAGTGTTTTCCTGATAAAACATTCAAAACATAATGGGTCTTTACAGTGAAATATAAATCATAGCACTGTCCACATGATTTTTATCAGACAAATTTGTACATGTGAGGTTTAATGAAATAAAACCTTTTTTTTTAAAAAGTCTAATACATATATAAAACGTAATGTCTTGGCTTGAAACCTTCTTCAACTCTGACGTTCCTCATGCACTATATACATATTCTAGTAGTTTTCCTGTAGTTACTGAATAACCTATATTAACTTCTGCATATGCTCTAAGGTCTGAGGTTTTAAGATGTTGTTTTAGGCCAAAATGATTCGTTATTTAATTTTACAGTTGAATTTCGATCCTGAAGCAACAGTATAAACGTCAACAGGATCAAATTTACATGCTTTTGACTTCTCAGCCCTGTCTCACCAGAGTTGTGACGGTTAACCTCTTGAGATTTAACAGGGCCAAAGGCGACACAGTGGGGGTTCAGGCTTCTGTTGCAGATGACTGATTCCTTTCGGTCCTGCTGTTTCTGAAACTCAAACTCAACTGGAGAAAACAAACCAAATCCAATCCACATTTTAAAACAATAGAGAGTTATCACTCTTGAAGATACACAAAAGGACAAACAGCGTGGCTGACAATGATCTAATCAAGCTTTCAGAGCTTCATATATGCAACATAAAAGGCTTTATGTACACTATATTAAGCATTTTACAACGTGTACTACAACTTTAACCAAAAAAGCAACATTTATTAGTGTTAGAAGTTAAAGTGAACATTCTATTACCAGTCCAATTTGGAAATGATTTGCTTTGTCTGCCCAGAAAGAGCTATATATAGAGGGAAGTTCTGTCATGCACATTTGAAGAGTTAAGAAGTCTAAATCCATAGAGAAATACTGAAAAATTCAGCTTTAATTAAACGTGATGTGGGGAAATACATTCCCCGTGCCTAAAATCACTGTGTAGACACCGAGGAAAGAGAAACCGTCTTATTAGCATTATTGGATCATTTGAATTTCTTATCCCAGCCTAATTATGAGAGAGCGATGCAGTCTTTATATTCGTATGAAAATCTTTCAATTTATTCAATCCATCTGAGAAATAACACAATGTGGATTACATGTGAGGAAAGTCATTTAATTTTCCCCCTCTTCCCTCGTTAACTGCGTTTGATGTTACATTAGAAAATAATGACTTTCTCGGCGAAGAATGCCTTTGATATTGCAATTAATGAGAGCCAGCAGGAAAAAGGAACAGGCATTTTGAACTCCAGGCCCAAGAGCGGACGGTCATCTGCATAACTTTGGACCGGGTTTTAATTGAGACAGAATTAACATTTTCAAACATGCTCACCTGGTGCTTTGATGCAAATAGGTCTCAGTGAACCCAAAGAGCACCGACGTTGCGGCTGCTGCGGAATTAACTTTTGATTTTAATAGCATGTGTGTTTTAGGGTCAAGGTCATAACTAATGGGATATATTTGAAGCTGGGATAAATGTGTAAGCTATTAACATGCTGGTTAATGGCGACTGCTTATGACTGGTGTGTTTTAGGCTGATCCTAAGAACCCAGAGCTAATGAAGACGTATACATTCGGTATACATCATCTATATATGTATGCCTGCTGTATAAGATGTTCAGTTGTAGAAGCCATTGATCATTGAGATCATGATCTTGCTACACTGCGTTAAAAACATCCAAATACGTTGGAAATCTGGACAAGATGCACTGCTATCTGACCCACTATTAAAGCTGATAAGATGTGCTCTCTTATGTTTATGACTGATCTGTTTTAAGATGATCCTAGGAACCCAAATCTCAGGTGCATTTTCAGCTAAGAAAAACTACAAAGCCATACAGTCTTATAAATGATTGGCCATTAAGATCATGACATGGCCAGTACATCACAAAGGGAACGATTTCCATAACACACATGCAGAAAGAGTGAATGAGGCACTGCAATCTGAAGATGAGAATAGTTTTATGACCTACCATTAATAGGGTATGTCTCCTACCATTAATAGGGTATTAATTAGGCTGATCCTATGTACCCAGAGTTATTATCAAGCATTTTGGAATGGAAATGCAATGGAAAACTTTTAGATTATTTTGGAATTGTGAAGAGCCAGACTGTTTTTGACAAAAAATAATACTAATGAGTTAGGAATTCTGGTTAACGAGCATCACACTGGTTGAAAAAAAAACCCTTTGGTAAAGAAGCTCTCTGTTAGACTGGACCAGGCCAATGGAGCCAGATTAAACAACAATTCTGTTCACATACTCTTCCAACATGCCTACTAAGATGTCCAAGACAAGAATACCATTAGGACAAAGGGATCGACTTCTGTAAACGACATGCAAATTATTTAGGAGAGGTTCTTGATGGGCTGTGAAACTGGGAACCCAAATCCAATGATGTACATTGAACCAAAACAATGGAGACAGGTACACCAACATTTTCAAACGCACTCTTCTCTAACGTGCCCACTAAGACAGCCGAATCTACAAAGCCATATGAGTCATGGAGCATGGTCGATCACCAATAGAAGACATGCAGATTATTTAGAAAAGGTGGTCATGAGATGCTGCTATCTGAAGAGGAAGATCATTTTGTGACCCATCATTAATACTGATAAGCTGTGAACTCGGGTTAATGAACAAACGAGACTAAACCGGGCGAAAAGGCTGCTTCTGTCAAAGCATCATAAACCCAGCATACTTCAACTGAGGAATGTAAAAAGGAGAGGGAGGATCCTGTGTACCACCCCCTTTGCTGACAGTACAAGTTGTACCACTGTGAGGCATTCAATTACTTTCTTTCATCACAACCTTTTGTAACTGTGGGACTAACTAACCATGGCATGGGATATTAAATATTTGACATATAAAGTGATTGTCTCATAAATTGTGCCTGATAAGATATCCACGGGTGCTTTATGCTGAGAATAACTACTACACGCCCTATTTACACAAGAACTTTATGGCGTGGTTGCAGGTGTGGGACCATTCTGGTCAAGGGAAGACGTTTGTCCCCAGGGCCCTTTCAGGACCTTGATTTGTCCCTACATATTTGGAGTCTCTCCATCACCACAGTCATCACCTTCAGCATCTCCTTCTCTGTCTCAGTTCTATATGATAAGGGCGAAATGCCTTGTTGTGATTATATTAATGCACATAATTTGCTTAAAAACACACCACTGGACCTTCAGTATGACCTGGTTGAAGGTTAACCTTGTGCACCATATCTGTAATGCACAGGCGATTAGTACAAACAAGAATTTGGATACATGGTGCTGTACATAGGAAAACAAACTACAAAACCCAAGAAGCCATATTATTTAGATTCAATAAATATTTAAAATACCTCAAATAATGCAAATTCTAAAGTTATCAAGAATGAGACAGACATGAAAGTCCAACCCAAATCAGCATTATAATCCAAATACTGGATCAGTAATATAGAAACTGGCCTATATATGCAATTTTGGATCAATTTGGGAAACAACAGAACCAATAAAGACGAATCCTGCTAGATTTCAGATCATTATAGAATATTGGAATTATAAATGAAATATGTCCGTTTCTTGACACATAACATTATTAGGTGGGTGGCACAGCAGTTGGTATGACTGGCCATGCTTGGATCATCCCTCGATCTTGCAACAGCGAAACGCTGCCAGCCCTGTGATGGACTTCTGATTATTCTGTCCACTCCAGCACCCTGTGCTCCCTGTGTTCTGACCAGCACTATCAGAGACATGGAAGATAAACAAGGAAGTAAATAATAAAATGAATTTATGGAACCCAGGTGGCCCAACGGTCTAACAAAGTAACCCACCACATCACTGGTACAAGTCCTGGTGGTAAGGTAAGGCGAGGCCAGTCAGGGGACCATCCCCACACGCTGCAACAGTGACCTAAGCTGACCCTGAGATGAACTTCCACCGGTCAGTCCTCTCCTGTCTGTGACAGTCAACTGTGTCTGTATGTTACAGCATTCCCAAGACTCGAACCTGGGCTTCTGCTATGGTGGGCTAATGTACTGCCCAAGCGGCTAAACCCAGCCCCACATGGCTTAACAGTTTGTTGACCACCCCATCAATCTCCCTTAGATTTCCATTATGAATTTTAAATGATAAAAATTATTATTCATGCTAACAGGCTACAAATTATACAAATTGTTCACTTTGGTCTGTGCAGCATTTGCATATTCCAGCCACTGATAGCTACAACAACAAGATAGCTAATGATTAACAACTACATTATGCGAAACAATCTAGTCAACCAGTATTTCACTTTGGGTAAACAAGCGTGAAATCTTCAAGCGGTCGATCTTCATCCTCACCGACAAACGAAATGTTCACGATGGTCGTGCAGTCGCTATTTTCAGCTCACTATTATGACAAAGTGAAATCCTAGAGCACGCGCAGATTTGTGCTCCAGCGATTTGGGTTTGGTGCTACAGTTATTGTATAAACAGGCACTTGTGAAGGCGTATAAATCTTCATCATTCGGACAGCCGGTGAAATATGTGACTGTCCCGTGTGCGTAAATTAACGCGCTCCAGCAGCCCGTGCAATAAAGCAAAGCGCGCGGTGGGAGGCTGGGCGGCCGTCGACGTGCTCGCGGCTCCTCATAAATCACGTGATGGAGCGGATGAAAAGCCCGAGCGGTCAGCAGCAGCCAGCTGGTGCCCTCAATCAACACCCGACAGGTAAGCTGGCAAAAACCAGCCACGGTTCACAACTGGCTCCTCAACCTAGCCAGTCTTTAGCAATGGGAGCTAGCATGCGGTCTTGGACGCGATAACCGTAAGACGCCTGCCACTGCCTCTTTTCAAACTGCAGCTTTTGCTGCATCATTTGTTGTCCAGAGTGTCAATGGGAATGAGCTTCTAGAGTGTTGGAGAGAAATTGTAGAGAAAATGTGTTCCTTTAACTTTTCCTTTAAAGGTATCTGAGATCCTGGTTTTAGTCCACTTGTTTGGTCAGCAATTTGGTGAGTTGTTGGTCAGAAAAGCAATACCAGCCAGAAAAACCTTGCAAGTTCAACTAAACTAACATCAGATCAGTGAGAACAAGTTCACAAGAACGAGAACCGTTTGAGGCTGCCCCAAGCTAAACCTAACCCTAACCCAAGCTTATTGCTGCATGAAGCTGGTTCATGCTGGTTAGAAATATCTGCCTGAGTTTCCTGATGGTACTCTGGTTTCCTGCCACATTGCAAAGACATGCGTCAGGTGTCTGAAGTGTCCCAACGTGAGTGATTAAGTGTGTGTGTGCTCTGCGATGGACTAGCACTCTGTCTCGGGGGCCCAGAATTAAATTAAACAGATATGGAAAGTGAGTGAGTTAGGTGAGTAATCTGGTTAACCACAAATTATCCACGGTAAGTCTACTGTCACACAGAAGACTGTAATATTACAGGACTTCAATGGACTCCGCGACAGATTGACGCCTTTCATGATAATTAATTATAAAAATAAGCTATAATCAACATAAAACTAGTGTGTATATTTTAAATCATCTTTACCAAGTCGTTCAACCGTTACGCTAGCGTTAAGGACAACTTTTTTCCTGGCTCGTTAGCTCCATCTGGTGTTTGTTACACGGTAAAACAGTTCCAAAATCCGTCTATAAGAATTCCTTTATAATCTTTAATGAACTTCTTTTAAAAGTTTGAGCATAAAATATTTCTTAAATGCATTATAATGTAAAATCGTTACTATTTTGCGCTGAACATATTGATGTACCGTTTCATTAACGCGTTAAAGTAAAAGCAAAAGCACAAATCCTCTTTCTCAGCGCTCGAGTCGAGTCTGCGCACGAGCAGGGGCGGTTTACCGAGCATGCGCAGTAGCGTGTAACCAGAGGAGCTGCCTGCCTTGCTGGGATGAGTAATGGAATAAAACGTATTGTTTTAGTCGAAGACGCAATGAGAGTTTATTTTGTCATACATTCGTAGCAGCGAGGTATGTTTTCACTCGAATACAATGTGTGTAACTTTTGGGTCAGGCTCGTGGCAGTGTGCCTCGGTAACTTCACGCTAGCTGCTTGACAACTTTTAGTAGATAGATATTTAGGGAAGCAGAATGCTAAAGAGTAAATATAACGCTCAAGAAGTTGAATCTACGTTTTTGGACGGTTGCTTGTATACGATGTTGGTTTAAATTCTTCCCAGGCGAGTTAATACTGGGAGTAAATTCGCGAGAGTCGATTCTCCGGTTGCGTCCCTGCCAATATAGAGTCGACTCCAGAGCGGAGGAGTCGATTCATGTTTGTGTACGCTATATCAGCTTGCTGTTGTGCTTATACACTCGTAAAATGCCCTTTTGTCAACCTCTAACATCTAATACGAGCTAAAAGCACTTTGCAGAGGCTGTTGCGCCTCTCGTTAGCTTATTCTCAGTGTTTCGATGTGGCTTGAAACAGCTGTCTACGTTGTGCTTCATGAATTCTCACTCTGCCGGCATTGTGAAGTCAACTTGAATGAACTGAACTTGAACTACAGCCCAACCATCTGATATTTATTCACCCATATTTATTGACGCATTGGTCATAAGCTTCCAGAGATTCTCCTGTGGTATAAGCAAGTATCAAATAACATGTATTCCTGGTTGGTCTGAAATAAATGCCATGGTTGCATCCCTAAATAAGCTATGAATCAATCCTTTCAAATTTTCCACCAGGTCACAGCATTATGGAGGGAATCCTGACCCGGTTGCAGACTCTGAGCCACGACGATCTGCGGGCGGAGATCGTACAGGCAGGACTAAAGTGCGGCCCCATAACCACCACCACTAGGAGCATCTTTGAGAAGAAACTAGCCAGGGCCCTTTTGGAGAACCAGGCGGGAGACTGCAGTAGATCAGAGGTGGATGGTGGAGAAACGGAAAAACAGGCCTCATCACCAAATGCTAACTCGGAGGATGTGAATCCTTCAGCCCGGGCTTCGGAGGATGAGAGCGAACAGGCTTGTCCTAACTCGCCCTCTGTGTTTTATGGAGTTCTGCCTCCTCTGGATGATCCGTCCAACAATGATGGTGTGTACATCCAGCTGGGGTGATGTTTGGAAACGTACCCTTAAGAACAGGTTCACATTTTTGATATCGTCTGCACTTTTAGGCTCCTTCCATGTTTATGGGAACAAACAGAAGGCACTTGAAGCAGTCATGAAGATGAAAGGCTCCAGGTTCAAGGCTTTCGCCAGCAAAGAGGAGGCTGAGCGGTTTGCGAAGGGCTTCAGCGATGGCGGGGTGTCACCCAACAAGCTTTCAGCAAACAAACTCCACAGTACTAGTCCGGGTAAGGCTACAAACAGGTATCAGGGTTACCTGTTTGATCTGGCAAAAATGTGACAGTACTTCAAATAACTGAATTTAATCTTTCAGAAAAATTGGCAAATCTGGAAATGGTGAACATGGAGAAGCCGAACGAGTTCAGGAATCCACGAACGCAGGATCTGACCGCGAAGCTGCGGAGAGCCGTGGAGAGAGGGGACGAAGAGGCCTTTAAAGACCTGGTGTGGGGCAACCCGAGGTACCTGATCGGGTCGGGAGACAACCCGACCATCGTGCAGGTAGCTCTGTGAACGGCTGTTTTATGTTTGTGCTTTCGCAACGGACTGACGTTCAGGTGATTTTCACAGGAAGGATGCAGGTACAACGTCCTGCACGTCGCCGCAAAAGAGAACCAACCAGCCATGGCGCGGCTCATCTTGGAGACCCTACAGAACCCGGAGTTCATGCGTCTGATGTATCCTGACGACCGGGAGGACATGCTGATGACGCGGATCGCCTATGTCGCGGACCTGTATCTGAACACGCCGGATAAAGCGGTCAGCGTTCGTGTTTTGACTTGGCTCTGATTAAGGATTTTGGACTTTTTGTCTGACTCGTGCCGGTGTTCCCACAGAGCAACGAGACGCCGCTACACTTTGCCTGTAAGTTCGGCTGTGCGGAAGTGGTCGACGTGCTGTGCTCACATCCTTCGATCGACAAGCAGCGCAAGAACAAGTACAACCAGACGCCCTCTAGTGTAAGTACTGAGCACTCGTAAGTGTCTGGAAGGTATTTAAATGTTTAAATTTAAATGCAGTGTTTAATAGTAAACACCTTCATTTATTAAGCGAGAAAAAAATCCAAACCTACATGGCTCTGTGTGAAAAAGTGATTGCCCTCTAAACCTAATAACTGGTTGGGCCACCCTTAGCAGCAACAACTGCAGCCAAGCGTTTGCGATAACTTGCTGGAGGAATTTTGGCCACTCCTCTTTACAGAATTGTTGTAATTCAGCCACATTGGAGGGTTTTCCAGCATGAACGGCCTCTTTAAGGTCATGCCACAGCATCTCAATAGGATGCAGGTCGGGACTTTGACTAGGGCACTCGAAAGCCTTCATTTTGTTTTTCTTCAGCCATTCAGAGCTGGACTTGCTGGTGTGTTTTGGATCATTGTCCTGCTGCAGAACCCAAGTTCGTTTCAGCTTGAGGTCATGAACAGATGGCCAGACATTCTCCTTCAGGATTTTTTGGTAGACAGCAGAATTCATAGTTCCATTTATCACAGCCAGTCTTCCAGGTCCTGAAGCAGCAGAACAGCCACAGACCATCACACTACCACCTCCATATCTTACTGCTGCTATAATTTTCTTTTTCTGAAATGCTGTGCTAATTTTACGCCAGATGTAATGGGACACACACCTTCCAAAGTGTTCAACTTGTCCCTCATCAGTCCACTGAATGTTTTCCAAAAAGTCTTGAGGATCATCAAGATGTGTTCTGGAAAAACTGAGATGAGCTTTAATGTTCTTTTTGCTCAGAAGTGGTTTTTGTCTTGGAACTCTGCCATGCAGGCCATTTTTGCCCAGTCTCTTTCTTATGGTGGAGGCATGAACACTGACCTTAACTGAGGCAAGTGAAGCCTGCAGTTCTTTGGATATTGTTGTGGGGTCTTTTGTGTCCTCTTGGATGAGTCGTCGCTGCACTCTTGGGGTAATTTTGGTCGGCCGACCACTCCTGGGAAGGTTCAACACTGTTCCATGTCTTCGTCATTTGTGGATAATGGCTCTCACTGTGATTCGTTGGAGTCCCATAGCTTTAGAAATGGCTTTATAACCCTTTGAGATAGATCTCCATTGCTTTCTTTCTCAATTGTTCCTGAATTTCTTTGGATCTCAGCATGATGTGTAGGTTTTAAGGATCTTTTGGTGTACTTCACTTTGTCAGGCAGGTCCCAGTTAAGTGATGTCCTGATTGAGAACAGGTGTGGCAATAATCAGGCCTGGGTGTGGCTAGAGACTGAACTCAGGTGTGATAAACCATAGTTATGTTTTAACAAGGGGGGCAGTCACTTTTTCACACAGGGCCATGTAGGTTTGGATTTTCTTCTTGCTTAATAATAACCACCTTCATTTAAAAACTGCATTTTGTGTTTACTTGTGTTGTCTTTGACTAATATTTAAATTGGTTTGATGTTCCGAAACACTTAAGTGTGACAAACATGCAAAAAAATAGGAAAACTTGAAATGGGGCAATATTAATATGATTTATTAAAATAAATGTAATATGATGTTAAATAAATAAATAAATAGACATACAAGCATTAGGTACTTTTATTAGAAGCTATGTGGTAATGCACACTGGAATGTGGTATTAGGACAGAGCCTAATTCTTGGACTATTGACCACTGAAGTGAGGGTTCAAGTCCCAGCGTTGCACAACTCCCCTGATTATTCTGTTATGTATATTTTGGTATGCAGTTTTTGTGGTTATCTAGAGAAGATGGGATATGGTACAGATCCATTCAGAACGATGTCATGAGTCTTTCTTCCGAATCTGTTCATCAGGTGATTTGTGAGCGGAAAAACAAAAACAAGGAAACTAAAGAGAAGATTCAGGAGTATTTGGAGGGTAAGTGGGGCTACGCTGAAACGCAGAACGTAAACTTTTCTCGCTGTTTGCAGATTGCTGCTTCTTTCCTCTCAGATCGTTTCTTCGTTCCCTTACTGAGAGCCACAGATAACACTCTGAACCCGGTCATCGGCGTGCCCTGGGTGCCTGGATCCTCTAAATGTGATGCTGTGTCCCTAAAGGATGAGCTGGTGGAGGATCCCAAAAGTCCACTGATGACTGTTCGGGCTTTCGTTGGCCCTTTGAATTCATCAAAGGTAAGCGCAGGATTGTACAGATTCGACACGAGTTTGTTTTCTCGTATCTAACCAAACTCTTTCCTGCAGGCAGAGGAGTTTCAGAAGCTGTGGAAAACACCGCCTCGAGACCGAGCCAGATACTTCCATGACATTTTAAAATCGGATCCCGATCGAGGAGCAGAGAGAGTGGGGAGGTGGGTGCCGAGAACTGTCATTGTAGAGAAACCCTTTATTATTTAATCTCAGTGAGAATTCCTCTGGCTTCTAACCAGTGATGTTCCCAGTCGCTTGAGGCAAGTGCGAGTCCTGATTCTAATTAGTGACTAGGGAATGAATAAGTAAAGGAATGATTTCAGACACGGCTGTAACCTTCTAAGTGTGAGTCGGAATCAAAAGCTTTGGAGTTGGGTTACCAGTCAAAGCTTTGGAGGCTGAGTTTAATTATGAATCAAAAGCTTTGGAGTCTGTATTGAGTTACAAGCTGTAAGCTTTGGAGTCTGAATCAGGTTATGAGTCATAAGCTTTGGAGTTTGAATTGAGTTATGAATCACAAGCTTTGGAGTCTGAATTGAGTTATGAATCAAATGATTTGTAGTCTGTGTTGAGTTATGAGTCATAGGCTTAGGAGTCTGAGACAAGTTACGAAACAAGCTTTGGAGTCTGAATCGAGTTGCGAATCAAAAGCTATGGTGTCTGAATTGAGTTACGAATCAAAAGCTATGGAGTCTGAGTCGAGTTACGAGTCATATGCTTTGGAGTCTGAGTCGAGTTATGAGTTGTATGCTTTAGAATCTGAGTAAGATTACGAATCAAAAGCTTTGGAGTCTGAATTGAGTTACGAATCATAACCTTATAGCTCGTGTTGTGTTAGGAGTCATAAACTTAGGAGTCTGACTTAGGAGTTATGACTCGTAAGTCAGTAAATTAGTCCCCGATTCTGAAACCTGAGTCTCCATCTGTGCTCTTCACGAGGCAGAACGAGTCCTAAACTTAGGAGTCATAGGAGTCATAAACTTAGGAGTCTGAACCGAGTTACAAGTCAAAAGCTTTGGAGTCTGAGTCAGATTATGAATCAAAACCTCTGACTTGAGTTATGAGTCTTAAATTTCGGAGTCTGAGATGAGTAACGAATCAAAAGCTTTGGAGTCTGAGTCAGGTTACGAATCAAAAGCTTCGGAGTCTGAATTGAGTTACGAATCATAACCTTATAGCTCGTGTTGTGTTAGGAGTCATAAACTTAGGAGTCTGACTTAGGAGTTATGACTCGTAAGTCAGTAAATTAGTCCCCGATTCTGAAACCCGAGTCTCCATCTGTGCTCTTCACGAGGCAGAACGAGTCCTAAACTTAGGAGTCTGAACCGAGTTACAAGTCAAAAGCTTTGGAGTTTGTATTGAGTTACAAGTCAAAAACTTTGGAGTCTGAGTTAGGTTATGAATCAAAAGCTTTGGCGAATGACTCGAGTTATGAGTCTTAAACTTCGGAGTCTGAGATGAGTAACGAATCAAAACCTTTGGAGTCTGAGTCAGGTTATGACTCATAAGCTTTGGAGTCTGAATCGAGTTACGAGGTAAAAGCTTTGGAGTCTGAGTCAGGTTACAAATCAAAAGCTTCGGAGTCTGAGTTGAGTTATGAATCATAACCTTATAGCTCGTGTTGTGTTAGGAGTCATAAACTTAGGAGTCTGACTTAGGAGTTATGACTCGTAAGTCAGTAAATTAGTCCCCGATTCTGAAACCCGAGTCTCCATCTGTGCTCTTCACGAGGCAGAACGAGTCCAACTCCAAACCTGAGACAGTGGTGTGCCTTATAGAAAGCTTCTAACCCTCAGTGGATCAGGTTTAATCTGACCGTGTCTCACTTTTAAGAGTAAAAATCTGGTACCTGTAACTGTGCTTGACAGGGAGCTGGCGAATGAGATGGCCTACCCGTGGGCTGAGTATTGGGACTTCCTGAACTGCTTCACAGACCTCTGTGAGGAGGACGGCTTGAGCAGGCTGGAGGAGTATTTAAGGAAAGCCGCCCGGGAGAAGAAGGAGAAGAGCAGGATCGATTTACAAAGCCCTGCTTCAGTCACCGGTAAGCCCAAATCTCCCATTACATTGTGAGAATGCAGCGGCATAAAAACTCGCGTTGTCTAGTTCGGTTTAACCAATGAACTAAATACTTGAAACAGTGTATTTCTTTCTTTCTTAAGATACTGTGCTTTATTCCTACAGCCTGTATAAATGGGCAGAGATCTGGTGCTGATCGGATCGGTTCCCCGGACACGTCAGCTGACAGTTCGAGTGAAAAGTCTCCTGTGTGTAACCTCATGAGCACATTCAAGAAGGCGTCCCTCCTCCAGGCTTCTCAGGATTCTGGGCTCGGCGGCCTCACTTTGTCCGCCTCTGATGAGGACGATGACGGGGGCGGAGCCTGGGGTTTGTCGCAGCATGGGGGAGATGACTCCGGCTCAGACGAGTACTACTCGGCCGACGAGGACGTCGACGCCCCCTGCCAGACGGAGGCGGCGCAGCGTCCCGGTTCCCCGAGAAGTCGGAGCAGCTCGGTGTCTTCCAGGTCCTCCTACAAGTCCACACACAGCACTCCAGAGGATGACGAGGCATTCTGGGAAAATGTCTTTCTAGCAGGGTAAGGCTTCAATAAAAAAAAGTAAATTACATACGTTAAGTAGATATAAACAGTACTGTGCAAAAGTGTTAGGCCACCATTGGATTTGTTTTAGGAATATTTTTGTATGACCCTCTATAACACGTAGTGGATGATTGCACCCGAAAATTTTTGTAGTGACTCTCCCAGTAAACTGGACCATGAGGTCCTGGTAGCCGTGGGTGGAATGGATTTGGACCGGCAGCGCTACCCCTGCGTCACCAGCTGGAAGAACGTCGTTTTTTCTTATCCCGAGTCACAAAGGAGCAGGTAGGGAAGATGAACCTTTCCTGGACTTTCCGCTGTCGTGAGGTGGGACCAATCGGTCCTGGTCTGTCTTTCAGGTGGCCGAACGTCACGATGAACAGGCCCTCTGAGAGCCAGACGTCCACACCGCGCACACCGAGCAACAGCTGGCTCACGGGCTCGCCCAGCTTCCTCAGCGCCAACAAGTTCAGCTCCCCGACACGGCGGCTTAAACCTCGTACCCTCTATTAACAGGTAAAGCTCAGTGGAATCGTCCTCCCACATTCCAAAGATGTTTGTTAGGTTAATTGGTTGTTCTAAATTCCCCGTGTGTGTTCGACTAGTATCGAGGTGAACTTGTTTCTTCATAAATCATAATCAACCAGACTTCCTTTGGCAGGGCGGCACAGCAGTCCCAGACTCTCTGTATGGAGTTTGTATGTTCTCCCCACCTATACTCCCGTTTCCCTAGACGTTCCAAAGACGTGCTCTAGATCAACTGGAGTCTCTAAAGTGTCTCTGTGTGCCTGCATGGTTAGGCCTTGGCTTGAAAATGAGATGAAATGAAACATGACGCTACCTTTGATCAATTTGCAATAATAAGCAAAGTTTGCACTTCCAAGAGTTCATTGTCTTTATGTGAGAAAACAGGATGCTTCTAGTACGTAAAATATGTAACGTAAAAACGCACACGGATGATTTGTGGAAATACTATTCCTGGCTGCACTTACAGACACTAATCGTGCCTTAATTGGCTGGATTTTTACATTAGGCACTGGAAATGGAACTGCTTTGAGTCCCAGTGTTGCCCTCCAGGGTCAGGCGTTGTACAGGCACAAAATCCGAGAGTGGATCGATTGTTTGGGGATCGTCCCCCTGGCTTGTTTGTTCAAAAGTGCGTCTGGTAGTAATATAGTAAATATAGTCGTTAAAAAATGTGTTGTATATGATTTGTTATATATATGTTTACACACACCCATATATATTTCATATCTGAATGACTAGAACTTTTGCGACACCTACTGACGTAAAAGGGAATCGCAGTCTTAAAGGCAGAAACTTTCTTTTTCGTTATTGGTGTGTCGTGTCATAAAAGATGCAAAGTCCGAGAGTGGATTGATCGGTCGGGGATCATCCCCCATTCTTGTTTGTTCTAAAGTGCGTCTGCTAGGCTCACGGCCCTGACCGAAAAAAACATTAATACTTTAAGATGACCTTACTACACCGAGATGAGCATTTTCTCAGCACTTGCTTTGCTATACAGTGTAGCACTTAATTACAAAAAATAGTAAATATAATCCTTAAAATACCTGTTATATATGATTTATTTTCTATATATATTTTCTATATATACACACACACATAATTCATATCTGAATGACTAGTACTCTTGCGACACCTACTGACGTAAAAGGGAATCGCAGTCTTGAAAGGCAGAAACTTTCTTTTTCGTTATCGGTGTGTCATGTGTTATAAAAGATGCAAAGTCCGAGAGTGGATTGATCGGTCGGGGATCATCCCCCAGGCTTGTTTGTTCTAAAAGTGCGTCTGCTAGGCTCACGACCCTGACTGAAAAACACATTATTACTTTAAGCTGACCCTGTACTACACCGAGATAAACATTTTCTCAGCATTTGCTTTGCTAAACTGTGTAGTGTTACAAAAAATGTATAACACGTAGTCATAAATCTGATATAATTCATATTTGAATGACTAGTACTCTTGCGACACCTACTGACATAAAAGAGAATTGCAGTCTTAAAGGCAGAAACGTTTTACGTTATTGGTGTCACGTATTTTAAAAGAAGCAAAGATAAGAGAATTAGTCTGTTGTGCAGTACAGTTGTGTTTTAATGAATATTGTTTAAAATCGAGCACTATGTGCAAAGCGTCATTTTTCACAGAAGGTAACGCGGACCTGTAATGTGCATTTATGTAATATTGCAAGAAAAGTTCCTACCATGTTTGGTTGTATGATGTTTCAAATGCAGCTCTGGAAAAAATTAGGAGACCACTGCAAAATTGAGTTTTTCTGGTTTTACTGAGTTTATACTTTCTATTTTCTACTTTCTGTTTAGTTTCATTCTATTAATTACTGACCAATTCCAAATAAAAATATTCATTTGCAGCAATGACGAGCATTTATTGGCTGTAGAAGATGATGCTGTGTTTTCAGACTTTGATTAATAATACAAATAATAATACAAAGAAAGCAAGTTTAGATTCTTTTACCAAAACAATACTCATGTTTTAACTTAGGAAAGTTCAGAAATCAGTCAGTTTTTAGGAATATTTGGAGCGGTCTCATACTTTCTCCAGAGCAGTTTGTACTATGTACTGTTAGTGGATGTTATGTATTAAATAATGTATGCCTGGATTAAGTCATTGCACTCTTCTGTTGTTCCGTGTTTGCCAAAGAAAGCAAGTTACCTGTCAAATGAAGAATAAATCGACTAAACGTTGTTTTTGTCACTTATTTTTCTGATTCTGTTATTGGAGCTTATTGTGTCAAAGCTTTTGTCATCAAGCGCTCAACAGTAATGGTGATACAGTGGGGGTGTGAACCTCTCTCTCAGACAATGTCATTGTGAAGCATGGTGGAGGTAGCATTGTTGTGGGGTTGCGCTATTTCAGCTGGGAACTGGGTAATTGGGGGAACTTGAGAAAATGGATGCTACCACCTACAGCCTAATTCTTGAGGAAAACCTGTGGCCCTCTGCTAGACGGCTGACGTTAGGCAGCTGCTTCACCATCCTTTTCCAGTGATTTTGTTCTCATTGCTTGAATGGTGTCTTAAAGTGTGTCAGTACAGCTCTAGAAAGATTGTGTAATAGTGTTTCATTTCGGCCTGTAGGGCAATACCACTGATCGGCTGCCTCTACACGACTCACTGTATTATTCTAATATACATAATAGCCCGTTCTAAGCTGTCACATCACGTCATCCTTTTCCAGATCAAATAATCAGACTTACTGCAGTGTCGCAGTTTAAAGAGCCACCCACCAGAGGGCGCTAGAAATGGCCAAATGCAGACTGGGTTATATAAAGCTCGTCAGGATTCTGTATTTATTCATGCGTAAAAAAATCCACGCCATCTCTCAGAGGGGTTTAAAACGCTCTCGTATGTATTTGAAGTTGGGTGAAAACAACATAGTTTTAAAGAAGCATCTCATGATTCTTGGTTCTTAATAAACCTTTACATGGCTTCATATTTTCTATGGTGTGTGAATAGTTTCTTTTTCCTGTTGGTACAGACGTAAGCACACCAATCAGCCAGAACGCTCTGGGAAATATTAGATAGTAAGTAAACAGAAGGTTCTCGTAGTTGATTTGGGAGAAATGTTCAGGAACCACTATATATATATATATGCGCGCGTGCGCGCGTGTGTGTGTGTGTTTGGTGTTTTTTCTTCCCTTGCCATCTGCCCCGCCACAGACTAATTGTCAGATTTATATGATCATTTAATAGGCATGTATGATATAATAAAAAACATTTATATTTGCTGTCTATACACATGCTCTGTACTGTATATCCCTATGCATTACGAATCGATTCCTTAATCGAACGACACACAACCTAAACCGATTCATTTGATTTGCCACTCACTGGCGTCCGCCGTCTATTGTACATCAAATAAAGTGCTATTAAAAGTAACATTAAATAAAGTCTGAAGATAAAAATCTGAAATAAGCGCCGAGCATTAACATCAGGATAGTGTGTGTGGCTGTAGACTCGACTCGAACTTGTGAATCGATTCACCAGGCCCGCCTAGTATACAGTACTGTACAGTTCAATGATTCGTGATTCATCCATCTTCACTATCGCGTGTTCGCGCCAAATTAAACTTGAGTCTCGTGAGGCGAGCAGCGATGAATTGTGTTTATTCTTATTCCAGGTTCATAATGTAACTGTGAGTTAAATGTATGAATGATAAGTGCCACTATTTGTTCTGAAGACGCTCTGGTTGGTGGAATTACAACGGTAAAGTGTGTATGGAGAGAGAAATGTCCGGCGCGAGCGCAGAGCGGTTAAGAGCGCGCGCTTACATCCCGGTGTGTCTTACTGCCAGTCTCCTGCTGATCTCATCCAGCCTCTTCCTCACCTTCACGTGAGTCTTCATCACACTCCTCATCAGGTTCGGTTCATTTGTACACAAGTTTCCACAGGGAACGAACTTTAAAATTAAAACTTAAACCCAAAACTCAAGTTAGGAAAGGGTGAGCTGGAGGGAGTGCACAAACTTTTGCAAATGCCACAGTTTGTGCGTCTGTTGTTTCATCCGATATGTTTTCAAATGTATGTATTCAAATATGCAGAGAAATGCCAGATTTAAGTTTTAACTCCATTTAGAAAATGAACTGTTTTTGTCTATTTTAAAAAATCTTTCTTTCCTTTTTATTTTGTCTTACTTGCCTTTTATCTTGATTTATCTAAAATATCTGTTTTTTTTATCCTAATTGCATTGTTTTTATGTCTTATTTTATTTTGTTATTTTTGTAAACACTTATTTCTTCATCTCTTCTTGTCTTACTTGTCGTCGTATTTCCTTTCTTTTGTTTTCTTATTTTCTTTACATTATACTTTCTTTCTTTAGTTTGTCTCTGTTTATTATTTTCTATTACTTTCTCTTGTTTTTTGTATTTTGTATAAATTGGATTTCTTTGATTTTTTTCCCCCTTCACTTCATTTGTCTGCATTTAATGTTTTCATTCTTTTTTACTTCCTTTTCTTTCCTGTTTTCTTCTCCCATTCCTTAATTTCTCTACATTTCTATGTCTTCCTTTTTTATTCCTATATTAGTCGTATGTTTTTTCTTCCTTTTGCTTTTTCCATCTACATGTAATACCCACTCTTAATTTTCTTACCTTGTCTAGATTGAATGTCCTTTGTTTTTTATCATTTGTTTTCTTCTTTTCGTTCTTTTTCATTCCTTTTTTAAATGATTCTTTCAGAAATTTTTTTTATTTTTATACCTTTTATACCTCAGTGTTTGTTTCTTTCACTTATCATTTCCTTTTAATTAATTTGTGTGGATTTAACCTGTTTATTTTTTCTCCTTTCTGTATTTCAGACGTCCTTTCATACTTGGTGTCTGCATTTGACTTCTCTTATTTCCTTAAATTTTCTCTTTCCCTTAGTTTTTGTCTTGGTGGAATTATTGGTTCAGACGGAGAAGCTTTTAGAACTTGTGCATTAATCAGTCTGGTCGCTCCGTTGACTTTGTTCTTTATCTCAGCTCTTGTGGTGGAGGCTCTGTGGGTGGATGGACAGAGTAAGTGATGGAGCTGCTGCTCTCTAAACCTCTGCTCTCGTATTTGTCCTAGTTTCGGATGAGTTGTGATTGTGACAGGGTGACGCCTCCAGCAGATGGGAGGGTGGGATTAGGATTTGCATGCAGTGCTGTTTGATTCCCAATCTGGAGAGAAAATGGAGGTCTGATAGTCACTCAGCTACCGACAGGAGCCTAAGGGATGTGTAAGAAGGCTTAGTGAAATACAACCCCAAATCCAAAAATGTATGGGAAATTCAAATTAAACGTCTTCCATTTGCTTTTCTTTCATTGTAGACAGTATGAACCCAAGATGTTTTTTCTGGTTTATTTCATTTCCCAAGACATTCCATAAAGTTGGGACGGTGGCGATTTAGGGCTAGTAATGATGTTATTAAGAGAATCACCTTTAATAACTTCATTGATTGAAAGTGGACTGATTGGTTACACCAGTAATATTTCTGTGTTCTGCAAGTGCTTTGGATAGAAATTGCTTTGGAAACCGGACCACAGAACCGGCCCCAGGCTCCAACCTTGACGTTTCTTTTTCCTTTGCCCTGACCTGTGCGATGGTCTCCAGATCTGTGGTTGTGATTTCTGCTGAGTCACAGCGAAACTGCTTCTAGAGCTGCACTTTCAGCCGTAATAAGTGCTGTGTGAGATGAAGTGCTACCCAGGAGCGCTCCTGGTTTTCTTAATGCGCACCTAGAAGTGGGTGGGAATAAATCTACCATGCTTCCGTGGAGCAAGGCATCTGCAGATGGCAAAGGTACAACTGAGGTCAGTCCTACAAATCAGCTCAGCACGTTCGTTCCCAGGCTTGCTGTCATGGAGAATTGAGTCGTACGAAAGTTACTTGTTTTCGAAGCCGATGTAGTGAGCAGGATCAGGAGAAGCTGAAACTGATCCGGTAGCAGATATTTATTTGTTGATTTATGGGGAGGGTCATGGGGTGAGGTCCTATCCTGGAAGTCACTGAGTGTAGGCAAAAGTGATGTCATCTCAGACGATCATACTAAATGTTTCAGTCTTTTAAGACTAACAGTTGTCATACCTGAGGATGCTGCTGTTGTTATACGTTGATTGCTGTACTGATTTTGGGCCAGTATTTCATACTGCATGTGATGTTTAGATAACAAAGGTATTGGGCCACCACCAGAGCCCAAGAGTTGTCCTGTAAATGCGTAACGCCATTCTTACAAATATCCCACAGGTGGTGTTTTGATTCCAGAATCTTCTATTCAGAGAGCAATGGACTCTCTATAAGATATTTGCATTATCCTAAAATTATGAGGGTTTGGTATCAGCAGAAGAACCTTTTCATCTTTAATTTTAAATTTACTTTTACAGAATTTCAAGGGTAACGGACTCTTTATATGAGATCCTCATTGGCTTGGCAAGGGAATGTTTGAGAAAATGGCAATTAGACTGTGGTGTAGGTTTTGGCGAGAACTACAACCCCTGGCAAAAAAGTATGGAATCACCAGTCTTGGATGAGCGCTCATTCAGACATTTCATTCTGTAAAACAAATACAGATCAAAAACATGATACAATAATAAGGTCATTCCAAAGTGCAACTTGTTGGC
Source organism: Ancistrus triradiatus (assembly GCA_025084515.1). Classification (NCBI taxonomy): domain Eukaryota; kingdom Metazoa; phylum Chordata; class Actinopteri; order Siluriformes; family Loricariidae; genus Ancistrus; species Ancistrus triradiatus. The sequence continues at coordinate 94,557 of JAJAGP010000188.1, read as the reverse complement.
TTTCAAGAACACTCCAAAGAAATGAAAAGAAAACATTGTGGAAGTCAGTGAATGTTACTTTTATTGACCAAGCACAGGGGAAAAAAATATGGAACCACTCAATTCTGAGGAAAAAAGTATGGAATCATGAAAAACAGATAAACAAAAGACCATTCAAAATAAATCACTAGTATTTAGTTGCACCACCTTTGGCTTTTATAACGGCTTTCAGTCTCTGACGCATGGACTTGATGAGTGACAAACAGTATTCTGCATCAATTTGGTGCCAACTCTCTTTGATAGCAGTTGCCAGATCAGCTTTGCAGGTCGGAGCCTTCTTGTGGACCATTTTTTTCAATTTCCACCACAGGTTTTCAATTGGGTTGAGATCTGGACTATTTGCAGGCCATGACATCGACTGAATGTGTCACTGTTTTTGCCCTATGGCAAGATGCATTGTCATCTTGGAAAATTATATCATCACCTCCAAACATCTGTTCAACTGAAGGGATGAGAAAACTGTACAAAATCTCAGTGTAAACTTGTGCATCGATAGGAGAATTAACCACAGTCATCTCCCCAGTGCCTTTGCCTGACATGCAGCCCCATATCATCAAGGACTGTGACAATTTGGTTGTTTTCTTCAGGCAGGCCTCTTCATAAATCTCACTGGAACGGCACCAAACAAAAGTTCTAGCATAATCACCTTGTCCAATGCAGATTCTTGACTCATCACTGAAGATAACTTTCATCCAGTCATCCACAGTCCATGATTGCCTCTCCTTAGCCCATTGCAGTCTTGTTCTTTTATGTTTAGGTGTCAATGATGGTTTTCTTTTAGCTTTCCTGTATTGAAATCCCATTTCCTTTAGACGATTTCTAACGATTCGGTCACATATATTGGCTCTAGCTTCCTCCCATTTATGCTTTATCTGTGTAGTTGTACTTTTTCGGTTTTCAAGACAAATGGCCTTAAGTTGTTTGTCTTGACGCTTTGATGTCTTTCTTGGTCTACCAGTACGCTTGGCTTTAACAACCATTCCATGCTGTTTGTATTTGGTCCATATCTTGGATACAGCTGACTGTGAACAGCCCACATCTTTAGCAACCATGCGTGAAGAGTTACGTTCTTCAAGAAGTTTCACAATCCTCTCTTTTGTTTCAAGAGACATTTCTCTTATTGGAGCCATGGTTCTTGCCACTCCACTTCGTCCAGCAGCCCTCCAAGGTGTATGACTGCAGGTATTTTTAACTGCAGACTAACGAGCAGATCTACTCTGAGGCAGGTGTCCATTTAGGGAAAGGGAATTGACAGGGTGTTGTCCTTATTTTCTACCTCCAATTTGAGTGATTCCATACTTTTTTTCCCTGTGCTTGGTCAATAAAAGTAACATTCACTGACTTCCACAATGTTTTCTCTTCATTTCTTTGAGTGTTCCTGAAAGCCAACAAGTTGCACTTTGGAATGACCTTATTATTGTATCATGTTTTTGATCTGAGTTTGTTTTACAGAATGAAATGTCTGAATGAGTGCTCATCCAAGACTGGTGATTCCATACTTTTTGCCAGGGGTTGTACCCGAGCTTCTAAACTTTGGTGGGTTTTATTCATTTATTTTTTTTGAGTAAGCCATTTCTCTGTGCACAGCCTGGTAATAGTTACAGTATCTGAATGATTCAATGGAAAATGATGATTCTGATTTTACATTTACAGCATTTAGAGAGTAACGGATTCTTTATATGAGATTCTCACTGTCTTGGCAAGGAAATGTTTCACAAATTAATGATGGACTGTGGTGCTGGGGGTGGGATGTATTTTTACTTGATATGTCTATAAAGATGGGTCAGTATATTGATTCCTGTGCCACCTGAGAATGTAAACTTTGGTGTGTTTTTTTTTTTTTTTTTTTTTTTTTGAGTAAGCTGTTTCATTTGGGTATTGCTAACAGTCTATTAACAGTTACGGTATCTGAATGATTCGAGGGAAAATGATGGTTGTTACATCCTAAAATGATGAGGGTTTGGTATCAGCAAGAGAACCTTTACACCTTTAATTTTACATTTGCAGCATTTAGAGAATGACAGACTCTTTATATGAGATCCTTACTCTGTAGCGATAGACTGTGGTGTAGGTTGGGTTTTTCTTCATAAAAATGGGCCAATATATATACTTTGGTGTTTGTTTTTGCATTTCTCTGTAAACAGCCAGCTAACAGTTACAATGACCTGTTTCATTTGGGCATTTCCCTGTAAGGCTTGGTGTTGTGGTTAACAACATCCTTTGTATGTTAATGACGAAAGATGCAATATGGACAAAATGAAGCAGTTCCAGGAGGGCCCTCTTCAGTTTTTCATCACTAGAGATCACCAAAACCTTGACAGCACGTCCTATGTAAATGGCTTAACGTGTACACGAATGCCTCATACCTCTAAAATGTGTTTAATAAGCTCTCGGAGCAGAGGGAAATCTGTACCTCCATGCCGTTGTTGACTTGCATAACATTTACAGAGATAAACAACGTCGGTCCAAGATTACAGGATTCATGAGCTTTGGTGTCTCGGTCGATCTTTACCAGGAACTAAGTCCTGCCAAAATCGCCCAACATTGAGTTGTTTTTTAATCTAAAGTTATATACAGGTCCCAAAATCAGAACCCGTTCTAGCGGCACACATTACTGCGTTGTGTGCTGGATATTTTCACATGAGGTTTCCACTGATAAGCGGCGTGCTGAGCGTGAACGCTGTCCGTGATCCAGTTTCAGTAATCTGGGGATTATTGAAGCACATCTGGCATGGCGCGGACATTTCTTTAGCCCCCCGGTCTGACCTGTATTCCGGCAGGAAGAGCCTGCTAACAGTTACGATATCTGAATGATTCGAGGGAAATTATGGTTACATTTCCTAAAATTGAGGGTGTGGGATCAGGCAAAGGACCTTTGCACCTTTCATTTTGGACCTGAACATAATGGGAAACAAAATGTGTCGTTTGAAGAAAGATGGTCTAACAAAGCCAGGCACCTCCAATCACGAATTAGTAAAGACAGATCCATAATCCAAATGCCAGTACCATCAGAAGCATGATTACCTTTCCATTAATCTCTTTCTGGATTTGAATCATCCCCCCGTCTAATCCCACATTTTATCCACACTTTCATCTCTTTCATTTGCCTGGACATATTTTGTATTCACATGTACGCGTAGGTGAACCCTTGGATCTCTAGAAATGATCCAAAAGAGGCATTTGATTAACGCGAAGCATCATGAATGGTTTTAGATTAGGTGGTCATACCTCTAGTGAAGCGGCCATGAGGATTGTATAGGCCAAAAGTATGTAGACACCCCATCTTCTTAGTATAGATGCATAAAAAAGAGAATAAAGACTCATTTTTGACCAAAGAAAGTTAATGTCAGGCTGGGATAGTGAGCGGAAAACAAACAAGGGAGGTGGCTTTGACCGCTTCAGACAAGACGTTTAAATAGCAGAGGATGTGATTACGGAAATGTGGAACAGGTAAGAGGAAAAGGCGGTGTGGGACTGGGTCAGGGGCTTGTGAGAGTGTGAGAAAGTCTACGGAAACCCTTTAGAGAGACCACTTGACCTGAACATAACAAATAATGTCAGTAAAGATGTGGTTTGCTGACGTGGTCTGACACCTTTGAGATGAATTGGAGTTGATCGTTCCATAACCTAATGGAAAGACTTCCCTGAATACTGAAAGCTCTTCGTAGCAAAGCAGGACACCCTCCATACTCAACCCCCCTGTTTTTGAGTGTCCACAAACATTTGGCTCTCTAATGAAGTACATTTAAGTCTTCTCTCCCAGCGGTAGCCAAGGTGAAACTGCAAGCACGACCCGATTCTTCTCCTGTCTCACAGGTGTCCTTGGCTGGCTGAGAATGTGTCGCTCGCTTTCCCACCATGCGTCGGCATCACGTTCCTCTTTGTCGCCGCGAACTTCACCATGGCGACGTTCGCAGACGCCGGAGTGCTACCGAGGGGTCAGTTGCGGTTCGTCAGGGAGAGGTTGAGAGAACGATTCGTAGAAATACCGTTGCTTTAATCCCAAGGCCTGGTCTCGTTCCCTTGTAGCTAACGAGGATGAAGATAAGGACGACGACTTCCGCGTTCTTCTTTATAAAGACGTGAGCGTCCGCGGCATCCAGGTCAGGATGAAATGGTGCGCCTCCTGCCACTTCTACAGACCTCCTCGCTGCTCCCACTGCAGTGTGTGTGACCGCTGCGTGGAGGTACGTGGGGGAGTACAGGGCAAGATTCATCAATTCCACGTTGCCTTGTAAGTTGTGAGAGAGTCTTACAGTCACGTGGTCATATCGGAACCCTTTTCAGGACTTTGACCACCATTGCCCGTGGGTGAACAACTGCATTGGGAGACGGAACTACCGCTTCTTCTTCCTGTTCCTGCTCTCGCTTAGCGTTCACATGGTGGCCATTTTCTCTGGGGGGCTCCTCTACGTGCTAGAGCACCAGGAAGACCTGTGGGAGCTACGAGCGGCCATCACGTATCCTTACCCCATAAACTTTGTGGCATAATTCATCGGGGTGTAACGATGCATCGTGAGGTGATGCCATCTAATGCAGTTCCGTTTTTTGAACACCAGAGGGCTCTGACATACATAATGCACTGAAAATTCCAAATTTATTTGAATTTCAGGGGGCTAAAGTCTTTCTGTTTCAGTATTTATACAAGAAAAATATTTAAAAGTAAATACTTGTCATTCATTTTAATTGCTATTCTTCGGTTATTTAATATATGGAGAAGCTACCATAGAGCATTTTGTTTACAATTTTAATTTCGGGGACTGAAGGTTTTCTGTTTATAAACATACTCGAGAACATTTCAGTGCATCGTTTTGCGCTGTTTGCACTTCAGAAATAGAGTAGAATAATACAATACAAAAGAAAGTTGAATTGTGTATCAAGTAAGTGTCAAGAATCGAATCGAATCGTGACCAGAGTGTATCGGTACACCCCTAATAAGGATTGTTCGAGCAAGCAAATTTGGAGGTGTAACTGGAGCTCTGTTTGGTAATTCTACCCCAAAATCGGCCCAATTTCCTGGTAAACATAGTCGGATAATACTGTTTTCTGTCTGACGTGATGCTTTCGTTTGGTACGGAAGCTACAAGTGTAATGTACGCAACCAATGAGACAAGGTTATAGCCACAAGTCAACTTCTATACCCAGCCGTACTTGCAAAATACAATTGAACATGAGCTCTACTACAGGTTTAAGGTCCGTTTGATCGCTTGGATGGTTGAGGTCTTAGGAATTGTAATAGCAATAAAAATCTGTCTTATATATATCTTATTCACGCCTGACTGACAGAACACTGGTACAAGAGAAGCTTTATGAAAGATACAAAGACAGGAAGTGCAGGGTTTTAGAGCACAGTACTGTACGGAATGTTTTCATATTGTGTTTAATGGATATTATTGCTTCCACATGCAAAGTATCTAAGCTACTATGGGAGTGCGGTAATGTCCGGTCAGCAGCAACCTGTTTCGCAGAATGTAACGTGGACGTTAATGCCTGTAAAGATCTTTCATCTACTGCTGGCCTTGACTCTGTGGGTCAGTCTGACCATCATGAGCATGTCAGGTCTTTTCTTTATTCCGGTCATGGGACTGGCCTGCTTCCACGTGGTCCTGGTGGTGAAGGGACGAACCACGAATGAACAGGTGAGATGCTGGGAGCGTTTTGTTGACTGTGGAAACGTATTTAAAAATCGGTCAGAAGTGTGGTTCCTGCTTCTTTGCAGGTGACAGGAAAGTTCCAGAGAGGAGGAAACCCCTTTACGCACGGCTGCTGTGGCAATGTGGAGTTTATCCTGTGCAGTCCCATCACTCCGAGGTACGAGCAGATATCCCGTCCATATTTATTCGCGATGGACGGCGGAAATCTGCGCTGATCGCTTCTTTTGAATGGCAGGTACACCCGGAAGCCAGCGACGACACGAGCTGTGTGTGTACAACCTCCGTTTCGAAAGCCCGAATCCCTCCGAATGTCTCCAGTAAAAGATGATGGCAAGGGGGCACAAAACGAAATGCTCTCAGCGAAGGTAGAATATAATTAGGGGTTTATGCGGTAAAATACCATCTGTGTGACTGCAAGGAGTTCGCAAGGAGCCAATTTAATGATTTTAGCCATGCATTATCCATCTGTGAAGTAGCTATTGTTTCCTCTGTAACAGCACGAGTCCGTAATGGTGATTTACATGGTAAATAAAGTCCCAGATACAGCTAGGCACCATTTAAAATGGCCGTGGACCGGACGTCACCATAGTCACGTAGTAGCTTAGAGTTTTATTTTAAGGAATAATATTAATTAAAACATTTAGTATGGCACTGTACAATACAGTCGAATCTTTGGATCTTGGTTTCTTTCTGCCTTTCAAGACTGCGATTCTATTTTCCGCCAGCAGGTGTCGCAAGGGTCTGCTCTACTAGGTATCTGTCATTCAGACGTCAAAACAATGTAGAGTACTGTGCAAAAGTCTTAGGCCGCTGTTAGATTTGTTGTTTCTGTAATGGTATCATGACCGTATTGTCAACTCGGGTTCGTTGGCCTTCATTCCAGTCTGTTCCCCTTCTGAAAAAGTGCTTTCTTGGCTGCTACCCTTCCAAAAAGGAGCATTCCAACTGCCAGATCCTGCTGTTGCTCAGACGCCACACTAAATACCTGCCACTGTAGCCTATAGAAGCTGTTTTTCTGACTTTTTGTTTTTTTCCAGTATTTTCTGATCGTATCCTAATAAAGACACTGAGAAATAATGATATATGGTCATTACACCATCACAAAAACAAAGTATATCTAATTGAAGGGTTGCTTGTTGCTCAGTACTGTATACAAGACAGATTTCCTGTTAGAATTCTTAAGACGTTAAACCTGTATCACTTCTGACACTTCTAATGGATTTCTTTCATGATTGCCCTTTTATAGCGACAGTCTACAGGAAGCCTAGACGTGCCCGAGTTTCATCGACTGAACACACCGCCCCCATTACCGCCCAAACCTGACCCGGCTCTGCTCAGAAGTCACCTGGCCACACTGCAAGGTGGGCATCCTTGTCTGAACTGTGCTCGTGGTCAGGTATGGGTCCCTCTCGCATCAGTGAGCCCAAAGTTGGCTTCCTGACTGAATGTAAGGAACTGTGGAGACTCAAACTCGGGTGCCAGCCGAGCGCTCATCTAGATGATTGTAATAATGAACTGTGTATGGTGGAATTTATTGTCTATTCCCGTGGTTAATATGCAAATGTTTTCTCTGCCATAGAGAGCTTGTTGCTTTCCAGGACTGCTGTGTATTCTGCCCAGAATGCGAGCGCCATCGGTCAGGGCTTAGACTCACCTTCTAGAGTGCACTACCAAGTCCCCAGGGAGCAGGTGAGCACACAGTTCGAAGGCTAAGACACATCTGACCGGCCATAGCAGGGCGTTTTTTATATCCCTCCAGTTTTCCCTCCAGTTAGTTGTATCGCCCCCAGACACCATTATCCAGAGTGACTTCTACAGTCCAAGCAATTGTGGGTTAAGGGCCTTGCTCACGGACCCAACAGTGGCAGCTTGGCAGATGTGGGATTTGAACCCTGGACCCTCTGATCCATAGTCTAGTATCTTAACCGCTAGGCTACCACAGTCAATAATACAACTGCAGGTATGTCCTGTCCAGAGTCCATCTGACGTCTGTTTACTTTAACGTCCAAGGTCTTAAGAGCTATACTTTATTAATAGAACGGCTAGGAGTTGATCACATGGACAAGCTGAAGGTGAGTGCCGTAGATCATCGCAGCCATGATGTTATTCGCGATTATTCGCAATTTATTGCTTTTATATGAGTTTATTTTGTTAGAGCAAAATAAAGAAACAAAATGAATCAATTCTGACAGTACCTTCCGGCAAGAAGTAGGTCAAAAAGAAACGAGCTGTTGCTACGCAATGGTAACAATTCCATACCTAACGTAGTAAGGTTCTGTTGCGAAAAAGCCATGCTGTGATCACGAATATCGTCACCACGAGAACTATTCCCAACCATTCAGATTGTAAGGTCGGAACTGTCTGATGTATAGTAATCTTAGATATATCTAATTCCCATCTGAATGACAGAAAAGTAGGTCGAGCGAACCCTTGCGACACCTGCTGACAGAAAAGAGAATCGCAGTCAGAAAGCAAAAAATATAGGAATTACTGTCCTTTTCGGGAATGCGCACGTTAGGCGGTGCATACCTGTAATGTAAATATCAGCCACTTTATGGCCTTTAAAGGGGTTCTGAATTCAAACCCTGGCAGTGTCACGGGTACCTTTAAATGATATCGCTATTAAAGCAGCCACCTCCTGAGCACTCCAGCTAATGCCAGTACAAGAAATTAAACTCTTCTTACCAACTCATGTTTATAGATGGCAAAGAAGGAAATCCCACACCAGATGAGTGCTTTTACTCAGGATTGGTTTCTGGAGCCCAGATTGGATCGAGCCGAGATGCCGCCTCCCATCTCCGCCCACTTGATCTTACAGCCCAGTACCCTTCCCTTGAACACGCTCACTCTGAACTCCCGCTCCCTCAGTCTGAAACACGCTCACCGCCGAGGAGACCCAGCCTTAGGCCGACGTCCCGAATCCCTGGTCTCCTCATCCTCCTCCTGCACCCAGGGCATCCACAGCCTGTCCTACGACAGCTTACTCAACCCGGTTGAGCTAATGCAGCACGGGATGAACTACCTGCCTTCCTATGTCCCTATCGATCTGGGTGTCAGGTCCACATCCGATACCCAGAATGCACCCGCCCGCACCTGCAGCCCCGTTTTCATGGGCACGAGCCGACAGTCTCCCGTACTGTACGACAGCATTCCCAGACACGCCATGAGCTCCATTCAGGAGGAGCGGGAGAAACCGCAAGCTCGCCAGCTGCTACCCATGCAGGACGCGGGCATCTACGACACGCCTGGCGCACGCAGCTGGATGTCCCGGGGACCCACTCCGCCCGCTTACGGCTCACGCGAGTTTCTCTTGAGCAGCGCCGCGTACGGCCACGCTTCTCTGCTCAGGCGGGCGCCCAGGACTGCCGGCTCACCCGTGCGGAGCAACCAGAGTCGCTCGCTGTCTCCCTCGGCCTGTCGGGCGCTGGAGAGTCAGTCCTCAACCCCCTGCCCAATGCCTGGCTCTTCTTACACTACCCAGAAAGCCCTGGCATTCATCACCAACTCGGAAAGGAAAGACGCACCACTCAAGTAGGAGTCCTGACTGTCCTGGCTGGGTACAACGCAGGACCGGGCCCTGGACAGGTCGCCAGGCAACCTGATTACACAGATGAGGACGAATGAGGGTCGAATATCGCCCTCCGCACGGACACTGGAGGCGAGGGTCGAACCCTGGTGCCATCTGTTTTGTTTTGTTGAATATGTTCACTGAATAGCTGCTCTTTCCTTCTTTATCCTGTCCTCCTATCCTGTCTGACTTTCCTACCGACACAATAAAGTCACCGATGCTGATCATGCTGCATAGTTTTACGTTCTTTATTCATATATGCTATAGTTTTATATTCAGTTTTTTTCATAATATGAAATGATCTCTAATTGTATTAGTCTACATGTTATTCTATTATACTTTAATCATGTTCTCTCTGTCAGTATTTATTTAGCTTCAGTTTATTTAAACCAGTGGTTCCCAACCTTTTTTCCTTGGGGCCCCCCCTACGAGTATTTAAGAGAAGCCGAGACCAAAAATGAACATTTTTTTCCCCTCTTTTCTCTTGAGTTACTATTAAAGTTTGTTTTTTCCCCCTTTTTCATTTTGTCTCACTTTCTCTTTTTTCTTTTCTTTTCCTTTCTTTTTCATGTATATAATATTTATTTTAAGTTTAAAAATATGTTTATTATTTTAAGTAATTTTCTACACAGATTTATTCCCAGTGAGTGTGTTATTTTAATTTTATTTAGCATGTGCAAATTGTATTTTGACAAACTCGGAGCACCGCAGAGCATACAAAGAAAGGCCTGATTTTTTTTGTCGCCCCCCCTGAGGTTGGGATCCATTGAATTAACTACTACTATAAACTTATTAATTAGATAGCTTAGTTTAATTCTTACATACTCCCCTTTTTGACTCTTGGTCCTCTGTGTTTTTTTCCTTATAATATTTAGAGAGTTTTTCCTTGCCACTGTCGCCCTAGGCTTGCTCAATTTGTGCGTTGGGCCTAGATAATAGAAAATAAGAGGAAATTCTAAATCTGCTTTGAGACAACACTCTACTCAAAACCCCCTATAGAAGTAAATCTGAATCAGCCCGTCGTCTCAGCCTTTCACAGTAAGGGCTCCCTCTTCTGGTCATGGAAAGAACTGAGTGCAGACGATTGCTTTTTAAGTAGGGGACGCTCATTATCTGTCTTGATTTATGTTCCTTTAATTATATACACGCACACAAAGCCATATATTACTTGTTCCTTGCGGGCTATTACGGTCGATGATGATTGTATCCATTGTCCTGCACTAAAGGCCTCCAGCTGCTAAAATATAAGACGGCACAGACGGCGGGGCCTCGTTTATAAACGTGAAAATCGGCCCATTCTCATCGTAAAGCTCGGCACGTACCCAAATGATATCGAATACATCAAGCGAGCGCCAATTACAGACCAAAAACAGATTCTTCCCTCCGCTACATCTTCATCAGGACGCCGTTTGCCAAGGCTTAGAAGGCAGAGAAATCATTTCCCAGCATATTTAAACACACAAACGTAATTTCCCGAAGCGTCTTTCAACTGTCTGAGCCCAAATCTGCACCTCGATGACAATAAATAAGCTTTGCCACGAAGTGCCCATAGACTGGCATTACCTTTTCCGCGTGCTGTGTGGAAAGAGGAGAACGAAGCAGCCTGCATCATCTGGAGTCCTCATTATATAAGCCAGGGGTGTCAGAATGCGGTCCTCCAAGGACCAGAGTTTAGCATTAGCATTCTACCTCACTTAACACGGGCTCTCGACTCATCAGCTCATTATCAAGGCCTTCCTGAGCTGAATGTAATGGGAGGAGAGGGAAAACGCATCCTCTCTGCGGGGAGTTGGCCTTTCAGGACTAGAAGTACGCGGCGGAAATACGTTCAGGGAAGCGCTAATTGGACGCACATAGCATTAAACGATAAATAGACGTTTTAGGATTTGTCTGAGTAGGTGCCGGTGTCCACATGGAGTGGGCGAGCAGTCAGTAGGGTTGGTTGATGTGCCCAAATTCCTCTATCACCTGCTGTACTGTCCAAAAGTCTTAGGCCTCCATTAGATTAGCTATACTGTTGTTTTAGCAGTGGTATAATGACCATATATAATTATTTATGTCTCTTTGTTAGAAAACAACCAGACAATACAGTAAATGTGTATGCAGTATAAAAAAAAAGCTTGTTTTGGTAAGTATTTGATGTGACCTCCCTTTATGCTCGAGAAATAGCAGCATGTGGGAGCTTCATCGCGATGCCAAGTCGGCCCTTCAACAATCTGAATCTTATTGGAACAGTAGCAGCCAACAGAGCAAAAGTCTTAGGCCACCATTCGATTTGTTGTTTCAGCAATGGTATAATGACCATATATGGTATAACGTATTGCTGACCCAAAAATTTGACACTGGGATTTGTCACTCCATGATGCTCCTTTGCACTGATCTTCCTTCAAATCTTTGTGAGCTTTAGCATATCTTAGATGTTTCACCCTGTTCCCCTTCTGAAAAAGTGGTTTCTTGGCGTCTACCATTTCAAAAAAGACCACTCCTGTTCAAGCTTGGTCGGACTGTAAAAGGATCTGAATCTGTTAGATGCCGCTATTGGTCAAGTGTAAGGGGAGGTCACACTAAATACATGCCACTGTAACATATAGAACAGAATCAGTATAGTATTTCCTACTTGTATTCTAATAAGAAGACTGAGAAATGGTTACATAGGGTCATTATACCTTTACTAAAACAACAGCATATCTAATCTAGTGGTGGCCTGAGACTTTTGCACAGTCCTGTATAGGTACATTTAGTAGACACCCTCACCTAGAGCAACGTGCAACTGATAGTCTTACAAGGTCCAAACGAAGCAATGGAAGTTTAAGGGTGGAACCGCCACCTTAACCTACATACAGTCATTACTGCATGTAGGATGACTTTGGCGACTTAAAGCAATGCTGGCAGATGTTTCAGTTGTGTTGAGTCTCGCGGTAGCTTTCCATCTCCAGTTGAGACACGTCAGGAGGCGGGATTGCGCACTGCATCGCTTAGGGCGCCTTTGATCAAATATTAACGTCTCTCATGGGCTCTCGTGCAGCCTGTTATCTTGCTGTTCACGAGGCCATTTGTGCAGTCTGATCTGAGGCTGGAATCTGCTGTAATGATAATGAACGGAGCTGCTGGGGCTGGCACCGAGGGCAGTTTCTGTTCAGATGGGCATCAGGCGGCTCGGGTGGGGATGCTGGGCGACACCAGTTCAGTGTGTATAATCGCGGGTGCTGTCAGGCCCCGGAGGAGTGTTACCTCGGCTCACCCCGATCTCATTTTCAGTCCTACTGAGTACAGATGTACAAGGTTCGATATGGGATCTAGTATGCGGTTCTGAAAGAAGTCCATATTTGTGCTCGTTTCCCAGTGCTTACTTTGCTGATTGGAAGGAGGCCAATGTGAATTGGTTGGCAGTTCTTGAGGGGTGGGAGGTTGGGGACCACTGCTCTGTATCAAGAAAACTGCAAGCCTGCTGTAATTAGCCTAATTATTGACCGTGGCGTACGTGGCACGGTGTCCTGATGTCAGCACATAATCTACTCTGCGGGTTGAGTGCGTCCCTCCATGCTATAAAGCTGAAGGCTGTGTTTAATGATCTGTAGCACCGTCTTAAGCCGTCATCTCGATCTCGCACAATCGAGCCTCTTCCTTTCGCGCCTTATTAAGATGGTCCAACATCACGGTCATCACGGTCTGGCTGATCTTTCCGGCTGAAGTGGCGCGCCGCTCGCCGGCGTCGATGATGAAATGCCTCCCGTGGCTTCAGCTGACAGGACAGAGGCGGATAAATCATCGTCTCATATGGGCACTCCACAGGGAACGTTGTCTTACATCTATTATTAATCAGAATTCAGGGAGAGTCTATCACATTTATTATTCATCATTAATATGTACCGGAGCATCGCACTCAAGGGAGCCGCGGCAAGCGGGTAAAGGTATTCCAGTAGCGTCAACTGTGTCTGTGGAGGCATCTGTCTATACTTCAGGAGTCATACAGGCCATGGGTTAGCCATTGAGGGGGCTTTGCATGTTCCCTAGGGTTAGAAAATTGGAATCCAGTCACCATAAACAAACACAAACCCTTGGCACTTGATGAGGAGATTTCCAATTGATGCCACTGAAAGCTTAACGATTTTTTTGTCCTTAAAAGTTTGGATTTGGTGATCCACAGCATTCCTCAGGCTGTGCACACTGGAGATGAACCTGGGAATATGAGCTCTTCCTCCAAGCACATTTTAGACAGAAGACACTTAAAGGCAAATATCATACAAAATATTGTGCAGAATTCGAACCAAATCATTAGTTAAACTAGCATTTTAGAACTTGTCAGACTTTTGTTGGCAGGAGGAAACCAAAGACCAGTGGATCATGGAGACAACCTGCCAACCTACACCTACAGCACAGTACCTACCTACAGAAGTCTCAGGCCACAGAGTTGTTGCTTTAGCAATGGTACAATGACCATTTCTAACATACTGTCAATGACTGCACCCAAAAATTTCAAACTTGGATTCGGCACTCCATAATCCTTTTCCACTTACCTTTATTCCAACCTTTTCACCCTGTTACTCTTCTAAAAATGTGGTTTCTTGACTTTTACCCACCTGCTATTGCTCAGGTGTAAGGGGAGCTCACACTGAATACTTGCCACAAATAGACTAAGAACTTCTTATATGTGGTCTTTATACCATGGCTATATCTAATCTAAGGGTGGCCTAAGACTTTTACACAGTACTGTAGGTTCCTGCAAGCTATCTATCTCTAAAGGGAAAAATCATGGATGCTTCAACAAGTTCTCAGGCATCCATTATATCAAGAAATAATTTGTGAACCCCTAGGAATTAGCAGGACTCCTGTATTGATTGCTCACCGCAATGTAGCTTGAAGTCATAATATAGGAAAAAATGAATTCTGCCTGAGCAGCTATTTTGAAAAACGAAAAAGTGTGTCACATGGCCATGTTGCTCATTCCTCTTTGACTTTGACCGTCTTCAGGGTCATTCTGGTGCTGATTTCCTTCAACAGAATGGAAATAAGCTCAAGGCGAAAGCAAAGCATCGAACCTGACAGTGCCAGCTGAGCCAATTGCGAAGCTTGTGAATAAGGTATTATCATATAAAAGAGGAAAATGCCGAATGATGGAACGCGACACTTTCCTTTTTTTGCCTTGATAATAGATCCATTACTCCTTGTGTGGGTGTTTGTTTACAGCTTTCAGCATACCTATTGATTTTAGCTTCGCTCCTTTGTGCTTTTTGTGTTTGCCTGCTTTTTCCTTTCAGAACGTGTAATCCTAAAATATTAGTGATGTTAAGATGGATGAAAAGATTAAAAAGAAGAAGAACAGACAGAGGGAGAAAGAGCGAGAGAATGCAGCGTATCGTCTTAATTACTGTTTTGATAAGTGGCTTACTTAACATATGTGAATGTGCCATTTTGAGAAGGATTAATCACCGGTTAAACAGAATTAAATTACAGTCTGAATTATTCTGTTGATGGTTCATTTCTCCCCAGAATGCAGAACGATGAGCAGAGCGTTACGGCTCATTTCTTGATGTAGCATTTGGAAAGTGGCAAGAAGAGGTTTTGGTGAACTTCCAATATATTCCCAGTGGGAATTTAATGCATCACAACCCAACTCTAGGCTTTATATGAATATATCATTTAAACATTTTGATTGGTGTCACGTTTTCGTTGATAGAAGAGTAGATTTTCCTTCGTTGCCTTTAGTCAAGGGTCAAACATGACGAGGGTGGCCAGATTTAATCCAGACAAGACCTCCATACCTGGCAACCCTAATCCTGTTAGGTAAGCAGTTAATAATAAACGCCTATCTTGGGACGAAACGTAAGTGGATGGCAAAGGAGAATCACTATATAAAGGGAAAGGTAAGTAATAAATCATTTGTTTTTTAGATTTCAAACGCATCCATGTTGTCCATTTACTGCACAGTCAGGAGGTCTGTAGCTTGTCATACACTTACCGACCTATCTAGTAGGAATTATGAAGAAGTAAGTACTGTGCACTTACTGTTCACTACTACTAAACGTAATAAGATGATTTAAACTTCCTACATTCATTGGTAAACTCTAGGTCACAACCTTAAAGGCAATTGTTTCCCATTTCAGTATGGAACCACCCCACAATTGGCTGTTTTAGCACTCTCCTGTCAGAATCCCCCAAGTAGGCTTCAGTTATTTTGCTCGGACTTTGCTGTAAATATGCAGTGGCCTGACCTTGCCGGGTAATCAAAACGATTGCGGTGCAGACCTTAAAAGTGGGTCTCGCCACCATCTTTGTTCTGTGTACGCTCTCAGTGCCATTTTTTTAACACCTGCTGGGGTTTTTTACAGTCTAATCAGTGCCACTGGCAAATATTAAGTACGTGTTAGACCAAGCTCTCAAGCTCAGGGATCCTAATGGACTCGAAAATAAGTGCTTTATTAAATGCAGGTGCACTTGTAGGGGCGAGACGTTATATTAAAAGGGTCACAGATGGTGCTAGATTGTAAGACAAGCATATATTATGTGTTATATGCTCCAAATTGGACTAACAAAGATCTAATCATTTTGCACTAAATTCTAGACAGTTTTCAATAAAAAACAACTTGCATTTGACATTCTTTACTAGATGCATGGTTAATCTAATGATATTGGATAACAAGATTTGATTATGTTCACATATTACCTTACATCCAGTTGCTGTAGGGGCGTCCAGAGCCATTGGTCTGCAAAAAAAGAGAGAAAAATAAGTGATTTTATGAGGAGCATTAGCATGCTGAAATAGAGAGAAAAATGCTTTGAGCCAGTTTTGGTGTGGTTCTTCAATAGGCTACAAAAGTGAGGCAGTAGTGCCTTGATGACGAACATTTCTTTCTTTTAAATATCTGTGGATGTCCATTACTCCAAAAACCCGAAAGGAACTGGCTCTGACAAGCTTTTGGAAAGATGCCAGGGCATTATGGGATATGTAGTGCCTGTATATCCTGTAGTTCTGCTCAGCAATCTGAGATAAAATTGATTTTTTATCGCCATGATTTTAGTGGGGCAGAGCACCATTTTACTGGGGCACGTCCCCAAATAAAGTGGGTCTGTTGACGGCCCTAGATGAAAGATTAACAGTAAACATCTTTTATCACGTCATTTTCAGCCATGCTTTTGTCTCTCCTTTGAAGCTACAATAGCCTCCAGTCTCCTGAGGCTTTCCACTATATTTTGGAACTTAAATGTGGCTTAATTCTTGCATTCCAGTTCATCTCAACGGTCATCTCCATGCCATCCAGCCCCATTCTCCATCCAAGTTGGCAAACCCATTCCATTATGGACTTTGTTTTAGGAGTGTGGGGCATAAAGTAGTCTCCATTCTACTCCCAGTGGTTGTCTGTGAAGATCCTTGAGTGATTCATATTATGAACCTGTTAGCATTAAAATAAGAGATCTCTCATTTGGAAGTAGAGGTCATAATACTTTAAGCCATACAGTGTATATTATTTCCTCATAACAGTCATGTTTCCTAGTTATCTCTGAAAATGAGTTCTTCACTTGAACGCTTTACTCTGGCCTATGCTAATTGGGCAGATATTGGGACATCAAGTGACATTTAAACAAATAACTGAGCCATTTAAGGAGTCACATTTTTGTAAACGCAGAGCCACAAGAGGTTCACAATCAGCGTACCAGTGGTATATCCAATTTATTGCACAATAACTCAATACGAGAGCCTCCACAAAGCCGGAAAAATTCCTATTTATCTGGCAGAGCAGAACATTTTGGCATCTTGGTGGAAGAGCATCATTTATTTTGGACCTCATAACCAGAGGCTCTCCGTAGCTTTAATTAGTGTAGAGTATTGCTTTGTGATGGATTGAGGAGGCTTAGCTGGAGTGTAACGATGGATTTGACGGACTTGCTTTCGTCTGTCCTTCACTTCTTCACTAATGCGTTTTTGGTACGGCTGAAGAGCGCCTCGCACCCGATTCACTCTGTCAGTGGGTCTATTTGCCACTGCAGCTTCAATCACCCATTCACTTCCTCACTTGCCCAATGCTTTGAGTTTGTCTCTCAGGTAGTGCTTTGCTTGGGGAGCAACTCAAAGAGATTCATACTATCTGTTGGTGTCTCTGCCTCTCTCACTGATTCACTTACTCATTCCTTCACTCACTTATTCACTTTCCTTAGCAGGCAAATAACGTACACATTCATACAGTCCGATTCACTTGATCATTTGTTTGGTAATGTTTTCGCCTCACACACATTCATACCATCTGCTGGTCTCTGCTTCTCACTCGTTAATTCACTCACTCAGTCACTCGTTCTCTCTACCTGCATTTATCTCTTGGAGAAATGCCTCCTTGATTAGCTGCTCTGCATGCTTCACCCTGATCACGTTCATTTCGACTCACTTCATGGAATCGATTCCTTTGGAAATCAGTTCAAATGAATCAAACCAAGTCAGTTTGGTGAACAACTTGGAAATACAATACAAATCACATCTTCAGTTTTATTGTAGAGATTTGTCAGTGTAACATTTTTATGACTAAAGTTACGCTTTGTTTGATTTGGACTTTGGTATGCTCTTTACATTCAATCGTGGGTTTCAAGGTTCCCTTCAGAGTATTCTTTCAAATCTGAAAGTCTCTAATCTAAACCTTTCTCATGTGTCCTTCACTGGAAAGGGACCGTTGGACATACATCAGTATGGATAAACAGCAAACCTATTCTGGTCAACCAGCAGCCGGTTCTGGGCTCTTGGTACCCCCTAAATGAGGAGTGAGTCACCCCAGTCTTAAGAACACCCGCTGACAAAGTCCATTTAGGGAGAAAGTAATTGGTTCTCTTAACATAGTCACCTCCCCCACCACACTTCAAATGGTCTAGAACCTCCACTGCCCAGCAGTTCAATACCACCGTCACTGAAACTGTGCTGGTCTCTGCTGGCACTGCAGCGGTGGTCTGGGTTGTGGGTCACAAATTGACATTCAAATCATGTCTGGTCAGAGATCGTTCCTCTTCCACCGGTGGACCGGAGCAGGGAGACGTGCCCACAGCTGTGCTGATGAGCTGAAGCGCGGTTCTGATTCTGAATTCTGACTCGATCAGAAGAGTCGTTCAGCAAGAACCGACTCGAGGCGCCTGTGACTCTGGTGTGTGAGCGCGAGCCCGCAGTAGGATGGCTGCGCTCTTCTGAGCCGTTAGCCGCTTACAAACTCCGACAAAACACCGACACCGAGACGCAGAGACTTAAGAGAGGGGAAACGTTGTCCTAGCGCCGACGCCACTCGCCATCATGCCGGCGGAGGTGAAAGAGGTGAGTTCCCGGGGTTTATTTTGGTCGCTTGACCACCTTTTTCTCACGCGCCGCATCTTTCGCGCGCTCAGCGCTCAGCGCCCCGCTCTCTGGATTTTTCTACGGCAGGCTCGCGCGCGCGTGTACGCGGCGTGCTGAGATGTGCTGCGTGCTGAGGTCGGTGAGGGATAACGAGGTGTGGAAACACCCGCAGCGACGGATTTGGAGAGGAGCGTCGAATTAGTGGAAATCCTCAGCAGGGGCAGATATGCAGTAAATGTGCGGCTTTGGCGCGTGATTAACTGGCTTCAGGCTGCAGGGCGTGTGTGCGTGTGCGTGTGTGTGTGTGGAGCAGATGCTTTTGGCTTTCTGCTAGGCTCAGCTCTGAGGGAACATGGGGAGGGGGTCTGCTGGGATGATGGTTCTTCTTGCTAAGGCTAGCAGGCAATACTGCAGAGGCAAACCTGTTTCTCTCTCTCTCTCTCTCTCTCTCTCTCTCTCTCTCTCTCTCTCTCTCTCTCTCTTCTCTCTGTGTGTGTGGGTTCAGGTTTTTCACCTTTCCATACCTTCCTGAGGTACAAATGCTGAACAGCTTTGAGACTTAGAGATTTCGAAGATGCACATAAACAAAAGTGCTTGCCTCAACGCAGATATAGCAGTTTTGGGTTGGGTTGGGTTAGGGTAAGGGTTACTCGTAGTTTCACCACAGTTCATCTGTTGTATACGCCAACCGGTGCAAGTACCCCAGAAAGGAAACCAGCCTCTGAAAGAGCAACATGCTAATCGACAACTTCTGACCGCAAGCTCTTCATGAAGACTCACTAATTAAGGCTCTGGACTCTGGACTGAGGTCAAATCTCAGCTCTGCCAACCTGGGACCTTGAGAAGGACCCTTACCTTCAAGTGCTAGCTTTGAGCTAAGGATGTCTGTCTGACATTTTGTATGTTTCTTAGAAGGTATAGGTGGAGTAAAGGTGGGGTGATCATTGTGGTGGATTTTGATTATTCCAGGGGCCCTGAATCCCTGGACCCTTGGGCCTGTGAAAGAAAACTTTACAGGACATGGGGCTGGAACCTGCCGCTTGGAAAAAGGTATAGGAATTCAGGACTGGGGAATGGATCTCTGCTCCCTAACATGGGTGCTCCCTCTTGAATTTCTTTGGGTCATATGCTGCAATCTAACTTTAAAGGGCTGCAAATTGGGCATGGGCATGCAAATGGGGTGCCTTAATGTTATATTTGCGCCCTTGGGAAAGGGTGTAAGAGATCAGGACTGGATGTGCTGATTCTGAGTAGTAATGATTCCAAGAACTCTGAATCCCAAGGGGGTCTGAAGCCACCTGTGGATCAAACCGAAAAATTATGTGAAAATATGTGAGGTCCAGAATTGCCAAAGGGCACCCTTGGAGATCAAAGGCCTGGAGAACATATCTGTGCCAGGTTGGAGAACCCGACTATGAGTGCAGTCTCCAGAACTACCTTAAGTCAATTGCCCCAGCGGGACTAAAGGGGGCTGTGAATCGTTCATGCCTGTTTCATCGCAGCTTTGCCCTGAGTGGAAGAAAATTACTCACGACAGGCTCAGAACCCGAAACATGGATGGTGCGTCGTGGTTTGCCCTGGGTCAGTCGCCCCACTGGGACTTGAGGTGCTGTGAATAGTGCATGCCCATTTCATCTCAGTTTTGTCATCGGGGAATGAAAATGGCTCTGGGCATGGGGCCCAAACCTGTCAGAGTACTCAAAATTGGTGCTCCTCGGAGAAAGTGGAAGACATCAGGGAAATCAGAATACGTCTCTCCTGGGATGTGATGATTCCAGATGGTGATGATGAACACGAGTGATGATTCC
Source organism: Ancistrus triradiatus (assembly GCA_025084515.1). Lineage (NCBI taxonomy): Eukaryota > Metazoa > Chordata > Actinopteri > Siluriformes > Loricariidae > Ancistrus > Ancistrus triradiatus. Next base: position 74,184 of record JAJAGP010000188.1, on the reverse strand, counting down.
AAGGGTCCTGTATCATTGAGCAGACCGAAATCCCAAGGCAATTTGAGAATGAAGACTGTACACGTGAATAAATATTGCCCAGGACGTGGAGTTTGCATGAATGGAAGTTAGTATGGGGGTGAGGCACATCCACCCGAACGTCGTGGACGCTCCCTCATGCGTCACCTTAGGTCAGCAATCCCGACCGTGTCTTGAGGTGGTGCAAATACCGCATAGACATTTTATCTTGGTGTCAGGGCATGATTCATGTGTCATACGTGGGTTTGTGACACACATTATCTTCCGTGTCTCTGATGTGCCCTTGAGCGACTCGTACTGCCTCTTTGTGCCCGTTCGAAACCAGGAGCTGCGGCTCGGCCTCCTGCCTGTGCAGTTCGACTGATAAAAGTGTCCCGGTATGAGGGGGTGATTGATCGCCGCGGCCGGAGCACAGACAAACGGATGGAGGGATGATCGAGGACCGAGCGGGAGCCGCATTTACTCAGACGATTGAACAAAGCACTATCGCACGGCGTCAGGATATTGCAGCGGATGACAAGCGGCGCCATAAAGGTGTCACATTTTGGAGTGGTCTTACGAAGATTATGCAGAAGAGGATCGCACATTCGCTCTGCGAGAGGACTGCGGGATCAGAGAGAATCTCATTGCCCACGGGCACGAGACCGTGCTGGCTGAGGAGGGCTCGAATGCAAATCCCATGTGACGGGCTTTCGCACTTTGCCTTCTCCCCAAAGCCATTCTATTTCAGACCTGCTTATTTGCATTGGGCTGAGCACACAACGTCCGTCGTCCATTCATCAAACTGACATCAACGATGACAATTTCTTAACGGTCTGCCTTCAGAGGAGTACGCTAGTGTTTAAACCTCTAGCTGTCCTCCAAGCGTTCAAACGTACTGCGAGTCAGTCTTGCTTTCGTCGGTCGATAAAGTCCTACAAACTCTGATTCAAACTGCAGGATAATAAGCTTAAATGCGTACAACGAAGACTCATGTTTGTCTAGGAAAGACACCTGAGACTCTCCGAGTCTGAAAATTGTGGTGTTAAGAGTTCAGCTGTAATTATTACCAGTTTTCTAATGGCTCAAATCCGTGGCTACGTATAATTGATGCAGGTTGGAATTTTATTTATTGGAATATCTTCTGAGTTAAGTTCCAACTGCACTTAACTCGTTGTTTAGCAGTTTTCTCATCCATTTGAGGGACGCCTGGGCAGCCTGCTTTGGTTACCATAAAAGCCTCGCAGAACCCTCAGAAGATGATTCAATAAATCAGACTCTAACCTGCGTCAATTATACGTGGTGGCCGCTGAGAGCAAATGAGTTCTGGCCCACACTCGCCTTTCCCTCGGCCAACACAGTGACGTGGAATGATGGCGATGACCAGGGCCAGAACTTCACCCGACGAGCCACACTTGGCCCAAATTCTGCCCAGACGTTACCTATGGTAGATAACATTGGGGCCAGATGTGACACGAAGTCTGAATGATGTGATGAACATTATCGTGGCTAGCAACAGTTCTGCCAAATTGCCCCCGAATTACACTCGGCATTGCCATGACTCACCCGTAAGTGCCTAAACTGAGCCATATTTGGCCCAGAACCGTCTTGTCTGCTGTCTGGGTAGCAGCCTGAGGCTGATGATGTAATTATCTCTTGAGTGTGTTAATAGGTAACCCATTCACTACAGCATCCGGAGGTCATTATACTTCCCTGCAGCCTTATCTGGAGGGACTTGCAGCTTCGATTTAAGGGCCGTGCACAAGGGTCCGACAGGTGTTTGGTGGATCCAGGATGTGAACTCACATCCTCCTTATTGGCAGGCCAGAGCCTGAGAACTACTCCATTAACAGAGGATAAAATGTGCATCTTTTGAAATCTTCGCACCGCTTGGTGGTGTTGCCTCAAAACGAAAGTTTGTTTTGCCATCGTTTGCCAGCGCCAGATCTCGGGCCATCTGATTGCTCAGAAATGCTTCCACACTTCAGATGGCTTCTTGTCAGTGCAGCACTGCCTCGATCCGTGGCTCGCGAAGGCATTTGTCTGCTGTACGTGTCAATTACGTGAAACTAGGACTGAAGTTTTTTTGGATAACAAATTGGTGCAGGCTAGTGCCGGTGCCAAATTTAAAAGGAAAAAGGCTTTGCTTATTGATTTTGCTGTTCTTATCAATAATTGTGCATAAATCAGTGGAGTTCAGCCTTGACTATGCATTAAGCTTTGAATCATTGTTTTAGAGACTGCTAGGATGTATAAAGACCCAAAATGTAGGTCTAGAATAATTTGGACACCTTGGGTGAGTGGTTTGCTGATTTTCTAAATGTGAATGAAATATAATATAGAGATGCACCAAAAATCAGCCAGTGAAGGTTAGTGTCAGTCTGGTCTAGAGAGCGGAGACGGACCCGGACACGAACAAACAGAGCTTAGGGAACAAAGACTTGAACTCTGCACGTTCTGGAAGTGCGTGTATGTTGTTTGAATGGTATCTTTAATTGATACTCGAGCGCAGGAAGTCGAAGAGAGGAGCTTTGACGCATGAGAGCACTTTCGTTTGGCGAGCAACTTTCGTTACTCCTGATTCAAGCTACGTTTTAGGACTTAATTGATATTATTATTGGGAATGTAATCTGCTGTTCTAATTAGCCTGGTTTGAAGGACTTTCTCGGCTACAGCCTCAGTTGAGGGTCAGTTGGCGTTCCACTAATCCCGACCCAAAGGCTCGGAAATCAGCTTGAGATGCAGGCATCAGGGATCAAGGGAGGACTTTTTTATTGAAATATCTCCTGAAGGCATAGCTGAGCTTCTTGCTTTTGCGTTGTATGCCCCATTCAAAGCTTTTATTACCCGCGTTCTGATTGGGCGCCTCACTGCCCTGAGAAGGCATTTCGGGTTTCAGTTTTGGCTCAGTTTGTTCAGTGGTATCATATTCATTCGTTCATCCATTCATTATGGCTGCCGATCCAATTCAGGGTTTGGTTGGGCTGGGGCCTATCCGGCAGCACAGAGAGCAGGGTGGGAACCAAGCCTGGACTGGGTTCCTGGCCACTTTTGGTCAGACACCAACCGCCATAATCAGATACTTTTGGATGGGACCCAGTCTTTGTTATCCGTTGTTATTACAGCTGTAGTTTCTAATTGTTGTGATGCTGATCTTTGGCGATATTCTCAAACTCGCACTGTAAGTGAGTTTTAAATCAACAGGTGGTTCGCTGGCGATGATGCAGTTGCTTATGGCGATCAGCCATATGCTGTGGATAGACGCGATGTTAGAAGCGCCGGCGTGCCTCTTCTAAAGAGACGGTGTGCGGCGCTTGTGTCGCCGTTGCTCTTGTTGCTCAGGAATGATTTATCTGCGCCTCGTCGTTCTCGCATCTGTTTGCGAATCCTCCAGTTGCATTGCTTAGCATAATACAGTGCCGGCGCCTTGTTTGGAATGGATTAAGAGAAGGAGAGAGATTCACATCGACATGCTTGATGTGCTGTTGAAGAAGAAGAAAAAATAACCCACGCCGCCTGTGTTTGGAGCAATCAGCCATTTGTTGCCACACTGTCACACCGATAGTCCATCTATCCTGTTTTAGAAATGCATGGCTGCCCCTGTTAAGCGTCTCATCGTGCACTGTAATTTAAAGTAGATTGCCTTATGATTTGAACACACTGCGGCTGCACTAGGAGCCACAAAGAGCTCGATCGTACGGTAATTGCTCTAATAGAAGAGAGAAATAGGACTGTTGCCTAGGAATAGGAATGTGCGTTGTTAGGATATGATTAATACTACTTTTATCATCGCTCTTTGACAGTTTGGTGCCGTGTGAGGTACGTTCAGTGGCCAATTAATCTGCTACCGACCCTTTAATTAGTGACCATTGGCTCATTTCATACTATGCACAATGTCAGCATCCATTCCGTCATTCAGTTTTAAGGGGCCACCACAGATTATTTGGGATGTGCTGGACCGTTCTGATTAGACCTCTGAGTGCTGAAATAGGTTTTTATAGGTAATATTCGTTTAATCATTCGATCGACGTCCGTTCGCCTTAATGACCGAGGTCTTAACAATTATAGCGAATTATGTTCTAATAAAAATCTGTCTTTTCAACAGCTGGTCAAATTGGAAACGCTTTAGCATGTGCATTTCAGCTGGCAGAAATTAGAAATTAGAATTAGATGTTTTGTTTTCATATTTTTTTAAATAAAATTTACACTTTTAGGACACAGACACGAGCAGAGACGTGAAATAAAAAAAGTTTGTACTCTACTAGGTTTTAATGTGTTTAAAAGGTGATATTGCAGTGCCTGTTCTGGAAATTAGGGTTTCTTCAATGGACTCATTCCCTCTTGGTCGTGTGCAGCCAGCGAAGTGTGAATTCATGCTTATATTCCATTGTGCAGGTTTATATTTTGGTGTGTGCCATTGTTAATGTGTGCTTGCACCATTGTTAATGGTGTTGTGTATTTCCTGGAGGGAGTGATGTGTAGGCTTCAGATGCTGTGTTGATGGTAGCGTTCCGCTCCTGTTTTCACCGATGTGAAAATACCCTTTATATTTACGTTACAGTGGCATAAAAGGACTACATGACTGATCAGTCTGGTCAGTGTCCATTTTGGTCAACGACCAACGACGCCTACCTGTAGCTAATGTAATGTTTTGGGTTCAACGTGCAGAAACCTGGTACCAGCAGCTCCGGCAAACCTGCAGTGAATGATAGACGTGACTAAGATGGATGACTGTGTACGCGGCGAAGACTTTTATTTCCCTGACTTGTTATTGCGCTTACTCAACAGGTGTTTTGCTAAATTGCCCGCGTCGCCTCCCTTAGCGGCGACTCGCGCTGATGGCACGACTAAAACGCGTCCCTGCTTCAGCCTGTTTTGTTCTTTAAGCCATTAGCGAGTCGTGTGTAGGCGAACAGCGCTCAGGTGCTTCTGCGAGAGTGGGCTTGTACAAAGAGAGATAGGACCAGAAGGAGAGAGGGGGGAGCAGGATTGTGTTCGCATGAATATCCCATTTTCCTAAATAATTTCTCCATCATGCTTAACAACGATTTACGTCTGACCTTTTCACTAATGTGGGTTTTAGTCATTTATATCCGGTTCCCACTCAGAACCAAGCGCTAGACCGGCACTAAATCCTGTATTTATAATGCAGCGTAATTGTGTTTACAGACTTGGATAAAAGTTCAGACGCCTTGACTCGCTGATTTTTCGGATTTTTTTTTCCACTTTGTTCATGACAGCAGCACCTGTAACGAGCCTTGGCCTTAGTGCTTGGTCCCTCTTTTTGAATCGTCCCTTGTTTAAGTGGCTCAGGTCTTCAATTCTGAACACGTCAACTATGAGAGCAGACTGTTCACGTACTGTGTGATATGTCCCATATATACATACATAAATAACCAGATAATCAATGTTATTGATTGGAATTCCGTCTCTGCATGGGTTTAATGTTTTGACTGATCGGTGTTTATTCAGATATTTCATACCTGATGGACTTTTGGTGCCAGGGACGCCTTAGGAATTTGTGTACTGGTAATCAACTTCAAACCCGGCTGTGTAACTGACAGGCTTCATCTTGCCAGAGGTGGGGTATGAACTGGTACTTTGAAAAAAATTGGCATTCTACCTACTAAGCTAGCCTGGTTCGTATCCCGCCTCTGCCGAGGTGGGGCCTGTCGGTTATGAGGTTGCCTTAGGTTCCAGATTCATAAAGGTGTCTTAAGAATGAAACTGTTTTAGTGTCTTTTTTTCTTAACTCAATTCTTTAAAAACACACTTCTTAAGAATCACCTTGTTTTTTTTACTCTTTTCTTAAGAACAAGTGTTCTTGAAAACATTCAGTTCTTAAATGTTTTCTTACCCTTACGATAACCTTATGTTTTCAATGTTGTCCTCCAGACATAACGTTAAATACAAATTCAAAATGTGCCTGATGGAAGGGGTTTCCTGGCACCAAGTCCAGAAATTGTGTTCCCACAAAGGTCCAGAAGTGAATGTGTTTATGTGTATCAGAGGCTCCTGAGTTCTTGATTCTTTGGGTCAGGGGTCTGTGTGTGTGTTCTGTGTGACCACGGACCCGGGGTGCCCCACGTGACAGCAAATTGTAAGCCACTCCGCATAAGGGCGTCTGCTAAAAGCTGTAAGTGTACATGCTTCAAAAGACGTTAAGCATTATGAATGCAACACAGATACGATGTGTCCTTATTTCGTTTATGCAAATGAGGCCGCTATTTCTGACTCTCGATAGCGGAGTGGACTGGAGGGCTTCTGAATCAGCCTGTGCTGTAACTAATAATTAAGAAGGAGCCTGATCGTCTCTACACATGATACTAGAGAAAGAAGTAAATGCCTTTACATGAACTTCTCATAAACTGGGGTTTCTTTCTGGTCAATCTGTGGACTTTCCGGAGGGTTGGTTTGGCACGTACACACACTTAGAGGGAAAGATATTAAAAGTTTGTCGTGTCTAGAAAGTTTCGGCTGAAGGAATCCGTGCAGGATGCTCAGAAGCTCGCCTCATACATTATTCACCGCCTAAGTGTAATGAGAGGAAGCCGGGTTTTCTTTTTTTTTCTCTGAAGGATGTTTGTGAGTTTTTCGCACCGTGAGATGAGAGTCATTTCACTAAGCTGCCTCGGGTCATTTTAAGACTGTTTTATCTTTTATATAATCAGAGAAATTTTAATTATCCGGAGCTCCCCTTTACGATCGTACATCTACAAAGACAGGCTGATATAAAAATATCCTCCGTATAGGGTTCGTGTTCTGAAAATCCGAACTTTCTGTGCTTTTTGGGATTCAAAGAGGTTATTGATGAAAGATTGATAAAGTTTTAAAATGTTTCGCTCTGGAGGCTGAACAAAGTCCATTGCGGAATTGGCTTGGGTGATGATTCACTGGCAGTAGCCCGTGTTTTTGGTTATCTCCTATTCAGCTTATCGTTCAAGGCTGTGCTGTTGCGGGCTTTCAGGAATAAAATATGGTTTAATCTACTCCCGAAAAATCCACACGTTCGAAAATAGTGGCTGAAATTTCCGCGTCGAATGGCCTTCGCTCTTTCAAAAAAAACTATTACACAGCGTAAGGAGTCCTGAAACAGCTCAGTGGGTGTGTACTGATCCGTTGTCCTCTCATTCGTACTCAAGAGCAAGTCGAACGTAGACTGCGTCGCCAAAAGTTTGTGGACACCCAGAGGCAGCACTGTGCAGAAGTCTTAGGCCACCAATGACGTAAAGTCGACGATTGGACCCAAGAATTTCTAAGTTGGACTGCAGATGCTGCTGTAGCCTATTGAAGCTGTTTCTGTTTAGTTTTTTAACACTGCAAACTATTTTCCTGTTGCATTCCAATAAAGACACTGAGAAATAATGTTACCTGGTCATTACACCTTGACCGTTGTGTCCTTGACTCGTTTTTTTCCAATTTCCTTTGGTCCAAAGGAACAGAGTCCGGGCGGTCCTACGGCTTTGCCTGCGCAGAAGCAGGCCAGAGATTCAGTCGGAGATGCGGCGTGTGCCGAAGACACGCCAGACACGCCGTCCTCAGACCTGAGCACGCTCACCTCCACCAACGGGAGCACGCAGAACACGGAGGCTAACGTAGGTCATTTCATGAGCGGTGGGTTAATGGAAGGCGATGGGATTGGACGGAAGCGTTCTGATTGTTTTGCTCGGAGTGACATTTCCATTAGCTCAGTGCTGGACGAATAGAAACAGGCAGTGTGTCAGAAATCCTTAATGTCATGCTAATACCAGGCTTGGATTGGAATACATTGTAAATAAGCGTTGTGTGGATTGTTTTAGCAGTGTCTGGATCAGGCACGTGGGAAGATGGGGGGTTAATTGGAACTGGAACGGCTGTGGGGTACACGGTGGGGCTAATGGAGGGTCCTTCTGTCATATTTTCACTATTATTAGAATTAATAAATGGCATGCAGACGAGTTTAAGGGGGCTGCGATGCGTTAAAAATGACTGCATGCACAATGTTAAAGCTTATCATGTCCACTCGCATGGCGAAGTAAATACTCGGCATCCTTAATTATGGGTCATGTGTAAATCCAGATGTCAGTGCGTAATGCGTTGCTGTTTTGTTCTTCATTAGTGTGTACTTTAAGTAATGCTGTGATTCCAGTAATGGTGTGATTGTGTTGGGCTGCTGCTGCAGAATGATGAGAGTTCAGGGATAGGGACGGAGAAGTCCTCCAGCCCTGACACTGAGCTGAACCCCCTCAGTGCCTGCAGCTCTCATGAGGACGTCGTGCCACAACAGCTGGAGGTGAGCACCAAATTCCACTCAAAAAAAAAGGGTTTGTAGTACTATGGGTGGGCCATATGGCCAACATGTAGGTTTAATATCGCAGTCATTTTGAAAATGCTGTAAGATAACTCCAATGAATCACGTAGTATGTATAGTAGGGGTGTAACGATACACTCTGCTCACGATTCGATTGTCTCACCATTACCGATTTCAAGATAAAAGACATAAAGGCATTTCTGGAGTGTAAACAGTGCAAGACAATGTACTTTGTTTTGTATGACCAAAAAACTTTAGTTCTGAAATCTATATTTGATCCAGTTCTGCTTTAAGTGCTGGGGGTGTAACAATATACTCAACTCACGATTTGATTCGATTCATGGTACTGAGTTCAGAATTCGATTTTCTTACGATTTTTTTATTTCTGAAGTGTAAACAATGCACATTTTCTTGAAGTTTTTAAACAATTTTTAAAATTAAAATATATTACTAAATATATAGTAAATAAAATGCCCTTTTGTAGCTTCACCATATCTTAAATAACCTTAAAAAACATTTTTGTTTCTGAAGAATAAAAATTCTAAATAATGATTTGAAAGTTAATACTTTTCTGGTATAAACCTTCAAAACATTATTCAAAAGAAAGTGCCCTTTTGTAGCTTCACCATATCTTAACTAACCTTAAAAAGCTGTTTTCGTCTTTGAGAATAAAAATTCAAAATAATGTTTCAAATGTTTATACTTTTCTGGTTTAAAAATGTAAACAAAACAAATCTTTGGTCTGCTGCAATCAAAAGGAATTAGAATGAGTTTCAAATAGTACTACTGCATCAAAATGTGCTTTTGTAATTGCTGTTGTTTCAACAAATAAAAAAATGCAATCTTGTATCATAATTCACTAAGAACTAAAGATATGCATTTGTGAGCATAACACCGCCCCCGGTGTTTAAAAAATATAATTGCATTAGATGGCACTCCAATTTTTGTTGCTCGATCTCGATGTATGGTTACGCCCCTAATGGATGGGACTGTGGTAGCCTAGCGGTTAAGGTACTGGGCTCTGGCCCAGAAGGTCCAGGGTTCAAATCCCACCTCTGCCAAGCTGCCACTGTTGGGTCCTTGAGCAAGGCCCTTAACCCACAATTGCTTGGATTGTAAGACAGTACCAATTGTAAGTCACTCTGGATAAGGGCGTCTGCTAAATGCTGTAAATGTAAATGTAAATGTAAATGTGTAGTTGTTAGATGCAAACACACAAACTCAAAATGGCAGCAGAAATGTACGTGAGGTGAGCAGCACTGTTTTAGGAAAGCACGAATGATTTAGTGCTGCACTATAAACTGTATAGCCAAATTTCTACCGATATACGTTGTTCTGTCAGTATTTACTGTCATACTGCTGAGTACTACAGAATGGCGCTTTATTGTAGCCTAATAAACTTAGTATTATTAAAAGTCTGCAGGCTTTTCTTAGTGTCTCTTCAATCAAAGTGTGACTTCTTTGAAAACTCCTGCGTTTAAATCTTTACAGGTATAAGTTATGGCTTAATTCTAGAGTTATGGACAGCACTCCTGCTCTGGAAATCTAGGTTCTAAAGCCAGTTCGCTTCACCTCATTGCTTCGAAGCTGCCCTGCTACTGGCAGCTCACCAAGCGCAATAAGAGCTCGCCTGAATCTCGTTCTAGAGTCCACACTGAACTCATTTCAGCGGAGTGAAAAATTGTTGTGCTCGTCAGTTGCGCATGTCAGGCGTCCTAATAAGTATTTATCCAGCGCCCGTTGCCAGCGCAGCAGAAATCCTGCGTTTGTCTTTCATGTACAGGCCTGTCCTTAAATCCTGACGCTCACATCGCAGGCTTTGTGAATCGGTTTCTCTACGCGTTGCGAGGGGATGTATTTCTCAAAATCCTTCGTTTCCTCTTCAGGAAGGTACTGATGCGTCACAGACGTTTCAGCCCGACTGCCAAAGTTCCCGAGATGTAGAGTGCTGTCTCGCGCCCAATATTTCACCCGATAAAGAAGACGAATGCCTGTCCCCTCAGGCTGCCTCTGACACCTCTCACTCCGAGACCAATACGTCGTCTGACGCTCCGGGCGAAAATGTCAAAGACCAGCCCGCTAAGCTTAGCAGCCTTCAGAGTCCGCGAGTAGCCCTCGCTAACAACGGCATCATGGCCCATGGTTTTCAGTATCCGCCTTCCTATTCGACTCTGCCGACCAGGAACTACATACCAGAGAACTGCTACACTCTCCCGCTACACCGAGACAGCTACGGCCGAATTGGTGCACCGGTGTGCAATGGAGCAACCAAAGGAGATCCGGACGGCATCGACCTGAGGTCAGGAATCCCCGCAATCAGTCACCCTATGATGGGAGGAACCCTGTCCATGAGGCCGTCCCTGGACCTTGCAGTTGATGACCACCTTGGTCCGTTGCCCCATCCCTTCTTGCAGGATCTGTACAGGATGCAGACCTTGATTTCGCACAAACGTGCGAGCATGGTCAGCCTGGACACCATTCGCAAGGACCCCCGGTGGAGAGACCCAAACTTGAGGGAGGTCATCGCCATGCTGAGTCACCCGATGGACCCGGTCAAGTCCAACGCAGCCGCCTACCTGCAGCATCTGTGCTACGAGAACGACAAGGTGAAGCAGGACGTGAGGCAGCTCCAGGGCATCCCCATTTTGGTCGGGTTGCTGGACCACCCCAAAGCCGAGGTCTACCGAAAGGCCTGTGGAGCGCTCCGGAATATTTCCTTTGGCAGGGATCATTTCAATAAGGTGGCCATCAAGAACAGCGATGGCATTCCCACACTGCTTAGGCTGCTGAGGAAGACCAGCGATATGGAGGTCCGAGAATTAGTCACAGGTTTGATCTGTTTTGATAAACATCAAAGGTTTCTCATTACATTCACTCATCTAACTACATCTGACTTTTCTTTGTGTTTTAATTCCTTTTATTTTTGTTGCTATGGCAAAAGACAGGCCTGTTGGTTATAGCTATGCATTCAAGGTCTGATGTCTTAAGTTCAGGTTCAGGGTTCCTCACACCATATAAAGGCAGGTTTAGGGTTCTTCATTCCATATAAAGTCATCACATTGTATAAGATCAGGTTCAGGGTTCCTCACACTATATTTGGTCAAGTTCAGGCCATTTAAGGTCAGGTTTAGGGTTCCTCATGCCATATAAGGTCAGGTTCAGGGTTACTCACGCTATATAAGGTCAGGCTCAGACATATAAGGTCAGGTTTAGGGTTCCTCATGCCAAATAAGGTTTGATGGTTTGATTCAAGGTTGTCCAGTTCCTATAAGGTCAGGTTCAGGCAATACAAGGTCAGATTCAGGATTCCTCACACCATATAAGATCAGATCCAGGCCATAGACGTTCAGGTTCAGGGTTCCTCACAATATATATGGTCAGGTTCAGGCAATATAAGGTCAGGTTCAGGTCATATGAGGTCAGGTTCAGGCCATATAATGTTAGGTTCAGGCAATATAAGGTCAGGTTCTGGCAATATGAGGTCAGGTTCAGGGTTACTCACGCTATATAAGGTCAGGCTCAGGCCATATAAGGTCAGGTTTAGGCAATATAAGGTCAGGTTCAGGTCATTTGAGGTCAGGTTCTGGCCATATAATGTCAGGTTTAGGGTTCCTTATGCCAAATAAGGTTTGGTGGTTTGGTTCAGAGTTCTTCATGCCATATAAGGTCAGGTTCAGGTCATATCAGGTCAGGTTCAGGAAATATAAGGTCAGGTTCAGGATTTCTCACACCAGGTCAGGACATATAAGATCAGGGCTAGGGTTTCTCATGCCATATAAGGTCAGGTTCAGGGTTACTCATGCTATATAAGGTCAGGCTCAGGCCATATAGGATCAGGTTCAGGCCATATAAGGTCAGGTTCAGGGTTCCTCATGCTATATAAGGTCAGGTTCAGGCCATATAAGGTCAGGTTCAGGGTTCCTCTTGCCAAATAAGGTTTGGTGGTTTGGTTCAGGGTTCTTCACGCCATATAAGGTCAGGTTCTGGCAATATATGGTCAGGTTCAGGGTTACTCACGCTATATAAGGTCAGGTTCTGGCCATATAAGGTCAGGTTCAGGGTTACTCACGCTATATAAGGTCAGGTTCTGGCCATATAAGGTCAGGTTTGGGGTTACTCATGCTATATAAGGTCAGGTTCTGGTCATATAAGGTCAGGTTTAGGGTTCCTTATGCCAAATAAGGTTTGGTGGTTTGGTTCAGGGTTCTTTATGCCATATATGGTCAGGTCTAGGGTTTCTCATGCTGTATAAGGTCAGGCTCAGGCCATATAAGGTCAGGTTCAGGTTTATTCATGCCATATAAGGTCAGGTTCAGGCCATATAAGGTCAGGTTCAGGTTTCTTCACGCCATATATAGTCAGATTCAGGGTTACTCGCAGCAAAAGGTCAGGTTTTGTTCAGTAAAATATCCGCTCTCAGAGTGTGTTTCACCAGAATATCTCACCAGACACGGGTTCCTGATTCTCCCTGACTTTTTGGGCTTCTTGGTTTGGTGGTTGCCATGTGACCAGACGAAGGACGCCGCCATTTTACAGTCTAGTTAATTTTCTACACATCCTCTGGAGGGAACTTATGCGATGCTTCACTGCATTACTTTCTCAGGCAAACCACGTCAAATCTTATCCGTTCCTTGTAGTGTGTTTTAAAATCAGTGAAGTAAAAGCTCAGTCAGTTTGCTGCACTGGATGTGTTAATGGTTGCAAGTAGATTGGTTAGTTTGAATATGAGTGCAGTTTATAAAGAATGAAAATGGTTGATTATTCCGTCTGAAGTAAAATCCGTAACCCAACATCTCAGGGACACTCTGGAACCTCTCCTCTCACGAACCTCTGAAGATGGTCATCATCACCCACGGGCTCCAGACTCTGACGGATGAGATCATCATCCCACACTCTGGATTAAGAGGGGATCCCAATGACCCGTCCAGACCCGGAGCTCCAGAGTGGACCACGGTTTTCAAGAACACGTCTGGCTGTTTAAGGTACGTACCTATGAGTCCGGATGGTGCCGCTGTGCCCATCTGCTGAGCCTCCTTTCAGGGAATGGACCCCATTGACCCATCGAGGCGTTGGGCGAAAGCTTAGTCGGTTACTAAAATCTGACCGAGAATGCTCTTTATTCATGTTAAATGTAGTTTTATGTCCTCCAGGAATGTGAGCTCAGACGGGGCCGAAGCTCGCCAGCAGATGCGCGAGTGCGAGGGACTCGTGGACGCTCTGCTCCATGCTCTGTACTCCGCCGTGGCGAAAAGGGACATGAACAACAAGGTAGGCCAGGAAGACCAGTGCCGGCCCGATCGATTAGTTACAGAAATAAGCTAAACCTGTACTAAGACCTTGCAGCCAGGCTCGAACCTTACCTGTGCCTGCTCTGCATCTGCTCTCCCGTCAGGGATCTGTGCTCCCTTCAGACTTTATTGATTGTGCTTTCCATAGTCTGTAGAGAACTGCGTCTGCATTCTGCGTAATCTCTCCTACCACGTGCACAAAGAGGTACCGGGGGCGGAGAAGTTCTACAGCAACCCGACCACCCAGGCCGCAAAGACGAGGAGCCTGCCCAAGAAAAAGGACGTGCCCGATTGTTTCGGGGGCCGCGGTAGCAAAGGTCAGGTATTTAACAGCATGTGAATGATTACCTGCCCTTGGCCCTACGTTCACATCGGCAAACGTTTTCTTTTTACATACAGTAGATTGACGAAGCTGGAAGTTTGTTTATTATATTTTCAGTGTATTGTGAAAAAAGGTAAGGATTTTGACAGGCTACAGTGATTTTTCTGTGAGCGCTGTAACCTTTTTTCAGTTGTATTCACACGTTATAAGTCAAAAGAACATTTCGTTTAGCATTTTCACTCTTTCTGAGTGCTCCTTCACTCCTAAGACAGGACTGGCTCAAACAGAGATTTCAGAGGGGTATGATCTCCTATGTGCGTCACTGTAAATATATTTGGATCTTGATGTATTGGAAGCAATAAATCATATCGCATTTCCATCTCAAAAGGAGCGAAACTAATAGCAGCCAGATGGTGGTGTATAAATGGAAACAAAAAGCGTTCTCCGTTGCCATCCGCATCGCTGAACTCTCCGAAACCTTTACGTTTACGCTGAACTCTCTCCCTCCTCCGGTTATCTGGGGACGAAGTGCCGCCAAGGACTCAGGATACTGGAGTGACTCTGTGTATCAAACTACTTAATGCCGATGTGCATATTTTACATATCTTACTTGAACTATGACTCCATGACTTATTAGTTTAGGTAAATCAGTTTTATTCTTACGCCACCCAAGGAGGTTGGGTCCCTTTTTGAGTCATGGTCCTCCCAAGGTTTCTTCCTCATAACACTTAGGGATTTTCCTTGCCACTGTCGCCCTAGGCGTGCTCAATTTGGGAGTGGACGTAGATATTAGGAGATAATCTAAACTTGTAAAGTTGCTTTGAGACAATCCTATATTGTAAAAAGCGCTATATAAATAAATCTGACTTGACTTGACTTGAGGTTGCCTGCCCTGTCTCCCTAAATGTGCCGGTGTGAACGCAGGGACGAGTTCGTCATGAGATCCACAGAAGGTTACCGGACTGCTTTGTTAAGAAGCCCTGATCACGAAATGAAACCCACTGACTTGATGCCTGATGTGGATGATGCACCCGTTGTAACGTGTAACGTGGCATTACGCTTGTTTTCACCCTGTGCTCATTGTGCGTGTGTCTTCTTTTCATGTGCTTGCTTTGTCGGTGCGACTGGCTCCATCCGCAGAGGAGTGGTTCAATCAGTGTGAGTGTGCTCCTGTTCCTGCCTTGCCTTTGCATCTTTATGTAGTCAGCGTTGAAAAACCTTGATGCTTTATTTCCAGTCATGTCACATACACTTGATTTTTCAGCACTCCCACTCCAACACCCACAGCACCTCCCACACACACACACACACACACACACACGAGCTTTGGACAATGTGAATGCTTGATGCTTGGGATTTTCGAGTGCCTTCCGTGCATGCCTGACAGTGCTTTGCCTTTTTAGGCCGGAAACATGGCGCGACCGACAAAACGGGTGGCACTTTGGACATGCCCAAGCGCACTCTGCCGACAAAAGGTGCGGTTTTCACCTCTAAACACATCATCATCCGTGTTCATGTTCCATCTGGATCCTTTCATCAACCAGTCAAACCAGTTTGGGTCACACTGTTTGATGTGGGCACAGTTTGTTTGTGGCTTTTGAAATTTTGGTTTTCACAGACGACATCTTGAGCGGTCGCATTACCAGCAGGGGTCACTATTACATTAAATAGTCAGAATAATACCTTATTCGTTTCATGTAACATTAACTACATACAAAGACGACATTAACCGAGCTGCAGTACAACTACTAGAAAGAGAATTAGGGCAGCGGGAAAAACACCTTAGTACCATTTCGTCCAGGATCGTGAGGACCTGTGGAGGTGTTTCTGTATGGTATCTTCATTTGGCTGAAGCGCCTCCTCGAAGACGGCAATTGGAACAGGTGGTGACCCTGGTGAGGGGGGCCTCCAGAGATTTTTCTGGTGGTGCATAGTCCAGACAGAGGGCGATGTTTAAAACCGGTGGTAACTGGCAAGTGTCGCGTCTAGGACCACTGTAATTGAGGTGATGATTAGATGATTAGAGATTCTCACTTTTTAAAAACTGCTCCAGCATCTCCAGAGCAGCTGAACAGTCGGCGCTTTGGTCCTCCATTGCCAGCTGTAACCATCGCAGACAAACCTGGGACCGGATTCACGAAAGAGTCATAAGAAAAAATTTAAACTTCATTCTTAAGAAAAAAGGTTACGAAACATATTCTTCAAATAACTTTTTAGGAATTATCTAACAATTCTACAAACAAGTGGTATTCTTGAAAACATTCTGTTCTTAAATGTGTTAACACTGGTTTTAGGCTCGATAAGGTCTAAATAAGTTCATAAGCGTCTACATTGACAGCATTTAGCAGACGCTCTTCCCCAGAGCGACTTACAAGTTACAGTCGTATGAAAAAGTTTGGGCACCCCTGATAATTTTCATGATTTTTCTTTATAAATCATTGGTTGTCCAGATCAGCAATTTCAGGTAAATATATCATATAGCAGATGAACACCGTGATATTTGAGAAGTGAAATTAAGTTTATAGGTTTTACAGAAAGTGTGCAGTAATTATTCAAACAAAATTAGGCAGGTGCATAAATTTGGGCACCCTGTGTCATTTGAATACCTTTAGCACTTATTGGAACACAAAATTTGTTTTGTAAAGCTCATTGACCCTTGATCTACATACAGAAGTGAATCCAACTATGAGAAAGTGTTAAGGTGGCCAACTGGAAGTTTTTTCTCCTCTTTGCATCTTCTCTGAAGAGTGGCAACATGGGAGCCTCCAAAAACACTCTCAAAATGGCCTGAAAACAAAGGTTCTTCAACATCATCATGTTCAGGGAAAGGAAAAAAAGCTCTCTCAGAGATTTCAGCTGTCAGTTTCCACTGTGAGGAACATAGTGAGGCAATGGAAGACCACAGGCACAGTTCTAGTTAAGGGAACTCCCGAAGTGGCAGACCAAGAAAAATCTCAGATAGGTAGAGGCGAAGGATGGTGAGAACAGTCATAGTCAAGCCCCACCAGACCACCTCCAAAGACCTACAACCTCATCTTGCTGCAGATGGGTGTCACTGTTCATCGTTCAACTATACAGCGCACTTTGCACAAGGAGAGGCTGTATGGGGAGAGTAATGCAGAAGAAGCCTTTTCTGCAGACACGCCACAAACAGAGTCACTTTGAGGTGTGCTACAGCAGCACATTTGGACAATCCAGCTTCATTTTGGAATTAAAGTGCTGTGTACTGATGAAACTAAAATTGAGTTATTTGGACATAACAAGGAGCGGAAAAGGAACACAGCATCCCAAGACAAACACTTGCTACCCACAGTAAAATTTGGTGGCGGTTCCATAATGCCCGCGGGACTGTGTGGCCAGTGCAGGTACTAGGAATCTTGTTAAAATTGAGGGTCGCATGGATTCCAGTTAATATCTCCAGATTCTTAAGAACAATGTTCAAGAATCAGTGACAAAGTTGCACCGAGGCCAACGACCCCAAACCCTGCTCATAATCTACTAAGGCATTCATGCAGAGGAACCAGTACAACGTTCTGGAATGGCCATCTCAGTCCCCAGACATGAATATTACTGAAAATGTGGGCTGTCCATGCTTGGAAACCATCAAAGATGACTGAACTGGAGATGTTTCTAAAGAAGAATGGTCCAAAGCACCTTCAACCAGAATCCAGACTGGAAGCTGTAGGAAGCGTTTAGCGGCTGTTATTTCTACAAAATGAGGATCTACTAAATATTGATGTAATTTTTTTGTTTGGGGTGCCCAAATTTATGCACCTGCCTAATTTTGTTTGAATAATTACTGCACACTTTCTGTAAAACCTATAAACTTCATTTCACTTCTCAAATATCACTGTGTTCATCTGCTATATGATATATTTAACTCAAGTTGCTGATCTGAACAACCAATGATTTATAAACTAAAATCATGAAAATTATCAGGGGTGCCCAAACTTTTTCATACGACTGTATATAATCTTACAATCCAAGCAATTGTGGGTTAAGGGCCTTGCTCAAGAACCCAACAGTGGCAGCTTAGCAGAGGTGGGATTTGAATCCTGGACCTTCTGGTACTGTACTCTGTACTCTGGCCCATCTCCGTCTTCACCCCACAATTATCGGATTGTCCCTTCCACCATCACCTCTATGTCTTGTTTGCAAATTTATTTGAATGCTTAGTTTGATGTTTTTCATTGATTAAACGAGGACTCAAGATCCAAAAACCACTCAGTCTATCAGACTAAATAATACCAATACCAATAATAATGATTTCATTCTTACATATATCATATTTGCTACCCAAGAAGGATGGGTCCCTTGTTGAGTCTTGGTCCTCCCAAGGTTTCTTCCTCATAACGTTTAGGGAGTTTCCTTGCCACCCTAGACTTGCTCAGTTTGGGATTGGCCTTATATTAGATATTAGAAGATAATCTAAAATTGTAAAGCTGCTTTGAGACGATGCTCCATTGTAAAAAGCGCTATAGATATAAATCTGACTTGACCTGATTAAACTAAATGTATTATAAATACAAATTCAAAATATGTCTTACGCCTTATATTGCAAGCTCCAAAATGCAACACAGCCTAGATAAGAAAACTAAAATCTTAAGATAATATTTGAGAACTTTGTATGTTTTTTTGAGAATTGCAATAAAGAACAATCGTATGAGCATTGCAATTTTTGCCTAAGAAAGCTTGCGTGAATGTGGCCCCTTCAGTCCTTCACATAACCTGTGTGAGATAAAACTAAAATTGATTTAGTTGGTAAAACTCCTGTGTAAGACTGTATGTCTCAGTGGTATCCCTGAGAATGTGAGTCCTGGCTGTACCCCTAGATCCCGGGACCTGTATCCAGACTGCATCGAGGGAATTCCTTCCAAAAAGGCCATTCCCTATCAAGCGTCTTCGGGCTGTATAAGCGTTGACATGGCATCCTGATGAAGCTGCCAGATGCTGGTGTAAGACTAATTACTTGCCACTGTAGCCTCTAGGGGCTGTTTACTATTTTATAATATGTGGTAATTATACCATAAAACAATGGTCTATCTAATCTAATGGTGGCCTAAGACTTGTGCACAGTGCTGTATCACATATACGTTCGTGCTTGGCCCACGGTCACGAAAGATCCCCAGCTCATGTCCCAATATATAAAATATTTCAGGAGTAGCTCCTTCTAATGAGGCGCGCTAAATGCCAGCGCGAGCTTTAATGTTATGCATGCGGACTGCCAACAGACAGACCTGAAGGTTAAACAGTGTATTAAATTCAGGACCAAACTGCGGAGACGTAGGCAGCATATGCAGCCTGTGTAGAGCCTGAAGCCGGATGTGTGCTAAGTTGGCAGATGGAGCGAGTGTGGGAGCAGCTCTGCTGAAGAGAGCGCCCAGGTCAGAGGAAGACGACGAGCCCACGAGAGAGACGAACCAAAAAAAAAAAACACGGATAAGATCGGCTGAGTCGAGCTTTTGGAACCGAGCAGAGACCAAGTGCGATGCCGAGCCAGAACTCGTTACGTGTGGGAGGGTAATTAAGTGTCTTTCCGCCACGGTGTCAAGTGTTTATAGGAAGGTATTTTAAGACGAGAGAAACCAGTGGGCGAACTGCACAATGCTCCGCTTGTGTTAGGGTGTCAGATTCTATTAGCTCCCTTTGTCGCCGTGTTGAGCTAAGCACTTTACGCTGAACTGCATAAGGGCTGGCTTTTATTTAAGGACATGTGTTTTGTAATGTTATGCAAGTAGGTCACCAAGTAGAAGAGCGACTGTACGCCGCTCGCCGCTCAAACACAGGTCTTAATCCTTCCCCTGATATCGGAAAACCTCTGAAGGTCTTGAGATCAGATTCCCAGCGTCGGTATCAGCGGACGTGCCTTTGACGGTCTTCCTCGCTTCCGTCCTGCCACATCATGAATCTTTATTTCATATCCATCGTTTCATGGCGGCTTTGGAGCTGTTTCTTGGTCAGAGATAACGTTGGAATGTGCCAAAATGGTAGATCAAGGTGATCCGTGAAGCTGCACATTCATTTCTTTCAGCCATCTTCGCTAACTGCTTTATTGTGCTGAGCGACTGTCCCAGACAAGTTGGACGGAAGGACCTGTACAGGGTGCCAGTTAAATATTGGACATCACTCACACATAGAACCCAATCCGCATACTGGCATGTTTTGGGGAGGTACCAGGAGTAATTATTTCTAAAGCACATTTAGAACAGAAGATTATAATATGAAACGTTTTAAAACCATCTCCCTAGTGAAAATGCTTCTTTGGATGATAGTGGCGATGCATACTGACCCAAAACACATCTCGCTGCCTTTCATGCGCTTTCCTCCACTGCCATCTGACCTAAATCCCACCGAGCATTTCTGGGGGCACTAAAGACAGAGAAAGCCGAGCGTTTATTCATTTCATTTTGCTGGGTAACGTGGCTCGTCGGATTCTGCACAAGCTGAGAGTTCACGCCAGTGCACGTTCTGATTACAGCAAGGAGAACATACCAAATACGAATCCGTTCAAACAAGATGCACCTCATCACTCAAATTGTTATGCCTTGTTATTTTATGATTTGTAATGAAGCGCATTGCGAAATGACCGAAACAGGCGTTGATCGGACAGTCACACTAGCTTAGATATTTATTGTTTTATTTTAATATGAATTTAATCACAAGCAATACAGAAATTCTTATTTTTGTATCTTTTAGCAAATTAAAACACAAAACGGAAAAGAAGTAGAATGATACAATTTTTATTTCTGCCTTTCAAGACTGCAATACTCTTTTTTTGTCAGCAGGTGTCGCAAAGGTTTACCAATATTACTTTTCTGTCAGTCAGGCGTGAATAAGATATATATAAAACAGATTTTTATTTCCTATTATAATTCTTAAGATCTCGATCCTTAAGTTGAATGGACGTTGATCGGATGGAAGTTAAATCGTGCTTACCTGTATTAAAATTCAAGAAACATGCAAAACAGTGGCATTTACTGTTCTGTAGGACAAAATGTACCTTGAACGGACACCAGTCCATTGCAGGGCTTGGTATGGTCGCCAAGCTACCCGGTCCCAGTTTCCCCAAAGGCATTGTTAAGTTAAAATAGCCAGAGCTGGGAGAGAGTGTTTAATGTGATTCTCAGACTACCGTACCGATAGTCTTTGTGCTGGAGTGATTTTGCATAATCCACCCCTGGTTGGAAGGCACCAGGCAAGTACCCTTATTGTTATTGCTATTATTGATATTATTATTATTATTATTATTATTTAAATGCAGGTCGTAAGCACCAGCTGTTGCAAACGGCATTCCATGAGGACATAGGTCACCATTTGTGGTACAGATTGCATAACGTACGTTTTTCTGATTGCATTTGCCGAAAGTTTGGTTTAGATTTTGACATCCCCAATGTGCCCCATTTCAGAGTGCTGCCTTCCTACCGACCCATTTTACACAGAGCTATCTCTCCTCCTCGTGAAACCTTCTGTGCACTCCTCAGAACAACCCCCCAAGTGCGCTACCTTTTAACACTGCGCAGTACGATGCTGCTCTTGGTGGATGGGAGAGATTTGTTTTTTGTCCAGAGGACCCATAGTAATGCCCATGTTTTATTGATTCGATGTGACTGTCAGGGCGGTTGGATGTTGACGCGGTAAACAAGTTCTGATAAGCTTTACTGCCAGTGGAGGCGCTGGTCTCGGGAGCCAGACTTGCTCCTCTTTGAAAACTTCAGTGGAGATTTGTCGATTTGGCTCAGAGGAGCTGAAAACCAGGCTATTTGCTGTGCAGGCTGCATTGTTAAAGACTCCTGAGGGCTCGCATGAAGAGTCTCGGCTCCGCATTCATGTGTAGTTGGGTACTTGCCTTGGGTTGTCTCCTGCCGCTGTGGCGTGCGGATCCAGCCTGCGCCGCCTGGGCTTGAGAGGAGCTTCTGTTGGCGTGACGGCTTTTAAAGGTCTGATTCTGAAGCTTCTAAGGCCTGATTCTGAAGCAGCAGAGATGGAGATGGCACAGCATATTAATAGCGCTGCTATATGCGTACATATTGCAAAGTAGGAATCCGATTTTGCTGCACTTACTCAGGGTCTCATACCCATTTTTTACAGAGGTTGACTGGTTGGATTTTAAATCACTCATGCCACCATTGTATGCTCTCTGTAGCTCACAGCTTTGATGTTTGATGTGTGTGTGTGTGTGTGTGTGTGTGTGTGTGTGTGTGTGTGTGTGTGTGTGTGTGTGTGGGCAGGCCTGGAGCTACTCTACCAGCCAGAAGTTGTGAGGCTGTATCTGTCACTGCTCAAGCTGAGCCACAACCAGAACACACTGGAGGCGGCTGCAGGGGCCCTCCAGAACCTGTCCGCAGGACTTTGGGCTGTGAGTGTGACCCTTGGGCCACAGAGATTTTCAGGATGACCATAAAAAGCCACGGCTGAATGAGAAACCTTTTTACAAACGTAGTGGAATACGCTTTCCAAACCCAAACATTTTCAAAGGGCCTGGCTGGAAATGAATGAACACTTTAATACCCATTATTCTGTCTCCTGTTCCTCAGTGGTCCAATTACATCCGGGCGACCGTACGTAAAGAGAAGGGCCTGCCTATTCTGGTCGAACTGCTCCACTCAGATGCAGACAAAGTCGTGAGAGCTATCGCGATCGCCCTCCGCAACCTGGCCATCGACCACAAAAACAAAGATCTCATCGGTAAGAATGCAATCGGATTCCTTTCTCTTGCGCCATTTACGCATTTTGTTTACATACATATTCCTGAAACTGCCACATGTTCTTGTGTCCAGTAGCTGCTGTGTTTTTCAGGGATTAGCGCTTCATTAATTACATTAGCGTACTCATTAAGTAGCCAAGTAATGGGACACCTCGAAAAAAATCTGCAGTCTAAGCTAACTAAATGAATGGAAGCACTTTCCTCACCAGAGTTAATGTTTTTCAGGAGTGATATGTGGGTAGGTTAATGTGCAAGAGCCGTTTAACTTTCCGAGAAAATGTTTTTTTCACATTGACACTAGTTACACAGAGTGATGGGCGTCGCCCAATATTGATCGCCTCACTTTGCGGTTTGCCTTCTGTCGTTCATATCAAATTCAATGATTTACATTGAGATTAAGTTTGTCCTCTGTTTGCACTCTTACTCTATATTCGTGGCACTACTGCAGGGGCGAGCGTTTCACCTCGGGGCAAAGAAAGCTAATCGTTCACATAACTTTTTGCATGGAGACAAACATCCGGCGCAAAATGAAAATGAGACTTTAATAAGGCAACAAGGCAGGAGAGAAAAGTTTAGGAAGACAGGACAAGACAAACTGACGGACTGGAGAGTCTGTCATTGATGATATGGAAAATTGCCGCAGCTGTCAAACCTCCGGCGAGCCTGAACGCCTTTGAAGCAAAGTAAATGCAGAAGCATCTTCGGAATGTTGTGTAATCTTTGCAGTCTTTATTTGTAGACAGAATGTGCTGGATGATGATTTCTGATATCATTTCATGCAGAAATATATTACATATCACAAAGATACTCCCTCGAACCCCTATTCACCTCTACAGTGAGTGTGCCCTTTGAGGACGAAGAGCCCTCGAGCTGATAGTTAAGTTCAGGTATCAGAAATGAACATGAATCCGGTGTTCCACTGCAAAGATTCGGCTTTTGTTCCTTTTTAGGATGGCTGACAGCAGGCCGCTGCCCCCTAGTGCATAGCCGTGTATGCCGAATGCATACACATCGTCTCATGCACCCTTCATACCTACTGTTTCACTAATGCACACGTTTCCTCGGCAACGCAGCCAGCACACAGAGCAAAGCTTGAACGCTCTTGGAGAAATTCTGGCTGCCTGGTTCTTTAGGCACGATCTGAGACAATGCCCGAGACTTCCTAGCTGACCTCGTCGTCAGGCAACTGATTTTCGCTTGACACTGGATCTGTAAATTCTCTAAAGATGGTGTTAATACATCTTGAATATGTGTGTTTTTATAGGGAGCTATGCCATGAGGGACCTGGTGAGCAACCTGCCCAGCGGCCAGCAGCGCCCCGCCAAAAACCTGGAAGAGGACACGGTGGTGGCGATCCTTAACAGCATACACGAGATCATCACTGACAACCTGGAGAATGCTCGCTTCCTCATTCAGGGCCAGGGAATTCAGAAGCTGGTGTCCATAAACCGGACGAGGTAGGATGTTATATAAAGGGTGTTCATGCTGTGTGTTACTGAACCCAGTACAGTAGTGTGCAAAAGTCTTAGGCCACTATTAGATTAGATTTAGGGTCGTTTTAGTGTATGGATCCAGTCGTCGACGATATGGAATCGAGCATAGGCGCTCAGAGTGGGTGTGTTTTAAAAGTGAAAATGGTCCGACCGGCCTTTGAGGACAGCCAGTGTGTGGATCATGTATCTGTTTTTGAAAGTGACGTTCATCCTGGGAGCGCTTTGAGGTGTTCGTAAGTACGTACGTACGTAAGGGTCTGTTGGATCTGGTGTCAGATATGAAGCACATCGACCAGATAACGCGGGCGATCTCTCAGGCGGAACTGGAACTGAGCACTTCATCTTTTCACGCACAATGGCCCTCGGACGGACGAACTAATCTGCTTGTGATTCATGAACCTGTTGTAGCGCGTCGTCGAAACGAGAGCTAATCTGATGGCTTTGATAATCACCTTCCGCGCGGGGAAACCGGCGCGCTGCATAATCGCTGCTCGTTTTCATCAGCTGACCCCGCCTGCGTAGCCATTAACAATAAAGCGACTGGATTAAAATGAAGAAAGGTCACCACCTGGATTTAACTAAGCAAATAGTTAAACAGTTAAGAAACGAGCCTCCCATTGGATAATTACTGCATCCGTGATTATGTTTCAGGCGACAACAAGTTATTTAAGCCTAACTGATGCAGGGAGGAGCTTCTCGTTTGTTCAACAACCATGTCGAAAGACATCCTGTGGACGTGGAAAAGATGTTCATCTGTTTCACAAGGGTCAAAGTGTGAAATGAGCGTGAGCCATCATTGTCACATATGGATTGTCCACCACAGAGTTCAGACCCCATTGAGAATCTTTGGGATGTGCCGGAGAAGACTTTGCACAGTGGATCAAATCAGCATCAATACAAGATCTTGGGGGGAAAATTCATACAACTCTGGACAGAAATAAATGTTGTGACATTGGAGAAGCTTGTGGAAAAATGAAAATAAAGCTAAAGGCGGTCCAAGCAAATATATTTTTTTGGCCAGGCGGTGTATTTGTAGAAGGCGTTTATTGCACAGAGCCCGACCCAGCTGAGCGAACTCGAACCCAATGTGGTGGGCTAGCAAATTGCTGCTGCACCACCCAGACCTTCCTGTATACCCTCAGCCGCTAGTACCAGATTCTGCAGCCCAGCTGAATGTATGGGTGTGATGTGCCTAATCGTTTTCTCCTTCCAATCCGACAGCCAGTCTGTGAGAGAGAACAAGGCGGCGTCACACGTACTGCAGACCGTGTGGGCTTACAAAGACCTGAGACACACCCTGGCTAAAGGAGGCTGGAATAAAACGCACTTTAGGTACCGCACTGGCAGTCTGGAGCTTCTTGATGGAAAAGACAGGGTTATTCATAGCACAGGTCAAAAAGGATTTTGTCACGTGCAATGAGAGACCGGTTTCATATATATTTTGGCATGCTGAATCCAGATCTGTTTTCAGAATTGCTCTCTCACCCGTAGTGTTTTTGGTCCAGTATGCTCACGTATCAGTATCAGCGCTCCTTAGCATTTGGAACAAACAATATAACAGAAAGCTGCTCTCAAGCCCAAGCCTAGATAAACAAAGGGGCGTGCAGACAGTGGACACTCTTGAGGAGCAGTTACCCATCAGTTATGATGAAAGAAATAGCCGGCTTTGTCATAACTTTCCTTATGTAGACGTTTGTATTTTAAGGATGACCTTCACTTGAAAGGCTTTTAAGCATTTATATTGAAATGTCAGCCTTATTTCCAGTAATTAATTTGTTTAAAGGTTTCAATTTCGATGTTTATCTTCAACTCTTACAGCCTAAGATAAGTCTGAGGTTATCGTAAGGTTAAGAAAACATTTAAGAACATAATGTTTTCAAAAATACCACTCATTCTTAAAATTGTTCTTAAGAAGAGAATAAGAAAAATAAGATAATTCTTAAGTTATTTGAAGAACAACAAACTTTCCTGGCATTTTTCCTAAGAGTGAAGTTAAGAAAAAACAGACATTTAATAAGATTTTCTTTCTTAAGAACCTTGAATCCAGCCCCTGACTCACAAAAAATCATGATCCCAAGTGATGATGATTCTGGTGATGAGAAAGTATATTTGGATAGACTTGTAGACTTTATACAGTGGGGCAAAAAAGTATTTAGTCAGCCACTGATTGTGCAAGTTCTCCTACTTAGAAAGATGAGAGAGGTCTGTAATTTTCATCATAGGTACACTTCAGCTATGAGAGACAAAATTAGAAAAAAAATCCAGGAAATCATATTGTAGGATTTTTAAAGAATTTAATTGTAAATCATGGTGGAAAATAAGTATTTGGTCTCCCACAAACAAGCAAGATTTATGCATATTTTGAAGTGCAATAACAGTAAATTGTGCTGCTGACTGTAACTGGATCCTGGTTAACTGTGTATGTTTTGTGTCTCAGCCGGTCGTGTCCGGAGTCCCCAAAAAGCAGAAGAATGCAAAGCTAGGCAGTGATGACATCACTCTGCCCCTGATGGAGAAAAACCAAGGTCAGCGCTCTCCCTGGGCTTCGTCCTCATTGCTTTAAGAATGCACACTCATGGTGCCCTACTTATGAGTGAAGTGTGTGTGTGTGCGCGTGTGTGTGTTGTCATGCGTTTAAACATTTTATTAGGGACCCCTGGCAATTATAACAAGGCACACTAAAGCACTCAGGGTTCATACCGTTAGGAAATGGGAGTTTTATATAGAGGTTTTGAGAAGTCAAGTATATATGGTTATAACAGTATGTTACAGTGGTGCTTGAAAGTTTGTGAACCCTTTACAATATTCTGTATTTCTGCATAAATATGACCTAAAACATCATCAGATTTTCACACAAGCCCTAAAAGTAGATAAAGAGAACCCAGTTAAACAAATGAGACAAATATTATACTTGGTCATTTATTTATTGAGGAAAATGATCCAGTATTACATATTAGTGAGTGGTAAAGTATGTGAAACCTCTAGGATTAGCAGTTAATTTGAAGGTGAAAAAATTAGAGTCAGGGGTTTCAATCAGTGGGTTGACAATCAGGTGTGAGTGGGCACCCTGTTTATTTTATTTAAAGAACAGGGATCTATCAAAGTCTGCTCTTCACAACACAGGACCTTTGGTGAAGTGTATCAGGGCAGGAACAAAGGAGATTTCTGAGGACCTCAGAAAAAAACGTTGTTGATGCTCATCAGGCTGGAAAAGGGTTACAAAACCATCTCCGAAGACATGGGGACTCCACCAATCCACAGTCAGACAGATTGTGTAACAATTCAAGACCATTGTTACCCTCGCGGCAGGAGTGGTCGACCAACAAAGATCACTCCAAGAGCAAGGTGTGTAATAGTTGGCGAGGTTACAAAAGGACCCCAGGGTAACTTCTATGCAACTGAAGGTCTCTCTCACATTGGCTAATGTTAATGTTAATGAGTCCCACCATCAGAAGAACACTGAACAAACATGGTGTGCATGGCAGGGTTACAAGGAGAAAGCCACTGCTCTCGCCAAAAGAACATTGCTGCTCATCTGCAGTTTGCTAAAGATCACGTGGACGACGACCCAGAAGGCTACTGGAAGAATGTTTTGTGGACGGATGGAAAAACCAAAAGAGAACTTTTTGTTTTTTTAAAAGAGAAGCGTCTATGTTTGGAGAAAGGAAAACAACTGCATTCCAGCATAAGAACCTTATCCCATCTGTGTAACATGATGGTGGTAGTATCATGGTTTGGGCCTGTTTTTGCTGCATCTGGGCCAGGGACGGCTTGCCATCATTGATGGAACAATGAATTCTGAATTATATCAGATAATTCTAAAGGAAAATATCAGGACATCTGTCCATGAACTGAATCTCAAGAGAAGGTGGGTCATGCAAGCAAGACAACGACCCTAAGCACACAAGCCGTTCTACCAAAGAATGGTTAAAGAAGAATAAAGTTCATGTTTTGGAATGGCCAAGTCAAAGTCCTGACCTTAATCCAAAGGAAATGTTGTGTGTCTGGGTTTTCTTTATCTACTTTTCGGACTTGTGTGAAAATGTTGTTTTAGGTCATATTTACGCAGAAACATAGAAAATTCTAAAGGGTTCCCAAACTTTCAAGCACCACTATATATATATATACACAGTGTGTTGTGTCGGCGCTCTTCTAACGCCAGAGAAAGAGTCGAACCCTAAGTAGGACGTGTTCTGTCAATTGACGGAAGCAACCTTGATCGTGAGTCTGTATTTGATACTTGGAGCCAGACGTATGACGTTCGCGTTACCTGGAGAGAATGAAAAGCGAGAAAACGTGTGGACAGAATGAACGATGGACAGAAAACCGCCATTGGGAATTGGGTAGGAATGTGACGGGTCCAAATGTGTTATGCGGTGTAATGATCATTTCTTCCTCTGTAGACGGATACTGCAGCACCGATCAGAGCGACAGGGTTGGGGACGGACCGTGCCACATGATAGAGCGGGAAAGCTTCCAGGTAATCGAAGAATGGATTTGCTATTACTGTTAAACCAAACATGCACAGACACGGAGTCCTATAGGTTATGGACTGTTATGTATTATGTATTGTGTTGTGCAATCTCCTTATTGACATCTAATACAGTTGCATTTTTCGGACACCAGAGGGCGCAGTCATATGACTGTGGGGAATGCGCATCCGTGTTACGTTTGTGCCACCGTCTCTTATTTTTGCAGGGGGCGAACGATAAGAGGCATTTCATCAGGTCCAGCAGGCCGGCGGTCGGCTTGGTGGAGCGCACTCCTCAGCCCCTGGACTCCTGGGTGTGAGGCCCCATCTGGTGAGCTCGATTCGGTAAATTTGTGTGGCCATCATGTCAGGCTTGCGAGCGACACAACGTTCAATCGATGCTTTGATTTTTGACCCGAACGAGTTTCGTGACGTTTGTTGCCCTTCCTTTTCAGACAGACCGGACTCCTCAGCGGGGGCATGGCGTGCGAGAGAGGAGGCAGTAAAACCACGCCACGGGTTTGATCAGCATCATCAGAGTGCAGATAACGGACTTTCTGCCTCTTTTTTTTTGGAGAACTCGACTGTGCGTTTCTTCCATGCTGTGTTTCTCTCCTACCTGCTAAGCTCCTCTGCTTTTAGCTCATCCAATAGCATTACTCCTGTTATACAGTATGGTATGATCCCAGTTTTGGTTAATATTTGATTACCCATCATTTCTTTGATTTATTTATTTTTTTCCAAAAAGACCTTGTATAATAGTGCTAAAAAAAATCTAGGCCACATAGACCAGCATTCCTGTTTGTTTTTGTTTCTTCTTTTTTTAATGTACAGCAACGAGATGCAAACCAGAGTATAATTATGGATATTAAATGTGACTAGTAGTCAAGAAAAAAACAATCACAGACAAATCATTGTGCCATATTAGTCAAACAAGTACTTCTTACTTGATTGATTTGCTTCAGTACATCAGTGTTTTAACTGCTTGGAAAATAAAAGGCTTTTTATCCTAAAAGTCTTGTCCTTTATAAGTGAACAAATTGGCCATGAACAAATTACATAAAGGGTCCCTTGTGTACCTCGTAACGTACTCTCATGTTACTAACCTATAATATGTAAAAAAAAAATGTATAAAATAGAAATTGATCCATTTTAATTGATATGTACTCATTTTTAATCGATGTTCAACTGACAGTCATGGCCTTAATGTGACTCCCAACCTGGTCAGAAGGCACCACCAGGATTAAGTTCTGGCCCTCACAGTGGTGGGCAGACAGCTGCACACGAACGCCTGATGCTTATTAGTGCATGGGTAATAAACTAACTTAGATGGAAATACTAAATATCAGTGGATTGCATCAGAAAATGGGTCAAAATTGATTCTATATCCACTATTTTAAGCAACCACCAGCTCGCTGCATCAATACATGCTGTGAATTTTAAAGTCCTAGGTGGAAAATGTAAACACGCACATACACCGATCAGCCGAAACATTCAAACCAAGCACAGACTGAATAAGAAATAAGGTTGGTGATCTGGCTGGCGCACCTTAAGGTCTGAGATGAATTAGACGGTAAGTGAACGATCGGTTCTCGCAGTGGACGTGTTGGACATGGGATGTTCAAGAGAAAAAACCTGAGCCACTTTAACAAAGGATCTAACAGGCTTGTGGAGTGAGTATCTACCAACACAACCACCAACGGGTGACAAGGGTGTTGACGTCCAAGGCTCAGCGATGCCCAAGAGCAACGAATTCGATCCCATCTGGTCCGAATGGACACAACCAGCTACTGTGGTACGAAGAACAGAAATGTAAATACTGTAATCTGTATGATATTCCACTAGGGGGAGCTGCTGCAGTGTTTTGCCTTGCACACTTGGACGTCCACCAATACTTAATGATAAATTGCCTTTAATAAAATAAATAATAATTTTTGGCATATAATTGTTTCTCTTTTTATAAAGCTAGTTTTAAATCCTATGCATAAAAAAAAATAATTTTTATTATTGTTGGTGGTGTTGGTGTTATTTATTATTGTTATTATTATTATTATTATTATTATTATTATAGCTGTTGTTTGTTGTTGTTATTATTATTATTATTATTATTATTATTATTATTGCATTAATTAATGGTGTTATTATTATTATTATTATTATTGCTGTTATTATTGTTGGTGGTGTTACTATTAGTGTTGTTATTATTAATAATAACAATATTATTTTATTAATAATAACAATAATAATAACACCAACACCACAATAAATAATAATAATAATAACACCAACACCGCCAATAATAATAATAATAATAATAATAATAATAATAACAGCAATAATATTGTTATTATTGCTGTTATTATTATTATTATTATTATTATTATTATTATTATTATTATTATTAGTCTCGATCCAGTATCTGCATCTTTAATGCATGTTTTAAATCCTGGAACGTTTACCCAAATGTTGCACTTTTAAAAGAAAACTAACCTCAACCGCAACTGACTCATTTCCAAAAGTCCGACTGATCCACCTGAGCTGAGCTAAGCGTGTGTGTGTGTTTTACTAGAACCTGTTCTGATCGACAGTTTATATTTTATTCGCATAAAGATGAGGGTTAAACAAACGTCTAATCAGACGGATAAAACTAAGAAGATGAGAAGCTTGAGCATGACAGGTAACTTCATGCACTTTACTGAAAGACCTGATGAACTCTTGAATGAAATTCAAAGTTGGACATTTATTGTATTGTATTTACTTAACTGTTACCTAATTGTTAAAGAAATTGATCGTTTAGTTAAATTACAGTTCTTATATTCAACTATGTCTCATTATTTCCATATACACAGCTCACGTGGATTAAGTCGTGTGTATTTAAAAACAAACAGGTTCGGTACAGCCTTACAGCACCTGGTGGCTGGTGGAGGCGAGTCCAAGGGACTTTAGTCATTTTTTAGGGCCTTAGTGCAATATCTTTTCATGGGACCTGAAATCTCTGGCAGCACCCCTGCATACGTTCATGGGGAGAACATGCAAACACCACATGCATTTCTTGTGTCTTCTCTATTTAAAAAATAAATCCAAATGTAAGACAGGTGTCACATTTATCAGTCTAGAATTTAAACCACAACTATATGCGAAATAAGCTATTATGTCAAAACAAACTAACCTTAAAAGTAGTTTTTATCCGCTCTATGGTAAGACTGGTTCTGTCCCAAGCATTTTCACAAGACCACAATTTTACATTTAGCATGATTGTGTTGTGTTTTCTTATTCTAAGTAAAATGTGCATTTCTGGGTTGTTTTTTGTTGTTTTGCAAAACAACTAAATTTTCCTACATTTTTCTACAGATCTCTCTTCACTCGTAAAATCTCCATCTGCTGGGAGGGAATCAACAAGAGGGCAAGGACTTGTTGCTAAAAAGACAAACACAGATCCTCACCAGCAAGATAAACCAAGTCGACCTTGTTATGACCCACTCAGGTCTTCACTAACACCACCGGGGTCTTTATTTACATTATCAGGATGCTCACTCACACAGCCTCACATAACTAGAGAGAAAGGATCTGCTCCTGTCCAGAAAACTGAACCAATATTTCCCCCTATCCAAAGCTGTGATCCTAGGTCTACTCTTGCTCAGGGCAACAACCAAAGATCTTCCTCTATTCAGGGAATTGACCCAAGACTTGCATTTTTCCAGGGCAGTGACCCAAGATGTACTCCTGAACAGAGAAGTGACCCAAGGCTTGCCCCTGTCTATGGAAGTGACTTAAGATTTGCCCCTGTCCAGGACAGGAACCCACGATCTTTCTCTCTCCAGTTAATTAATCCAAGACTTGCACCTGTTCAGGGCAGTACCCCAGAATTTACTCCTGAACAGGGAAGTGACCCAAAATCTACTCCTGTCCAGAGACGTGACCCAAGGCTTGCCCTTGTACATGGGAGTAATGTAAGTTTTGCCCCTGTCCAAGACAGTGACCCAAGATCTTTCCCTATCCAGGGAATTGACCAAAGACTTACATCTGTTCAGGGCAGTGACTCAATATCTACTCCTGTCCAGAGAAGTGACCCAAGGCTTGCCCCAGTCCATGGAAGTGACTTAAGATTTGCATCGGTTCAGGGCAGTGACCCAAGATCTACTCCAGTCCGTGGCATTGACCCAAAATGTGTCCCTCCTGAGGGCAGTGACCAAAGAAGTATTCCTGTCCAGAGGAGTGACCCAATGTCTGCCCCTGGTCAGGGTAGTGACCCAAGATCTACTCCTGTCCATGGCACTGACCCTATTTCTATCCCTGTCAAAGACAGTGAACCAAGATCTACTCTGGTCCAGAGAAATGACCCAACGCTTGCCCCTGTCCAGGGAATTGAGTCAAGTTTTGCCAATGTTGAGGGCAGTGACCCAAGATCTACTCCTTTCCAGAGAAGTGACCCAATGGCTGCTCCTTTCGAGGGCAGTGACTCAAGATTTGCTCCTTGTCAGAGCATTGACCCAAGATCTACTCCTGCTCAGGGCAATCTCCCAAGATCTTTCCCTATCCAGGGAATTGACCCACCACTTGGACCTGTTCAGAGCAGTCCCCCAAGATCTACTCCTGTCCAGAGAAGTGACCCGATCTTTGCCCCTGTCCAGGGAAGTGACTCAGGATTTCCCCCTGTTCGGGCCAGTGACACAAGATCTACTCCTGTTCAGGGAAATGACACCAGTTCTGCCCCTCTTCAACAAAGTGATCAAAGATCTGCCCCTGCTAAGAGAAGTGACCAAAGATCTGCCCCTGCTAAGAGATGTAACCAAAGATCTGCCCCTGTCCAGAGAAGGTACAGCTGTTCCGAAACCCCTCACTGTCAGGGCATTAAATCAGCCCAGGTGAGCAAGCCAAGGAAAGCTGTGAAGTATCAGAGCAGCGTGTTATTAGCACGAAGAGTTCGCTCTGTGTTACTGCGCACCTCCAGCTCCGATTCGACCCCCTCACCGCCTCGACGCAGAGTACGCACCTACCGCACTCGCCGCTACAGGAGCCGTCTGTGGTTATACCGAATGTTGGCAGTCCAGAGGAGGCAAATGCGACTCATCCGAGAGGCAGACAAGGCCATGGCCAAGGTAGTTTGGGTTGCCTTTTCCAACACATTATCTCTGTTAAACTAATTGGTATTGGTTTTCCTAACACTAAATGACATCATGGTTGATACTTTGTTGTTTTTCTTCCACATCAGGCAGCTGAGTCTTCTGCAGGCACCCCTGAATGCCTGGGTAGTCTCTGTTTATTTCGTCAAAACAAGAAACGAAAGAGAAACTCGCCATCGAGCCAAAGTCCTCCAGAAACGAAAAAGCCATCTCGAAAGAGCGGTCGACGTTTGTGGCGTCGCCAGCTGGACAGCAGCAGCTCGGACTCACCTGTTTCAGGGAAGAGCACCAATGTCACGCCAGTATGTGGATCTGCTGCTGGTCCAGGATCTCAGAGTGGCCTGGTCACATCCTCAGGGGCTGTTCCAGCAAACAAACCAGGCTGCACTCATGCAAAGACTCCTAAGGAGCCTAGGAAAAACAGAGTTACGTTCTCGGAGAAGAAATCGGTTGCAACAAACTGTAGACTGTTAGACTTCGATTTTCTTGGAATTAATAGCAATGGGACGAAAGCAACTAGAAAAGCTACTCCTTCTGGAATCCTAAAAATGGTGAAATTTAACGATTCGTCGAGCCCTGGGTCACCATATACAGCATGCATGCAGGTTTCCGATTCCCAAAACAAGCTACGAATCCCAAGCACCCCTCATGTCTGCAAAGTGGCAAAACGTCCCAACAGCTCTGCAGGAACCAAAGGAAAGATGCAGTGTAAAAACTGCAGTGGTGTTGAAGTAACTGGAAAAGGTGCAGCAGATACATCAGGTGTGACAGCGAAAGCACTGTGCTCTGATAAGTCAACACCCAAGATGAGACAAAGTTTGTTCCAAGAAGCTCTAAAAAAGGCAAAAATATCAACCAGACAGCTTCACAGATTGAAACCAGATTAGAGGTTCACCCCCAATCAACCAAAATATTCTCAAAGAACCCTGCATTGGTTACTCCCACGCAGAAACCTTTCCGAAAACCAGACACTCCGAGACCAAAAAGCTGCCCTAAAGCTCCCAAACGGAACAAAGCTCTTGAACTAAAAACTGCAGTTCAAGATGAACATAAATACGTTCATGTAGAATCTCCAGGGCATGAGCACCTCATTACACTTTCTCCTGAGCAGACCTCAAATCCATCCATCAACAGGATTGCGAGGGAGCTCCTTGAGCAAAACGTACTCGATGGCAACAGTGGAGAGCAGCGCGGTTCAGATGGAGCATCAGCCGTAGCAAGCACCCCAATTCCGAGTGGGGTCCGAGGTAAAAATGACATTGAATTATGTATGAATGTTGCAAGAAAATACTAAAGACGACCTGTGAAATTCACTCCATCATAAATACCAGAAGTCTTAGGCCACCATTAGATTTGTTGTTTTAGGAATGGTATAAAACAAGACTGATTTCCTTTATATCCCCCAGCTGCTGCTGCCACGAGAGAGCTGGTCCAACCCCAGAACCAAAGCACCCCATATCCTTCCTCAACCACCCCCGAGTCGTCTAACATCTCCAGCCAAGTGATGAGCCGGGCCGTGTTCGGTGCCATGAGCTTCCTCGTGGGCATACAGTCTGTTTGAGCCTAATTCCATCAGCATCGCCTGTTCATGTCCTGACCCTTTTAGGATGGATGCCAGGAATCAGAGGGAGAGCCTGGGTCAGGGAAGATGTCAGTACTCCACTGTTAGCATCAAGCCTCTGGACCTTCAGGCACCCCTAAACCAGGAGTCTTGTCTTTTGTAGAATCCAGATCCAGCTGGCCAGCACAGGTGAGATCTTTTTAAGAAAGGCAGGAGGACATGAGGTTTTAATACATTTAAATATATTTATAGATTCTAGAAGGTTAATGTGTCAGAACAGCCACATGGTCCTACTATATGCAAGCTGATCTTGAGCTTAATGAAAGTAATGAAAGTCCAGTTAAATCCCTCTTGCTTGTTATAATGAGTACAGTTTTTGCGCTGGATTGATCTGGGTGTTTAAAATATGCTTATATTTAGGGATGAGACAATCCCTTACAGTGTTTGGAAACACCAGCTCACCCGCCTAAGCGAGAGGACAGCAGCCGATCTACACAGTCAGGAGGAAAGGCAGAGAGGAACGTATACGTGCCTCGGACAGTACAACGTACAGATTCAGCTTTTATCAAAACAGCTTTTATTCCTTCACAACGATTTATACCATATGAATATTGTAGTCTAGATGTTGTTTTCATGAATGACCACAAGAGGGCGGTGTTGCACAAAGTGGAAACCGAGTACTCCGTTGCATCGCGTGTATGCTAATGAATGAAAATAAACAGTTTGCACTTTTCCGCGCAATAGAATGTCTGTCACATAACATTACAACATAATATGCTAATAATTAAATAATAATGTACCTACTGATCGTGGGGAGGCAATGTTATAAGGTGTTGTAAGTCCCAGTTTTTGAAGGAATGAGTCATTCCATCGAATGGGTGCCATTTTTGTTGTAGCTCAAGAATTAAACTTAATTTTCTATGATTTTTCAACACTGAGTCTAATAACACACATATGTAACTCTTCATAATGAGTACTGGTCAATCTCAGGAAACTCTGTCAAAGGCAAATTTGTATTTTTATAATAAACAAATATCTAAAAAGACCTTCTCATTCATAGCTACAATATCATTAAACATACAGGAAAAACAAGAGAGAACTTATTTTTGGTCTTCCCATGATCTTTAGAAGATCCAGATGATACAAAATCCTGTTGAACGTGTGACTTGTGGTATGTTCCAAACGTGGGAACTTGACTAAAGTAAAATATGATGGATGTCTTGATAAATAAATATTTAAGGTAGGGATGGGATATGGAGTAACACAACAATGCAAAAAAAGAGATATCCGAAGGATTTTATTCATTATATTTCATTATAAAGTGTAAGGTTAGAGACTAAGGACAGCTAACAAATGCTATTTCAGTGTTCTAGGTATTTCTTAATAATGCTTTGAATTCTGCTTTAAATTTGCAATTGCATAACTGTGCAGGACACCTATGTTAATAATACTTTTACAGTTAATTATATTAATTATCTATACACGTAATCTATATGTGTTTTGCTCTTAGATTGCTATCAGCCTGGTGTTTGGCATGTTTCCCTTGTCTCTGTGTTCTTTTCGTACTCAGGTTTAATAATCCTAAGTACATGCCAGTCAGTAGACTGAAGTTGCTTGTGGATGTACAAACAAATAGATAAACAGCTTTTATTGTTGTTATAGAAAATAAAACACACTGTAAAAAAATCAGTTACAATCTGTGAAATTCTGGCAACCACAGCTGCTATTATTTTGCTGTAAAAAAATACATAAGACATTACAGTATTCTTTTTCGGATCTCTTAAAGGTTAAGAGTTTTTACCATTCAAGCATATTATAGGCAAACCAAGACCTAAACAATTTCTGGGCATTTTTGGTGAGGCAGCAGGTTCGAGCTGAAAGCCAGAGAGCGAGGCATGCATGGAAAGAAGATACAGGATGAGTGGTGAACTCCACGACTCGCCAGGGCCCAAGCGAGTGGCAACATCTCCAAACTTGTCAGCACGACCAGGCTGACAACAACGTCCTGCCCTCTGCATTGGATCACAAGATCAACAAGGACAAACCTGTTTGTTCCTCTCTCTCGCCTCACCACCCTAC
This sequence comes from Ancistrus triradiatus, assembly GCA_025084515.1. Lineage (NCBI taxonomy): Eukaryota > Metazoa > Chordata > Actinopteri > Siluriformes > Loricariidae > Ancistrus > Ancistrus triradiatus. Next base: position 36,856 of record JAJAGP010000188.1, on the reverse strand, counting down.
CACCCACCACCCACCACCCCCCGACCTATCAATCTGCAAGAAAACGAGGCACAAGTTCCCCAGACTACCCTTATCACCCTATTCCTGCTTTGATCTGGACCCATGGCTGTTCCAGAGATGTCCACGCTCGGGTATGGTTGGACCGTAATGCTGTGTATCTGGCTGCCTCGATGGGGTCAGGCGAGCCCAATTCCGCCCCTCAAGGAGCCAAGGTCGTTCCCAGGAGAGCTTGACATGGTGGATTTGTCAGTGCTGGGCCAGGATGATAACGTGGATGTTCAGGCTCTTCTGAAGCAGTTCCTCTATACGTTCAATCTGACAGAGCAGGAGTCGGAGTCGAGGCCCCGGACTGCTCGCGTTCAGCCACCAGAGTACATGATGGAACTGTACAAGCACTACGCCAACGATCGCAGCACTGGGCCTACAGCCAATATTGCACGCAGTTTCAAAAATGAAGGTATGCAGTGACGTTTCTCTCAATGGTTTTAATGTTTGGAACTGCTGGATTTATTTTTTGTTATCATACCTCTGTTATCATTGTTTAAATCATTCATAGCAGTTCAGACTGAAGTAGTTAAAAAAACTACACCATCTGTATTCTCGAGGGTTCAAAAGGTCAAGTACAATATTTCGTAACGGTTTAATAAAATACACTAGAGTTCTGAAGAAAGCGTATGAATTTAAGCAAAATTTCAAGGCTTAAACAAGTGTAAAACAAAACATTTTTGTCGTCAAAGGGCTTCAAAGTGTCGTACTCTATGTTTGGATTCCATCTGTTAACCCAACAATTCAAGATTTTTAGTGTTAAACTGATCACTCTAGAACTCCCGGACTCTCAGCAGGGTCAAATTACATTCTAGAATGATTTGAAGGGAGAACTTTCTATAATCGTAATGGGTTTGACGTGTTAAAGACTATAGTCAAGAAATCAAACAGTTTCAAAAGGGTAAAATGAAAGATTGTAGACTTTCTAGTGTGTCAAAGGGTTAATTGTAATATTCTAAAATTTTACAAGTTTCAAAGTGTTAAACAAAATATTTTGGATCCCCAGAGCTTTCAAAGGGTCAAACATACCCTAGAATTGTAATGGCTTCAACGTTCCAGGATTCTAAGGGTTAAACAGAACATTTTGGCTCTTCAGGGCTCTCAAAAGGGTGAAACAACATTCTAGAATGGTTTTGTACATATTTCCACATTTGAGAAGACGTTTGGAGAACTTTCTAGAATTGTAGTTAAAGGCTACAGTCGATATATATCTAACAGTTTCAGAAAGGTAAAATGGAATATTTTAGTGTCAAAACGTTAAGAGTAATATATATCTCTATATATAAAGAGTGAGTTTCAGAGTGTTAAACAAACTTCCAAGATTTCTAATAGCTTTCAAAGGTTGGGCTGTTAGCCCAGAGCTCATTCAAGAATTGTGATGGCTTCAACATTCCAGGATTAAGCAGAACATTCTGCAACTCCAGTGCTTTCAAAAGGGTTAAAAAATATTTTAGAATGTTTGTAATTGCTTGCAATTTGAGAAAACATGGTTTTAAAGATTGAACTTTCTGGAATTGTAATGGGTTTGAAGGGTAAAAAACAACAGTTAAAAAAACCAAAAGGTTCAAAAGGATAAAATTAACATTCCAGACTAGTGTGTCAAAGGGATAAAGATTGTTTCAGATTGTTATGGGTTTTCGAGCATTGTACAGTATGTTAGCGATTATGTTCCATATGTTAATCCAGTGGTTCCCAAAGTAGGGGATGCGCCCTATGTCACGCAGTAAAAATGTATGACACATCATGCATGTCACTTGTAAGAATTCCACCATAAAGGTGATTTGTCACTTTATTTTGTATTGCTCAACAAGAAGTTTCAGTTTTGTACGAACTGCAATGTTTAACCTAAATTCCAGTGGAATCTGGAAGCAAAAGACATGTACGTGTGTGTTGGAGTGAGGGCGCTCAAAAATATTCTTATCCACCCGAGGGGGGTACTGCAGAAAAAGATAGCCTGACATACCAGAAGTGTTAAACGTAATATTTTAGAAGCCCAGAGCTTTCAAAAGGGTCAAAGACACTCTGGAATCGCAATGGCTTCTCAGACGATGTTTGGAAATGTAATGGTTTGAAAGGGTTAAAGATGGGTTGAACAAGGTTGTAGTATTGTACATTCTGTAAATAATTAAAGACTAGAGTTGAGAAACAACAGGTTATAAAAGCAGAAAGTGAACATTCAGGATGTCTCAGTCTGCCCTAGGGTTAAACGCAAAATTCTTGATTTCAAAGGACTTCTGAAAGTTATGCACGCTCTCAAATTGCTTGACTGTGTGGAATCTACAGGGCACACAGAGCTTCATTAACTGTCCTTGTTTAATAAAATTGAAAATTCTCTGCAGACGTACTTTATTCGCCTTAGAACAAGAACTCCTGCTTTAAATTCCTCGTTAGAGCAGCTTTAGTATGAAACAACAGATGTCACACTTTGCCATTCACACATGGAAATGTTTGAAGTTGAGGGACACCATGTGATCCTGAAGTGTAGCTCAGTCGCATAAACAAGCCGCTGAACAGTTTGGATATATGACCAGTGTTGACCTTTCGTTTGCAGACTCCGCCCCCTACAGGGTGACCAGCAGAGGTGTGAGGACGCACCCCCTCATGTTCAACGTCTCTGTCCCACGTCAGGAGCGCATAATCGTGGCCGAGCTCCGCCTCTACATGCTGTTCCGTCACGATCCTGGACGCCACAGTGGTGTTGACTGGAAGGTTACCGTGTTCGAGGTGCAGGGTGAAGGCGGGTCTTCACTCTGGCCTGAGGGTGCGAGGCCGGAGAAGGATCTGATTGGAATGCGGGAGCTGGTGGAAAGGCACGGCCGGCGCAAGGACAGCGGCTGGGAGGTGTTTGACCTGACTGACGCCGTCCGACGCTGGGTAGAGTCAGACGACGTGAATCACTGGCTGGAGCTGCACGTGGAAAGCGCAGGCGAAGCCACCATGGAGAACCAGATCCAGCAGGGAGGAAAGGAAAACAGGCTGGACATCGAACGAAATTCAGGTGGAACGCACGAACCAGTGCTGATTGTTTTCTCCGACAAGGAGAGCGATCGCCAGGACAAGGACCAGCTCCCGAAGGACAACAGGCTCGCCGAGCTCAGTGGGCTGTGGGTAGATGAGAAGGAAGATGGCGAGGAGCGACGGGACGAGGCCCTTCTGATGCAGATACGCTCCAATATGATCTACGATAACGCCCCTCGAACCCGCCGCAACGCCAAGGCGAACCCGTGCAAAAGGACTCAGCTGTACGTCGACTTCAAGGACATCGGCTGGGACTCGTGGATCGTGGCACCGCCGGGCTACGAGGCCTACGCCTGCCAGGGGGAGTGTGATTATCCGCTGCTCCCGCAAGTCACGCCCACCAAGCACGCCATCGTCCAAACGCTGGTCAACCTGAAAAACTCTCACAGGGTGTCGCGGCCGTGCTGCGTGCCCACCAAGCTGGAGCCCATCTCCTTGCTCTACGAAAACGAAAATGGCCACGTCATTTTCCAGCACAAGTACGAGGGCATGGTGGTGGCGGAGTGTGGCTGCAGATGAGAGGCGACGCCCGTAGACTCTCCCACCCGGCGGGCAGCTCGCGAACGAGGAAACACGGACAGAACCAGAGATGTTGCCTTATGCGTGATCATCAGCAAATTATCTAGATTCGTATATTACCTAACGTACGCCATACATTGCATGCTGCTGTGCAAAATATCGCCACAGGATGTGTCCAGACGGTTAGGTGGATTTCACTGCATGTACAGTACCATGCAAAAGTCTTTAGATCTGTTGTTTTAGCAATGCTATAATGACCATATTTAACATATTGTCTCCGATTGGACCCAAAAACTTGGATTCGATGCTCCCTAATCCATTGATCTTCACATTGTGAGCTTTAGAAAATCTTAACCTTTTCACCATGTTCCTCTTCTGAAAAAGTGGTTTCTTGGTTGCTACCCTTCCAAAAACATTCCTCATCAAGAAAGGGTCATCTTGACATCCTGCTGCAGCTCCCAGGTGCTGCTATTGCATACAAAATTTTGGTATTTTCTGGTTGCATTCCATCAAAAAGATACTGAGAAATAATTATATATGGTCATTACACCTGTGCTAAAACAATAGTATATCTGTATATCTAATCTAAGGGTGGCCTAAGACTTTTGCACAGGATTGTACATGTGATTTTTGTGCATTAGCGTAGCGCTCTTTTTACGTGGTACGTTTGGAAACCATGCTTTCCCAAACCTGAGTAGTTCAGTATCAGTTCAACTTCAAAAACAAATTCAGAAGTGAAGCTGGATTTTAAAACTTACAGGCATTACATGTTGGATGTCAAAAACCAGTCCACATTTCCACCCATATTGGAGCCAAAGGTTATGTAACCTGGTCAGGTAATTTTATCTTACATTAATGATATTTTCAGATAATAATTACGTCAATTATAAGAGACACTCTGCTGGACAACGTTATATATATTGTCAGTGGATAGCTACTTAAAATAAAGATTCCTATGAGCATTAATAATGTAGCACCTACTCAGTCTGCTTGTGCCACCACAGTCTCATCCCCCTAGACTTGAAGGACTCTGAAAACTTGCAAATTGGAAGCCCTGGGGAGATGGAGTAATACCCGGGAAGTAGGGCGTAACCCAGAAGAGAGAGGACGCAATACAAGACAATCAACACCTCGCCAAAAACAGGATACGAACTGGAGCGACTCAATTGGTTCCCAATACTGAGCCTTTCTGGTTCATATCCCGCCTCTGGTGAGGTGATGATTGTGTCTTAGATTGCACATTCTCTCTGCTAGGTTACTCCCTAGTCCCTGGGTCTAGTCCAAGGTTCTCGTTGTGTCCGTTCATCCACGTTACGGCCTGGGAGGTCTGTTTGTTGTTCTGCCTCACCAAGGTCTTCCACCTTCGGAGTTTTTGGAATTCACTGGAGTTCCTCAAGTCCAGGGAGGCTGGGTCTGTGTTAGCGCAAGGAGACCGGGGTGGAAATGTTGAGTTAGATAAACCTACCATGAACCTCCCTGTCGGCACTAGTTCACAGCTTCAAAGCAGAGTGATTCTGGGCCAGACTGAAACAGGTTTGCCAACAAGAACCATCTCTTTTGCTAAAAAAGATGCCGTTGCATCTTGACATGCTTTTCATCGATTTCGTCTCTCCATTCTGGCCGCGTTGTAGAACGTGACACAGCGCATGTACCTGACAAGGCAGGATGATCCGGTTCTCGCAGGTTCCTCTAATTGATTGGCCATAATCTACCCTTCGTTCACGGTCACAAAGTGCCACATGCCATGCGAGCCTCTGCCACACTCTCTTCCACACGGCCGTGATAAGGAGGTGTCAGAGCCGCGAAGCTTGCAGGCCATCACTCAGGATGGAGACCTCAATCCAAGTGGGGTCCGGCCAGAGCGCACAGCAGATTCCTAAGCTCCGGAAGCATGTGTGTCTTTAATGACGCTCACACCTCCAGCCCTCCAGTCAGTCGCCCATATGAAATGTGTCTCTGACCCAGTGTTCTGACCCTTTTTGCAGTGTTGCACCATTGGAAGTTATGTGACATCCAAGAGAACATGTGAAAAATAAACAGGGACCTTTAGGTCATCCTCTAATAGCACAATTGACTGTACAGGTTGTCTCTTTTCAGTATTATAACGATAACGATTAACCCCAAGGTGATTGTCCATGTGATATTCAATGGTCTGAATCTGTGCCGTGACTTGGCGAACCCCCAAAATCAGCAGTACGTTGAATTTCCTTACCACGATCAAGACAGTTTATACCATTGCATTCTGGTGCAATGGAGGATGGCAGGTTCGAGAAACCATAACAGGTTCATTCTCATATAGTACATGTAAGAGACTTCGTATTCTGTATCTGCACTCTATGCTGATAAGATCTTAATCACGTGCATTTTACTTCTAATCAGCCATACTATGCACTTAACATTCAATGAGTTAATAAGTTTTGACCCGTGTCTTTCGGCTTTGCACTTTGTTTTTATTTGTTGGGGTTACATATTTGTTAAAGCAGTATTTTGCGTGATCTTCTGAGGTGCCCACACTAGCATTCATGGACCACGCTTATATGCTGTTGTTTGGTTTTAGATGTATCTTGAAGAGTGGTTTGTAAGATGCATGGATTTGGCTAATTTCGCTCTCAAGCTCTCCAGACCGCTTTAGGTTTTGTAATATTCAGTTGCAGTGTGCGTTCCTCACACATATCCATAAACAGCTCCCGAAATAAGAAGCACCCCCCCACTAGGGCCATGTGACCTGCATGTTTTCGTTCCAGTTCCCTTTACAGCTCCAATATTGCGATATCAGGGATTCCAATTTCACTAGCAAATTCTCCAAATCCAGGGGCAAAATTCCAGTATCAGAGTTTTTGGTTTTATTTATTTAGCAGTAATTCCCCTGCCTTGCTGATGTTAAAGCTACAATGAGCTGTTTTATTGTGCTGTTAATTAATCAAATGCACCAGCGGCGGCTGCAGAAAAAAAACATTTTTGGTTTTATATTCTGCTCAACTCTCTGCTTGTGGTTGTTAATAAAGCGAAATTTTCCACTCGCTAGTCTCCACCACAGTCCACTTCTTTGTCTTTATAATGTTCAAATGCAGAGTGCTTTCTTCACGCCATCCATATACAGCACTTGAAATAAGAGGCCAGAGATGGTCTGTCGGGACTTTTTAATAAGGGTGTTTCTAATAAGGGTCAAATCACTGCTGTTCTTTTGTATTTCAGTGATAATGGAAAACCAAATAGGACCCAGGATACAGCCTTACAGGACACCTACACATGAATATTTGGTTTAAAATAATTTTATGTGTGTGAGGACTGTGGTATATGAGGTGAAGAATTCAATTCATGACACACTCCTTTCCTTCCTGGCTCGTTTCCTGGCCAGGTGAAGGAATATTTGTGAATAAAATCTTACAATTGTGATATTTTGAGTGCAAGTGGAGATGGTTCTGGAGCCTGATCCTGATGCACAGTGGAGCACACCCCCGGACAGGATGCCAGTCCATTACAGAGCACATCAAGTGCCGATGTTAATGCGCCAGGGTACCATCCCCATCTTTCCTGTGTGAAGACCATCACTGGGAATCGAACGTATTATAATAATAACATATGGGAATCGAATGTATTATAATAATAACATATGTAATCAATTTGAATATATGGGTATGTAAATGCATAAGGGTGTGTACTCATGCGTTTTTGCGCATGTGACACTTTTAGACTGTGCGTCACAGTCGTGTTCCCTGCAGGGGTGCCCAAACTTTTGCACAACGCTGCATAGGGGTCTTGATGCATGCTCAATGCTGCATAGGGCTTTCACAACAGCGACATCTAGTGGCAGCAGATGCGCCTACCACGCTTTATATGTTATTTTCATGCTCATCCTCTGTGCGCACGCGCAGTTCGCCATATTGGTACGAAAATCAAAGCAGCTGCTGGGCGTAAGATGGAGCATCAACACTGAGCTTCGGCTCGCTCTGCCGTTTAAAGTAGCAATTTTTTTCCTTCGCCTTTACTCTGGATGCGCGTTTTATTTCCTTTAGATTTTGATTTCCCACGCGCAGCTGTAGAACCGGTCACATTTTTTTTTCTACCGTGTTTTACTCGTACTTAGCTTAGCGTAGCTAACTCGCTGTTCGCCCAGCAGTGGATTGTCAAAGCTTCTGCCATTAACTTCGGTAAATATTTCCACTAATTTCACGAATTTACAAACGTTTGCTTTGTAACGTGCGAATAACGGTGGGTAGAGTTTTGTATTTTCAGGCTAACTCTAATTAAGTCGAGCTACCGAAAGTTTGTACTGTAATGTGTAGCTAGTTAACGTTAGCTCCCAGTCGCTACTTTAATGCAGCTACAAGACTCGATATTGGCTGCGTCCCAAATCGCGCGCTCCTGGTCCTAGTAGTGTGCACTACTCTACGCCGTTTCGCACTAGTTAGTCATAGTATTTAGTGTTGTAGGGTGTTATTTGGGCGCGCTGTTTGTGACTGGCTAGCAGCAAACGAGCGGTCATAAACGGGAGCTGTATTGTAACGATGTAAACAACATTTCAGCCCGTAACGTTTTAATTATACACACATAGTTGTTTTATCGCTGAAATAAAGTTAAACGGTGGTGTGATTCGTGTTATTGGCACATTTTAGGTGTTTATTTGTGTAATTTTATACCGTAATATAAACACCCGCAGACTGAAAGGTAGAGTTGAGTCAGCTTTATGTAAACTTCTGACAAGTTTAGACACCCAATTAAGTTTTGTTTGCTTTTTTTAATGAATAGAACTTAAAACACCATTTGCAAACATTTGCAATCATTAACATGCTGCCATCTAAGACCTTAACAAAAACACTAGGTTGTCAATGAGGTGCCCACATTTTTGTAGTTATTTTGGGCACGGCACATTTCTGTGTTTCATTGCCTTTTATAAACGTTTCGGCATTAATTATTATCGTGGCATTTAATGTCAAACTTGTCATTTAACCAGAGACGCTCAAACACCGGGTGCTGCCATAAAATTACATTTTATCACATTCACAGGCCACAGACAAGCATATAGGCAGGACAGAGCGCCCCCTCCCGTTAGAGATCTTGGTAGGGATTACCGTTACAGCGCCTGGGGATGATCCTTGCATCTAGCATCCCCTCTCGGGTGCAGCCAAATTATTTTTTTGTTAAATTTGCTAGATAACTAGACACCTTTCAGAGAAAAACTAATTAAATCTACAAAGAGGTTAAATAGTGCATTTGTAACTGAATTTGTGACCTCTGTTTTGATAATGTCTTGTTTGTCAAAGCCGTCCTCTGAATCAATTAGAAGAAGAAAAAATCAGAAGATGGACTTTTGCTATCGGTGCACCATCGAAGACTGGGTTCATAGTTTATTCATGAAGGTGATCTGGGAAATGTAGGATGGAGTAACTCGTTAGGGCTTAAACATGATCTCTAAAACTAGTGCAAATATCATTTTTCAGGACGTTTGCTTAGTGGGTGGAGAGCTAAATAAAGACTGATTGTGGAGCCTTTTCCTCTTTTAGGCACGACACTGCCAGGGTTCTTCGTAGACAGTGTCATTGAAGTTTCAGGTGGTTAACTACAGTCCTACAGTGGGGCAAAAAAGTATTTAGTCAGTCACTGATTGTGCAAGTTCTCCTACTTAGAAGGATGAGAGAGGTCTGTAATTTATCATAGGTACACTTCAACTGTGAGAGACAAAATGAGGAAAAAAATCCAGGAAATCACATTGTAGGATTTTTAAATAATTTATCATTGTCATGCTGGAAGACCCAGCCACGTTCCTTCGTCAATGCTCTCACTGATGGAAAGGGGTTTTGGCTTAAAATCTCACGATACATGGCCCGTTCATTTTTCACTTAACACGGATCAGTCATTCTGTCCCCTTTGCAGAAAAACAGCCCCAAAGCATGATGTTTCCACCATCATGCTTCACAGTAGGTATGGTGCAATTCTTCTTCCTCCAAACACGGAGTTGAGTTTTTCCCAAAAAGTTCTATTTTGGTTTCATCTGACCACATGATATTCTCCCAATCCTCTTCTGGATCATCCATATGCTCTCTGGCAAACTTCAGACGGGCCTGGACATGTACTGGCTTAAGCAGGGGGACATTTCCTGGCACGCAGGATCTGAGTCCCCTCTCGGCATAGTGTGTTACTGATGGTAGCCTTGTTACTTTGGTTCCCCAGCTCTCTGCAGGTCATTCATCAGGTCCCCTCTGTGTAGTTCTGGGATTTTTGCTCACCGTTCTCATGAATCATTTTGACCCCACGGGATGAGATCTTGCCGTGGAGCCCCAGAAGATCAGATTCGAGGGAGATTTATCAATGGTCTTGTATGTCTTCCCATTTTCTTACAATTGCTCCACACAGTTGATTTATTCACACAAACCTGCTTGCCTGTTGTAGATTCACTCTTCCTAGCCTGCTGCAGATCTACAATTTTCTTTCTGGTGTCCTTTGACAGCTTCTTTGGCTTTGGCCATGGTTGAGTTTGGAGTCTGACCTGTTTGAGGCTGTGGACAGGTTGTCTTTTATACAGATAACGAGGTCAAAACAGGTGCCATTAATACAGGTAACGAGTGGAGGGCAGAAGAGCTTCTTAAAGAAGGAAGAAGTTACAGGTCTGTGTGAGAGCCAGAAAATCTTGCTTGTTCGTGGGTGACCAAATACTTATTTTCACCATGATTTACAATTAAATTCTTTAAAAAAATTTTTTCTCATTTTGTCTCTCATAGTTGAAGTGTTACCTATGAAACTGAAATTACAGACCTCTCTCATCTTTCTAAGTCGGGCGAACTTGCACAATCAGTGGCTGACGAAATACTTTTTTGCCCCACTGTATATTCAAACCTATCTTTTGTCTTACCAAATGTGTTTGATTTATCATACTAGTATTTGTGAGAGTAACAGTGTTGGTTTTATTGCAAGGAGGCTTAAGAGAAAGACCTTTACAGTATTAAACACTGTATGAATCTTATTTCCATTGTTTAATGCTCCGGTTCAAGCCATTTCTTGTTCTTTTGCTACGTTTTAAAATCAGAGTTTATCATTTTTGACTTATGTTAGTGTTGCTGGCAATACATTTGACTGATTTTCATTTGTAAAATAACTTTTTTATTTTAAAGTAGTTTGTAAATATGTATGTTCAAAATTAAAATTTAGGGTTATGTGGAAATTTTATTTAAAAGTCTGTTGTACTGTCACAGGTGATTATAAATGCGTTATTTATTTGTAAACTGTTAAACATTAACAGTAGCTCTTTCTGTATTTCCCATAGTTCTTTTGTCTTGTTTATGTATGGCTGTATTTTTGACGTCTAAATCATGATAAAAACAAAAGCTTTCAAATAATTTGTCTCCTTACCAGTTTGATGTGATAAACCGTGGATACTAAAGCGTGTAACGTTCCCTCTCATTAGGTAGCTATTAGTTCTGCCAGCTTTTTCGTAAATCTCACCTACATCTATCGAACGTCCTCGTCAACATTCGGTAGGATCTTCCTGACTGTAATCGTGCTCTTTTTAGGTTGCGAATTGAATGGACACAGCAGAATCCGGCCTGTTGATGCTTTTTCCCTCCTTGAACATTTGGTGAGACCGTTTCAGAGAGGCTCCGAGACGAGAAGTCCGAATCGACATGTCGATCACGAACACGCCGACCAGCAACGACGCTTGCCTGAGCATCGTGCACAGCCTGATGTGCCACAGGCAGGGCGGTGAGAGCGAGACCTTTGCCAAGAGGGCCATCGAGAGCCTGGTGAAAAAGCTGAAAGAGAAGAAGGACGAACTCGACTCGCTCATCACAGCCATCACTACCAACGGGGCCCATCCCAGCAAATGCGTGACCATCCAGCGCACTCTGGACGGCCGGCTTCAGGTGAGACGGATAAGGAGAGGTATTTTGTCGAAAGATTCATCTGTGCTGAGATTAAAAGGCTTTCACTGTAGCGTGTTCATTACTTTATATTGGGATTGTATAATGAGGCCATGGATTGTTTCATTTCTAGATGAGTTAGTAACATTATACTTTTAAAACCAGATAATTCAGCCAGGAAAAACTCTCTAAGACCGAGTATGTATGTATGTATTTAAAGGAGGCTCATTGATAGTCATCGGAATATAGTACAAGGAAGATAAGGGGCACAAACATGGAAGTAAACTATATGTCTATAAAAGATTACAGGACATAAAATGTCTGAAAGACTTCAGGATATGTCTATAGGATATTTTTGAGAATGGCTTAGGTGCAGAACAAGATGTTAAAGTAGATATCAATGAATAAAACCAGTAGTTTAACAGAAACTTTGGTAAGATCGTATCAGAAAGAGGCTCTGCTATGTTTTTGCGGAGATACATTTCTGATAATGTATGTATTAGTTTTCAGTGCGAATTATACATATAAACCAACATGAAAAATAAAGATGATGAATTTCCCTGATCCCATCTAGATTGGTCAAGCAGTTACTGCTTTTTAAAAAACTCTTTTTCATAATGCAGCTCCTCAGACGTGTCTGGCTTACCAATATATGTCCATTTGTATTCAGATGCCCTTATGAAGTGACACTTCATTTCACAGCTCTCGCCTGGTCACATTTCACACCTGCTGGAGTGTTGTCATACTACCCCGTGTTTGCATTCCTCTTCGGTGACATTCGGTTTTGGATTACAGGCTAAAGTTTCTTCTCTATTGTCCGAAGGTGGCCGGGCGCAAAGGTTTCCCTCACGTGATCTACGCCCGCCTTTGGAGATGGCCAGACCTGCATAAGAACGAACTGAAGCACGTCAAGTACTGCCAGTTCGCCTTCGACCTGAAGTGCGACAGCGTGTGCGTGAACCCCTACCATTACGAGCGGGTGGTCTCACCAGGTATAGGTCAGTCAGAGAGTTTGCAGTTAATGGTGCCCCCTGTTGGTCACGCCACGGTACGGGTCAAGCTCACGCCCTGCCTTTTCTCTTTGCAGACCTGTCGGGACTTACGCTGTCGAGCTCTGGTGAGTCGGACGCTCGTGTTTTGGAGTTTTCGCAGTAGTGAAGGGGAATGGGCGATATTTTTGCGTGCTTTTTAGAGGGTATCGTCAGGGCTTGAAGATCGCCGAGAGACGGCGTTTCGTTATAAAGAGCAAAATTCGTCCTGCTTTACTTTGAATAGTAGTTTTTAGGAATGTGTCTGCGATCACGTATATCGTGGTGATGTTTTTAAATATTGCGATGTAGTGTCCTTACCATATCGCCCACCCCTATAGTGAAGCGTCACACTGTCAGGGCTTTTTGTTGCGCTTGATTGGTGCATATAACCAGTCTACTTAGTTTTGGCAGTAATTACATTTTGGACTGTGAGTCATTCATGTGTTAGCTGACTGATTCATTTCTTTTTATCCCATTCCAGGGCCGTCTGCACTGATGGTCAAAGACGAGTATGACTATGACTGCCCCTCCTCTTTACCCAGTTCTGAAGGCCACATGCAGACCATCCAGCACCCTCCGTCTAGACCTGGTGCCCAGGAGGCTTTCAGCGCTCCCACCCTGCTCTCTTCAGCCGAGGGCAGCAGCTCCGCCTCCACCTCTGCCTTCTCCAGCATCGCAGTGGGATCCACAGGTCAGTAGTAGGCTGGTCGGTAGTCATTTCAATGGAAGCCATAGATGCGAGTCCACAGAGGTTGGTGTGTTTCTTAAAAGGAAGGGTTCAGCCAAGATTTTTGGACAGATTCTTTCTTTGTGTCATCCTGTCCGTTCGTTCCTTTCGTTTCTTTGCGAGGAATAGAAAATTTTGTGAAATTTCGTTGAGTATATACTGCATTTGAGTCTCCCCACAGTGCTGCATTCATACCCGGGTTGCCAGATCACACAAGAAACAAGCAGCCTGGTCTAAAGTCCAATAGAAGCTCAGTCTCTGTACGGGTACATTTGCGTGCATGCGCAGGCTGAGGAAACCAATTGAAATCAGAGTCAAATCTGATTGCTGAGCTAATACCCAGCAAGAAAAAAAAATCTAATTTCTAGACCTTAATTCAGTTTAAGAAATCGGACTATGCTGTACACGTGAACACTTGAATAATCAGACTGCAGAAGTCAGACTATGGTCGGATTATTAATTGAATGGAAAAGCATTGTTTTTGTTGTTTTCTTTTTGAAAATAATCCTTTGATGACTAAAGTTATGGGAAGAGTAAAGGACTTCATGCGTCATGTTCTGATCCATATCTGTCCTAATCCCACAATCCCGCCCCATCCGCAGCTCAGCCCAGCAGCCTGCTCCCGGGGAGCCGTAGCAGTGAGGGACTGCTGCAGATTTCTTCAGGGACAGGGCAGGGGACGCAGCAGAACGGCTTCCCGCCGGGCAACTCGTCCACTTATCACCACAGTAAGCTTCTTCAGAGCCACAGCGCTCTTCGGCATGTCCCACACCGAGCCTCGCTGCTCCTCTCCATTTCTCCGCCATGCATTACGCACGTTGAACGCTCCAACGCGACTCATTGACCTTTTTTGTTCTTTTTAATATTGTCAACCATTCCTGGGGGGAAACTGAACTTCATCGAGGTCCATTTGTTTCATGTGTGCGTTTTAGATGCCACCTCCACTTGGACGAGAGGCGGCAGTTTTACCCCCAGTGTGCCTCATCATTCAAACGGCCACATACAGCACCATCCACCCATGCACCATTCGGGACACTACTGTGAGTTTCCCCCTCTGACATCACATCCTAAATCGTTGCTAGAATCGTACTTGGTTGATCTGACTTTCTCGTTTTGTTTTTTTTTATCCTCCTCCAGGGCCAGTTCACAATGAAATAGCATTTCAGCCACCGATTTCCAATCATCCGGGTAAGAGTCTAATCAGAGATTCAGACTTGTTGGTGAATTCCCTGTAGAGAAACGAGTCTCGCACCGATCAGATGTTTCAGATCTCGTTTATAAGTATAGTGGACTTAAGTGAACAAAGAACAACAAGAAATCGTTGAAAATGAGAGGTGAAGGCAAATCAGTGTGAAAAGTCAATTATGGGGCTTCATAGAGGATTTTTCACAGTTCTTAGAACTGCCCCCCTTTCTTGGAATGATTGTAGTTCTTAGAACGTTGTATAGGGACTTCTTACTTCAGGGTAGGTACTTTTCTTGGTGCGTAGGAACCGAGTCATGCAAGTCTGCGGTGATTGGTCCAGGGCATTTTTAAATATACTTCCACAAAAACCCAGAAATCTTATTAGATTAACTCATTAATCCCAACTCACTCATTCCTTACTATATATGCTATATTTAATATTCTCAATTTACTTTATTTCATCTTAGCCTATATTATTCTATTCAAATTTTACTTTGTGTGTATTTTCTTTACATTAAACATCCAGGTTACCCAAGGAGGATGGGTCCCTATTTGAGTCTTGGTCCTCCCAAGGTTTTTTCCCTGTAAGGTTTGAGGAGTTTTTCCTTGCCACTGTCGCCTCAATTAGAGCTTTGTGCCAATATATTTGCTTTGAGACGATGCTGTGTTGGAAAAAGCGCCATAGAAATAAATCTGACTTGACTTGTATGCCGGTAGCCACATAAACAACAGATCTTCATGCTAAAAATGACAAAAATCGTGGACGATGGAGGAGGTGCAATGCGATTTAACAATATTCGTGTCACTTAATGGCTTCACCTACCAGAATGCACACAAGAAAAGACCCTGGAATGTCTCGAGGGAGCTCCGCAGGGGGTAGGCCCTCTCTAATTTAGTCCCTAGAACTGTTTGGTGCGAAAGCGTGTATACACAACGAACTGAAAATGGCGATTCAAAATAATAGTGCTCTTAATACCACACGTGGACCGCTTGCAAACTGCGTATTGTCTTATAGCTCCAGATTACTGGTGTTCCATCGCCTACTTTGAGATGGACGTGCAGGTGGGGGAGACCTTCAAGGTTCCGTCAAACTGCCCCATCGTGACTGTGGACGGCTACGTGGACCCATCGGGCGGAGATCGCTTTTGCCTGGGCCAGCTGAGCAACGTGCACAGAACCGAAGCCATCGAGAGAGCAAGGTCAGTGCTCAACTTAGAAAGACGCCGGCAAAGATTAGTGCGGGAACCTTTTTATAGTTTGTGTTTTCAGACTAGAATGCACTTAGAGAAATAATCAAACAGTTCCGTCCAGTCCCTGTGAGCTTTATCACATTCATTCTCCAGCCTTTCAGTTCTATTCCACCGGATATTTCTTTAATATCCATGTTTTTATAGTCAGCCTGTTGCTCGTCCTATAAGCTCTCGATGAGCTGTTCTGCCCGGCGACCGAGCTCTGATTGGTCAGCCTGATTTTAAAGCAGAACAGGCTCCGATTAAACATTTTACGTGGCATCACCGTCTGACAGAGAAGGCCTTTATCCCGATCCCCTCTTGTGCAGGCTGCACATCGGTAAAGGCGTCCAGCTGGAGTGTAAAGGTGAAGGTGACGTGTGGGTGCGCTGCCTCAGTGACCACGCCGTCTTCGTTCAGAGCTACTACTTGGACCGCGAGGCTGGTCGCGCCCCCGGAGACGCCGTGCACAAGATCTACCCCAGCGCGTACATCAAGGTAAGACTGCATGCTGTCCAGGAGGGGCTACTCAAGAAGAACCGAGGAGAAAGTTGTCTCGGTTCTGGTCGTCCTCAGCTTGCGAGTTGAGCCGCGTGACTCGTATCAGACGGAATCTGATTCATGAGTCATTATTCGGTTCACAGTGGCCCTCGGAGATCTCCGTGGGTTGTGTTTTTCTTTATTTTTACATGTACAGCTCTGTATTCTTAGTGCAAATCAGTGTCCATGGATCCTAAACAGGTTCGTTATAAGAGCTAATGGAAATTAAAACAGAAATTGAATCCTCCAGAACACAGCTTAGCGCCTGGAGTTCGTCAGTAGAGTAAGTTCTGTTTTCACTTTTCAATCCGGCACTCCCTGAATTACACGATTTTTCAACGCTTTCTTATCTGAACTGGGATCGGTGTGTCTCTGGATCAGATTAGACACATAGTGCTAGTCTCCTGCTACTGGACACTGCCAGCTGATCTTTTGGCACACAGCGTTGACACATGACACCCTTGTTCCTTTACAGGTCTTTGACCTGCGCCAGTGCCACCGGCAGATGCAGCAGCAGGCAGCCACCGCTCAGGCAGCGGCCGCGGCTCAGGCAGCCGCCGTGGCCGGAAACATCCCCGGACCTGGATCTGTGGGCGGCATCGCACCCGCGATCAGTAAGTAAATTCAGCCATGGTTGAAACGTCAGGGGTCAGATTCATGAAAGCTTTAAGAAGAAACTTGCTCATGTTCTTAAGCCGAAGAGTAAGAAGTTCATAATGTTCTTAAATGCAATTAAAAAAAGTTCATGGTTTCAGGTATATCAATTTTAACAAACAAGAAATGGTGATGGTGGAAGAAATGGCCAATGGAATAAAGAAAAAAGCATCATTTAAAAATATCGGCCTTATTTTCAATAATTAAACTATTGGTAAATTTAGACGCATACCTTCTGTGCCCTTACAGCGTAAGAGTGAGGCTGTTATAAGCTTAAGAAAACATTTAAGAACAATTTTTTTTTTCAAGAATACCCCTTGTTAGATCATTCTTAAGAAGTTACTTGAAAAATACCAATTTTTTCTTAGGAATGACACTTTTGCAAATCCGCTCCCAGTTTTCTCCAGATCCATTGTTATCCCTGGGGGGTTGTGTTTCTTTTTGGGAATCATTTACATTTACAGCATTTAGCAGACGCCCTTATCCAGAGCGACTTACAATTGGTACAATCTTACAATCCAAGCAATTGTGGGATAAGGGCTTTGCTCAAGGACCCAACAGTGGCAGCTTGGTACAGGGGATTTGAACCCTGGACCTTGTGGTCCATAGTCCAGTACCTTACCCACTAGGCTCCCACAGAATCACAGGGTACATGAAATGTTGAGCTGGCAAGTGGCCGGCCCCTAGCCATCAGGCATGTCTGGGGTGCAGGCTTTGAAGTTTAGACCCAAACGCAGCTCTTATGTGGTCTGCTAAAGGTTCCACTCGGTTTCAGGTCTGTCTGCGGCCGCGGGGATCGGCGTGGACGATCTGCGCAGGCTCTGCATCCTGCGCATGAGTTTCGTGAAAGGCTGGGGCCCCGATTACCCGAGGCAGAGCATCAAGGAGACGCCGTGCTGGATCGAGATCCACCTGCACCGGGCGCTGCAGCTACTGGATGAGGTGCTGCACACCATGCCCATCGCGGACCCGCAGCCGCTCGACTGAGCCCCCAGCGCCCTCCGCGGCCTTGCGCCTCCGCCGGCCAAATGGCTCGGGGCTTTGATGTGACGTTTATGATTTTCCACTGCAGTCAGGTAACCCAGTGCCGAATGAACTGTGCGACCGAGGACGATCGGAGCGTTGTGGACGCTCCACTTTGTAACGGGACGGGGAAAGCAACTAATCGCCGCTGTTTTTCGGGAAGAAGATTCCTACCGGATGGGGGGCGTGGCCCGGAGGGATATCGAATCTGATGAGACGGTTGGGCGGGTGTTGTGCATGAAAGGGTATACGCGAGCGTTTCTTTACTTTATTTCCAGGTCACTGTGTTCAGGGACGCTCATGATGGGACTCGGGGCTTCACAGGGGAAGGTTTTGGAACAGGATTGGACGCGATTGGGCGAATGTACACCATGTTACTCTGTAAAGGTTGGATCCTGGATCTGGTTCCAATCTGAGCAATCCTTTAGCGCCTCTATAATGATGTACTCCCTCCGTTCATTATAAATGCTGATGTATCCATCCTTTGTACCGACGAGATTAAGGGTGAAGCGAGTGTAGCTTGATACACAGCAGTACGAGTACAGGCGTCCTTTAATTAAACTCCTTTTGTTTCAGTTCTAGCACTTTATTTGATGTTTCTCTTTTCCCCTTCGCCAAGTCCCCGGGGTTCCATGAATGGACTGTTTCGCTGTTTGTCTGTATGTCTAAATGCATGTTCAAAGGGCTTGTGGCATTCTCTCGTCCTCACCCAAACCCGCTCGGCCTTCCAGCCTGGACGCCTCGCTCCTGCTCCGGCGTTGAGTGAAAGAGTGGAACCAGGAGCCCATACGTGTATCCTTAGGTCTCGTGCTTTAAGTACAAACTGACCGCGACCCTAGACAATCCTGTCGGCATGACTCGTCCTCGATTGGGCTTTACGTAGAGAATTTTTTTAGCTACTCTTTCCTATATGACGGTTCGTCCTCTCCTGTAGCTCTCTGTAACGGAACGGAGGGTCAGGATTCCCATAGGAACACGAACGTGCCCTCTTCAGGATCGATCACTCATTTTATCGATTTAACTGAAATATATTTGAAAGTAGGATGTTGAATGAGCTCTGCTGTCCTGTCGTCTCTGCTTTTCTCCTAACTCGATTTCAGAACGCGCCTGCGAGGAGCGCCGTCTGTAAGAACAATGGATGTTGGATAGAAATGACCTGCGGTTGAGAATTGAGCATCGATATGCAAATTAACATTTTTTTTTACATACCATGCCTTCGTTGTTCTTTTTACAGTTTTGCATTTTAGCTTCGCCATTTCTTTCCTGTGACCATTCTAGTTCATGCTTGGCGTAACATTAAAAAACTGACGGGTGAAATGAATGTGTTGGATGGTACTTCGGCACGTGGCGCCTACCTAAAAGTGCACCCCTTCCTGGCAACTGTTCCATCATGGCAGGATAACACGCCGTCACACTGCTGATGTTCGCGAATGGTTTGTGGAACGTTGCGATTGATTAAGATCTTGGGATGTGTTTGCCAAATGTGACTTTTTTGGGCTTTTGGAGTCGGGTCAGAGCTTTGACAGCAGCCGGGGGATCTACACGATGTTAGGCAGGTGGCTTTAATGTTGTGGCTTGCTGGTGTGTAATAATACTAATACTAATACTGATGTAATCAGAGATGACATTAAAACGTCCTGCCTAAATATTGCGTAGGTCCCCCTTGTGCCACCAAGGCTCCGACCCATCGAGGGTGTAAGTTAGAAGGAGGAACCTCCATGCTTTGGAATTTTGTCCAGCACATCAAACAGATGCTCGCTCAGGGTGAGATACAGGGAGGTTGGCAGCCAGTGGACCAGCTTAACCATTTAGTTTTGGGGGAGGTGGAATGCCGTCACCATGAAGGGGTGCACCCGGTCACTCGTTTAGGTAGGTGGTGCCTGCATGAATGACGACGATTGTTTTTCACCAAGGAGAAGTTTATTAATCGAAAGACAAGCCACAAGTAAGTAAACAACACTAATAAGCTAGCCTGAGCTCGAGTCTGAAATATTCAGAAAAACCAAACTACATGTGTCTTGGATAGTTCCTCTATTTTCCTCGTAAGCGACACACTAAATGTTAATATTTGCCTTTATAAATATAAAAGTCCCCCAGTTTTGTTATCCTTCATGTAAAATACACAATACAAATCACTCTACACGTATCAGTTAGCTCTTACCAACGTTTCAGAGAATATAATTTACTAAGAGAAATCGGAACAACACACAAAAAAATACATACTGTATGTATATGCAAAGTACAATACGTCGTCCAAAAGAGAGAGCGAGAGAGAGGCCAGAAAAGAATCACAACGTACACCCTCAAACAGATCAAGTCATTTAAAGAAAAGAGCGAGGAAATAAATAACCGTCGGTTTATTTACAGCCAGGACTGCTTATCCGAGCGCAGCAGGGCGGCTCGGACGGACCACGACGCTTTGTGCTTGCATTAATTAGAACGCGCTACAGCAGGCCACGGTGCACTACGTAAACTGTCGAATGGCACTTCAAATATTCCCAAAGCGTAACGAAAGGAGCCAGATCGCTCTATAGACGACAGGAGAGAGAGCGGCGCGACGACTGGTATAGTGCAGCGTTGTACAGTAACCCCCCCCCCCCGTGCCCCGACACCCTTAGTACCGGTAGCCACGGGATCCGTTTGGATATATCACAACAGAACTGCAGCGCTCTGAGAGGATCGTCTCGTGCCGTCCTGCTCGGGATTGGAATCCTGGTGGTCGTGGGTCACGGATAAGGGGGGAGCTACTGCACTTTATTTCCTATGTTAAGAGTAATCAGTCACCACAATGCATATCTGTGTGTGTGTGTGTGTGTGTGTGTGTGTGTGTGTGTGTGTGTGTGTGTGTGTGTGTGTGTGTGGGGACCGGAGGGATGTAGGGGACACCTGAACCGTTAGACCTTTCTTTGAGCGGCAACTCGACTGCTCTGCTCCGGCACAATAACAGAGGGGGCAGTTTGTCAGCCGGAGGAGGTTTCCGTGGAATCGAAGGCACTGAAGTTTCTTCCAGTGAAGCTGCCTTGCTGGAAAAAGCCTCCTGAGCACTCAGGATTGATATGTTTTATCAGGTCACGAACCGCACACTACTAAACGATTTTCTGACCGACACTCGGACATCGTCTTACGTTGAATCTAAACGTACTAGTTCAGGAAAAAAAACCAACATAAAACCAAGCAGTCAAACCCCGACAATCTCAACACTTCCAGACAGTGCTGTAGAAAATCTTTCCTGGGGCCGTGTTGATTCAAAATCTCACCTCCTTTTAGTGATCAGGGAACTTTCCGATTGGCTCCTGCTGCCAAACTGGGTGGGGTTTCACCTATTGAGCAGCCGTGAAATGAGCTAAATGCATAAATCTTTGTGCTTTTAACCCTTCACTTATTCTGGTCGGGGTTGTAGAATTCACAGATCCCAGGTTTGATCCTGACCTTAGACTCCACCTTTGTGGAGTTTGTATGTTCTCCCAGTGCGATATGGTGGGGAACTTTCTGATTGGCCCTACTGCCAAATTGGGTGGGGCTACAAATAGTCTAAATAAATGAGAAGAGTGGGTGTAGGTTTGTTTTTCAGTGCTTCTAACCCTCCACTTATTTTGGTCAGGGTTGTAGCTCAGCTCCAGAGATCCCTGGCTCGATCCCGACCTTGGACGCCGCCTGTGCGGAGTGGGTATGTTCTCCCTGTGTATGCACAGGTTCACTCTGCTTTCTTCCCACATCCCAAAGGCGTGTTTTAGGTTAACTGGTTGCTCGAACTTGGCCCGGCGTGAATGTGACTGACTAGTATTGACCTAACATCGTTCCTGTCACAAATAGCCATCGATGCCAGAAGCGACCTGAAATGAATAAACGGAAAAAACTTCGTGATCAGCGCAATACAGTGTGGGACTTGTTTGGCCCTGCTGCAAAACTGGATGGGGTTCCACCTGTTGAGGAGCAGGACCTCCATCGAATAAGCTACATAAATGAAAAGGGTGGTTGTAAGTTTGTTTTCCAGTGCTTTTATCCCGCCACTTATTCCGGTCAGGGTTGTAGAATTCACAGCTCCAGAGATCCTTGGTTCGATGCTGACCTTGGACTCCGCCTGTGTGGAGTTTGCATGTTCTCCCCGTGTCCACATGGGTCCACATCCCAAAGACATGTTTGGTTAATTGGTTGCTCTGAAGTGGACTAGCGTGAATGTGACTGACTAGTATTGAGGTAACGTTATCCCTGTCACGAATAGCCATCGATGCTAAAAACGAAGTTAAATAAATAGTGGGGAACTTTCTGATTGGCCCTGCTGCCAAACTGGTTGGGGTTTCTGGGGCACCAGTCCTTCACAAGGTTGGATAAGGGCTGTTTTCAGCACCGGCTAATGATCCCTCTGTCTGACCATTCCCTCTCTCAGATGAGGCCAGCAGTGCTCGCGTGTTACCCAACCTCACTTCAAGGCGACGCCAGGACTCGAACCCTGGTCACTGGTGGCCAAGTCCAAGGGTGTACCGCATCTACTTCTGTTATGTTCTCATATATGACATTTAGTTTGGAGTCACTACCCTAGAAATCTGATTCATGTAGCATCAGACTGTGACAGCTGAGAAAAACACGAGCTGTGCCATATAGTACGTAGGTAGTGTGCCATTCGGACGCAAAAAAAAAAAGAGTTCGGCTCAAGTCCAGCAAGGCCAACTTCAGTGTGATGTAAGAACCGGGTTCAAGATCTCAGCGAGATAAATGCATAATCAGCTTTCATGAGCATCTCAGCGTGATGGGGAAAAGAAAGTCAAATGAAGAACCAACACAACAGTGTACTAAAGAAATTCATGACACTTTCTAGCAGCACGATAAACAAACGTTTAAAAAAAAAAAGGCATGCAAGACTAAAAGCACTTTCAATAAAACCTAACTAATGGCTTAAGAGCCGTTCTCCAGGCACAGGAGGAAACAAGCAAGCATCACGCGTTCGTACGGAATCGCCTCGGCGAACGCAAGAGGAAAGTGGCGTCCTTACACACAGCACTTACATAATCTCTGCAAGACTCGCTCGGCTGCTGCAGCTGCATCGTATAAAAAGTGACTTCCTTTTAGCAAGATTGCACTCCTGTAAACAAGCTCACGATTCGGGTCGGGATTTAGAATCAGCGAGATGACCGCGCGATGCGTAAACATGACCTGAAATCCACCCGACTGTTTGTAGAGGGAGCAAAAATCAGTAGTGAAGACGGCACGGATTTCCAGTGTGTTTTGTTTTTTTTCTTCTTCTTCTTCATTTCATAACAGTGATCGAAAACGTCAAGTAATAAATTAGTCATCGTTTCCAGCAGTCCTTCATGCTTTCTCCCGCGGAGCACATTCCTGTCACGTGACCCATTTTCTAGGGTCCGAATCTGAAAGTAGTAAACGGGCTGTGGTTGCTTTTCACAGTCGCTTCTTCCGATCGATTAAAACAGCTACAAAAGCAACGACACCTGCTCAGTAGTAGCCACACCACACACTATTTATACTTATATAATATATATGTATGTATATATATTTTATCTTTATATCGTAGCAAACTTTTGGTCCCCTATACAGATATCCAGTGTCTAACACAGGGAGCGATGAATAGAATCTGATCAGAACCAGCGTGAGGGGCGGGGGGCTCGCGTCCGGTAGCTGGCACCGCTGGTGTGAGGTAGGACGACGTTACACAACTCGACGTGCATATAGTCTGAAGCGCCGAGGCGAAAGAGGGACGGGGGCCGGTGTTCCTGAAGCGTCTTTAGCTACGCATCATTAGTAGGAGCTGCTTATAGTGGATCAGAGGTGCTGCAAAGGGAAGGGTTCGAGTCTGGCCAGGACACCAGAGGGTAATAAGGGCCTTAAAAAAGGGTACTTACTGGTTGCCAGGTCATCATAAGGCAGTGCCATCTGTTTGCAGTTTGGATAATTAATCCAAATGAATCATGTCTATAAGGCCTTTTCACACCTACTATGATTTTTACGCAAAAAAATATTTGTGTTGTTTGGGCTGACCAATCAGAGCTCGGTTGTCAGGCAGAATAGCTCGTCCTGCTAGTAGCAGAGCAACATGCTGACTATAAAAACATGGATATTAAAGAAAATGATGGTGAAAACCTCACAGCCATTTTATTTAACTGTTCATGGCCACAAAAAACAAACCATAGCTTTCCTCACTACCCTTTTTTTGGAAGTTGACGATGTGAAAAGGCGTGGCGACACTTAGAATGTTCTAATTCTAAATTTTATTATTGGTACTAATTTGTCCCGTTGAAGAATGCCTCTCCCGGAGAACACAGGGAGCGGAGGGGTGCAGCTGAATTACGCACTAAAAGGGGTTTAAAAAGGCGACAGATTCCTACCTTGTTTAGGACTTTGAGGGCAGAGCTCAAAGGAGAACTACCAAACAACATCCGTGGTTGCTGGGTTACACCCCGACGTTGTGGCACCTCTAGATTCTCACGACTCGAGAGTAATTTGTAGTTTTGAAGACGTAAGAGCGCTGAATTCTGAGACGCTTCGTGAAAACCAGGCCCGGGCTTGGCAGAACGAAAGACGCAAACCTACGGATCGATGACAGACCCCAAATCCAGCCACGAGTCCTCCACCACATCCAAGCAGTGATGATGTAGACGGACACGAGGGCCCTGGACGAAACGGAATAAACGCTGTTGCTGGGTTAAGGCACTAGGATGAACCCGAGGTACATTAAATCCCTGACTTTAGCTCGGTTATGTTACGACACGGCACAGGCTGGAGAGGGAGGGACGAAATGGCGGCGTGATATTTTTATCTATGTTTTGGTCCGTTCGCAAAGCGAGCCTAGAAGTGTACGACGTGTAATAGGTAGCGCAGGCGAAATGAATCGAAAGGCAAAGAGGGGAGCGCTCAGACTTTAGCACGGCGGACCGGCCCGCGTGAGGTTATAGCAGCACACGAGATTTCCCAATCCGAAAATCGTAAACAGCGACCGAGTACAAATAAATACAAAACATTTCACAAATCGGCATCTCTTATCCTGTGGAGCTAGTGGCCTGGATTTGAGCTCTTGGTCATGAGGGACTTTTGGGGACTCTCTGCGACGTACCCAACACCGGACGTCCCGCAGCCCCGAGCGTTTAGGGCATGACCCTGCTGAACGTGAACACCTACGAGATGCTGACCACGGAGGTCAGACGGCGGGGGCGTAGGCGTTGCCCGCGCTGCCGCAGTGCCGGATGGTGGACTGCTGCTGCCCCACTATTGTGCCCAGCATGCCCGGCTGGACCACGCCCACCACGGCGCTGCCTCCGTCGGCCATGGTGCCCACCTGCAGCACCTGGATCACCTCGGTCTCTGCCTTCTCGCGCTTGGCCAGCGGTTCGTCGGAGTCCTCCATCTCCTCGTCCAGCTCGCTGTCCATCTCGCTCACCTCGTCTAAAACGCAGTGATGAGTTAGACGCGCAGTCGGCCTGTTTTATGTCAAACGGCCACGCTTCGTACGCTTGGCGCTTACCTTTATCGATGTTGGCTGGTGACATGGTGTTCAGGTCAACAAACTAGGAAACCGGAAGGAATGAAGAACAAGCTGAAGAGTAAGTGGAAAGAAGCGCATCTGCCTAGAACTGGGCGATAAGACAAAGTTATAGTTTTAATCAGTAACAAGAGAAACAATCCAGACCTCTCCCATAATCCCAATGGGCGTCTCCCCGGTCGCCTGGGCGACGCGGTGCTCCACCAGGTAGAACATGTACTCGTCGTAGAGCAGCCGGATCAGGTGGAAGGAGCCGAAGCTGGCGGCACTGCGCAGGGTCAGGTCTCTGATCACCATCGAGCTGCGCGTTGACACGGCCGGTTAGAGCGCACGCCGACGGCGTAACGGAAGAACAGACGCGCGGCGCTTACCTGTAAAAGGACCATTTGAGCAGGAACTGGCGAGCAGCTCTGGAGAAGCTGGGCCTGTCCTCGTACGGCTTGAGCACCTGATTGACCACGTTGTCCAGCCAGACGGCCCACTGCTCCAGGGAGCTCTGCTGCTGCAGCGTGGCCTTGAAGTCCTGCTCGAGCCTCTGCACCACGCCCTCCTCGCACTGACACACCCACGACGCCTGCTCCTGTGCGGCGTAATGACAAAATAAAGACCGTCAATGCGCTTAAAGGCTAACCGTCTCGTCGTGTTAATCGCAGCGATGGAGCACCTGCACGTTGGCAAAGTCCACGCGGTTCAGATCGCTGAGCATCTGGTTGATCTGCGAGGTGTTCTGCAGGACCGCACGTGCCGCCTGGGCCAGGTGGTTCAGGGACGTGTATCGGCGCAGGGTCTGCGCAAAGGCACTGACAGAGGATACCTGGGGCATAAGAGAAACGTCACACACGCTGAGCACGCGGCTCTAAATGCAGCCGATCGCAGGCAAAATACCAACTTCCAGGGTCATTTTCCTCCACACTGTATATTATCTGTATATCTGTTATTAGCGCTTAAATGCCCTGACTGACATTATAACCCAGGATTTGGTACATCCCAAACCAGCGTTTCCCAACCACTGTGCCGTGACACACACAGTGGTGCTTGAAAGTTTGTGAACCCTTTAGAAATTTCTATAATTTCTGCATAAATATGATTTAAAACATCAGATTTTCACAGAGGTCCTAAAAGTAGATAAAGAGAACCCAGTTCAACAAATTGCGACAAAAATATTATACTTGGTCATTTATTTATTGAGGAAAAATGATCCAATATTACATATTAGTGAGAGGCAAAGTATGTGAACCTTCGCTTTCAGTATCATTTCCATTGGATTAGGGTTCAGGACTTTGACTTGACCATTCCAAAACATTAACTTTATTATTCTTCTTTAACCATTCTTTGGTAGAACGGCTTGTGTGCTTAGGGTCGTCGTCTTGCTGCATGATCCACCTTCTATTGAGATTCAGTTCATGGACAGATGTCCTGACATTTTCCTTTAGAATTATCTGATATCATTCAGAATTCATTGTTCCATCAATGATGGCAAAGCTGTCCTGCCCAGATGCAGCAAACAGGCCGCAAACCATGACACTACCACCACCATGTTTCACAGATAGAATAAGATTCTTATGCTGGAATGCAGTGTTTTCCTTTCTCCAAACATAACGCAACGCTTTTCTTTTAAAACCAAAAAGTTCTATTTTGGTCTCATCCGTCCACAAAACATTCTTCCAATAGCCTTCTGGCTCGTCCACGTGATCTTTAGCAAACTGCAGATGAGCAGCAATGTTCTTTTTGGAGAGCAGTGGCTTTCTCCTTGTAACCCTGGAATGCACACCATTGTTTGTTCAGTGTTCTTCTGGATGGTGGACTCATGAACATTAACATCAGCCAATATGAGAGAGGCCTTCAGTTGCTTAGAAGTTACCCTGGGGTCCCTTTATGACCTCGCCAACTACTACACGCCTTGCTCTTGGAGTGATCTTTGTTGGTTGATCACTCCTATCTGTCTGACTGTGGATTGGTGGAGTCCAAACTCTTTAGAGATGGTTTTGTAACCTTTTCCAGCCTGATGAGCATCAACAACTCTTTTTTCTGAGGTCCTCAGAAAATCTCCTTTGTTCGTAGCCATGATACACTTCTACAAACGTGTTGTGAAGAGCAGACTTTGATAGATCCCTGTTCTTTAAATAAAAACAGGGTGCCCCCACTCACACCTGATTGTCATCCATTGATTGAAACACCTGACTCTAATTTCACCTTCAAATTAATCTGTAATCCTAGAGGTTCACATACTTTTGCCTCTCACTAATATGGATCATTTCCCTCAATAAATAAATGACCAAGTATAATATTTTTGTCTCATTTGTTTAACGGGTTCTCTTTATCTACTTTTAGGACTTGTGTGAAAATCTGATGATGTTTTAGGTCATATTTATGCAGAAATACAGAAAATTCTAAAGGGTTCACAAACGTTGTAGTTACAGGGCAGCAAGTTATCAGCTTTGTGTTCAACTAAAACAGGCCCAGGTTTCTCACTGAGCAAGTCAATTGAGACTAGATTTATTATATTTCAGTAATATACTTTGTGACATTTTGTTTGGTGGTGTGCCTTGTGATTTTTCGAATGTGAAATATGTGGTGTGGTGCAAACCCCTTGGGAAACGTTGTGTCCCAAAGTAGCAGAAACCGACCTTGGTCTGGATCATCTTCTGGGGAATGGCGCGTTCATGGCGTTGGTGAGCCAGCCCTCAAGGCTTTTGGCAAAGTTACGGATGGCTTGAGTCAAGGCACCTGCAGGAGAGAGATGGAGAGTTTTACTCCTCACAGTGGACATGCGTTGCGTGAAAGACTGTACTGTTGGTTCTTATTCAAAATGTTTGATGGTATCATATTGGGATTTTATCGTGTCATTTCTTGTCATTGTTTAGTTTGGCTGCCGCAGCACAGATCGTCCACATGAACATAAGGCCACCGGGGACGTTTGTGTAACTTGCTTGCAGCGTGTGGCAGGGTTACTTTAAGGACTGGTTTCAAAAATGTATGCCCGTATCAACGTGCAGCATTTAAATTGCCGAGTGAGCTATAAAACAGGCAATAATCATAAAATTGTAGATGATTTTAAGAGAAGACCTGTTTCCTTAATCACGTATGCCCACTTAAACCCCTTGATCAAGTCTTTCTTCTCTAAACTCTAAACATCATGATGGAACTGTCAGTCAATTCTTACCAACGGTAGACCTACAGCTTCACAGCCCACCCTTACGGTGAATGACTGGGCATTTTAAACACCGTCTACCAGCCTGTAAGATCACATTTAAACCCCAGCCCATGTGGGTACAAACTTTGAGAAGGAAGTGACTTTCTTTCAATTCCAACTGTATGTGGAAGCATTTAATTCAGATCTGGCCAAACGGAGGTTTAAGAGCTTTCATGGCATTTTGGTTTATTTTTGTTTCGTTTTCTTTGTTCTGGTTATTCTTGCACAAAAGTGTTTGTGGTTTAAAATTTTGTCCACAGATTTCCATCCACGAGATGCATTTCTCTAAGCCTGTACAATTCCCATCCCATATATTTATTAGGAAATATTCTCAGCTGTACACCTAAATCTTTTTGGAAAAAAAGCTCCACTTTTAGAGCCGTGCCGTGTGATGCGTCGAAGCTCTTCAGTGCTGAACTGAGTGACATTTACCAGGGGCGGAAATGGCATTTAAAGGCCTCGACGCAGAAAGGTTAATGTACATTTTAACATTTTAAAGCCCTGCGCCACAAAGGAAGAGAAAATAAATCTCTCGCGCCCATTTGAAAGGGGTTCGTGGTAAGCTCGCAATCTAGAACTTACTAGGAATGGGTCTGAGTACGTCCGGGATGAGGATCTCCACCAGAGCCTGGTACATGAGCTGATCGCAGGCGGTCATCCACTTCAGCACAGCCTCGCACTGGCACAGCAGAATCAGCCTGGCACGTGGCAGGCGAGCCTCGATCTCGCTTATCCCGCTGTACGCGTAAAGCCACAAAAAAAAAAGCCTTCAGACACGAGCGCTACACGGCGAACAGGCGAAAGGCGCGGTACGGACCTGTTTTCTGTTACGGTGGCGCCCTCTACCGAGTTGGAAGGGCAGTAGCGCCAAAACGTCTGCCACAGCTTCTCAATCAGGCTGAACTGAAGGTTTACCACCACGTCCAAGATGGCCTGTGTGAGCGAGCGGGGTTAGACGTGATCTCGGTTCTAAGCAGACCTGTGCGGACAGTGTTGGGACTAACCTCGCAGTGTTCCCGGTAGAGGATCTGAAGGGCTTTGACGTCGTCCGGGCCGACTCCTTCCGCTCCGTTCTCTCCCGGATCGAGCTCTACAAACTCGGGGAGAGCCCGAGATGCGTCTGTGGATTAAAGCAGGGCGGGTTA
This sequence comes from Ancistrus triradiatus, assembly GCA_025084515.1. Lineage (NCBI taxonomy): Eukaryota > Metazoa > Chordata > Actinopteri > Siluriformes > Loricariidae > Ancistrus > Ancistrus triradiatus. The sequence continues at coordinate 7,199 of JAJAGP010000188.1, read as the reverse complement.
AATGACCAGTGTGTTTGCATGCACTTACTAATCTAATAACTGCAGAAAACCAGCAGAAAGCTCTGGTGTATATGACTCAGATAATACGGATTTCTACTTCGCAACCAGCCAATCATCTCGCAGAAATAACTCATTACAATTGTATTCAAATGTCTTCATTTCCTTGAGTAGCTACTGTGTTTCTTGAGTATATACTGCACTTCGTGGGCTGTTTAATGTCAGGGTTGCCAGATTCCATACATGCTGGGCATCCAGGCCGAGCTGAGGGCCAACAGACTAACCATTTTTTGTGTTTGTTTTCCCTTTCAATAAATTATTCAATAAATTACATGAGATATTCATCATTTTTTTTACAAAATAGGCTTTGTGTTAATGTTGCCCAAGTGTAGGTTGGTCTAAATGTTCGAGCGTGTTTAAGGCTATGATATATACAGTAGATCTAAACTTCTCAATTGACAATATATTCAACTTGTGATGGGTTTTTCGGGAACGTAGCCCCATCGCAAGTCGGGGAGCACCCGTATGCTTTAATCCCCCAAAAACCCGCTGCTAGGTTACCGATTCACAATAAGCTCAGCGTCGCTTCGAATAAGCAGTCTATTGTAATCAGTAAGGGGATACATGCTCTGAGAAATGTGATTACTGAGGTAAAATCCGGCTCTATCAGATTTCTTAATCTAAGTTCTAGATGAAGACGCTGTTTACATGACCACTTGAATAATCAAATAACTGCAGAAATCCGACTATGATCGGATTATAAGTGCACTCCGTGCTCACCCAGGAACTGCTGGTGGTGCTGGCTCTGCGCGATGACCGTCTGCTCCGCGCTGTTGGGATTGGGCTGCCCGCTGCTTGGGTAGGTGTCTCCCGAAAATCCGTCCACCTTCTGCATCGGCTTGAACCTGAGAGGGCATCGGATCGGAATAGAATCAACCCTTTTCACCTCGAGGCAGACCTGATGGCTTACACCGATTTTGCTATTCCGTTCTGAGCTACTGTTTCCCCTTGAGCACGGTCCTGCAACCACTAGAGGGCGCTTCACTGCGGTCCACAGCCTAGTGCTTGAACTCTGCTCTGCTATATATGATATATAAAGCTATTCATTACTGTGATACCTCGGCTTCTTCTGGACGGGCTGCTGCCGCAGCGCCATGTACTGCATGTCCTCCTGCAGCCGATTCAGAGGGGAGTCGGGCTTCACGCGGATGCCGTAGTAGTGATACTTGGAGTTCCCTCTGTATGTAAAACACTGAGTTAGGTAAGACTGACGAGCTTTTTCGTGGAAGGGAGGGGCCCGGACGGGAGCGCACCTGGTTCCGAGGCGGCGTGTGCGCAGACCCATGAAGATGGAGCGGATGAGTTTCCCGAAGGACGCGGCGTTAACCGGGTCCAGCTTCTGCTCCTGGCAGTGGCGCAGGTAGTGGTGGTAGAGCATTGAGCGAGGCAGGCTCACTCCCTCTGCCGTCTCGTAGTTATCCAGCAGCCACTGCAGCTATGGGAAGGCAGGATGAACGTATTAACCGATAGTAAAGGCGTTGGATTCACTGGTTATACCACAAAACATCTGGAATGGAAAGGAGCATCTATGGACCCTAGTCTGCTACAGTTAGTCGTTTTCACACCTCAGTTCTTCCAGACCCAAGGCTGTTTGGACCAACCACTAATTGTTGTGTCCACACACAGCCACATGCACTTATTAAATATCTGTTTAAGTCATGTTATATGCAGACTTTTTCCAGGGAGGGTGCTATTAAAATTTTATTCAAATGTGCAAATTGCATTTCAAAGCTGGGAACCACGCGTGCAACTCATTGAAACCAAATACCGAATGTTTGAAGTTCTTGCGTGTGAAAGCAGATGTGAAGGGGAAACTATCGTAGGTGTGGAGTGCGGTGTGAAAACGCCCTTGTATCGCGTGCAAGATGCCTGTTCTATGATATATAAGAATCTACGCTGTTAGAAACTCATTTGGGAAGGTGTTAAAGAGAGAAAGCAGGCCGAGCCCCACCACTTTTCGGACAGAAAGAGCTTTAGAGAGAGCAGAAAGAAGGCGGGCGGCGAAGAGCCTGGCGTTTGCGACTTACGTGGCTGTTGAGCAGCGCACTTCTCTGACTGGACAAACCCTCCGACTTTTGGAGAGTTTCAATCGCCATTTCAATCTGATAGACCAAAAAGCAAAAGGAAAGAAGGGAGGAAACAAAAAAAAAAAAGGAAGAGGAGGAGGAGGAGAAAATAAAAGGCTGTAGCGACAGAGACCCATACCGAGAACCACCGCGATCACGCAGACGTCAGTGCAGATTAGCGGAAAACAAAAACACCTGCATCAAAAGCCTCCCGACCACCATCACACACGTCACGTCACATCAACCTTGAAGAAATCATTCACCCAAAAACGTGCAGGCACTACTCGAGTATTTTAATAATCCTTTAACTTTATGTCCAGCCTGGGTCATGGGGGATGATCCGTGACCTCCCCTCCCTCAAATACAGCCTCGTGTTTGCACATGACCTGATCGGAGACCACTGAGACGCGAACCCAGGTCCCCACGGTGCTGGGCTGGTGTTTTAGACTTCCACACCTTCAGAGCACTCGTTTAAGTTAATAAATGTATTTATTTTCTTGTTTTACTCTCTCTATTCTGGTCATTTTGGTTCGCATCACTCAGGGTCTGGACTTCAGACACTACACCACCTGTGATGCTCGGATGGAAGACACCACCAGGACTGGAACCCAGGTCACTGCAGTACTGGTATGTCTTACAATTTTAGCTTTCAAAATCCCAGCAAATATTGTCTTAAACTCTGTGTCATTTGATCAGGGTTTTGCCCAAACCTTGCCCAAGTCCTAAAGCATAATTCAGTTCAGCTTTTGATCCCTGTCAACATGTTTGGGTGAAATATTTCTTGAGCAACGCAGAAGTTCCGAAGCACAAATGTTGGAAATAAGTTCATGACCAGTTTTCGAAGCAAAAAAATAATTAAATGACCTTCGTCTTTGTCACATGATCCTGAACTGATATGTAGGGAATGTGATCCTTATTTAGCAGCTGGGACAGGTGTCATATTTCCATTTAAACTCTTTCATTCATACCTAGTTCAGGGTCATGGGAAACCAGGGCCCAAGCTGCAGCACACCCGCTAGAGATGCCAATTGACCTAACACGTCTTTGGAATGTAGGAGGAACCTGGAGTAGAATGGAAACCCATGCAGAAATGGGGCGAGCTGTGAGGTGAACCCTGTGCCATCCTGCCATCCTGCTTGTATGCTGTATAAATGTATAATCATTTTAAGGCAATGTCAAAGTCTGAGTCACGTATTTGAATCTTGAAAGCACTAATTCTTCACTTACACCCTTTTTATTCCTATAGCACTTTTAACAACGGACCGATTAGAGAGCTCTGGACACCAAACAGCAGTCAGAGGTGACAAAGTTTATTTCTAAAGGAGCATTGTCTCGAAGCAACTTCACCTATTTTCTAAACCTAATCCCAAATCGACCAACTCTAGCTCAACAGTGGCAAGGAAAAAATGTTATAAGGACGAAACCTTGGGCGAACCAAGACTCAAATGGGGAACCAAAAGTATTTGGGTACCTTGGATGATATACGTATGAATTAAACTAAGCTATTTAATGAATAAGATTATAGTAATAGTTTAAATAAACAGAAACTGAATACATATTAAAAGAGAAAACATTTTAAGAATATAATAATTAAAATAAAATACATGTACACTAAAGTTAGAGATGTAATATTATGTTATTATAGAAATATTACATAAGAAGTATAACAAAATAGAGAATATAAAACAACTTTAGATATTATATAAGCAGTATATTTTAAGGGTTATTTGTCAACTACTGTGTGTGTGTGTGTGTGTAAATATATATATTTATTTTGTTTTTATCAAAATATTCAACGTTTAACTGAAATGATGTTGATTATATGGTTTGTAACAACAAACGTTATTAAACTCTTTAAAACTGTTAAACAGAAGCATTTTCACAGAGATCTGGACCCCACTGTAGACACGCTAACTGTGATCTCCACAGATTCCATTTATGTAAACCTTCAAAAACTGCAGTCATGAGTTTACTTCCGTACACACAGCAACACAAGGCGTTTCTTCCCAGAACATTACCACGTGTTACCAGCAGAGGTCAAAACTGATCTACAAAATGCCTTACAGCTAAACCATTTAAAGATTTAGAATGCATAGCAGATCCATGTTTTTGTTCTACAGCAGTTCACAAACGTATTATATTATACAAATCTACATTTTTCTACATTTGCAGCAGGAGGAAGATGGTAGCAGCTTTTTTTTGGTCCTACCGTGGCTGGTGAGGCCCTGATGGTCTGTGCGGCGGTGTGAGGGGCCGAGTTGTCCATGGAGTTGGCTCCGATCAGGTAAGCCCCTGAGCTGCTGATGATCTGGCTGCCGGAGAGGCCCATGGTCAGGCCTCCGTTGCCGCAGCCGTTGTTGACCATGCTGTGGGACGTGACGGCGGTTGTGTTCACCTGCGACGAGCTGCCTTGCATATCGAAGTAGTTCCCACTGCTGTTCTGGCTGTAGAGCTGCGGCTCAGAGTACGAGTATGTGCGTCTAGGATAAACGTACATCGGTAACCGGGGTGGTGTCAGTGCCTGGGCAAGTTCTGTAGTGCAAATCATCAAATCGTTAACTTAAAAAAATAAAAACCTAGATCATCAAGTTCTGCACCGAGTTGTGTATCGCTGTGACGGAACTGATTACCAGGCGGCGCTCGTGGAATGGTAATTTTGCCTCTACCTACCACTGAGAAGCTTCACCTAATGAGTTATCCTCCTCTGCTAGTCAACTGACAACTGGATTTGAAACATAATTCTGGACGGCAAAATCCTGCACTTGTGAAGGACGAACATCTGACTTTTTGGGTTGGTGAAACCAACAAATCTGAGAAAACGTCCTTTAATTCTGACCATTTGAGCCACACAGCCATCAACTGGTCTGTCTTGATGCATGCTCAATAATGCAGAAAATCCCAGCAGTTGAATCTGTTCATCTGGATATAAGGTTTTGTCGGAGAAACGTTTCGTCACTCATCTAAGTGGCTTCTTCAGTCTCAGCTAGTTCGAAAACTTCCCCAATCTTATATACAGCACCTTTGCAGAACAATGGGACTGGTGATCAGTTTAACATGCAGATTGCCATAGCCAGTAATGGCAGTGGCCATGTGTTCCATTCACACAGGATTGGGGAAGGGCTGCGATGGCGGCGTTGTAAGATGGTGAGAGATGCACTCTGAGGCCCCCTCCTCGGTTCAGGGGTGGACGTTCCCTTTTACTCCGCGTTCATACATATTAAACTGATCACCAGTCCCATTGTTATGTAAAGGTGCTGTATGTAAGATTGGGGAAGTTTTCCAACTAGCTGAGACTGAAGAAGCCACTTAGACGAGTGACGAAACATTTGTCCCACAAAACCTCATGTCCAGATGAACAGATTTAACTTCTGGCATCAATTGGTTTCTTACTACTTGTGAAGCATGGGGGACTGCTCTATTTTCGATCTTAAAATATTACTTAAATCGTGTATCTATGGTTTTAACATTTTCTAGCTCATCCGACACAATCTTCAATTAAAAAAAAAAAAAAAAACCCCAGCAAAAATGACTTTTTTAGGAGTGCTTGTAGGGATTTGGCCATTTCATTAGGTTTTGGCCATTGACTTGGTGTAGTAAAGCATTCTTTGATGCATTTAAAAGGCTGAGTTTGTTTAAGATATGAAAAACTGTTTCTTCATGTGTCAGTTTTGGTTCGTCTTCAATTTCTTTTGGATTTTCAGATTCACATACGGAAACTTTCATGTATATACTGTCCCATAAATCAGTATTAATATTCAGGAAGATCTTACATGTGCAGTGAAAATGGACCACCAAACTGAGGCTCTTTTTTAATGCCATGATTGTCCTAGCAGTGTGTGTGGCTTGTTTTTGTAACCGCAGTAATCCGGTTGAAGGGGAAAATGTGCCCCTGATTGTAATGGGGAAGGCCAATGGGAACTTGTACAGGAGTGATAGATGGTATCCACGTTCGAAGCGTAGTGACGTAAACGTGCAGGTCATCCTGAGTAAGCAGACATGCTTTTAAACTCTACTTAAGTGCAGTAGATGGACATAGGAATATTACCTTGTGAAGTCCCTAAAAACATGTTCGACTGGCAGAAATAAACTTTGTTTTGGCAGCTCTATCTTTACAGCAGTGACCCGAGCTCTAAAGCTCGACATGTTATAAGGGATCGAGGCCGACGACAAAAGCTTGGCAAAGCAGACCTCTGCTAAGATGACAGCTTTTCTTAGGACTACTTTTAAATATGACAGTTTACGCCATTCTGAATGGAACAGCTGAATTCATTCAGAGCAGCTTGTTACTACGCTGTCACATTTCCATGCATTTCAGGCTACATCATTTGTATCGTCTACAGCTTGTAAACATTTAGCTATACGAACGATTTCGGTCCAACGGCAGAACGTAGCTGTGAAGGCAAATCTTTTGCATGTGCATCACCTGTAAACCAAACCACATGCATCAACATGCATAAAAAGCAACATTCTCTCAGTTACCATAACGACCATAAGCCAGTGACCCCTGTCATAGTTTAACAAGTAGAGGAGTTTTTAATAGCTTTTTAAATCACATCAATCTCAGCTAAACCTACTTGACGGCTCTCGCCGAACCAAAGACAAAATAAAGGGTCAAAACAACAAAGATCTCGTTCAAATCCCAGCGATGCTTAATTACCTTCTCATATCGCGTAATTATTTATAACGATGGCTACATTCACTGACAGTGAGCTCAAGCTGTCGTTCGTGGCAGGGACGTGCTTATTTTCCTCTCAAACTAGAGACTAGATGACATCCAGAGAGCCTGTGCCAGTGTTCAGGTTTGTACAGAACACTTCCAGGAGCACAGCTTAGCTATGTATCCATAACACCCTGTGCATTTCTGCTGCATGGCCTCAGTGAAGTGTTTTTGGCCTCGCCGCTAGATAAGCTGCTTCTCAAGACCCCTGGTTGACACTTGTGGTCATCGTCAGGTGCACGATTCACACCCCCGCTGGGGCTCGAGTGCCATCGGAAAGCACCAGGTTTCTGTGACACGGCTTAGAAGAGAGTTTGCCCTCCTTTGGCTGAAAGGACAACGCAGGACGCGTCAACAAA